>JAVJIX010000034.1:7185000-7927626 GCA_036785185.1 Paratrypauchen microcephalus | reverse complement strand
TAATATATTCCCCAAGCATGTAATACGCCCCGTGCGGGCTGCAAATAACACAAACTTTAGCACTTTTCAAATCATAGAAGCCCGATGTCTTAATCTACGATTTCATTTGAAGCAAAAGTGGCCTGTAATCCGAGATTTAGCCATAGTTTACAGCTTTGCGTTTCATGTTTGGGTCCCGGGAGCTGAGAGCACAGTCCACACATGCGCACTGGCGTCCTCATCTACTCGAAACTATGGCTAAATCTCAGATCACAGGCCACTTTTGACCACACAAAATCATAGGCTTCATCGGGCTTCTATGATTTGAAAAGTGCTAAAGTTTGTGTTATTTGGAGACTGCAAATAAGTGCCCCGAGAACTCACATGATGGAGATCGCAAATCTAAAACATCTCCAGAAGTGCTCCATATGACACCAAATTACTATGGGTGAGTAAAACAACTTGTTTTATTACCGAAATAAGGCTCAGATTGTAAAAAACGTTACTTTTCCTTTAAGTTAGAATTCTGTTTTAGAGTTTAGTGTTATAAAGTTCTATCTGATCTCAAATAACATTAATAACTTTAAGGTTCTTCAGTTAGTCACACTCACCCTTTTGTTGAGGCTCCTGAAAATGTGTTGTTGTTTTCAGACCATTTAAAATCGTGTGGTGCTTGTGGTTGTGTGTCTAATTTTCATAGTGTATATTCTGTAAAGATTGTTTGTATTGATTATATTTTTTTTACATGCTTCTCTTTATCTTATTTTTCTTTCTTTTTTTTTCTTTTTTTTTTTGCATCCAGTGGCATCCAGTGTGGGCAGCAAAGTAAGAATTTCATTGTACAGGGAAATGTGTTGTTGTTTTTTTTACTGTGCATATGACAATAAAAGCTTTGAATCTTGAATCTAATTGAACGATATAATAAACTACCATTATTTAAAAATAGAAAGTCTTTTGTCGTTATTTAGAGGGTAGTTCTCTTAGTAAATGCTTAAAGGGACAGTGTGTAAGATTTTTACCTGTTAATTACTGAAATTGAAGATACCCATTCAAAAATACATTGTTTTCCAAGCCTTTTCACTTCCATCATGAAATCAAAGTATTCTTTTGGACTTAGATATAGTCACATAAAAGGGGGATCTTCCCCATATAGAGGCAGCCATTTTGAATACGAGAGCCGCAGAAGGACATTTGGGCTCATCCTTCGCCGAGGCTCCTGCTAACAGCTGCTCAGCCGCGCTGCCTGAGGGAGCGAAGGAGAGAAGGGGAAGGGGAGGGGGGAGCCTCGTGTAAACAAGCATGCTGCTGTATCACACATCGTAATGGATATAACACGTATTTTGGACTAAATTGTTTTACTGGATTTTATTCGCTGGATCCTTATGGACAGATTGAGGCCAAGTTTATGGTGAAATACAGAGTTTGACCTGTGCAGAGCCTTCAAAGGTAAGCTAAGTAACAAACCTCGTTTTGTGCTTTTCTGTATAAAAGCCCCATGTGCTCGGGGAGTGATTGTTTTGCAGGGAAATGAATTATTTCTTTATTCTTTATTTATATTAAATGAATTAGTCAAAAAGAGGAGACTGTAAGGTTTCATTTGATGTGTAGATTGTCATGAATCATGATCGGGATTGTGTGTTTTCATGCGAAAAAAAAAAAAAAAAAGTGAACGGGGAACCGCGTTTTATGTATACAGCGGCGCGCGGTTCGTGCGCGGGTACGCGAGCTGTCGGCGCGCCCGGGTGACCCTCGAGGTCTGCCGTAGCCAAAAGAGGAAGTGGAATAGCTACTAACCACCTATGCGCCACGAATCCTACACACTGTACCTTTAAATAGCAACTGTATCTTTTATTAAATCTGAACCATGCATGCAGTCACTCACACATGAAGCACTAGCACTATCCCACAATGCCAAATACATTACGCTGAAACTTCAACAACACAGAACTTTTGGCAGGCAGCCCCCCCTGGAGGCACAGGCTCTCTCGTCTTACACCGAGTAAAGCTGTGGGCTCCTCGCTTCTTTGTACTGCAGCTACACTGAAGGTTTGTGGTAGAACACGTCGTCTGAAACATCTACAGTCTCTGCATCAGACTGTCTGCAGGTGGTTCTGTGTCACACTACGCGTCAGACTCTTCTTTTATTTTGTTTCACGTGCAAACTTACCATCCCCATAGCATCATAGTTGTTGTTTTTGGAGCCACTTTTTGCCTGGGATATGTGGCCATACTGCAACAAAACAGTCCAAATAAAACGCATACGTTGTACTTAAGAGAGATGCTTTATGTGCAATGGGAAAGCGTGTGTTGTTGAAGCACCAGATAAAAGCAGTTTCCCACAGAGCACAGAGACAGGCTCCTTTTGTTCTCTGCAGCTACAGACACATCTTCAAACACCCCACACCAGTTTACTGTCAATTTAAAGTGCACATGGCCACCGGGGACTCAAATAACACCAGCAACTCACAGCCAGAAGCAAAATTACTGCTCATTTCATTTTAATCACCAGTCAATTTACTTTGTGTGGAGACTTTTGATACACTGTTTACTTTTATATCCTGCATTGGCGGAAATCAAGTATTTCTAAATGTTAAATAAAACATCTAGCATTATTTAATGATTTGTTACTATGTAAATTAAATAGTTCTGGTCTGGGAATATATGCTTACCTATTTAGTTCAAAAGTTCAAAAGTCAGCTTTATTGTCAAAAAACATATGTACAGGTTGCACACACAGGATTCCAGGACATTTACCACAGCAGGGGTCTGCGTAAGGCACGCAGCATCACTAAGGACCATACTCATCCGGCACAAGGACTCTTCCGTCAGCTACCCTCTGGTAGACGATACAGGAGCCTGCCAGCACGCACAAAAAGGCTCAAAGACAGATATTACCCCCCAAGCTGTCAGACTACTGAACTCTGGGTAATACTCTAAATAATACTGAACTCTCAATAATACTGCACTAAACTACTTTTCATTATGCATAATATGTTTACTGCTGCTGCTCTGTATGAATGTATCATGTTTGTCACTACCTCACTGTAAATTACTGTTACCTGTGCAATAATCAGTGCAATAACCTATGTGCAATATTTATACCGTACTATGTGCAATACGAAATCCACACGCAACACCTACACCACACCATATTATGTGCAATCTGTGAAATACTTACACCTTATTTGATTTAACCCTACTTGCACCTTGTACATTGTACCTTGTATTTTTTTTTATTACATTTTATTACATATTTTATTATATTGTTTATTATATTGTTTACTTCTTCCCCTGCACTTTTGCAACACTTTTCTTACCATGTACTATTATTGCATGTTATTAGTACTTCTTGACTATCTTAGCGAGTCAACGGTTCTTCTGATCCTAAGCATTTCATTGCATTGACCTTGTGTTGATTCTGCATATGACAAATAAACAATCTTGAATCTTGAATCTTGAATTTGAAATTGCAGTGCTCCCTAGGCCCACAGTGAACATCTGATAAACAAGACAATAAACAATAACCGAAACATCACATATAACCATAACAAAAGTACAGTAGACTTGTATATAATACAAATAGGTAAAACACACAATGTGTAGCGTAATAAAGCCCAAATGGTGTCATTTAAGCAGCAGTGTCAGTGTCATTTATGTGTCATTTAAGCAGCAGGGTCATTGAGAGAGTTCAGCATCCTGACAGCTTGGTGGATGAAGCTGTCTTTCAGTCTGCTGGTCTTTGCCCTGAGGCTCCTCAGTCTCCTTCCTGATGGCAGCAGAATGAAGAGGCAGTTGGATGGGTGGGATGACCCAGAGGAATGAATGAATGATGCACAAAATTGTAAAGCAACTTTGATCTGGTAGGGATGCACCGATCAAGCTTTTTCAGTTCCAATACCGATTCCGATACTATAGCTTTAAGTATTTGCCGATACCCAATATCACCCGATACCAGTGCAGAAAAAAAATGTATTTCCTTTATACAAAAGACAAAACTGATCCAAATGTGTTATGTAGCTGTTATTTATCCCACAAGTAACAGAACAGTGTTGTGTAAATAAACATTCAAATGTTCAGACTTTCGGGGCCAATATGACCAGTAAATAAAGTTATTACATTCATTTATGTCCAAACTGGATATCAGCTGAACCAATATTTGCAAACCGATTTCCAATACAGCTAATTTTTCAGTATTGGCGCTGATATCTGATACCAGTATCGAATCAGTGCATCCATAATCCTGCTTTGGACATTCAATAGCCCAGTCATCCTAATACCACACAACTGAAGGAAATGAACAAATCAGTAAGTCACCATTCCTTCAAAAACAGACTTTTCAGCCTGACAGTATATTACTCTAATTCCATCCATCTTAGCTGCCACTCCCTCACACCTACACCGTTAGCAAAACAGCTTTTGCAGTTAGCCTTTTGTCCTATACTTCCCCAACTATTTCCATTATCTTAAGGTCAGAGTGTGGAGCGTGTGGCTGCCAGCTGCAATATTTATCAATCAAACGGGTCGGAGACAACACAGGAAAGTGGAGTGGCACCACAAAGAGCACTTAGCCTGGATAAACAGAGCACTAGCACCATGGATCACTGCACTGCTAAGCCTGTCGCTAAAAGAGAGGCTAGAGGGAGACAAAGAAGGGACAAATTCTGGGAATAGAAGTGTGTGTGGTCAAATGACATCAGCGGGGCATCTTATAGGAGCTTGCAAAGGCTTTAGAGCTGCAATATTTATTCTCTTGGCTTTGGCGTGGAGGGGAGGGAGGATGAGGAGATGGACTGTGAGAGGAGAAAATATCTGTAATTTCATGGTGTCTTCGGGGAGAATTTGATTTCAGATGGCTGGCAGTCTGATAAATAGGAACTGCTGCCTGCAATGCCTTCCTAAAGGGATTGGAGAAAGGCGACAAGTCCGGCCTGTGACTGGGGCGAGGGAGTTTAAAGGACATCTATGGATCTGGGCTTCGACATTTAAGGCACTTTTAGTCACCACATAGAGCAGCTTAGAGACCTGAACCACAGGGGGGTTTTGGTTGTTTGCTATCTCTCTGACAAGGTTACAATTTGAATTTGTTATGTTGTATAAATCAATGTACTGGATTATAGGTCCATCATTAATTGTTAATTCATGATATTTTGTGTTTGCGGTTGCTAAATGGCTCTCAAGTTTTGAGCGGGGTCGTGCGTGAGATTGCGTAATTTCCGAGGAGTGGGGAGGCGGGGGGGGGGGGGGGGTGGCGGCGCTTCAATTGCGTGCGAAATGCCGTGTCAATGCGTGACACTTGAGAGCCCTGTGTAAATGTTTGTCTAAAGAGCAAACTTAAACTACAAAGCAACTAATGAGAGTTATATAAATGAAGTTATTACCTGACGGTTCTCAGTTTGTTTTATCATCTCCTCCTGTTCAGTCGCGTCCTTATCACTGAGCGCGCACTGCACTGTCAACAGTCTGCCCAACAACAGAACAATCTATTTTCTGATTGGCTGAAAAGGCCGCGGCGCCTGATATCTGAGATTTTTTTCCGGGGAGCGGGGCGGGGGGGAGCGGGGGAGTTTTTTTTCGCAGAAAACGCGCTGTGCCTGCATAAACTGAGCCACACATACCGATTTTCTGGGCACAAAAAAAAAAAAAAAATCAGCGTGAGAAATGCCATGTGTGGCGTGTGAGCATGTGAACACGTCGAATTGCGTGTGTCACACTCTCAATGCGTGAGACTTGAGAGCACTGGATTATTATTTTTGTATCATGAAGACTATGCAAGAGGTTAGCTAAGGAGCTAGCTGTGGACATTTGAGATATGATTTTTCACATGGTGTGTGTGTGTGTGTGTGTGGCAGCAAATGTATCAAAAGATCTTCCAGAGGAAATACTTTGAGGGAATGGACATAAGGGACTGCTAGATTGTATGAAATTATATGTTTTTCACACACCTAAGAGGCTAGCCATGGAGCTAGCGATGGGCATTTGAGATGCTACAAGTTTTTACACTATATGTGGAAGCAAATGTGGCAGAAGACCTTTTAGAGGAAATACCTTCCTCCTCAATCTGCCCTGACACACAAACTGCTGACCGTACCTGTCCAGTCCTCCTGTTAAACTGCACTGAGACTCAAAGACGACTGAGAAGTGCAGTGTAAATGTTGCTGCAGCAAAAACTTAGATAACTAAGATAAACTTGCCCTCTGGATCAATAAAGTCTCTTTCTCTATCTCTCTTTCTGTCAAAAAAGATCAAATACTGTGCCATTATTTTACCACAAAAATGACTTCTATGAAAATTTGCTTGTATTTGCTTCTAAGAGTAAATGTGTGCATATGAAGGAGTTCATTGATGTGTATCACTGTTTATCCCATAGTACTACTACGTCTCATTTAGAATATAAGGTCTTTCTTCACTGTCCATTTTTACCTCTTTCGTCTGTGGCTGCTCCCTGTTCTCACTGAATTAAAATCAACACTGCTCAATCTGGTCATAAATTTTTAACAGTGGAATCATAGCCTATTAATTCGATGGAGACCTCTAAAATTCAATATGCTGTCTAAACAATTAGATTGCTCTGTCCATCTTTTCCTCCATTCATATTTTATGTGCCTCTTTGCACAATAGGAGCTGATATGGAGATGAGAGGAGCAGTTGCAAGGAATGTACTCAGCCTGTCCATTTCAGAGTGTCTTATGAGATGGAAGAGTACTGTTACTTTAAAATTCAATTATCCGGACATGTATCAAACCAAATCGAACACATAACCTGCTCTTTTAAAACAAGCAATGTTTGAATGAGAACAATCATAATATAATTTTATTTTGCACAACAGCAGTCACTTCACATCATACCTCAACATACCTCAAATATGATTGATTTGATCAACATATATACAGTATATACAGTATATACAGTGTACATGTGTGTACGAACAGTATGAACACTTATCAACACTTCCAATATTATTCATCTTTCTCTCAGTCTGCATCACTTTGTTTCATCACAGCATCACAATTTTACATTTCATTACATAATGAATTCATACATAACCCTCATCAAACTCCTCTGTGTCAAACATATTGCAACAGCCGTGATTGCAACAGAAATGTTTTTGAAGCATATCTCCTGCTGGGATCTTGCAAATTGGGTAAATGCTAATTTTGATTTCAAATGGCCTCATGACCTTATTTCCCTTCAAGACTGTCAAAAACACATACATTAATCGTCTCTAAGGTAGAAATGCTTGCTACAACAGCTCTTTTCATCTTAGTATGTGCAAAGCAGTAGTTTTTAGTCTGGCTGCTATATCTGGCATTGAGCTTGTCTATCTATTTGTGTGTATTTGAACCAGTGGAGCAGGGACAGGCCTCCAGTGATGCCCCCCAGCAGTTTAACATGGTGTGTCATGTCTCATCCCAAGCAGCCTGTTGGAAGCTATTGTCAGGAGGCAAATGCTGTTTGGCTGTAGTGATGGGAAATAAGTGAGCGGTGAAATCATTTAATATATGCAAGCAATCAATATGCAGAATGGATTCATGTTTTGTAAATTATCCCCAGCTACATGGAGCCCTTTGAATAAATCATACTAATTTGCGGGATTTTTATGTATTAAAGTTACCTGTGCATGAAGGTATAAAACACTGCACATAAGCCATGTTTTCCCCCATTACTTACACCATACACACATATTAATCAAATCTATCAGGTCTATTTTATAAGAATACTTAAAGGGCCCATAGTATGCTGTTTTCTGATCCATGTTACCATGTTGTTTTCTCATCAAAAATTTAAGTGGTGTTCCACTGTGTTTTTAAAGATCCCATGACATGGTACTTCTTGATGCTTTTATATGGCTCCTTAATGGCTCCCTAATACTGTAAATGAATCCTTCTTCAAAATCAACACTGCATGAGAAACAGAGATAAGATGAGAAAGAGTCATAAATATCTCTCACAAACTCTTTATTCTGGGCGTTGTTGCTTGAATGCAAATGAGGAGAAAAGAGATGGCCAATAGTAGAGGGTGGGGGCATGGCCAAACTCTCCGCTCAGAGCTCAGAGCCCACAGCTGATCCATTTCCTTGTTTTTGCACGGGGGAGAGATTTGAAGCGTTCCATTGAAAAATAAACACATTTCCACAGAAAATAAAATTAAACCACTGCTGTTCAAAGGTCCAGAGGCTCAGATAAAGGACTTCCGAGCCTAGAAACACTCGGACGTGCCTCCAGGCAAATAAAAAAAACGCATTTCGCATTGCCTAGCGCATTCGCAGTCCAAACTCTCTGGGCGTGATTTACAGAGACGCTGAGTACAGACAGACGGGGGTGGAACTGCATTTGCATTTCTTTTTTCGATCTGACGTCAATAAGGTGCCTTGTTCAAACTCGCCCGTTTGAGCTCCGATTTTTTGTAACGCAGAAAAGGATCGCAAATGCTCAGTTTAGACATTTCATAACTTTTAACCATGGGGGTGGGGGGCTAAACAGGGTAGGGGAGCTCACATTAACGTTCAAAAACCTCAGAAAGTGAAAATTTCATGCCATGGGACCTTTAAAATTCATACACCTTAACTGGAATAATTTGGTTAATTTCAGTTCTGGAATTGCCAATCTGCTCTGAACAAACCGTAAAAGACAGCTGCTAACTGGTAAGGTACCACTACATGACATCCCAAGGTGGGACAGAGCATTTTGAGCTTTGGAGATGTGGACAGACTAATAAAAGGCTAAACAAGTTTGAATGAAACAAAACACAAAACACAATTCTAGGTATGTTTTTCATGAGGTAACAACATTCTAACATGGCTTAAAGCTCACAGGAGTCAATTTTGCGTAATGTAGGACCTTTAATGAAAATTTGCAGAAGTTCATTGTGTCATTTGTTGCTGTGATACTGGATAGGTTGGTAGCAAACTTTTTTTTGTGACTTGTCAAAAAAAAGGAAATCAAATGGTGATATGGCTTCATAAAAGAATCTCCAAAGCTGCTGCTCTTTAGCCTGGGAATTCCCAGGCCGCTTCCGTTCGTTTCGAACTGGAAGGCGGCCTGGAAACTCGTCCAAGCGAGAGTCCCAGATTTAGGGCCCCAATCAGAGAGCGGGGGAGGTGTGGCAAGACGGTGACGCGTACCACATGACAAACGGAAGCTTGTAGTTTGAACTGACAACTGACATGATTGGCTATGGACTTACGTATACGCTCAATGATAGACATTCATAACGCCCAATAAACGGCCGTTGGCAATCGCTAACCACACCTCCGCTACGGGATTTTTCGAAGCGAGTTTCCAGACCCATATCTCACTTGAGATATGGTCAGGTGTTAACCAGACTAGCTGCTCTTTGCTCTTGGTCATTTTCTATCAAAAGTGGTACAGCAAAGTAACAGAGGTGAAATGATCATTTATTCAATCATGGAGTTTTACATTGTGAGTGGATTTTGTTTTCGTAGTTACTATATAAACAGACTTTTTCCATTTTATAGAAGTTACCTTTTTATAATTCTAAATCAGTCATATTACATCTAATACTTTTATAACATAAACCTATTCAGTCAGTTAAGTTGCCTTCTAAACTGGACTTGGACAATTTCTTTTCAAATACCAATAAAGAATTACATATTTTCATCTTCTTGCTAATGTTTTTCCATTGTTGCGCCCCAACAAAAGAAAAACCTTTTTGTTTAAGCCTGTTTCTGTCTTTTCTGGTTTCCTTGGAAACAGATTTTACAGAAGCCCTGAGCGGCAAGCAAAAAATAAAAAATAAAAAAGAGCCACATCATTTAGGATCATTTATTTATTTATTTATTTATGTTTGCACCCAGCATTTTCTAAGTGTGTGCACAGTTCATTTTAATATATATATTTTTTTGTTTACTGTTCATGTGGCAGATGACATGAGCTGACAGTCTGGGAAACCCGGCTGCTCTCCACGTCAGCCACAGTGTAGCCGAGGAGGGCAAACCCCAGTCCTACTAAAGCCAGAGAGGCAGTGCGGCGATCTGTCCAGCCGCCTGGAGAAGTGATCCCCGCTCTGGCTCTGACTGCTCGGTTTCAAACTGAGGTTACAGGGCCACAGAAAGACAGCGTATCCACGATCTCACGCTGCCTAGATCTGCTCACCTGCCCGCGGCTTTGCCTTTGGTGCCTGGACTCAGGAAGAAATGAGCTTCACTCTGCAGTTTGAGCGGCACTCCACATCAACAAAGTACAACTAACAGCACAACTAAGGTACGATATACACAATATATACAGCGTCTTATGCCTGCTTTGTGATCAGTGATGCATCAATCTTACTTCTCATATAGGCCTAACTCATAAAGACAACACAAAAACTAAAACTTATGAAAAAAATTATGTTTTCAGCTAAAGTGAATTTATACACAATTAGGGAAGGTGAGTCTCGTACCACAGTCTCCCACATTCTAACCCAAAGCCTTACCTAAAGAAAAAGAAAATTATAATAAAATAATACAAATTTAAATTAACTGTGCAATATATATATATATATATATATATATATATATATATATATATATATATATATATATATATATATATATATATATATATATATATGGCTTCCCTAAATTCTTTTTAAATGTATATGAAAAAACTAAAAGGAAAATTAACGTTTTTTTTTACAATCTGAGCCTTCTTTTGGCAATAAAACAAGTAGTTTTACTCACCCATAGCAGTTTGCTGTCAATTGGAGCAGTATCGCAGAACTTGTGTTGAGCCGTTCTGTTCTACTAATGATCCCGTATCCGTTAGCGTGAGTGCTCGGGGCATTACTTTGCGGTGTCCAAATAACACAAACTTTAGCACTTTTCAAATCACAGAAGATCGCTGTGTCAGGGTAGACTTTTAGTAGATTCCAAAACGGCCTGAAACCCGATATCGCAACAGAAAAGTAAAGTTCAGAGCGGTGTTAGCTTCTTTCGGACAGCTGAGTTCACGCATGCGCACTGTCCTCTCTGATGACGTCATCAAATGAAACTATAGCTGGATATCGGGTTTCAGGCCGTTTTGGAATCCACTAAAAGTCTACCCTGACACAGCGATCTTCTGTGATTTGAAAAGTGCTAAAGTTTGTGTTATTTGGAGAGCGCAAAGTAATGCCCCGAGCATATGATACGAGCACCATGTTAACGGATACGGGATAATTAGTAGAACACAACGGCTCCAACATAACTTCTGCGATACCACTCCAATTGACACCAAACTGCTATGGGTGAGTAAAACTACTGGTTTTATTGCCGAAAGAAGGCTCAGATTGTAAAAAAAAAAAACGTTACTTTTCCTTTAACCTCAGTGAGAACATAGCTTCATTCCTATACCGATGGATTGGCTTTATCTGCAATGTTACATCACACAGGGCTCTCAAGGCTCACGCCTTGAGAGTGTGACACACGCAATTCGACGTATTCACACGCGCACACGCCACACATGGCATTTCTCACGCTGATTAGTGTATTTTTTTTTATTTTGTTTTTTTTTTTGTGCCCAAAAAATCGGTCTGTGTGGCTTAGTTTATGCAGGCTCCGCGCGTTTTCAGCGCCGCCCCCTCCCCCTGCTCCCCCGAGCAGGGGGAACAGGGGGAGGGGGGGACGGCGCGTCTGCTCGCCGTCCCCCGGGCACGTCCTGAGCCTCAGTCCCGGTGCCACGTCTCCTCTGAGACGCACCGACTCCGGTCCCGGTGTCTCCGTCTGTGCGTAACGTGTCCCCCCCGACGGCTTACGCGCGGAATACGCGCGGCCCAGAGCCGAACTGCCCATGGTGAGCCGCGGTGAGTCGCGGTGAGACGCGGTGAGACGCGGGCCCGGTGCATTGACCAGACTCTTACATGAATCCGTTAAAAATGTCCCGGTCCCTCCTCCCCGCCCCTCTCAGCGCACTGACAAAGTGCAGTGATGATAAAACAAACTGAGAACCATCAGGTAATAACTTCATTTATATAACTCTCATTAGTTGCTTTGTAGTTTAAGTTTGCTCTTTAGACAAACAGGGCTCTCAACACGCAATTCGACGTGTTCACACGCTCACACGGCATTTCTCACGCAATTCAAGCGCCAAAAATTGTTCCCTCGCCCCCCCCCCCCCCCCCCCCGGTCCTCGGAAATTACAGTCACACGCACGACCCCGCTCAAAACTTGAGAGCCCTGCATCACACCACTAGCATGCTAATGGACAGTGGCATTTTGTCCATTTGATCTCATACGTAAATGCACGGGTCAGGCGTGTACATACAGCACACATTACAGGTCTTTGGTGTAGCACTTCAGTCTAATGAAGAGGACTCTCTCATATGCTGATTGAAGCCGTATACACAAATCAATTATTTACTCTGCTCACTGTATCCAAAGGTTATACTGTATATCTTATGTTATTGTGTGATCCGTCAATTTTCAACACATGTACATTGTTTACAGTCATCAAGCAGTTCTCACTCCAGCTTGTAACACATGTCTTGTTTTATTTTTAACTAACCTAAAAAGCAGATTGATTTTATGCAGTATTTTGTAAGGTGGCATTTGAAATCATTTTTTTCCTCTCACAAATAAGCTGCTAATTAACAATTGTAAGACTCAGAGTTAGTGAAGGAAAGGGAATAAAGTTTTGGCTCAGTCATGATTGTACAAATGTATAAATGCATGATATACAGTTTGCTGATATTGCGACTGTTATATGTCCTGTAGACCCTAAATAAATATAGATTTAGACAACGGAAAGTTTAAAAAACACTAAAACAGCGCATAATAAAGTTGTTGTTTTTTTTTTTGCTTCGGCTATATAGAATTGGCAAATACCCATTCTAGGAAGAAAAAGCCACATTTCAGTTCAGTTCATTTATTTGAGCAACATTTACAAAGTTATTGTACTCAGAGGTGGGAAAAGCAGCTTATTCCTACCCAGCACCATGGTCTTCAAATAATTTAAAGATTTTAAATCTTTAAATTTTAAATTGAAATAGTGTGAAGTTGTCAAGTTTAATTGGTTTTATATTTTAATATTTTGTGATTTTCTGTGTTACGATTGGTTTGGCTGCTGCTATGGCCAGGTCTCTTGTAAACAAAATTCTGAATCTCTGTGGGACCCCCTAGTGCACTATGTAACATGGACGATCTACTACTTTCTTGTCTCCATGGAGATGATGATGAAGTGACTTTATTGATCTCACACAGGAGAATTCTTCTCTGCATTTAACCCTGTTATTAGGAGCAGTGGGCAGCACATTACTGCGCCCGGGGACCATCTCCATGATGCTTCGGCTTGGTCAGGACCTCAGCTGGAGGATTTTACCTATGGTGCATGTTTTGGGTTGATGGGGGAAACCGGAGTGCCCGGAGGAAACCCACCCGGAGAACATGCAAACTCCACACAGAAAGGCTTGGGTGACCCGGGGATCAAACCCAGACCATGCATGCAAACTCCACACAGAACACACACGGAAAGGCCTGGGCGACCCGGGGATCGAACCCGGAACCTTCTTGCTGTGAAGTATGAGTGCTAGCCACTCAGCCAGCCGCTAGATGTTATTTCTTTGCCTGGAATGTTCCACATTCCGCATTAAACATATGTCCCTTTGTTCAAGTACAGGTGTTTTAAAGCTCAAAAATATCTAAAAAAACAAAAAACATGAACTCTTACCATGTGCAGGCTCGCTTCTTCACAGATTTGACCATTAACCCGTCTTCATTATGATTACCAAGTTTACTTCCATGCTGTGGAATAATCAAGGCAAAACTTTAATGTTTCCATGGAGCAGGTGGCAGACCCTTAACTGGAAAAGGTTACACTGTGTACCTTTAAATAAAGGTATACATTTTAAAATAATAATACTTCAATTGTGTGTATTATGAGGGAAAACAGTGGAAGTCTTCTACTTACTGCACACTGGAGAGCACAGTTAGTTGAAGCCTGTTGTTCTATGCAGGTGATTATAGACTCTTAGCATTTTGTCAGCAGTAGTGTCACCACAGATGGACAGGAAGTACCCCGGGGCACTGGGACAGCCACGGGCCATGTGTTCTGGATGAGTGCACTGTCCATTTCAACTACACAGCCCCCCAATGGGCAACAAATGCCATCCCTGTATGTTTGGGTCAGCTCCAAATGAGAGCCATGCACAAATGCATACAGACGGAGGGGCACAGACATATCTGTGAAAAATGAGATTATTTGGAGTTTTTCATTACTCCAGTTAATAGCACACCATCTATTTCCCTTGATAATAAGCTATTTCTCCTCACAATTACAATGTAATCATTCATACACTCTGAAATACATCTAAACAATAGATATTCATGAAATGCCTGCTGGAAAATAACAGGGTGCTGCGTTAGACTTCAGATCACTAATAAATAAATACAAATGCAGGGAGTGTTATTAACTTCTGAAAATGGTGCAGATGTAGTCTTGTTTTGAATGCATCCTCTGACTTGTTCTGAATAAAGAAAAATATTACCTATATGTGTGTGTGTGTGTGTGTGTGTGTGTGTGAGTGTGTGTGTGTGTGTGTGTCGATTCGCTGATTTAATGTGTGTGTTGTACTGTATACATTTTTCTCCAGTGAGCTACCGTTACAAACTGAACGTGCCAGAGAGCTACTAGATTTAGCTGTCGCAAAAGAAATTGAGTACATAAAGGACCCACAGCAAGCCTTAGATGAGGTACATTTAGATGCCTGTAAAATATAAAACATTATCCAATTATAAATCATACATGTACAATGGTAATAGGCTTTAAATAATCAGATTTTATTTATTCAGGACAAACATGAAATTCATAAATCCATTTGGCGAGCTATGTGGAAGGCGGTGGAGAGCTACTGGTGGCTCCCAAGCTATAGGTTGGAGACCCCCAGTATAAGTACTGAAAAATAACAGTGAATATGATCCCACAATCAGTGATGTTAAAGGGACAGTGTGTAAGATTTTTACCCGTTAATTACTGAAATTGAAGATACCCATTCAAAAATACATTGTTTTCCAAGCCTTTTCACTTCCATCATGAAATCAAAGTATTCTTTTGGACTTAGATATAGTCACATAAAAGGGGGATCTTCCCCATGCAGAGGCAGCCATTTTGAATACGAGAGCTGCAGAAGGACATTTGGGCTCCACCTTCAGCAAGGCTCGTGGTTTTGGGTAAACAACACAAGCATGCTGCCGGATCAGACGTCGTAATGGATCTAACACGTGTTTTGGACTAAATTGTTTTACTGGATTTTATTCGCTGGATCCTTACGGACAAATTGAGAGCAAGTTTATGGTGAAATACAGAGTTTGACCTGTGCAAAGCATTCTAAGGTAAGTTAACCTTGTTTTGTGCTTTTCCGTATAAAAGCCCCATGTGCTCGGGGAGTGATTGTTGTGCAGGGAAATGAATTGCATAGTCAAAAAGAGGAGACTGTAAGGTTTCATTTGATGTGTAGAGTGTCATGGTACATGATCGGGAATGTGTGTTTTCATGAGAAAAAAAAAACCAAAAAAAAACGGGACCGCGCAGACCTTGGGTCCCTCGAAGAAAGTGCAATAGCGACTATCCACCTATGCACCACAAATCCTACACACTGGGGCTTTAAAAGGATAATGTGTGAATTCCAATGAAGATACTCTCTCTCCCTTCAGGCTCTCAAAAGACTCTCTTTGTACATAAAGGTGCACTTCTTTCCATTGTGGTGTGTAAAAATCTGAAACATAACCCTCAGTGTGAGCCTGCACATGGCTCTTTCTGTAAGACTTTAAAACTCTTGGAGCATCAGATCTGATACAGAGTCAGCCTTGAAGTACTCCAGAGCCATTACTGCTGCAGCCTCACCTCGCTAAGAGCCGCACTATTCACATGGAAATGATCAAGGCCTTGAAAAGCATTTTTTCTTCTCAACTTTTGTGTTGACTGAAGGTTGCAATAATCAAAAGTGCCTAAACGTGTATT
The DNA here is from genome assembly GCA_036785185.1 of Paratrypauchen microcephalus. Lineage (NCBI taxonomy): Eukaryota > Metazoa > Chordata > Actinopteri > Gobiiformes > Gobiidae > Paratrypauchen > Paratrypauchen microcephalus. The sequence continues at coordinate 7,911,718 of JAVJIX010000034.1, read as the reverse complement.
TGTAAAATAGAGAGAAAACAAAACTGGAATAAAATGAAAATGTGTATTTGTAAAATAGAGAGAAAACAAAACTGGAATAAAATGCATTTATTGAACATTTAAAATGTCCCTCTTTCATTCCTATGCAAATAAGAGGTCATTTATATCAAATTCAGCTCCAGGCAGCAGCCTCAGTCTACATCCACATGACAACGCTCCTGGATTTTTTTTTATGCGTCCACACATGTGTCAGATCAGTAAATATTCAGGTCTAGATGAAAACGGAGTGCTGAGTGAAAACAATGTAATACATACGCCACACCGATATGTGGCGCTGTAAACAGGAAACAGCCAGAGCCACCAGAAACGCAATACTACAAAGAGCACATGCGCATATAGTCTTTCTCTTCCGCAAACAAACACAAGAAGATAATAATGATGTCGAACACACGCACAAAAAACGACTCTCTCGTTTGGACTGACAACGAAGTGGAGTTACTTCTACAAGTTACGTTGGATTACAAAACACGTCAGTATCAGCAGAATGTCGACTGGGAATCCTGCTAATTAATTAATTAATTAATTCATAGCATTGATATAGCGCCTTTCATGACACCCACCCAGATGATGACGGCATTGCGACGTCATCGTTTTCCAAAAGCTGCGTTTTGCTCGTCCACACGACCATGCAACCCCTGACGTTCTCAGATTTCTCCACTCTGGAACCTGATTTTAAAAAAATGGAGGAGAAATTTACTTGTCACAGTAGCTCCAGGTAGGGGCAGTTTGAACAGTTTTATGTCATTCTATCAGTGCATTCACTAAACACAGTCATTGTTTTCATTGGATATCACATATGTCTTTTAGTGCACTTAAACATTGTGCAAAATAACCTATGAATGGGAGCTGGTCTCCTGTGCCTAAAGTTATGGCTCTGAAATCACCACATTGAGTCTATCAAACATGTAATGACCTCAGCATTATGGGGGAAAAAAGGCAGGCTATAATAATAACAGTTATATGACTTGCCATGACATGCAAGCAGATTTGTAGCTTTCTTAACATTAGTGCATTTTAAAAGTCCACTCACTGGAGGACTCGTCTTTTTACATGAAGCCACCACTGGCTTGACTATAATTGCTGTGTGTGAGGGTGGAGCGTCGGGTCGTACATGTCACAAGTTACAATAAGTATCCCAAAACGTACTTCTCAAACATTATTAGAACACTGTTTTGGAACTCTGCTCTTAATTATGGCAAGGTTCCCTGTCACAAGTAAAGACAAAGTTAGCTGTTGTGTTTGTTAGGGAACATCCGCACAAGAAGCAGTAAAATGGTGATCCAGGGACCTCATTAAAAGTAGCGCAGGGTCGAGGTCTGGGTAATGAGTCACCTGTGTGTGTGGAACTGTTTAATCACAGGTTGCACCCATAGATCAGTCCAAACACCACAGTGACAGTCATATAGGAGAGGGCCAAATGGCAGAGTATAGTAAGACGTTATATGGGCGGCACGGTGGCTGAGTGGCTAGCACGCATGCTTCACAGGTTCCGGGTTCGATCCCTGTGTGGCAGCGTTTCCTCCGGGCACTCCAGTTTCCCCCATCAACCCAAAACATGCACCATAGGTAAAATCCTCCAGCTTAGGTCCTGACCAAACCGAAGCAAGAAGATCATGGAGATGGTCCCCGGGCGCAGTAATGTGCTGCCCACTGCTCCTAATAACAGGATGGGTTAAATGCAGAGAAGAATTTCTCCTGTGTGAGATCAATATGTATATATGAATGTATATGAATGTTTCAGTCACTGTGTTTATTGTCTTGTACTTCTGCTAAGGGTATATGTGATGTTTAGTCTTTGTGTTTAGAGTCTTGTTTATCAGATGTTTAATGTGCACTGTGGGCCTAGGGAGCGCTGCAATTTCAAATCCTGTGTGTGCAACCTGTACATATGTTTTTTGACAATAAAGCTGACTTTGAATTTTGAATTTTGAACTTTGAATGAAACAAAACACAACTCCAGGTATGTTTATATCAAATGCACAAGCAGTTTTCAAGAAACATGTCACCTTCATGAGTCCTAAGTAGTAAAAAATAATTCTGCGATGCATCTTTTTGCATGTATATTTTATTTTTAAATAATTATACTCCACTACCAAATATATGGGTTTGTCTCGAATTTTTTGACAGATTTATAGAGCTTTTTTATGAAAAAGTTGTTTTCTTTTCACACTTAAAAACATTTTGTCTGTAATAAAATTCTAAATGACTCTGTATTGCTGCTATAATTCCAGTTTTTATCTAAATTTGATGTTTAGCCTCAGTGTAAGAGATAATTACACATTTTCAAGTAAATACAGTGTATAAAAAGGACTTTCCTCTGGTGTACATGGGCCTGTGTAAAAGACCAAACAGATGTGCTTAGACTGCATTGACAAACACTGTAAGAGCCCAAATACAGACAGTAGTTATGTGGTGCTGCTGCTGCTATCTTCTCAAATGAACTACTTTTGCCTTTTATTCACTGTAATAACCCACAATTTCCACCCGTTTGTTAAACCTAAATGATAGCAATCTACACAGAATTCCCTCTCTGTCAGATCCCCTTAATGTCAACTGTAGCGGGCCATATTATTACCACATTATTGTAACAAAAGCGTAGCCCTTCTGTCAAGCATTTTGTCAGAGTAGATAGACTGTGCCATAGAGACCACTAATGTAATCAGCATTAATAGTGTTCAGAGTTCAGTGGCGAAAATCTCTCACTTCTTTTGCTGCTGTCAGAATAGAGTAAGTGCATTAGCCCACTGTGCGTTTCACTGATAATGGCTCTCCTTTTAACACAACCTTTGTACTGTACCAATGCTTTACTATCAAAGTTTTCAAAGGTGGAAAGTTCATAAATATAATAAGGGTAAACCTGGAGTCCTTTTGATTATTTTTGTTATTTTAAAAGTCCTATATTACACAGAACTGACTCTTAAATACCTGGAGTTGTGTTTTGTTTCATTCACACATGTCTGAGTAATCCTACATTATTAGACTATCTATATCGCCAAAGCTCAAAATGCTCTGTTCCACCTTGTGATGTCAGTGTAGTTTTCAAGATAACAGCTACCTTTTACTTTTACTTTTAGTTCAGCAGAGATTGGCAATTCCACGGCTGAAATGATCCAAGTAATTATACTGAAATGTATACTGTAAATGTATTATCATATGACATCACAAGGTGGAACAGTGAGTTTTCTGTTTAGTTTGTGGTTAAACATGTGTGAATGAAACAAAACTAAGTATGTTTGTGATGAGGAAACAATATTATAATATACAGTAGATCAGAAAATAGTGTAATATAGTTACCTGGCCAGCCAAATGATATCTCTCTGTATTTGCTGTACAGCGAGATACCATTTGGACACCCTCGCTCCACCCTCGCTCCCCCGGTTAACAACGGACTCCGCGATTCTGATTCGTTCAAAGATGGTGACGTCAGTGCACCGGAACATCACTCTTAGGCAGCGGAAGTTCCTCCTCAGTTTTGAATCAAGATGGCGCATCGGAGAACTGAACGTCCCTTCCATTCAGCTGTAAAATTGGTCTTAAATGACCTAAAACACATCGATTCCTTAAAACCACAGCAGCTGACAGCTCTAGAGGCCTTTCTTTTCTTTCTTTTCTTTTGTTTGATTGGTTCACGTCGCTGTCCGTGAACTGTTCTCTGATTGGTTCTGTCACGGGTTCGTTTGGACAAGATACGAGAGGGGGGAAAAAATGATGGCACAGTCGAATACGTGCTTACGTGTATTCCCTTTTTATTTGCACCACAATCCAGTGTACACAGTGCAAATATTTACAGTGAAAAACAAGTCCCAAAAACAGTAGTATTTACAAAAGTATTTACAAAAGGTATTTACAGACGTTTCCACAGACGTTATCACAGCAGCTAGCATCCACATAGTCAGGCCAAGGACCAACAACAAACTGAGCAAAGCTCCTCCCTTATATACCCCCTTAGCCCCTCCCCTTGGGCTAACCAATTAACCCAATAAAGATATAAGGGTGGAACAAAGGTAAAACGGTACCAACAATGATAAAACACCTAAAGTTCCACATAATAAAGAAAACCCCTCAATAACCCCCCATATGGCATGATTTACTAACTAAGAAACTTAGGAAAACAAAATAAACCCACAAATTAACATAAATGGTTCAGTCCAGGACATGTGCAGTCCAGGTCATGTGGCCCCCCCTTAGCGCGCCACTATGCACTATTTAGCGGAGGACCAGGAAGTGCCCGGTTTGGCCCCCTGAGCCGGCGAACGACGCAGAGACACGGAAGGGAGGAGGAGAGCATGTGGCTCCCTAGGCGTCCAAGTGTGCACCCTTGTACGCCCCAGGGAGGGAAACAGAGTCCAGATCACGGGGAACAGTTTATAGGCAGGGAACAGTTGAATCAGTCTGGTTACGCAAAACCGGAGAGCGCTCCGCGCTCTGCCGTCTAGGCGCGCTCTGGGGCCAGTGAGAGAAAGAGGCGCGGGTCGGGGAATGAAGGACAGCTACCGGCGCTCCGTCACAGGTTCACTTAGCTGTCTGTCTACGCGCAACGGCAGCACATTCTGGACCAAGCATTACCAGACTCGCCGCTGGTACAGCGATGAGTCATGGATTCTTCCAGGCAAGTAATATAGGCCTTTTAAACTAGAATTTGTGTCAAACCCTGCAATAAAACTGCGTGGTAGACTGTCAGATCCCCACATGTTGCTTATATATATGCATGTGCTCTACCAGCCACTTATTTTGTTGTGTTGTATGATAAGGTATTGAGTGACTGTGCAGCCATCTGCTTTTGTCTTCTTGCCTGCCAAAATTTAATGCGGTTTCAAATCTTCAACCCTTTGACTGAAAATTACTGTTCAACCTCTTATATTTGGATTTTTTATGCCATGATTGCTATATACAGTATCTTCTCATCTGCAACTCATTTTCTTCAAACTATGAAAATAAACAGATAATTTTACCACTGACTTCTGTGTAAATAGCTCCTTCTATTAGCTGCTTTATTCTGCAGTATAATCTTTTCTGAACTTCTTTAAAACCGTTCCCATATTTAAACATGGGCTACATTTCATTTCATTATACACTATAACATTTCAGGACATTCACTTCTGAACACACTGCCATCATGCTTCACAGATGACATGAGCTAAACTGATTGGCCGAGCAGAGAATCCAAATTGAAACCAGCAGCACAAACAGCTAGTGACCACGGATACACCACACGCCTTTCAATCCTAGGGTCACTGGGTCAAGACCAGACTCTGACACTTTGAAATTGTCAATTGCACTGTATCTATTTATTTATTTTTAGCAAGTCTGGGATTTTTGTGAGTGTTGGCTTATAGCTTCCTTTGTCCAAAAAATGTAAAAGCAACATTTGGCTGCTCTGACTGGGGTGAGCGGGCTTTTTCTGTTGTCCGCCCACTGATATTTACAGCTCTGGGAAAAAAAGAGACCACTGCAAAATTATCAGTTTTTCTGATTTTACTACTTATAGGTATGTTTGTACCTATAAGTCTATAAATTACTAACAACATTTCCCCCAAATTCCAAATAAAAATATTATCATTTAGAGCATTATTTTGCAGAAAATTACAAATGGTCAAAATAACAAAAAAGATGTTTTCAGACCTCAAACAATGCAAAGAAACAAGATCAAATTAATTTAAAAACAACATAATACTAATGTTTACACTTAAGAAGAGTTCAGAAATCAATATTTGGTGCAATAACCCTTATTTTTAATCATGGTTTTCATGCGTCTTGGCATGCTCTCCACAAGTCTTTCACATTGTTCTTGGGTGACTTTATTCCACTCCTGGTGCAAGAACTGAAGTAGCTCAGCTTTGTGTTTGTGTTGGAATTCAACAGACGCTGGAATGGAATGGCTGTAATACATGTAGAGATGCTGATTTCAGAAAAAAGTGCAGTGGTCTCTTTTTTTTTTTTCCAGAGCTGTATAATCTGAATTTAATATGTCAATAAAAGAAGCAAAATATTTAAACCTGGCTCTTTTCATGTTTCTGTTTTTAATGTCCCAAAATGTTGAATTTTGTCAATTTTTTGCAATTTTGCCTTTTTCTTATATAAAACATTACATGATGAAAAACCCCCAAGGCGTTCCCAGGCCAGTCAGGAGACATAGTCCCTCCAGCATCCTGGGTCTTCCCCGGGGTCTCCTTCCAGTGGGACATGCCCGGAACATCTCCTGAGGGAGGCGTCCAGGAGGCATCCGAAACAGATGCCCGAGCCACCTTAGCTGGCTCCTCTCGGCGTGGAGAAGCAGCGGCTCTACTCCGAGCTCCTCCCGTATGACTGAGCTCCTCACCCTATCTCTAAGGGTGCGCCCAGACACTCTGTGGAGGAAACTCATTTTGGCCGCTTGTATCCGCGACCTTGTCCTTTCGGTCATTGCCCAGAGCTCATGATCATAGGTGAGGGTAGGCATGTAGGTTGACCAGTAAATTGAGAGCTTCACCTTTCGGCTCAGCTCCCTCTTCACCACAACGGTCCGGTACAACGACCGCATCACTGCCGACGCTGCACCGATCCGCCTGTCAATCTTACGCTCCATCCTCCCCTCACTCGTGAACAAGACCCCGAGATACTTGAACTCCTCCACTTGAGGCAAGGACTCCCCACCCACCCGGAGAGGGCAAGCCACCTTTTTCCGGTCGAGAACAATGGCCTCGGATTTGGAAGAGCTGATCCAAATTTTTGCAATTTTGCCTTTTTCTTATATAAAAACATTATATGATGAAAAACGTGTCATACATTTTTTCCCCTTACATTTATGTAAGTAAACTACAGGAGAAGATTCAAAATGATATCTCTAAATTCAGTTTTTTTCCTATTCACCTGTAGTGTCTTAAATTCCCATTCAAACCAATGCACACGTTTTTGATGACTGCAGTTCTATAGGACATACTGTACAGACTGTGCTATACCACACTGCTCTAAACTCTCCCATTCATCTCCTGCAGCCTGACAGTATAGCACCACAGCTGCCTTCATTGTTTTTCCTTTTTTTCCTGGAGACCCTGAACGCCACAGAAGTCAGTCTATCCCTGGAGAGCGTTTCTCACAACTTTGCGAACACATCCCCCGTTTTGATGTGTCTCTTTTTTGATGACTCTGTACGATTCACTGATCAAGGACAGTTCACAACAGGACAGTGGAGGTGACTACACACACACACACACACACGCACACACAGCTTTAGGAGGTTGCCAGAACACCTGTGCCATTTGAAAAGCCCTGGAACACAAAAGCATGTTGTCTTGTCTTTTATGCAGGAGCCATGAGGTGACGCTCCATTGTCTCCACCTGTGCTCCTCTCCTGTGCATTTTGATTGGAGCTGCAGAGAGGAGGCCGGTTCCATTGAAGTCCAATGTGAGGAGAGCTGACGAAGAGAGCGGCCATCACAGTCTGCCCTTCACACTGCTAAACCTAACACCATGATATATGCTGTGAGAATGGGGAGGGCTTTTATTCAAAAAAGATACGACAAAGCTATATTTGTCTCACAGTGGGCTTAGTTAAGTTGCAGTGATGCCTAAAGGGCCAATATTACAATAAATATTACAGTATTCTCTGATCTGATATAATGTTGCTTCCTCATCTAAAACAGATCTGAAGTTTAAACTTTTGTTTTGTTTCATTCACACATGTTTAAGACACAAACCCTACATATTTAGGCTGAGTTCTTCTCTCAATCTGAAATCACTCTGTTCCACCTTGTGATGTCATGTGGTGATAAGAGCTACACTGGAGTTTTTAAACTCCATACACCTTCACTAGAATAATTTGGATAATTTCAGCCCTGGTATCTCCAATCTCTACTGAGCTAAAGATAAAAAATGTTCTTAGAGCTGTTAACTTGCAAACTACCAGTTTGTGACATCACAAGGTGGAACAGAGCATTTTGAGATTTGGAGATGTAGACATACAAAGAGTAAAGGGTTACTCATGCATGTGTGAATGAAATAAAATAAAACAAAACTCTCTAGTTATGTTTTTGAGGAGGTAACAACATGACTTAAAGCTCACAAGAGTTAATTTTGTGTAATATAGGCCCTTTATTAATGATACATAAGGGATTTACAGACTCTTAGCCCACTCTATTTAAGCAACCCAACAGATTATGTGATTTGGTAAAAAAAAAAAAAATAATAAAATCTTTACACATTCTCTATGAAGATTAAAAAGCGATCTCAAAGAAATTTCAAATTCAAAGAGCAGTCAACTAAATTATTCATGTAGTCAACACTTCACAAAGCATGTGTACATTTATTTTTCTGGTTTGATCATTAATAAGTTAAAAAAAATATGTTTTGAGTCATGTTACATGATGAAAAGAACCATGACCTTTTAGTAGCCTAATGTTGTTATATAAACCATTTTACAGAATATATTTCATTATACCCTCCATCCATCCATCCATTTTCTTCCGCTTATCCGGGGCCGGGTTGCTGGGGCAACAGTCTAAGCAGGGACGCCAAGACCTCCCTCATCCCAGACACTTCCTCCAGCTCCTCCGGGGGGACCCCAAGGCGTTCCCAGGCCAGCCAGGAGACATAGTCCCTCCAGCGTCCTGGGTCTTCCCCGGGGTCTCCTTCCGGTGGGACATGCCCGGAACATCTCCTGATGGAGGCGTCCAGGAGGCATCCGAAACAGATGCCCGAGCCACCTCAGCTGGCTCCTCTTGACGTGGAGAAGCAGCGGCTCTACTCCGAGCTCCTCCCGTATGACTGAGCTCCTCACCCTATCTCTAAGGGTGCGCCCAGCCACTCTGCGAAGGAAACTCATTTTGGCCGCTTGTATCCGCGACCTTGTCCTTTCGGTCATTACCCAGAGCTCATGACCATAGGTTGACCAGTAAATTGAGAGCTTCGCCTTTCGGCTCAGCTCCCTCTTCACCACAACGGTCCGGTACAGCGACCGCATCACTGCCGACGCTGCACCGATCCGCCTGTCAATCTCACGCTCCATCCTCCCTTCACTCGTGAACAAGACCCCGAGATACTTGAACTCCTCCACTTGAGGCAAGGACTCCCCACCCACCCGGAGAGGGCAAGCCACCTTTATCTTCAAGAACCATGGCCTCGGATTTGGAAGAGCTGATCCTCATCCCAGCTTCACACTCGGCTGAAAACCGCCCCAATGCACGCTGGAGGTCCCTGTTCGATGAAGCCATCAGGCCAACATCATCTGCAAACAGCAGAGATGAGATCCTGTAGTTCCCAAACCGGATCCCCTCCGGCCCCTGACTGCGCCTAGAAATTCTGTCCATAAATATAATGAACAGAACCGGTGACAAAGGGCAGCCCTGGTGGAGTCCAAAATGCACCGAAAACAGGTCCGACTTACTACTGGCAATGCGAACACAGCTCCTGCTCCGGTCATACAGGGACCGAACAGCCCTTAGCAAAGGGCCCCGAACTCCATACTCCCAGAGCACCCTCCACAGGACCCCACGAGGGACACGGTCGAATGCCTTCTCCAGATCCACAAAGCATACGTGGACTGGTTGGGCAAACTCCCATGCACCCTCGAGCACCCGATGAAGAGTATAGAGCTGGTCCATTGTTCCCCGGCCGAGACGAAAACCATACTGCTCCTCCTGAATCCGAGGTTCAACTATCGGCTGAATTCTCCTCTCCAGCACCCTGGAATAGACCTTACCGGGAAGGCTAAGGAGTGTGATTCCCCGATAGTTGGAACACACCCTCCGGTCCCCCTTCTTAAACAGAGGGACCACCACCCCGGTCTGCCAGTCCAGAGGTACTGTCCCCGACCGCCAGGTGATGTTGCAGTCTTACATCAAGGTCAGATACGTCGCCCGGACTGGCATTACCGCAGCTCCACCCTGAAGTCAGAACTGGGGTGGGTGCTCGCCAGCGAGCGTCTGGTGGCCGGGCCTTTCCCCACGGGGCCCAGTCGGGCGAAGCCCGAAGGAGCAATGTGGGGTCGTCCTCCTGTGGACCCACCACCCGCAGGAGGATCCATCAGGGCCGGATGCAAAGAGATCTGGGCGGCAGTCAAAGACGGGGGCCTCGACAGCCGGATCTCCGGACATGGAGACTAGCTCTGGGGACATGGAATGTCACCTCGCTGGGGGGAAGGGGGGGGGGGGGGGGGATCTGAGCTCGTGCGGGAGGTTGAGTGTTACCGACTAGGTATAGTCGGCCTCACCTCCACGCACAGCTTGGGCTTTGGAACCCAACTCCTTGAGGGAGACTGGACCCTCCAATTCTCTGGCGTTGCCTGCGGGGAATGGCGGCAGGCCAGTGTGGGCCTGCTCATTGCCCCACAGCTCAGCTGCCATGTGTTGTAGTTCACCCCAGTGAACGAGAGGGTCACGTCCCTGCGCCTTCGGGTCGGGGACAGGTCTTTCACTGTTGTGTCGGCCTACGGGCCGGACAGCAGTGCAGAGTACCCGGCCTTCTTGGAGTGCCTGGGAGGGGTACTGGACAGTGCACCGACCGGGGACTCCGCTGTTCTACTGGGGGACTTCAACGCCCACGTGGGCAACGACAGTGACACCTGGAAAGGGGTGATTGGAAGGAACGGCTTCCCTGATCTGAACCCGTGCAGTGTTCTGTTATTGGACTTCTGTACTAGCCACAGTTTGTCCATAACAAACACCATGTTTGAGCACAAGGGTGTCCATCAGTGCACGTGGCACCAGGACACCCTTGGACCTAGGTCGATAATCGACTTTGTTGTTGTGTCATCTGACCTCTGGCCGAGTGTCTTGGACACTCGGGTGAAGAGAGGGGCAGAGCTGTCAACTGATCACCACCTGGTTATGAGTTGTGTCCGCTGGCGGGGGAGGAAGCCGGAGAGACCTGGCAGGCCCAAGCGTATCGTGAAGGTCTGGCAGAGCCCTCTGTCAGGAGCACCTTCAACTCACACCTCCAGGAGAGCTTCTCCCAGATTCCAGGGGAGGCTGGGGACATAGAGTCCGAGTGGGCTCTGTTCTCGGCCTCTGTTGTCAATGCAGCCGCCCGTAGCTGTGGTCGTAAGGTTTGTGGTGCCTGTCGTGGCGGCAATCCCCAAACCCGGTGGTGGACACCACAGGCTGAAGAAGGAGTCCTATCGGGCCTTGTTGGCTCATGGGACTCCTGAGGCAGCTGATGGGTACCGGTGGGCCAATCGTGCTGCAGCCTGGGCGGTAGCAGAGGCAAAAACTTGGGTTTGGGAGGAATTTGGAGAGGCCAAGGAGGAGGACTATCGGATGGCCTCAAAGAAATTCTGGCAAACCGTTCGGCGCCTCAGGAGGGGGAAGCAGTGCTTCACCAACACTGTTTACAGTGCGGGTGGGGAGCTGTTGACCTCGACTGGGGATGTTATCGGACGGTGGAAGGAACACTTTGAGGATCTCCTCAATCCCGCCGTCATGTCTTCCGAGGAGGAAGCAGAGGCTGGGGACTCGGAGGCGGACTCATTCATCACCCTGGCTGAAGTTACTGAGGTGGTTGTAAAGCTCCTCGGTGGCAAGGCCCCGGGGACGGATGAGATCCGTCCTGAGTATCTTAAGTTTCTGGATGTTGTGGCGCTGTCTTGGCTGACACGTCATTATACCCTGTTATTGTTAATTTAAAACTTGTACATTTACTTGTACGTGTAATTCTACATCTCCATCACCTTGTGATGTTATGAAGTGGTACTTAACAGCAACATTTTACCTTTTGTTCAGTTGAGATTGGCAATTACAGGGCTGAAATCATCCAAATGATTCTAATGAATTTGCATGGAGTTTAAAAACAGAGTGGAGCACTTGCTTTATTACCATATGACATGACATATGACACCACTGCGTGAGAGAAGAACTCAGCCTAAATATGCAGGGTTTGTGTGTTAAACATGTGTGAATGAAACAAAACACCAGGTAAATAAAACTTCAGAAAACAGCGTAATATGGGCCCTTTAATGTAAATGTTTATTATTTAGTAAGAGCTTAACTTTAACAGAACTCAAAATAGATACATTTAATTATTAAAGTAATGCACAAAATGCTTGTTTACCTTGAAAGGTCAGAGAGGGACAAGCGTATTTGTCTTTGAGCCTTCATTGACTTGTGCTGACCCTGTACCTGTGGGGGGGCTTTTGCATGGGTGTGAATGAGAGCGCTCTGTCAGTGTAAACATATTGACCTGTCAGTGGGGCTCCTGCTTCATTGTGTGTTCGTGCCCCAACCACTCTGAGCCAAATGAATCACACATGATGAGATGATTAATCCAGGTTATGTTCCAAATTTAAAGGCCATCTGCCCCCTGCTCACCCATCTCCCGCGTAAACAAAATAATAAAACAAAACATTTGCTCATTTGTTGTGATATGGTTTTGAGTACAAATAAAAAATAAAAAAAAAGGATCAATACACAAAACAGGGTCAAATCAGAGTGGATTAAAATGACAGGGTGCACTTCAACTTTCATAGAGTGCCCTTATAAAACTGCTGAGGTCCAGCCATTCAAAGTAATGGTCAGAAGTGATTTCTGACTGCCTAAAATTTCACAACCTTAGGATATTACATTTAAATCATATGGACATTTGTGCTCCATCCAGTTTTATATTTTAGAATCATATGCATTGGTACTGTAGAGACTGAACTTGTTAGATTATATGCAGTACATGCATACACATAAAAACTCTCTGCCTGATAACAGAAACAGAAATGAACACACAAACGTGCAAAGCTGCTTCATCCTTATCAGAAATCACAGTACAATGTGATTTTGTAATTTTGCACATTTTCAAAACAACAGTTTGGTTATTCTGTTGTAGACAAAGTTCAATACAAACACACTCATAAAGGTTCAAACCAAACAAAACCAATGCTGGCAGAAGGAATCATTTAGAAAAGCTACAATCATAAAGATCCATGTCGAGGCCTCACAGATGCTGTGTCCACACAGTGCTGCTGTACATAGTGAGCTGTGAGGCCATGCCTGAGCTCTCCTCAGATCTTTCATTAGGAGTCTGCAGCACTGGGCACAGGGATATTGGACCATTCTTCAGACCTGTCGCACATTTACAGGATGAGCCACCTTTCCACATGATCGATTACACCTGGTCACATTCTTATCATATTTCCAGGGTAAAGGTGGAGAGAAATCTACACTTAGAAATGAAATGTTTCCCAAATCAAACATACAAAAATCCTGCTGTGCTGAGCTCTTTTATAAAAAATAAATAAATACACACATACAAGATGTGCTATAGATGAGACACAGACCAAGCTGATATATTGATGACATATGACACTTACATGTGACACACTTCTCGTGCATCTGGTTGATGCTTCCATGTGCTATAATGAAGCAAGGTGTTATTTTTTAATACTTAATGTTAGAGCTCAAATTTGAAAATGTGTTTAAATATGTGCTTTCTTTTCACACCCCCTTATGGTAAGAAATGCCATGTGAAATTACGACGCAATTTGTAACAATTAATTAATATATAATGATATTTCAGAACATTGTCAAAATTACTGACTTTTGAAGCTGAAGATAAAGCAATTAAATGTGTCTGGTATCTGGGGAATGGGACCTAGCCCCCTAACCTTTCATTATATTGCTTCTGTCAAAGTACATACATTAACATGAACGGCTGTGATGTAATTAACTTTTCTATTAGCAGAGTGGCCTCAGAGGCAGGAGACGCCATGGTTTTAAAAAAGCAGTTGTTCATTCAGAGTGCGTGGGTTCAGATCACTCACTAATGATCCAAGTCTAATTAAAATGCACAAAGACTCTATTGAGAGAAGTTTCTAAATGCACAGCTCATAGCATGCAAAATTTCCTCTCAAAAAAGAGAAAAGTGATGTTAGTATCATATTAGCTCTGAACCTGATTGGGCAATGATCTGTGCCTGGAGAGTGACCCTATGGATTCAAATGCAGATGGATAATGTTATTAGTTTAAAAAGTCACTGACATAAAGATTTGGAATTAAGTTTAGTTCTAAGTAGGACTCATGTGGCCTGAGTGTTTGGCTTTGACTAGAAGAAGAGTTTTGGGGCACCACTCAACAGTTGAGAAACATTACCAGTAATCAGTATAATCAATTATCTTTTTAATTTATTAATAATTAATTTAACAATTATCTGAATGAATTAATCATTAATTAAACAATTCTTTGAAGGTAAACTAAATTCATTCACCCATATCTGGAAATGACATCACTGTTCACCAAAGCAAATTGTGGTTTATGAATATTTAGTGACCAAGTTAAACAGACGGAATTTTAATATAAAATATGTAAATGAGTGATTTGCTCAAGGCTGGGGTTTAAAGATTAAAGATTAGATAAACTACCCCAGAGTTATCTAAGGTTAAGTCTAACTTCATTAAGCCAGTCTGTGATGTGTGCCCATATGTCCGGGCAGTGTGGACATGTTAGTGTGTGGTCCAGGGCTCCGATGGTTTGGCAGTCTGAAATCCTCAGGGCATCAGGTCTGAAGAGTCAGATGAGCTGAGATGGACAGTGGTCACATGATCTAAACAATAGCTCCAGGCGAAGAAGAAGGCACCTTTACAGTGTCCACAAGGTCTGAACAGCAGCACAGGTCACAGATGAAGGTGGAGACCAACTGAAACAAAAGGTTGTTAGACTTAGACTTAGACAAACTTTATTGATCCACAAGGGAAATTGTTTTGGGTACAGTAGCTCACTTATCAAATATAATACATAATATATAACAGAGGGTAAAAGAAAAAAAAAGAAAAATAGATGGAATAGCAACCAAAGGGCAATAGACCTGTGTCAGATGATACACAATTATATACATGTACGTGTACTCCAGCTCCTGTCCAGCCCTGATACACCCTACCACCGCAGAGTCATCAGAGAACTTCTGCAGATGGCAGGACCCTGAGCTGTACTGGAAATCAGAGGTGTACAGAGTGAACAGGAACGGAGACAGGATTGCACCCTGAGGGGCTCCTACATTACTGACCACAGTGAGTGTGTGTACATGGTAGGATCGGATTAGGATTGGGTTGGATTTCTCCCGTTACTCAGCGGATGGTCTGTCGTCCAATGCGAGTGCACATGAAGCTTGCGCAATCGGATTCAGGTCAGCGACCTGGCCAGCTCCGCAACGCTAGGTGGCGCTGTAGTCCAACTACTTCCGGGTGATGGCTACTCAATATAAAAACGCAACACGACTATCGCAGTATACAAAGATGGCGTTCGAGGAGTTTCACGGAGCAGCATTGGCGTACGTGTTGTGCATTCTGCAGAGTTTGGTTGTTCGTATGAAGGAAAAAACAGCGTTTTTCATTTCATTAATACGACACGAACTGTGTCGTCGGCGTTTGATATTACAAGCAATCGAGGACAACGAAAATTACTTGATGAGAGCAGGAGCTCAGCTACAGCACAGAAGGCCTAAACGTGCAGTATGGATGAGGATCAGGGACAGAGGCTTCTGGGATCGAGTGATCTTACAAGAATATACTGACGAGGACTGAAGAAGAAGTGACTTTATTGATCTCACACAGGAGAAATTCTTCTCTGCATTTAACCCATCCTGTTATTAGGAGCAGTTGGCAGCACATTACTGCGCCCGGGGACCATCTCCATGATCTTCTTGCTTCGGTTTGGTCAAGACTTAAAAGGGATATATATGACATGGGGGCTCATTTCCGAGTGTTGCAGAGATGTGGAGACACTTTTTAGCAAATTTCATGCAGTCCTTCCAGCTGCAGAGTTTTCAGTTGCTAGGCTAGCGCAAGTCAATGGTAAATGGTAGCCTGATTTTAATCAGACTTACCCACACCAAAGGACACTCGAGGCCAGTCAACTATAACACCAGACTGTCAATGTAAATGTCTGTGTTGATGGAACAATTTTAGAAATATAATCAACCTTGTACTTTAAAGCAGAGGTCTTCAACAGGGAGGTACTGCAGGGGGGGTCGCGAAATCTTTTGATTTCACTTTAAAATAATATTATTTTATATTTTATAGTGTAAAATACAGTATTAACCTGTGTATTATTTCCTTGTATTGGATGTACCATAACAGAGTAGCAATGTTTATACATGACACTAAGCTCAATTTAATATAAAACACAATTCTATGCCGTATATATAGTAGGGGGTCCCTGGCCCAGTTCGCCATCTGTTTGGGGCTCCCTGGCCTGAAAAATGTTAAAGACCCCTGCTTTAAAGGATTTATGTCCTTGATGTCCAACAGCGCGTTTTTTTTCCTGATCAAGCTAGGTATGGGCGGAGTGATATCACCTTGCACCTTTCCGGCTGTTTTTTGTTTACCTTCAGCTGTCATCGTTAGCCGTAGAGTACAGTAGCCTGCCCTGTTCTACAATCCAGATATGGCCACGTTTGGAGGTCTCCCTGATGCTTTTGAAGATGATGCTGAGCAATTTGCTTTCTCCACTGAACCGTACCTGTACGAGCCAGAATATACAGACGAATGTTCAAGGGCTAGCAACAACTTTATGAGCGTGCATGCCTTTTATGTCAGCCGGGTAGACTACAAGAGTGAAGAAAAAGCTCTAGCACAGTCTTCTTCAATCGACCAGCAAACTAACATAACGACAGGAGCAAGCTTGGGTAAAAAAGGTACAAACCTGTTCTTCATCACAGGATCTTGCACTTGGAAAGACAGATGGTACTGCAGTGGTTGTCAGACTAGGCTTTCCAATGGATTTGGTGTAGTAGTCTGGTCCGAAATGATCACTGCAAATCTTCTGTTTATGTAGCGTCTCCACCGGTGTGTTGATGTCTAAGCCAGCAGCTACAAGCCACAGTCGAGTCCTTTCTCGATCGTGCACCGGAAAGCTGTGAAAACTTTGTGGTGCTTTATTTGTACATTTTCGAAATGCACACTGAAACACCATTTTGCCCGGTAGTTCTTTTAAAATTCACCTCTTCACTCTGTGGTCTTCCCTACTACAACTTTTCTTGCTTCTCTGTTTACGTGATTGGTCACTTCACAACCAACTAGAGTAAAGTAAAATTCCGCTGCTGCTGCTGCGAAGCTAGTCCCTCAGATATGGAATGATTCATGCTATTCGCAGTCAGTTTTATTTCAAAAATTACTCAATCAACATATATTTACATCGACAGTCTGTTGTGGTGGTTCACTGATACACCATCTTGTCTTTTTTCTCTCAGGGCCCAAGAGAAATCAACAACGTCACCGTTAGCCATTTCCTTTTGGGAGATCCACCCAATCCACTTATGGACTGGATTATCAAAGGGTACACTCATTCCCCACACATCACCCCAGAACAAGAGTCATTTAATGTTTACCTCAGCTCTGCAAGGACCACCGTTGAGATTGCCTTTGGGAGACTGAAAGCACGCTGGAGAGTGCTGATGAAGGGAAGTGACTTTCATTTTACATTCAGCCCATACATGATTGCTACATGTTCTGCATTGCACACTTGTGTGAAGACGAGAAGGAAAAGCTTAAATCCCACCTGGACTACTGATGCCGCAGTGCTGGAATCTGCCATACCACAGCAAGGTGTCCGTGCCTGTAACACCCAGGACAATGCAACTGGACAGAGGATCAGAGATGCACTTGCAGACTATTTAAGTGAAAACTTTCCTCTGCGTACACCATTGTTTTAATCATGTTCTGCTATTTTGTTTTTTGTTGCTTGCATCTTTTGTGCCACATTTATCATCTATGTAAGTTCTGGGGTAGTGAAATAACACAACCACACTTTCATTTTGTATATCTTTGTAATGCCTAGCTTAAATTCTGTAGTCTCTTCCATTCTCTGTGTGGGTGGACTCTTAGGTCCTGTCTGAGTGAACAACTTAAAAGTAAATTAACAGTGAACAACTTAAAAGTAAATTTCCACACTGATTTTTAATATTTACAAGTTAAACAACAGTAAAAAAAACCACACTCTCTTCAGATAATACAAGCTCACAAAAGACAACTCCAAATGTTCGTAAAAGTGCCCTGTGCGTAAAGGGTGGAAGATGGGGCTTGTTGGTGCCGTCAAGGAAGGCTGTCCTGAGTCCTGGGTGTGGGGTGGAGGACAGCTGTCGGATGCGGGAAGAGGATGGGGACTGTGGGTGGTAATACGCCGAGTGATGTGGGTGGTGTTGATATGGATACGGCATGTAGGGTGAGGGTGCCGGTTGCCTCAGGTTACTGAGGCCTTCCAAGAGAGCTGACATGTGGTGGTTATAGTCCACCCGGCTTTCCTGCATAATGTTCGTCAGCTCTCTAAGGTGCTCCCCGCTTTCCCTCAGCTCCTGGAGCAAAAGGGTCCTGCTCTCCCTCACCTCCTGGCAAAGTTGGGCAATGGAGTCGTTCTTCCTTTGCCTCCGATGGGGTCGCTGGGCACTTGTCCCTAAAAAAATAATAATTGATGTTAAATAATTGATGTTAAAGTTAGTTATATGTCCTGACGTGGGTAGCAGAGCACTTGAAGCAGCAGTTGTTGGTGCAGACAGACAGAATATGTATAAAATTACCAGGCATCCTCCTTGTTTTTCCCCATCTCCGTTGTTTTTACCAAGGGTTACACAAAAGAAACTGTTACAATCCAAACACATTTTTTCATCATGGGTTAAGTCAACAGTAGGGTTTTGATTAGCTTCACATGTATCAACATTTTAAACGGCTCTGTACTTTGAACATTGGGCCACTTAGCATGAGACATCTGGCTTTGTTAAGTAGGCTAAGTTATGAAGTTGTAGCAACCCACCCTGGTCGGCTTATTCCACCCCTCCAATGTCCACCCCACATTGTCCGGCTTGGGCCAATAGCCGGCTTCCCAGAAGCTCTTCCAGTATTTCGAAATGCGGGCAAGTTGTACGGTCTTGACCGCTCTTCCCGTTGTTCTTCTTCGCCGTGGCATACACTGTCCTGGCGTTTTTCCATTTGATTTTGATTTGCTCTGGCGTCCGAACAAACCCTCCCTGGTCCATCTTCAACGCTATCTTCTGATACAGATTAGCGTTTCTTGTCCACCGTCCGTCCATAAATTTTAAAATATTTAGCTCTCACACATGGTGCAGCATGAACTCTGTTTCTTCGTATGTCCAGTACTGTGAGCTTGTTGCTTTCTTCGCAGTCATGTTTTCGTCTGAAAGTCCGGCAACAACAATCGCTACTTATGATGCCGTCGGCATCTCCTACCACTCTTACAACTTCCGGGTGAAATCCCTGGCGCGAATTTCTGCGCATGCGCTGTACACCAATCCGATCCGAAATCGTGCACATGGCAATGCCAAGCGGATTACTATCGGCCTAAGCCAGTGGTTTCACTCGGATTGGGGAAACCAATCCCTATCCAATCCGTTGCCTGTGCACATGAATCCAATACGATCCCAATCTGTTTGCAATCGGATTGCACTTGTCCATGAGTGAGTGCACATGGTAGGATTGGGTCAGGATTGGATTGTTTTTTTCACACTTGCTCGGCGGGTGGTCTGTCTATTTGGTTTGTTGAACATTTCCTACTTCAAGTTCCACTACCATAGCAATGTTGAAGTGGGTTTCATAGGTCAATCTGTAATACTACAATGTGAATTATCATTTCTTTTCTGAAGGTTTATGCTTGATTTTTTACTATCTTTAAAGGTCCAGTGTGTAGGATTCGTGGCGCATAGGTGGATAGTGGCTATGCACTTCCTGTTTTAGCTACGGCAAACCTCAAGGGTCACCCGGACGTGCCATAGCGCTCCCGCGCGCGCACCCGGCCGACAACAACGGTATTAATAAAACGCGGTCTCCCGTTCAGTTTTTTTTTTTCTTTTCGCATGAAAGCACACATTCCCGATCGTGGACCATGTTAATCTACATATCAAATGAAACCTTACAGTCTCCTCTTTTTGACTATGCAATTCATTTCCCGGCACAACAATCACTCCCTGAGCACATGGGGCTTTTATATGGAAAAGCACAAAACGAGGTTTGTTACTTAGCTTACCTTTGAAGACCTTGCACAGGTCAAACTCTGTATTTCACCACAAGCTTGGTATCAATATGTCCGTAAGGATCCAGCGAATAAAATCCAGTAAAACAATTTAGTCCAAAACAAGTGTTAGATCCATTACGACGTGTGATACAGCAGCATGCTTGTTGTTTACCCAAAACCACGAGCCTCCCACCACCCCACCCGCACCTCTCTCCCTCTGTCCTCTTGCGGAGTGCGCCGAGCGCTCCGCCTGCTTTGCCTCGGGTGCTACCACGAGTCTTGCTGAAGGCGAAGGCGGAGCCCAAATGTCCTTCTGCGGCTCTCGTATTCAAAATGGCTGCCTCGATATGGGGAAGATCCCCCTTTTATGTGACTATATCTAAGTCCAACAGAATACTTTGATTTCATGATGGAAGTGAAAAGGCTTGAAAAACAATGTATTTTTGAATGGGTATCTTCAATTTCGGTAATTAACGGGTAAAAATCTTACACACTGTCCCTTTAAATGTAACAGAAAATGTATTGTTAGTGAACAAAAATCATAAAATAGAAAGTTTCTTACATATACAGTGAAAAATAATAGAAGAAAATAGTAGAAAATGAACTCTTCTTTCTGCTCCCTTTCATTCAATATTTTGTTATTTGTTATCACAAATGTTGATGTCTTTTTATACTTATGAATGAAATAAATAAATAAAATAAAAAAATTGGACTAAAAAAAATAAGATGAATTTTCAACCTGTTGTCCAAACTCATTATTCACTTTTCTAATGCAAATCTAGCATTCTAATTGTTTGTTGCAATTTCAGGGACCAAAAGCTGCACCAGTGCACCAGCTCGGTCTGATTTTGACCCCAAGAGATGCTTTTACATTCTATCTGTACTGGGACAAAACTAATGTTACACACTCTTTTAACACAACATTGAGATTTAACCACACCAAAAGGACATTTGCCAATTATTGAAAAAAACAAGCAACAACATAAACATAAAACATCATAGACAGCTTAGAAATTCAAGAATTAAAGGTTACATCCTAACTCTTTGTAATATAATACAATTTCTCCTGCACTGCAGAAAACGCTGGAGGTGCCATTAAAAATAAACTGACCTTTATCAACAATGCCTCTCCTGACAGCTCCACATGGCTACCCAAAAGATCAACACAAATCAACTGGCTATCTATAGTGGAGCATAATTTCCACTTGTAAATTCAAGGTAGAACGAAGAACAAGACTTATATGACATAATATTATTTATATTTTGGTTTATTATATTATTGGATCACATTTTGAACATTGTGGGCATATATTTGTTGTAGTCAGGAAATATACCTCTCTGTTATTAAGTGTATGTCCACCATCCAAATAACAGCACCATGCGGTGACTCAACAGGCATGGCTTTAATTACATCACAGAATGTCAAATGGAGGATCAATATTTAGTTATTGGGTCTACAATATCTGAAAGAGCATGGATAATTAAATGGATGCAAAAAAGTCGGCCATGTGAGAAATGAGGAAAAACAAGTGCACATCACAACATAGACCATACAAAGCCATATCTTCTGTTGCCATTTACATTTTAATTTCTTTCTTTGTTTTACTTAAATTACACATTTGACTGACAGCAACTACAACCATGCTGCTACTATATGTGCTCCTTCATTTACTGTGTCTTCTATAAGAAAATTAAACATGTAGATTAGTTTGTTGTTGGCTCCATTCCATTTGATGAAACCTAAAATAGAAACTGCTATCAGGTACACTTAAAGCAGACTTATTATGCTAAATCAACTTTTTAGAGCTTTTGATCATGTTATAATCGTTTTCCCTTGTCATTTACCCTCTCAAAGTTGTATTCAGAGTGATTCATGTTTGAATAATTTGCTAATTTACTCCTGTATTCAACATGTCACTTTACTTCCTTCATTCTCCAGTTTTATTTTCCTGATCAGATATATTTTCTTTTACTCATTTTTGATCAATTTTACAATCTACAACATCCAAAATATACCATCATTATCATAGATTACAACTATACAGCAAACAAAAGGACAATAATGTCTATTTTATATGTAATTTTCACACCTGAGCGTCTGAGAGAGTGGCAGCTGGGTACGGTCGCTCCTGCTTTTTTTCTAAGCAACTACTTTTAAGTTAATCTTATTTGTTTGCACTTTTAGATTTTATTTTATTTTTTCTTACTTTACTTACTTTCGCTGTCCAGTAAATAATAGCCATGTTTTTTGGGCATTTTTGGCATTTTTTCTTGATTTCGGCGTGCCTCTTTGTGCTGTCTGTATGGCCCAGCAGAGCATTTTCCCCAATGTGTATTCAAGGGAACATCTCCTGTCTCTTTCTAAGTCCTCGGTGCTTTCTGGACTTAAACCGGACATTCCTGTGGAATTACGGAGAAGACCACGCAGAGGAGTGAAAGTGAAACAGCGGAGGAGAAAATTCAGGCCTGCGGTTCTGTCAGTTCTGATGGGGAACATAAGGTCACCGGGAAATAAGGTGAACGAACTGTGTGCACTTATTTGGACCCAGAGTGAGTATGCTGTCAGCAGTATCATGTGCTTCACGGAGACCTGGCTTCATACAAACTTCCCGGACAACAGTGCGGTGCGTGCACACAGAGACTCGCTCCTTTGCGGAAAGAAGAAAGGCAGCGGGATGGCTGTTTTGGTGAACGAGAGGTGGTATAATCCTGGCCATATTACTGTGAAGGAGCGTATCTGTGCGCCGGACATTGAACTTATGGTTGTGGGAATGTGTCCATATTATATACCAAGGGAATTTACTTCTGTCCTGTTCATCAGAGCTTACATCCCTCCCTCGGCAGACGAAAAGGGAGCCTGGGACATAATACACACTGTGGTCGCTGGGCTGCAGTCAAAGTATCCTGAGGCATTATTACTGATTTCTGGGGACTTTAATCCTGCCACATTGCACAGTGTCTTACCCACATGTCACCACTATGTGGATTGTAAAACTCGGGACAATAAAACTCTGGACTTACTGTACGCTAATTCCAAGGAGCCATACAGTGCCACTGCCCTGCCGCCACTGGGACGATCTGATCACAATCTGGTCCTGTTAACACCTGAATATGTCCCTGCAGTGAAGAGGCAGCCTGTCACCACTCGAACTGTGAGAAGGTAAAGTGTCGATGCCATCAATGCCCTCCAGGACTGCTACAGGACCACAGACTGGAATGTGCTCTGCTCACCCCATGGGGAAAACATTGACAGCATGACGGACTGTATAACAGATTAAAGTCCAACTGAGGCAGGGGCAGGAGGCATATGAGAGGGAATTGGAGGCTAAACTCAAACAAAGTAATACTAGAGAGGTTTGGAGGGAAATGAAAGCTATTTCTGGTCTTTCCAGACCCAAACAGCAGGACAATAGCCCAAATAGGTGGCACCTCCATCTCTACACATCCCAGACGCCCAACCCACACCTCTACACAGGCCACTCATCAGCCCATCACCTCTGCTCCCACGCCTGCACCTACCCCCATGGAGGAACCCAGCTCCTTGTCACCTGGGCAGGTGAGAAGGCAGCTGGAGAAAGTCCACCAGAACAAGTCTCCAGGACCTGACAAAATCAACCCCCGTGTGCTAAGAACTTGTGCAGCACAGCTCACCTGGGTCCTGCACTTTCTCTTCGCACTGAGTCTGAAACTTGAAAGAATACCGGCGCTTTGGAAGACCTCATGCATTGCGCCAGTGCCCAAGAAGCCTGTCCCATCTGGACTCAATGACTTCAGACCAGTTGCTTTGACATCTCATGTCATGAAAGTGTTTGAGAGACTTGTTCTGGCTCAGCTCAGACCCCTGGTGGCACCATCCCTGGACCCTCTACAATTTGCCTATCAGGCCCACATCTATCTTCTGCAGCGGGCTCACTCTCACCTGGACAGTGTTAAGGGCTCTGTGAGGATATTGTTCTTTGATTTCTCCAGTGACTTTAACACAATTCAGTCCTTCCTGATGAGTGAGAAACTGCTCAGGATGGGTGTCAGCTCCTCCATTGTCTCCTGGATTACTGACTACCTATCAGGCAGGCCTTATATGTGCGACTGGGGACCACCCTGTCTGACACTGTTGTCAGTAATGTAGGAGCCCCCCAGGGCACAGTCCTGTCTCCGTTCCTGTTCACTCTGTACCCCTCTGATTCCAGTACAGCTCCAGGTCCTTCTATCTGCAGAAGTTCTCTGATGACTCTGCGGTGGTAGGGTGTATCAGGGATGGACAGGAGATGGAGTACACGCTGATTGCAAATTTTGTGGAGTGGTCCCAGGGAAACCATCTGCTCCTGAACTTGGACAAGACCAAGAAATTGGTGATTGACTTCAGGAGGATGAGGTCACCTGTGGAACCTATTACCATAAATGGTCATGAGAACAACGTTCATGTGAACAAGAGGCTGGACTGGAGGGACAAATGTAATGCTGTGTACAAGAAGAGCATGAGCAAACTGTACTTCCTGAAAAAGCTCAGGTCTTTCAATGTGTGCAGCAAGTTACTGGAGATCTATCAGTCTATGATGGCCAGTGCACTGTACTTCGCAGTGGTCTGCTGGGGGACATTGAACGGATTGGCAAACTGATCCGCAAAGCTGGTCACATGATCGGCTGTGAACTGGAGACATTTGTCACAGTGAGGGACAGGAGGACTCTGGACAAACTGCTCTCCATCATGGACACTCCTGCTCACCCACTGCACCAGACCATAGAGGACAGAGGAGCTCATTCTCCAACAGGCTCCTACAGCTCCGCTCAAACTGTGAGAGATACAGGACATTCATACCATACTCCATACAACAACTCACCCTTGGCGGCACGGTGGCTGAGTGGCTAGCGCTCATGCTTCACAGCAAGAAGGTTCCGGGTTCGATCCCTGAGTCACCTAGGCCTTTCTGTGCGTGTTCTGTGTGGAGTTCCCATGCATGGTCTAGGTTTGATCCCCGGGTCTCCCGAGCCTTTCCGTGTCTGGGTGGGTTTCCTCTGGGCACTCAGATTTCCCCCATCAACCCAAAACATGCACCATAGGTAAAATCCTCCAGCTTAGGTCCTGACCAAACTGAAGCAAGAAGATCATGGAGATGGTGCGTGGGTAGGGTGACCATTCGTCCGGATTTCGTCCGGACATTCCGGTTTTAGAGCTGTCTGTCCGGCCGTCTGTCACGTGTCCTCCTTTTTTCATTTTGTCCTCCTTTCGGACCGTTGCATAAATTGTCATAAATCCCCACCCATTATTTACACTTGCTACTCTGCGATGTTGTGTCGTATGCAAACATTCTGATACAGCCCGTCAGCCCCTCGTATTGTCCGCTCTCTATCTGCGCTATCAGCCACTCTTTGAGGTGCAACTTGGCTCCTTCTTCCATCTTCATCGCCTTATTACTGTCCCTTAAAATTTAGTTTTCTTTAGTGCCGTGCGTAACAGGTTTCGCTTACATTTCCTCTCAATGTAGACAGTTAAAATACGTTACAATATTTACATTACGGCTTTCATAATTGCAAATAATATTTTGGGGATTTTGTGCGAATTACACAAATCCAGGTAGCGAGATCTTACCTCTTAAAAGTAAAATTTCTTTCTTCTGCCATATGATGGCATGGCAAAGACTGTGTTTTTTCAGTGAATTAGTGATGATATTGTTTTTTGTTCATATCATCTTGACCCTAATTTGCCACATTTTTCTTTTTGATGGGTGTTCCATGTTAATAAATATATGTTGACTTCATACATTATTCATAAGTTGTTTTTCTTGACCGTTCCCCTTCCCCGAGGGAAAAAAAAAAAAAAACAAGGTGTCCTCACTTTAGGGCCTTTGTCCTCCTTTTTGGACACAAGTGTCCTCCTTTCCTGTGTCATGCCGGTGGTCACCCTATCCGCGGGTGCAGTAATGTGCTGCCCACTGCTCCTAATAACAGGAGGGGTTAAATGCAGAGAAGAATTTCTCCTGTGTGAGATCAATCACTTCTTCTTCTTCTACAATAGTCCCTACAACTGTATATAGCTGGTACTGTACATCATATTTTTATATATATTGTATTTTTACATTTGACTACTACTTTTCTATTTGAATCTGATTTGTACATATACATTCATTATCATTATTTTTAATTGTATAATGTCTCATCTGACACTGGTCTATTGCTCTTTGGTTGCTATTCCATCTATTTTTTCTGTTTGTTTGTTTTCATTTCCATCTACTTTTTTTCCTTTCCATTTTACCCTCTGTCATATATTATATATGTGTCTGAGTACGGCCAAACAGTCCCCAACACGCGTTTTTACAATTTTTTTTCAAAATTTGTGATTTTCGGTTTATGCAGAATGTGCTAGTTGAGATCATTAAGAACCCACTCCATGTTTCAGGTAACAGCGTTGGCTGCTTAAAAAGCATACATTTTGTTTGTGAAATTGGCTTGTTTTTCGGAAAGAATCGAGGTGTGTGTGCGCGGACCAATCACGTGACATTTGCGCTCTTTGTTTACTTTTTCCACCCATCAGCTGTGCGCAGCTCCTGAATATGTAGCTGGATTTCATAGGCTGCATTTGCATCCGTAACTTAAAAATCCTTAACTTTGACTGTAAATGCTACATAAGGAAACGCTGTAAACTCTCTCTTTGGGACATGGGACACATTTCTCCGGAGCTCATGTACAGAATGCGATCGGATACTTTACTGGGGAAAGAGCGCGGATATGAGATCCATGGACAACGAGGCAAACAACAGGCAAGTAAATGTAAGAACACGTTTACTTTATAGACTTTAGGACATGTTTAAATACTAATTCAGCTTTCGTGTGGTGATCTACAGGATGGATGTCAGTGTGTCTGTGCTCTGTGCGGACCGTGCTGTGCGGCTGCTCACTGGAGGACTCATTTGGCGATCATGTTGTGGCGACACGGATCTCCATTCACAATGTGGCTAAGATACTGCTAACGCTAGCATTGATACAAATGCGCTGAGCGCGACCACGAACCGTCTCTTTAGGTTAATTTCCACTCTATTTTTGTTTATATAAAAGCCGTTTTGCCATAGGCTATAGTGGTAGAGTAATACTTTATTTTGATTCAATTTGACCCTTTTCGGCACTTTTGTAACTTTTTTTGACTCGGCGCTTATTTAGCTATGAGGTATTTAGCTATGAGGTTTTGAATGGAAGTTCTTAGGTCCCATAAGAACTTCCTAAGCATTTGAAACTTAAATGTTTTCTTTTTGTAACTTTTTTTTTTTTTTTAATGAATTAGGCTGCAATGCCAATACTAATTGATGTATTTAATAGAACTTTGAAAGTGCACTTTACTTTATTTTTGGAATTAAAGCTAGCTTATTGAAATTATTGAATTGTTATTAAAGCCCATTTTGATGTGACCAAAAGTTTATTTATAGGTATACAGCTAAGATATATGGCATGTATTTATTTATTGTTATTTATTTATTTAAAGCATAGTATATTATACTATGCTTTTCACCGCGGCACGGTGGCTGAGTGGGTAGCACTCTTGCTTCACAGCAAGAAGGTTCCGGGTTCGATCCCCGGGTTGCCCAGGCCTTTCCGTGTGTGTTCTGTGTGGAGTTTGCATGCATGGTCTGGGTTCGATCCCCGGGTCACCCGAGCCTTTCTGTGTGGAGTTTGCATGTTCTCCCCGTGTCTGGGTGGGTTTCCTCCGGGCACTCCGGTTTCCCCCACCAACCCAAAACATGCACCATAGGTACCTCCAGCTTTGGTCCTGACCAAGCCGAAGCAAGAAGATCATGGAGATGGTCCCCGGGCGCAGTAATGTGCTGCTCACTGCTCCTAATAACAGGATGGGTTAAATGCAGAACTGGAATTTCCCCACTGTGGGACTAATAAAGGCATAGCTTTCTATGCTATATTATGTGCAATACGAAATTCATATGAGCAGTATTACCTCCTGTGAAATACTCCTTAAATACCTTATTTAATCCTACCTGTACCTTGGTATTTTATTACATATTTAATTACTTTTTTTTTAATTATATTGGTTACTTTGCTATGCTATTAGTACTTCCTGACTATCTTGGCGAGTCAACGGTTCTTCTTGATCCTAAGTATTTTATTGCATTATTGTTAATCTTTTTTATTTTACATTGTATAATACATTGAATAATACGTGCATCTACTGTTGTTGATGTGCAATTACACTTTCGTTCTAGTACAGTATGGCAAAAAAGCATGTTTCCCAGGGTCACACGCGCCCCCCCTGGCATCACACCGCGCCCCCCCAGGGGGGCCCGCCCCACTATTTGAGAAGCACTGCCTTAGTGAGTGAACAATCCAACGCTTGGTGAATTCTGCTTCACAATGATAGGAAGAGCCGACATCGAAGGATCAAAAAGCGACATCCATACGGCGCAAGGCCGCGTTAGACCGGGGCTGCGGGCGCGGGATGGAGCCGCGGCGCCCGGGCCATGTCTCCTCCTCGGGGGCGAGCACGCGCGGGCCGAGCACGGGGTGATTTAATCCTGGTCCGGTCCTGGTTTAGTCCAGGTCCAGTTCAGGTTTAGACCTGGTTTAGTTCTGGTCTAGACCTGGTTTAGTTCTGGTCTAGACCTGGAAGTCACATAGAAGCAGAGCCCGCCCCGAGCAAGACCCCGCAGTCTTGCCCGCCGATAGAGCACCTTTCTCGGCTTGTTAGCTCACAGTGTCGGCGCCCCGGCTCTGGAGGTCAGATAGAAGCAGAGCCAGCCCCGCCCCGCTCTTATTCCCGCTGAAAGAGCGTCTTTCTCGGCCTCTTAGCTCTAGCGCGGAACGCGCGCAAGGTGCGCAGACACAAGCAACGAGCCCTTGGAACGGATCAGGCTTTTTCCATTGAAACAGCTATATATATATATATATATATATATATATATATATATATATATATATATATATATATATATATATATATATATATATACGAAATTCATTTGAGCTGTATTACCTCCTGTGAAATACTCCTTAAATACCTGTACCTTGGTATTTTATTACATATTTTATTACTTTTGTTATTATATTGGTTACTTTGCTGTGCTATTAGTACTTCCTGACTATAAGTAAATTTTGTAGTAAACTTTGACTTAACATATTATCCTGTGTATTATTAAATAATTGAATGATTCTGACCTGCCTGGACATTAACACCACACCACAGTGATAGTCATGATGGGGGAGGGCTTAGCTTAATGTCATGCAAATTAGGCAAGGAGGGGTGAAGTGAGGAAACTTTACGAGCTTTTTTCAGAGTTTTCATTGTCAGGTTTTCATGTGTAAGACATCATTGGAAAGCTTAGAATCTATACTTTCAGAATCTGTGAATAACTCAAAACGCCTCTGGGATCATATGTGCCCTGTTTGGCCGCGGTCGGTCACATATTATATTTAATGAGTGAGCTACCGTACCCAAAACAATTTCCCTTGTGTATCAATAAAGTTTCTTTAAGTCTAAGTCTTAGTCTTAACAGCTGTGACGAAGAGACTAGCCAAAAACAATAAAAAAGCAACCAGTAATTTTCAGGTATTGTTTGTCCTTCAGGGTAGAACTAAACTAGCTCCCCTTCACTTGGCAGTACAAAATCTGGCATATCAGACCAGTATCTTTAGATTGAATATTACTTTTGCTTGACATCTGAAACATCTCATTTTCAAAAACATTGTCCAGTTGACATTTTTCTCTCACATCATCGTATCCATTTCTTCATTCCCAATGGCAAAACACTATTCCTGCCCCCCCCTGTCTGGAGTCATCTGTGAAGGAGTGAGACTGACGTGCCAATCTGGTCCAGACAGCATCCCTTCATTCTATTATGTTCCAAATACAAACATGATCATGAGTACAATGGGAGGATTAGAGACATTGAAAGAGGAGTGGCTTGGGTGGAAGACTCAAGTGGGGAGGCAAGGACTGACTGATAGTGAAACACCATTCCTGCCTATGATCAGCTCACATAATATGGATTTTGTTTGGACACCACCACACAAAACAAATAAATGTGCTGGGGTAGAGATGAGACCTGGTACGTTTGTGTGTACGCTAATGGAAATGTCACATGGAGATGTTTCTCAAAAGGGAACACATACTGTATGTATATTTTCTTTTACATTTTTTGTCAACCAAATGGGCACTCTAAACTAAAAGCATGTATGTTTATAGCTTTTTCCCTACCAATTTTGTTATATAAATCACATTTTGTTTCATTTTTTGGGGGGGGCCTATGAAGTACAGTAGTCCCTCATTTATCATAATGGTTACATTCTAAAAATAACCCGCAATAGACGAAATCGGCAGAGTAGTCAGCTTTATATTTTACAATTATTCTACATGTTTTAAGGCTGTAAACGCCTCACCACACACATAATACACTTTTCTCAGACTGGCATTAACATCTTCTCACATTTCTCTCTTGTTTAAACACTCAAACCTTCGTAGATTTTCAACAAAAAAATATTAATAGTGACTCATGCGTATATTTCACAGTTCCTCTAACCATGCCTCTTCATTCTGGCGCCGCTCCGCCTTGGTGCAGGTGTCTTTTTCCGAGTGAAGAACATGGTTATGGGTAGTTGTTGGCCCTCTTTTGTCTTTTGGGCGAGAAGATTCTTATAAACAGACATGCCACCTTCGATTATGTTTCGTCAACATTGTGGGTTTTGTCAGGGAGAAAACTTGCAAACATACAGCACTTCAGAGTCACACTACGAGCGATTGAACATTTATATAAATTTAGCTAAACGCATTCTGTACTGTACAGAAGACACGGCACTGAGGAGAAGGACTGACAAATCGGCAAAGGTCTACAGTCCCTTAGCCCAGTGTTTCCCAACCTTTTTTGTCTTGTGTACCCCCTGAGCCTTTTTGTCATACCTCGAGTACCCCCTCACTCATACGTGTTGATAATTCTCCAAAAGTAGAACGTGACACAACAGATTATTCAATGAAAATCATTTTATTTCATCTCCTTAATTTGAAAATTTAATTCTCAGACATTTTCTCTCTTTTCTTTAACTCAAATTTACTCAAAAAAATCTCCCCCTGCGTCTGGCAGCAACACTGCCGAGTACCCCCTGCAGTGTGCTTGTGTACCCCTAGGGGTAACTGTACCCCTGGTTGGGAAACACTGCCTTAGCCAGTCAGGACGCTGAACACAATGCACATTGATACACTATAAAAAAAATTGGAATAAAAAAAATGTGTGAAACAACGAAGCCGCGAAAGGTGAACCGTGTTATAGCGAGGGACCACTGTAGTAGGAAAACAGAAAGAATTGATTTTTGTGAGAACAGTGCAGAAAAAAAAAACTATATCAATTATCTTGTATTTAGTGGTATCAAATGTGATGGTTGAATCAAAACTTTTTGATCTTTAGAGAATAATATTAAATATTGCGAGAATATACATTCATTCATGCAACATTAAAGATACAAGTGTAAAATGTTGTACAAGTGTAAAATGTTGTAATTTGGCCTGTTAGTATCACCCGCTTGTCTCCGTAAAGATAGACATGGTTATTGCGATACTATAGAACATTCTATAGGCATAAGCGGACAGTTCACTTGTAAAGTGAGTGCACCTTTAAAAATCTTGTTAATAATAATATTACTTAGAGCCCAGACTTGACAAAGACAATGTTCAAAATCTAAAAAGCACAATTTGAAGGTTTTCCTTGTCTTTGGAGTGGGTGTTGAATGTCGCCCAACTAAAGCCACTTCTTCTGATATTTTGTCTTAATTATAGCTGCTCTTTCCCCTGAACATTCATTAAATTAGCTCCTGATCCATTTGAACCAGAGAACGGGGAACTTGGTTAAGGAATAGGCCCATTCAGTGGCTTCTCAAATGTCACATCGCCTCAGAAGAGCACCTCTTCATCTGCCCTAATTGAATGAATATTTAACATGCACATTATCTGTTCGAGACAGTCCAAAACACGCCACAGAGAGTAGATGCTGGTGTTTGTCACAGCACAAAGAATGGATGCAGGGATTGTGGAGGTCTCAATCTGAAGGTGCCTCTGCCTTTTTCATTCTTGTTTACTCACTATTGATGAAACAATGTGGCCATTTTGTCTCTGCGGCTAATGACACACAACAACATTAGCTGTGCTTTTCAAATGTCAATCTCCTGTATCTCACAACTGCTTGCAGATGTATCTATAAATACATATATGGTCCAGTCTGAATAGGTTCTAAAGGAGTTATTTGGGTGTTAATGTCAGTATTGAGACATAACATGAATGGGAATGTGTGTGAAGAACGTTGTAACATGCCTGAAAATGATCCATTATTCTATTTTTTTCTATTCTATTCTTTTCTATTCTATTCTGCATGACTCTGAAATGAGACGCTGTAATCCCTCATTCGTTCAGTAGTGGTTCAATGTACAGAAGGTTTCAACAGTGGTCCTCAAATGTAAAATGGCTTCTTCTTTGCTAAACAGTGTTACTACAGCTGAAACCTCTACATATTCTTCTGAAATACCTAAAATAATAAGATTTGTATGTATATAAAAGGAGGGCTTCTCAGCTTGTGCTCCCCAAGTGATTTAACTCTGGAGGGAGAATGACTAAATATGGTTTACTGAGCATAAACACAACAATACACTACTCCAGAGGCCCTATATTTTTTATGAGGATACAATGGTCAATGTAAAAGACCCTGAAGTGGAAGATTCAGCTGATAGAGTTTTATGATTGCCATTGTGAAGGGGCACACAGTGCAACTCTTGTCCCTGTTGAAATGCAGGGAGGCTGCAGAATCCTTACAGCTCGATAATCTCTACCATTGTGTCAATGGGCAAGGGCCTTCACAAATCTTGTATTGATGTCTGCAGCATTTGTTTGTGATTGTGATTTTTGTGCCAATAGTGTTTAAGCCTGTTCAATATCCTTATCCTAAATGTCATCTCTATAGGATGACAATTATGTTCTATACTGTCCATAAATGATTAGCTATAATGAAACCATGTACATGTTAGGAAATGTTAGTAAAATGTCTCCAAACTTGGCTAATCCTTGTCTGGCAAATCCAGAATGATATCTGATATCAGTCTGGTCCCCACATCCTCTGCTATGTCTCACGCCTGGTCAAACGTGATCATGCATCATTCAGATTTGTCTTTTTTCAGTGCCATTTACAAATTAAATAATTTATCTCACCTCAGTTTCTCACAACAGTTTTGTGCTTCACTCATTGTTTCTGCAGAAATCTGCATGTTTTTTCTTTCCTTATGTTTTTTTGTGATAAAAGGAGAAGGGGTTAAAGGAGGGGGGTTAAAGAGGCTATTTTTGTCAAAAAAGAGAATCCGTCGTTTTTTGACAAAAAAACGAGAATCCGTCGTTAAACAGAAATGGGGGAGTTAGACATAACTTGTCTCCCATTTATAATTCGATTCTTAGACCAAATCAAAACAGACGAAGAAACATTAGGGCAGACGATCCAGGGCAGAGGGGTGGAGAGGGTCGTTAGACGTTGAATAGGGGGACGGAACTAGTCGCCAGAGTAATTTGAAAAACAAAGAGACAGATTAGGGGGGGATCGTTTTCAGAGCTTTTTCAGTGTAGGACGCGCCTCCCGGCAGCTAGATATAAGCAGTGTCTAACCAGTACAATAACCAGAGCTGACGAAGCCTCTCGGATGAGCGGCGAAACGTTTTCAACCAAACAAACTTTGTCCAGTTGACAAATTGAACTTCTCCTTTTATCATGGATTCTACCTGGACGACTGAGGGACTTTTCACACATCTTATGTTTTTTTGTTTTTTGTTTTTTTTACCCTTTTTTTCTGATATTGATGGACAATGTCTCAATTGGCTAATCCACCTGCCAGTCACACCCATTTGAAAACAGGGAGATTAAAATCTTTATAAAATATTGAAGAAGTGTGTATTCTGGGTCCCAGAATAATAATCCCTTTCTGAGGTCCAAAAATAACCCTCTTGTGGACATTGAGACTCAAGTGTTCTATAGTCCCCTGTGAATCTTTCTCTGTATCCACATGAGTCCAGGATCATGCCTCCCCAGCCCCAGTGTTTACAAACAGTCCCTCATGATGAGGCTCTGGCGCTGGTCTGTTCACACACAGGCCAGTGCTGCAGCTGGAACAGGCTCCTATCAGCCCAGCTTGTTCTCTGAAGGACTCACTCCCACTCAACAGGAAACACGAGTCTGCTTCTGATCACCACCCCTCTTAGCTCAATGATATCTGCACAAGATGGAGAACTGCTGAATGCATCACTCTTGTAATGGAGTAGAGCCTAAAATCATACACAATTCCAGCTATTCACAGAGGTGTAAGAGCTTGGAGTGTTTTCATGTTTCCATGCAGCACTTGTCAAGTTGGAAAGTTTATATGATATGAAAGTAATGAAATTAATATTATATTTACTGAAAGTATAGGCTTAGTGAACACATACTAACCAGGTAGCATTGCTATAATTACTATACCAAAAATGTGGAGATTTTCAAATGTGAATCTTTATAGGCTACTTGAATTTCCAATTTTTTATTTTATTTTATTTTATTTTATTTTATTTTATTTTATTTTATTTTATTTTATTTTATTTTATTTTATTTTATTTTATTTTATTTTATTTTTATTTATTTATTTATTTATTTATTTATTTATTTATTTATTTATTTGATGGTGGGGTACCAAAATATGTGCTCTGATATGCAGTGTGTGATTAACTGCCAAACAGATGAATGTCAGGATAAATGTTGAGTGTTTAGTCCAACTGAGTCTTGATATTTTCAGTCAAATCACAAGGCAGATTCTGTGTAGCCAGGATAATGAGGGCTGTCCATACAATAGAGCTACAATAACAATACGTCTAGACAAGAACTTTTATCGTTGAGTTTGAACATTTGAATGAACATATGTTATGTGTTGTTATACAAATGAGACATAGAGATATAGTGGAAGACAATTCCCCATGAGCTCTTGACTGAACTGAATAGTAAGATCAGTGTTGTTGTTAAATGGAGACAATGTGAAGAAGAATGTGCCATGTCTAGGCTATTATGACTTCCAAGAAATAATATGGATTCCAATAATGTCTACAAAAATCCAGAAGGACTGTTAGCGGTCCATGAAACCTTTGAACTTTTGGGGTTTTCATTTAGAGTCGCACACCTCATTATGTTCCATAGCGCAGACATTTTTATTCCTCTTTTCTCACACATTGTTGAAACATACCCTGAACTGACTTTGTAATTTGTATCCCACACTGCTCTGATTAACAGTACAAGCTCTAAATGAGTGGAAACGGGGTTCAAAAGGGACCCCAGTGAAAGCATGTCACAGCAGTCCACATCTGCTCCAATTAATTTCCCCTCCTCAGGTTTACCTCTCTTCCTCTGCCGCACATGCTACCTCAGACCACGTGTCCTGCGCTCTTATGTCGCTGAGTGTTTAATAAAGACAGCTTAAAAAAACAAAAAGCTCCTGCTGTTCCCTCTCTCGCCGCGTACATAAGCCTCTGTCAGAGTCTCAAACCATCGCCCCCGGAATTGGCATTAATTGCTTGAGAGAGGGAAGTCATTATCTCAGGTAATTATTACTCTGGGTAGAGCGCACAAGCAGACAGGCCTTCTCAGCCGGATCCCCGCGGAGCCAGAGTGGAGAATTCTGTTTTTAACGCCTTTTAATTGGAGAGGTAGGGCACTCCCAGCTATAGCGACTTAATGGCCTACAGTATTAAAAAGTAATAATTCTTTAGAATGACATATAAAATAACAAAAACGCACCAATAGATATAAATGAACTTAATTACTCCTGGACAGTGATGCCGGTAACGCGTTACTTAGTAACGTGTTACTGTAGTCGGACTACTTTTTTCAGTAACGAGTAGTGTAACGCAACTATTTCAAAACCAGTAGTCAGATTAAAGTTACTTATCTAATACACCGTGCGTTACTATTTCTGCATTTCGGGGGAACGTAGGTTACATTTATTTATTTTTATTTTTTGGCTACACGTTTCTTACGAGGTTACGTCATCTCGGCTCCGCGGCGCCAAAGTCAGATCAGCTTCCAAACATGTATGTTGCAGTATAATTACGCACCAATCGTGCTCCCGCCAATCATGATTAGCTCTGTTGTGTTTGCGCCTGTTCGCCGATCAGCTGTGAGCGAGCTGCGTGATATTTACGCGGGATTTCCCAGAGAAGAAGAATCCTTAACTTGCTACGTTAAAGCTACGTAAGAAGGAAGTCTCGCCTCGGGACACGGGATAAATTCGGGATTATGTCCTTTTCTCCGGAGCTTCTGAAAGACCATGGATATACCCGATGTGCGCTTACATGTCTATACGCAAACTATCTGGAGTGACCGCGTTCTTATGGGTGAGTCATATTATCAGATTATTTCTGCATCTATTTCGGCACTAAACCAGGACTAAACCAAGACTAAACCAGGTCTAAACCAGGACAAAACCAGGAGTAAACCAGGACTAAGCCAAGACTAAACCAAGACTAAACCAGGTCTAAACCAGGTCTAAACCAGGACTAAACCAAGACTAAAACAGGACTAAACCGGGTCTAAACCAGGATTAAACTGGGACTAAACCAGGTCTAAACCAAGACTAAGCCAAGACTAAACCAGGTCTAAACCAGGACTAAACCAGGTCTAAACCAGGACTAAACCGGACTAACCCGGCACTAAACCAGGTCTAAACCAAGACTAAGCCAAGACTAAACCAGGTCTAAACCAGGACTAAACCAGGTCTAAACCAAGACTAAGCCAAGACTAAACCAGGTCTAAACCAGGACTAAACCAGGACTAAGCCAGGTCTAAACCACGACTAAACCGGACTAACCCGGCACTAAACCAGGACTAAACCAGGTCTAAACCAGGACTAAGCCAAGACTAAACCAGATCTAAACCGGGTCTAAACCAGGACTAAACTGGGACTAAACCAGGTCTAAGCCAAGACTAAACCAGGAATAAACCAGGTCTAAACCAGGACTAAACCGGGTCTAAACCAGGACTAAGCCAAGACTAAACCAGATCTAAACCGGGTCTAAACCAGGACTAAACCGGGACTAAACCAGGTCTAAGCCAAGACTAAACCAGATCTAAACCGGGTCTAAACCAGGACTAAACCGGGACTAAACCAGGTCTAAGCCAAGACTAAACCAGGACTAAACCAGGTCTAAACCAGGACTAAACCGGACTAACCCGGCACTAAACCAGGACTAAACCAGGTCTAAACCAGAACTAAACCAGGTGTAAACCAGGACTAAGCCAGGACTAAACCGGGATTAAACCAGGTCTAAGCCAAGACTAAACCAGATCTAAACCGGGTGTAAACCAGGAATAAACCGGGACTAAACCAGGACTAAACCAAAACTAAACCAGGTCTAAACCAAGACTAAGCCAGGACTAAAACAGGTCTAAACTAGGTCTAAACCAGGACTAAACCGGGACTAAACCAGGACTAAACCAAGACTAAACCAGGACTAAGGTGTGTGTGTGATAACATATATCCTGTGTATTATTGAATTATTGAACGATTATATGGACTTTTTGTTATAAAAGCATTTCCATTTTAACAAAGTACCTTCTAATTCTGCCCTGCCCCCCCCCCCCCCCCCCCCCCATGCACATTTCGGGGTGGCCTTTTATTGTGGGCAGTCTGGGGTGCACCTGTGCACTGGTCATGATGTCGGATCGGCATCTTGATGTGGCGCACCTGTGAGGTGGGGTGGATTGTCTCGGCGGGGCAGAGATGCTCGCTGTCACACATTTGGACAGATTTGTGAACAATGTTTGAGAGAAATGGTAGTGTTGTGTATCTGGAGTGAATTTTGGATCTTTGGGTCCATCTCAGGAAAAATGGGAGCAAAAACAAAAGTGTTGCGTTTATATTTTTGTTGAGTGTAATAATAAAATAATATAATATAATAATATATAATAGGCCTATAATACAATATAATAATAATATAATAATATATAATATAATATAATATAGTATAATAAGCCTCTGCTGAAAGTAACTAAAAGTAATCTAACTTAGTTACTTTTAAAAGCAAGTAGTCAGTAACGTAACTAAGTTACTTTTTAAAGAAGTAGTCAGTAGTCAGATTACTGTTTCAAAGTAACTATGGCAACACTGCTCCTGGAGGAAATTTCGGGTTGCCATCTGCTTCCACAGTCATCAGCACACTTCAGTAAGATTGAATAAATAGCTTGAAAAATGTTAAGATAATCACAACGGGGTGTACAGAACTGTATAACATCTCCCTTTCACATCCACCATCCCCTCTTCTTTCTGGGAGTTTAATAAATAACTTGGATAATAACTTGAATAATGGAATAAATGTTATCATAAATTACAAAACAGTACTACAGCCTGCGGTGGTCATACAATGAGGACGTTCCAACACTTTTCTGCAAACAAACAAACAAACAAACAAACAGTGACTGATTTATTTTATATTCTGCATAAAAATGTTCTAAAATCTGAACATGGTGCGTGTTGTAAAAGTTAATGTTGTGAAGCTCCTTTGTGTGCTCCCTGCGGTGGTGCAGACATGCCAGTCACTCTGCAGTTGGTCTGTCCCCCGCCAAGCCCCACATCTGTAAGTATATACACATGGACACACACATACACACAGTAGCAGCTCAGGACCAATGTAGAGGTCTCCAGTTATCCCCAGTAGCAATTTCATAGGTCATTAAAACACAAGTGAACAGTACAGGCAGAGTCAAATGTATTTTACAGATAAAGCTTTGTTTCTGCTATAGTCTTTGATGCTATTGAATTGGTACATGGTGTAGCCTATTAGATAGGCTAGGATAGGCTTGTCTATTTAGCTTTTTCATTTCAAATGCATGTGTTTCTCCAAAATAAGTCAGCTGTATACTGTCTATATTTAATTATAAAGCGCTTTATTGTCTGAGAAAAACCCTGGGCTCAGACTGCAGGCAGCGCAGCTCTGGTCCGGTGGCCACAAGTATTCTGTACAAGTATTCTGTGTAACAACAACAAGTGAGAGGTGCTGCGTCGCTCTGGATCAATTCTGCTGGATTCCATTTTTGTCACAGTAGCAGCAGAGCTCCACTCCATGTGTGAGTGTCACACCGCAGTAAGACCAGTCCCACACTGAGCTTCATCTGGACCGGGTGCACTCTGAGGCCAGAGTAAGGAAGAGCGCAGTTAATATAATAGTTGTTGTTAGCATTAATGTGATGGCAAAACCTGCCACTGAACTCATTGCGGTGAATAATAATGCTGCTAAGAATGCATATGGTTAGAAGTGAGAAATGACTTTGGACCACCGCAAACCATTTAAAGGTCCCATGGCATGAAATTTTCACTTTCTGAGGTTTTTGAACGTTAATGTGAGCTCCCCTACCCTGTTTAGGCCCCCCCCCCCCCCCATGGTTAAAAGTTGCGAAATGTCTAAACTGAGCATTTGCGATCCTTTTCTGCTTTACAAAAAATTGGAGCTCAAACGGGCGATTTTGTACAAGGCACCTGATTGACGTCAGATCGAAAAAAGAAATGCAAATGCAGTTCCACCCCCGTCTGTCTGTACTCAGCGTCTCTGTAAATCAAGCCCAGAGAGTTTGGACTGCGAATGCGCTAGGCAATGCGAAATGCGTTTTTTTATTTACCTGGAGGCACGTCCGAGTGTTTCTAGGCTCGGAAGTCCTTTATCTGAGCCTCTGGACCTTTGAACAGCAGTGGTTTCATTTTATTTTCTGTGGAAATGTGTTTATTTTTCAATGGAACGCTTCAAATCTCTCCCCCCGTGCAAAAACACGGAAATGGAGCAGCTGAGAGCTGACAGCGCAGAGCGGAGAGTTTGGCCACGCCCCCACCCTCTACTATAGGCCAGCTCTTTTCTCCTCATTTGCATTCAAGCAACAATGCCCAGAATAAAGTGTTTGAGAGAGATATTTATGACTCTTTCTCATCTTATCTCTGTTTCTCATGCACTGAGTGTTGATTTTGAAGAAGGATTCATTTACAGTATTAGGGAACCATTAAGGAGCCATATAAAAGCATCAAGAAGTACCATGTCATGGGATCTTTAAAAGGAACTAATTGTGTTATTCTCAAGGTACAACAATTTTAATGATCTCAATCCACCGCCCATCAGTCTCACCTGTTCCTCTTGTTTCTGTATTTACAACCACACTTCCTGTTTGCCACTAAGTCCTTTGTTTGGCACCGTTTCCTCTGTTGGAACCACCACCAGCAAAGTGAAACTGGGGTAAACCACCCAACTGCAGTCAATCAGAGCCTGCTTACAGGTCTAACTTCCAGGTTTACGAAAGATAAAATACTTTATTATTAGCTACAGACAGTGTGCACTGCTCTCATTTTCATTAGGCGCTAACACCAGGCATACACTCTCTAGGGGAAATACTACATCAACTCATATACTAAAAAGTCAGGTATCCCACTTTTAATCAAATGTAGTGTGGTTTTGTAACACGATTGAATTTGGGATGTATTTGCATCTTCATTATTTACACAACACAACTACAATATTATTTATTATAACAATTTTAATGAGACCATTTATTTTTCTGCTGAGTTATTTGTGCTAGTTACTATTGTGATAAAAATAAACACAAATCCATATTCTATAATTATTTTCTCTTGCAAACTGCGATTGAAATGTCTTTTGAGCAAAATGTGTGTGTAACCAACAGCTACAACCTTGAAATGTCCCATATTAATACACACGTTTTATTGCCTTCTAATCCTCC
Organism: Paratrypauchen microcephalus; assembly: GCA_036785185.1. NCBI lineage: Eukaryota > Metazoa > Chordata > Actinopteri > Gobiiformes > Gobiidae > Paratrypauchen > Paratrypauchen microcephalus. Next base: position 7,871,023 of record JAVJIX010000034.1, on the reverse strand, counting down.
TTATTTTTTATGGACTTTGATCGTGTATAACGTGCTATATTTAAAAAGCTCATTCATTTATTATTGTACACCACAGCATGTTGTTAGTGTACATTACTATTAGCAGAAGGGTATGTTATAATCTCTAAAGAATAGCACTTCTTTCCTCAGAAGGGGTATGGAGCTGGGACTGAATCTTGAATTTTTATTTAAAGCTACACTATATATCTTTACTGGTGAAGGGTCCAACACCTGCTTGTCTCTACTGAGATGTCATTGCTTAGCCTGGAATGTTTCACAATATGGCATTAAATTTATTAAATGTAATCATTCAATTACCAGTGTTTTTATTGCTAAAAAATACCTTGCAAAACATTAATTCTTATGCTGCGTTCAGACCAGGGTGTCAAGGAATTCATTTTACATGCCAAGTCTATGTGGACTGTGTTTTTGTCGTGCATCTGCATGCGTCAGCGCGATGGGAATCTGCCATCAACTCTCTGGACGTGCGTCAGAAGTTGAAAATGTTGGTCTGTGAGTGATGTAGCCACGTAATTACCCAGAAGATGGAGAAGAAAGAGAAAGACCTGGGAGACACAACACCAGAACAAGAAATCTACGCCGTGTCATTAGTGGAGTATATACAGTATATACACGCCGCAGAGTTGATCACCAGGACTACACCAGGACTGGACCAGGACTTAAAGGAAAATTTGCATTTTTTTACAATCTGAGCCTTCTTTCGGCAATAAAACAAGTAGTTTTACTCACCCATAGCAGTTTGCTGTCAATTGGAGCAGTATCACAGAACTTATGTTGAGCCGTTCTGTTCTACTAATGATCCCGTATCCGTTAGCGTGAGTGCTCGGGGCATTACTTTGCGGTGTCCAAATAACACAAACTTTAGCACTTTTCAAATCACAGAAGATCGCTGTGTCAGGGTAGACTTTTAGTGGATTCCAAAACGGCCTGAAACCCGATATCCAGCTATAGTTTCATTTGATGACGTCATCAGAGAGGACAGTGCGCATGCGTGAACTCAGCTGTTTTGTAAACACCGCTAGTCCGAAAGAAGGTAACACCGCTCTGAACTTTACTTTTCTGTTGCGATATCGGGTTTCAGGCCGTTTTGGAATCTACTAAAAGTCTACCCTGACACAGCGATCTTCTGTGATTTGAAAAGTGCTAAAGTTTGTGTTATTTGGAGACCGCAAATCAGTGCCCCGAGCACTCACGCTAACGGATACGGGATCATTAGTAGAACAGAACGGCTACAACATAAGTTCTGCGATACTGCTCCAATTGACACCAAACTGCTATGGGTGAGTAAAACTACTTGTTTTATTGCCGAAAGAAGGCTCAGATTGTTAAAAAAAATGTTACTTTTCCTTTAAGCAGGTCTAAAATAGGACTACACCAGTGTCATTAGCGGAGTATAAATACATACACAACACTAAGCCGATCACCTCCACTGATGGATTTATGTAATAAATACAGTAAAGTCACTCTCTCAGCCTGGTCTGCCATCGTTCCAGGAAAAGACTGGGAAAATGGTACTTGTTTCCAGGGCATCAGATGCCCCGGACGCGTGTCAAGTGTTTTTCTCTTGTTCGTCCATGCGCGTCGGGGGCATCTGAACTCAAATGCAAAGGCGTCCAAATACAGGCATCCAGAGCATTTTTTGACGCCCCAGTTTGAACACAGTATTACAGTGAGTGGGCATGCCTCTCCACAGATCTGACCTGTCATTTGTACAAGTGGTCCTTATGCTGCATTCAGACTGCAGTGACAGGGGCACCACGTTTACATTTAAAGGCGTACAAATAGAGGTGCTATATTCTGATGCAGCAGCCTAACACAGCATTACTGCAGAACAACAAAAGTTCCACAGTGCATTTTTAATATTTTCTATCAAAATGTGTAAAGCATTAAGGAAGGCTTTTAAAAGGTTGTATTTGAATGTTTTCTGCTTTTACTGCCATTACTCAGACTGCATGGTATTCTAATCAGGTAAGCATCCACTTAGCATTCACAAACCGGCATTTCATATTTACGCAGGGAAAAAAATTAAAGCTTTTCTCGGATATTGCTCATTTTCTTCTGCTGCTGTTTGGGATAAGCACAATGATTTATTCATTTCAAGAATTTGGGGTCTGGAGATGATATTCAGGGCCTGTTTTCGCTTTTAATCAACAACGAGATTTTGAAAAAAGTGGATAATTTCTGCAACTTTTCCCCGTGTGACAGAGTACATAAATGGAGCAATAGCGACTACTAATGCAGCTTTCAGAGATTAGTATTCAGTGTTGGGAAGTAACTCAATACATGTACAACAAATATGTATTCCTATGAGTACCTACACTCAACAAAAATATAAACGCAACACTTTTGTTTTTGCTCCCATTTTTCCTGAGATGGACCCAAAGATCCAAAATTCACTCCAGATACACAACACTACCATTTCTCTCAAACATTGTTCACAAATCTGTCCAAATGTGTGACAGCGAGCACCTCTGCCCCGCCGAGACAATCCACCCCACCTCACAGGTGCGCCACATCAAGATGCCGATCCGACATCATGACCAGTGCACAGGTGCGCCCCAGACTGCCCACAATAAAAGGCCACCCCGAAATGTGCATTTTTTTTTTTTTTTTTTTTTGCTTTATTGGGGGTCTGGGGACTCAGAACCAGTCAGTATCTGGTGTGACCACCATTTGCCTCATGCAGTGCAACACATCTTCTTCACATAGAGTTGATCAGATTGTCAGTTGTGGCCTGTGGAATGTTGGTCCACTCCTCTTCAAAGGCTGTTATGGACGAAGAACACAGGTGCATTTTATTGATGGCATTTTGAATGCACAGAGATACCGTGATGAGATCCTGAGGCCCATTGTTGTGCCATACATCCATGAACATCACCTCATGTTTCAGCAAGATAATGCACGGCCCCATGTTGCAAGGATCTGTACACAATTCTTGGAAGCTGAAAATGTCCCAGTTCTTGCATGGCCAGCATACTCACCGGACAGGTCACCCATTGAGCATGTTTGGGATGTGCTTGACCGGCGTATACGACAGCGTGTACCAGCTCCCACTAATATCCAGAAACTTCGCACAGCCTTTGAAGAGGAGTGGACCAACATTCCACAGGCCACAAGTGACAATCTGATAAACTCTATGCGAAGAAGATGTGTTGCACTGCATGAGGCAAATGGTGGTCACACCAGATACTGACTGGTTCTGAGTCCCCAGACCCCCAATAAAGCAAAAAAAAAAAAATGCACATTTCGGGGTGGCCTTTTATTGTGGGCAGTCTGGGGCGCACCTGTGCACTGGTCATGATGTTGGATCGGCATCTTGATGTGGCACACCTGTGAGGTGGGGTGGATTGTCTCGGCGGGGCAGAGGTGCTCGCTGTCACACATTTGGACAGATTTGTGAACAATGTTTGAGAGAAATGGTAGCGTTGTGTATCTGGAGTGAATTTTGGATCTTTGGGTCCATCTCAGGAAAAATGGGAGCAAAAACAAAAGTGCTGCGTTTATATTTTTGTTGAGTATATATGAGTACCTGTCTTCTAGTAGAGTTACTTTTTCATTTGGTGTGATTCAGAATACAGTTTCTAAAATCAAAAAACTATATTATGGTATTTGAACATAATCAGTACAAAAAGACAGTTGTTGAGAGTGTGATTTTTCCTTATCTTAGTGATAAATAAATGCATAACAAATGGTGAAACAAACTGTTTTAATCCTATGTTGCATTTTTACACTATACATTAAGTGCAACTTGATGTAAAAGTATTCATAATACAGTACTCATGTTTCAGAATACATTGCAAAATACATTTTAATACAAGTATTCAGTATTCTAACGAAATACATCAAAGTATTTTTCCCATCACTGTTTGTATTGTATTGTTGTGTATATCCTCCATTATGTAGAATACAGGCTAATGATATGAGCTATGAGCTATGAGCTATAAGGTATTAAAGTAAAGTCCTCTCCAGAGCTTTATGGAGATGAGCCATTGTGATGCATGCCTCAGGTTTAGCAGCGGGCTACTGATGATTAAACTAATTTAAAAATAACATAGCGCCTCAGAGCAGAGACCAACACACGAGGAGGCACCAGTGGAAAATACAATAAAACACTGTATTTTACACCATCACTCGACAGTTGGAGTTTGATCTTATTATGCAGAGCTCCACTATTGATATAAAAACGCACTCTGGCATGCTGCTTTATTGTGACATGGCTATTAAATCCAGCCAGAGAGTGGAGTGTCACAGCTTATTGTAAACGTCTACAAGTCTATCAGCACGTTCACTATCTTCTGTATTCCTCTTATTCAGAATACTTTGCATACATTATTATTAGATATAAAAACACAACAACTGCCAAGACCCCAGCCATATTCATAAGACTGAATAATCAAGTATTATGAAACTGTATGAATATCTTGTCACTGGACTGGAGAGTATGACATCAAATCACTATTGCACATCACATCAGGCTTGTCAAGTTGTTGTGTATGATTTTGTAGTTATATACAGTGGTACTTCACCTTACGAATGACCCAACAAATGAAAATTTCAAGTTACGAAACGCCTTCACGTCAAATTTTGGTCTCTAGATACGAATGAAATTTCAAGTTACGAAACGCAAAATCTCCAATCCAATCCAATCCAATCCAACTTTATTTATAAAGCACTTTAGAAACAACAAATTTCAAAAATTCTCAGATGCACGCCCCGAAACGAGGGGAGACACAACAACACATCATCAGTATGGTAAAACTCACCTGTCTCACGACGGTCTAAACCCAGCTCACGTTCCGTTGGTGAATTCTGCTTCACAATGATAGGAAGAGCCGACATCGAAGGATCACGTCGACACGGCGCAAGGCCGCGCTACACCGGGGCTGCGGGATGCAGCCGTGCCTCCTCCTCGGGGCCGAGCACGCGCGGGCTGAGCACGGGGTGATTTATTCCTGTTCCGGTCCTGGTTTAGACCTGGTTTAGTTCTGGTCTAGACCTGGAAGTCACATAGAACCAGCGCCCAACCCGAGCGAGACCCCGCGGTGTTGCCCGCTGTTATCCATTCCTGCTCTCATCTCCTAACCGTGGTTGGGAGACACAGGGGAGATCGTCTTCTCCAGGGCCGGAGATAGCTTTCCCTCCGGGGTTAACTCCCTTGTGGACATCGCACGCTTACAGTGGTGGAGAATGCAAATTAAAAAAAGGCAGTTTTGCTGCAGAGTGGGGCTTTATTGTCTCCTCTACTCCACGGAGACATTCATCCAGCACAGAACACAACGTTACACTATTAAAAAAAATGTTACACTATAAAAAAAAAACCTTGGAACGGATCAGGATTTTTCCATTGAAATAGCTACTCAACTTACAAATTTTTCACGTTACGAAACCACTTCTGGAACGAATTAATTTCGTAAGGTGAGGTACCACTGTATAAAGTCATTTGTTGCTGTAGCCTATACTGTGAAACCAGAAGAAACTAACAAGCCTGAGGTGCCTTCAGTTAGAGCAGAGATGGTTGTTCAGCCAAGATGACTCCAGCTGTGTTACACCTGCCCAAAATGACCTGACCAACCCAACCAAAGCTGGTGGGAAAAAACAAAGAAACAAGATAAGGCAAAATAGGAAAAACAAGACCTCTGAAAAAAGCATAGAAACTGAAGTTACTGAAAAAGAGGCTAAATATGATGTCTAAGAGAAGTCTTCTACCACTCTTCCTGCAGAATAGACACAACTGCCTAAAAAGACACAGGTCAAGCCCAAATCTCTCTGGAAATGCACAAGCTAAGAAGCCTGAAGGACCTCCAGTTAGAGCCAAGATGGCGGCTCAACCACCAGCGTTACCCAAAACCAGCAAAGAAGACAAAAGTTATGCCCAAAGCCAAAGAACCAGTGATGGGCAATGTTAAACTTTCTGAAAATTTGAGGAATTCCTCCTGAGTTGATGAAAGATTGTGATATGGATGATTTTTGATAGGTATTGGGACTGCCCATCACTCCTAAGAAAAAAAGAAGGGAGCTGATTTTTAGAAAACATTGGAGACACTGAAAAAGTGTCTGACCTTGAGATGATCACTGAAATCACAGTTCCTTCCAATGACCATGAAGATCTGATTGACAACACACTCACTCAAGAGAAAGAGGAGCCTACAGTTGTAATCAAAGAGGAACTGCGATCTCCAGAGTTCACAGATGATGTCCAAAACGATCCCATCAGTGCAACGCTTTTCCAAAATGAGCTCTAAGGCAAAATTGAAACATGTGAGGCAGACAGAGCAAAGATGAATGGACAGAAATGTCCTGAATTGGCCGAAACTCCTTCAGCTCCTCTGAAACCTGAGATTAGTGAAGCTGAACTCCTGGCTAATGACATGGAGGTGTTAAAGGAATTTCTCCTTGCACCTCTGGGACCTGAAAACAATAAGAATGGGCGGCAGTAGCTTATCTCTACATAAACTGGTTGAGCCGTCAGATCCACTGACCCACAGGTTGGCAGTGTGACTCCACATCCCACATATGAACGCTGTCATTGTGTCCTTGGGCAAAACACTTCGCCACCTCGCCCTCTGTGTATACTGGTGTGTTGAGTGCCTTGAAAGTGGAAAAGCACTATATAAAAATGTGACCATTTACCATGAAAAATCTTCAGCAGAAAACACCAGTATAGTAGATGAAGTTGAGATGGTCACTAACATTATAGTTCCTCCAAATGACCATAAAGATGTGACTGATCACACATCCACTCAAATGTCTGAGGACCCTACAGTATCCATAGCAACATCATATCAGATGAGACAGAACTGAACAGAATTTTGCTGAATTTTTGGAGCCTCCATTAGCTTATCTGAAACCAGAAGAGATAAGCAGTAGTCCACATCAGGACTTGGCACAACCTCCAGAGTTAAAAGAGGAACCAGAAATTTTCATTTGTAATACTGATTATGTGTCTCCACAAGTTGGTACACCACTGCTACCTAAAATAAACGAGGACAATTCAAAACAGACAACAGGTTTTAAGGAAAAGATATGGAAAAAATAAGTCATCTAAAAAGGAGGCTGAAGTTGAGATGGTCACAAATATCATATATCTTACAAATGACTGTGATCTAATAGACAACACATAATACTCAAGAAACCAAGGAGCCTATTGTTTTAATCAAAGAGGAACCTAAATCACCAGAATCCACAGATGTTGTTAAAGATGATTCCAATTGTGTTACACCTGCCCAAAATGACCTGACCAACCCAACCAAAGCTGGTGGTAAAAGCAACAAAAAGCAGAAAGGCAAAACAGGAAAAAGAAGACCTCTGAAAAACTTTGTGTAGAAACTAAAAAAGTGGGTGACACATGAATTTCAAACTAAAAAGGGAGACCTGAAGGTAGTTCAGAAACAATCACTAAAGACTAAAAATAATGTCCAAAAGAAGTTTTCCCACATTAATCCTGCAGAGGAGACAAAGCCTGAGGAGTTTTCAGTTAGAGCCAAGATGGCAGCTCAACCAACGTTACATAATAAGAACACAAAACCAGCAAAGAAGACAAAAGTTATTAGACTTAAGACTTTTACTTTCAGACTTTCAGAGTTTTAGACTTTTAGACTTTCCAAACTATTGCTACTAAACTAAATTTAATAGTAGTAGTTAATTTGCAAACTATAAGTTTACAAACTAAATTTAGGTCTGGAAAAAATATATATAAATTATTGGAAGATCAAATTAAACCAATTGGGTCAAAAACCTAACTTGACTTGATGGCAAGATTATGTTCATCCAACAGCATTCAAAGATCTTCAGGATTGAAGAGATGAAAACCAACTTCACCAACTGAAGAAGAAGGAGAGTCCAGAAGATCTAGGACTGTGGTGCCTTCTCCCAGATGTCACAGTGAATTTCAAATAAACATTTAATTGGCAAATAACTGTCCTGGCTTAATTTTTCAATATGATTTGAGATATACTGTATTTGTATTCCTTGTTTCTTTCTGTTCCTTCTTTGTTTAATAAGAATAAGCAGTTCCTTCGCTTCTGGTTTTCAACACCAGAGCTGTCTATGAAAAAAAATATAATAATTAACACATTTTACAATGGAAAGTAGCTTTGTTGTGTTGTGTTTCATTCACACATGTTTGAGTAATTATTAAGGCTGCCACACTCTACAGGAGAATTTGCCCCATTTTGGCTGCGATTTGCTTCACCTCAAGGTGAGGAGGCATGACCCGACTTTGTGTCTTTGTGTATGATTTTGAAGGTGGTGCGCTCCTCGTGTGTGGTGTCAATGTGACTCTGAGCTGCTCTGTCATATACCATAACCACCAAAGCAACGCTATGGCAACAGCCAATAAAACAGAGAGCCTCAGGGAGAGGAAGTGATGGACACAGAGGCGCAAAATACAATCTTGGGATATGTGAAAATAATGAGAAGACTTTATTACTTGCCTCTCATAAAGTGGTAAATTTAAAGTGCAGCATCTCATCCACATTATCTATAGAAATTGTTCTTCTCAAATAATGACATCCAGTCCACAAAATCACACTATTCATCCAGTTTGGGGCATTCTTTGAAAGTAAAAAGGCAAGAGTAGTTCCTCACATGTCTCTTTACATCCACACAGCAATCGAGGTAAAGCTGCAGATTAGTGACAGTGACTCAACTTTCTATGAACTTTATCACCAATTTTTTGTGCTTTAAAAATCATTTATCTGAAGTATTGCACTACATATAACATAGTTTTGACTTGTGTCTAAACTAGAAGTGCAGTGCTCTGATCTTTTGAACACTCAAGAGTCTCAAATGGAGTGATTTAACTGTAGACAGGAAACAGCTGACGCGATCGCGCTCACAGCTTTATAGTCTGTGGTCCGCACCAGTGACGGACTGGGCAGTCGGGCATTTGGGCACATGCCAGATGGGCCGCGCTCCCGACAATGGCATGCCCACCCGGCCCACTCGGTCATTACGTGCCTCCATCGTCTTAAAAATTCCACTCTATTGCTATAATTGAAAGGACCCGTTCGGTATTTATACCACTTACAACTACATATACACTCAACAAAAATATAAACGCAACACTTTTGTTTTTGCTCCCATTTTTCCTGAGATGGACCCAAAGATCCAAAATTCACTCCAGATACACAATATTACCATTTCTCTCAAACATTGTTCACAAATCTGTCCAAATGTGTGACAGCGAGCACCTCTGCCCCGCCGAGACAATCCACCCCACCTCACAGGTGCGCCACATCAAGATGCCGATCTGACATCATGACCAGTGCACAGGTGCGCCCCAGACTGCCCACAATAAAAGGCCACCCCGAAATGTGCATTTTTTTTTTTTTTTTGCTTTATTGGGGGTCTGGGGACTCAGAACCAGTCAGTATCTGGTGTGACCACCATTTGCCTCATGCAGTGCAACACATCTTCTTCGCATAGAGTTTATCAGATTGTCAATTGTGGCCTGTGGAATGTTGGTCCACTCCTCTTCAATGGCTGTGCGAAGTTGCTGGATATTAGTGGGAGCTGGTACACGCTGTCGTATACGCCGGTCAAGCACATCCCAAACATGCTCAATGGGTGACATGTCCGGTGAGTATGCTGGCCATGCAAGAACTGGGACATTTTCAGCTTCCAAGAATTGTGTACAGATCCTTGCAACATGGGGCCGTGCATTATCTTGCTGAAACATGAGGTGATGTTCATGGATGTATGGCACAACAATGGGCCTCAGGATCTCATCACGGTATCTCTGTGCATTCAAAATGCCATCAATAAAATGCACCTGTGTTCTTCATCCATAACAGCCTTTGAAGGAGTGGACCAACATTCCACAGGCCACAAATGACAATCTGATAAACTCTATGCAAAGAAGATGTGTTGCACTGCATGAGGCAAATGGTGGTCACACCAGATACTGACTGGTTCTGAGTCCCCAGACCCCCAATAAAGCAAAAAAAAAAAATGCACATTTGGTGGCCTTTTATTGTGGGCAGTCTGGGGCGCACCTGTGCACTGGTCATGATGTCGGATCGGCATCTTGATGTGGCGCACCTGTGAGGTGGGGTGGATTGTCTCGGCGGGGCAGAGGTGCTCGCTGTCACACATTTGGACAGATTTGTGAACAATGTTTGAGAGAAATGGTAGTGTTGTGTATCTGGAGTGAATTTTGGATCTTTGGGTCCATCTCAGGAAAAATGGGAGCAAAAACAAAAGTGTTGCGTTTACATTTTTGTTGAGTGTGTATTACAGTGACGGTGGCACCGTGATGATGTGTTCAAGGTATTACATTATTTTATTTTGCCAGGATATTTCTTCCTACGATGTTAAAAATGTAAAACAAATATATCTGTATTTTGTATTTGTTTGCGACATCTGAAGTAAATCACTGCCTCATGGGAAATTCCCACTACCACGATTTGTCTATCCGAGTTGCTACCAACAATTACCAAGAATTGATCAATCACGGCACTAGTTGCTACCAAGAATTGGTAGTGCTCGCATATGAAGTGGAAAACACTTTATACGGAAGACAATAGTAAACCTTTTCGAGGAAGATAGTACAACACAACATTTAATCACTTTCATGAGAAATAGAACGGTGAAGATTGTGGTAGTGTGGTCAAGTTAGTCAAAGTAGAAGAGGAGACAGACAGACGGTCGGATACGTAGCATTATAGTTTAGTAAAATGAATCAAGGAGGAGGCACTAAATGACACAAGGGGAGCGGAGAAAAAGAGGGAAAAATTGAAGAAAGCACTGCTGTCGGTGGGCGAAAAATGTTTGCACTTTATTAACGGCATGAAGGTAAGACACTTAAAGGAAAAGTAAAGTTTTTTACAATTTGAGCCTTATTTCGGTAATAAAACAAGTTGTTTTACTCACACATAGCACTTTGGTGTCATATGGAGTATTTCCGGAGATGCTTTAGATTAGCGTTAGGCTAACAATAAATCCGAGATTTATCCATAGTTTACAGCTATGCGTTCCATGTTTGGGTCCCGGGAGCTGAGAGCACACTCCGCGCATGCGCACTGGCGTCCTCATCTACTCGAAACTATGGCTAAATCTCGGATTACAGGCCACTTTTGACCAAACGAAATCGTAGACTAAAGACATCGAGCTTCTATGATTTGAAAAGTGCTAAAGTTTGTGTTATTTCGAGCCCGCACTGGGCATATTACATGCTCGCGGAATGCCCCGAGCTATGGCTATAAGTCGCGCTAGGCTAACGGCGTTAGCCTAACGCTAATCTAAAACATCTCCGGAAATGCTCCATATGACACCAAAGTGATATGGGTGAGTAAAACAATTGGTTTTATTACCAAAATAAGGCTCAAATTGTAAAAAACATTACTTTTCCTTTAATGCATGGGGCTGATGTCTGCCGCTGTTACCTGATGTGCTTTGTGTGTTTAGACCACTGTTTTGGTAGCCTATTTTATTCTGCGCGGTTCTGTGCTGGCATGTTGTGGTTGTGGAATAAAGTCACGATTGATGGGTTAAAACAAAGCACAACTCCAGCTATGTTTTCGATGGCAAAATAACACTTACATATGAAAATAGCGTAGTATGGGAGCTTTAAACCAAATGCTGTTAAGTTTTCTGAAGCTTGTATTTTCATGGGGTAAGTGTTGTGCCTTGTTTAGATCACAAGTCACAAAAGATCTTTTAATTTTCTACAGATGTGTGGCGTAAATGGGCTCCAAAGCTCAGACGGTGTAATTGGTGAGGAGGACTCTTGAAAACAAAAGCTCTCTGTTTTGGCATCATTACAAACATTTCAAGCAGAATAATGAAGCCTCGAGTAATGGTGATTCACAAGTGCCACATTAACAATACTACAGCCTAGTAGGACTTTTCCATTTATTACTCATTATCAAACAAGAGCCCTTCTGTTCAATGGGCAAAGAAAACCTAGGGACCAAACCCCAATTTTTAGCTCACAGCTCTGCTTTTGATAACAGCCTCTTGGTGTCCTACTCACCTATAGTGTTTTCAATTAAGGGGTCCATGTTAAGCTATTTTCTGATCTATTTTCAAATGTTTTTTCCTCAATAAAAACATATCTGGAGTTGTGTTTTGTTCCATTCATGTTTAACACACAAACCCTGCATATTTATGCTGAGCTCTTCTTTCAGACAGAAAACCTCTCCATGCACCTTCATTAGAATTGTTGATCGGATGATTTCAGCCCTGGAATTGTCAATCTCTACTGAACAAAAGGTAAAAGGTAGCTGTTACCTTGAAAACTACCGCTTCATGACATGACAAGGTGGAGCAAAACATGTTGAGCTTTGGAAATTTAGACATACTAATAATAAAGGATTACTCAAACATGTGTAAATGAAACAAAACATAACTCAACAAGGTATTTTTTGAGGAAGTAACAGCATTATAACATGGCTTAAAGCTCATAAGAGTTAATTTTGTGTAATAAAGGATCTTTAAAAAATACATGAAGCTATGGGGTAAGGGCAAAAGTGTGTGATTGTGGAAGGAAGTCACGTTTAAAAGTAACTTCAATAGGACATAATTTTCAAAGATCTAAAGACTATGTCAACCAGGTCATGGCAAAATTGCATGTATCTTTGTTGAAATGTGAGCATTTCTGTTTATCAGTTGTACAGAAGTTAACTTTAAATACTTGTAAATACTCAAAACATCAATGCTTAACCTTCTCTTATCCTGTAAGAGAAGGTTGTATGGTGTATTATCCAGGGTTACATTATGAATGCTTTTCAATATAAGATATTCCAAAGTTTAAAGAAGTGTAAATTCAATTATACTGAAATGTAGTGAATTAAGTTGATTAACCAGCACACTGGTTTTAAGTAGCGCTTCAGTTCTAAATTTAAATTTGACATTTAGAACGATTCAAAAGTGGAAATCATGCAACAAAATGCATGTACTGACTGAAATAGTGGAATTACTAAAACTAAGCCAATCCTACTTAAAATTCTCCAATCTCTTTTCTGTTTTAGGATGAGTGCTTTGCATGTCAACAAGCCTGCACTGGCATAACCAACAAAGTGTTTGAGCCATGAAGAGGTAGAGATGGGAAGTTATTAAAAATTACCCAATTCTGAACCAAAAACATTTGAATTTGTGAGCTTGGGAGCATTGGATTTTGTGTCTTCTAATCACTACTTGTCTTGTTTAAAGTGTAAGGAGAAGCCACAAGCTAGGCTAATGATCCTTTCCCATCCCAAGCTCATTTTGGTTTCAAGTAATACATGTTTACTTTTGCGCATTTAGTCAACCTCTCCTCTCTCCATATCTCTTTACTCCAAACCAGCTCTGCTCCAGTCACCCCCAAGCAAGGCAGGGAAAGTACTGCACAAAAGAATAAATTCCCCTCTAAATGGCAACAGGGAGCAAACACGTGAAAGTGACTAGCTACGTGCAACAAATGATAATGCGTTCACTTAACACACTCATGCCAAGACCTGAGTTAGAGCAATGGAGTGGTACCTATTCATTTGGCCTTACTGTATCATTAAAGTTAATTTAATGAAAGATCTGTCATTACGACGAGAGATCGACCAGTATGACTGATATTTTGGGATGGATATGTAGGTCCAATTTGAATTATTTTCCCCAAATTTTGCACTTTAATTCAGCACAAACTCACCCATTTACCACAAACTTACAGGAGAGCTGTGTAGTCATGTTTTGTACAGTTATCTCTTCGCATTAAAGGTGCATTGAGTAACTTTTTAGTGGAAGGCCCTCAACTATAGCTTGTCTCCATGGAGAAGTTATTCCTTTGTCTGGAATGTTCTCCAGAATGGCATCAAACTTATCTATCTCCCCAGAGACAAGCAGGTGACGTTACCAGATTAAGTTGCAGGTCAGATCTGTGGAGAGCCGACCCTGCTTATGGTGAGAATACCTGATTTATAAGGTAGTTTTGAGCCATAAAATACATCTAATGAAATACATGTAAGATTGATCATTTTGATGTGTATTCTTTAGGAAGCAGGTTGGCCAAAACAAAATATCAGCTTCTGCTTGAGACTTAAAGGTCCCATGGCATGAAATTTTCACTTTCTGAGGTTTTTGAACATTAATGTGAGCTCCCCTACCCTGTTTAGCCCCCCCATGGTTAAAAGTTGCGAAATGTCTAAACTGAGCATTTGCGATTGTTTTCTGCGTGACAAAAAATCGGAGCTCAAACGGGCGATTTTGAACAAGGTACCTTATTGACGTCAGATCGAAAAAAGAAATGCAAATGCAGTTCCACCCCCGTCTGTCTGTACTCAGCGTCTCTGTAAATCACGCCCAGAGAGTTTGGACTGTGAATGCGCTAGGCAATGCGAAATGCGTTTTTTTATTTGCCTGGAGGCACGTCCGAGTGTTTCTAGGCTCGGAAGTCCTTTTTCTGAGCCTCTGGAGCTTTGAACAGCAGTGGTTTAATTTTATTTTATGTGGAAATGTGTTTTTTTCATTGAAAAGGCTCTCCTTTCCTCCTCCGCTCTTAAAAGGCGGAAATGGATCAGCTGAGCGCTCAGAGCAGAGAGCGGAGAGTTTGGCCACGCCCCCACCCTCTACTATTGGCCAGCTCTTTTCTCCTCATTTGCATTCAAGCAACAACACCCATTATGGCCTGTTCTGAGAGAGAAAAATTACTCTTTCTCATCTTATCTCTGTTTCTCATGCACTGAGTGTTGATTTTGAAGAAGGATTCATTTACAGTATTAGGGAACCATTAAGGAGCCATATAAAAGCATCAAGAAGTACCATGTCATGGGATCTTTAAGGTTGATTTTCAATATGGTGAAAAGAAGCGTGAAAAGTCCCTCAGTCGTCCAGGTAGAATCCATGATAAAAGGAGAAGTTCAATTTGTCAACTGGACAAAGTATGTTTGGTTGAACACGTTTCGCCGCTCATCCGAGAGGCTTCGTCAGCTCTAATTAGAATGCTGGTAAGACACTTGCTTATATCTTGCTGCAGGGAGGAGCTAACTAGCTAACTACTTTCCGAAACTATCTCATTGGTTTCCGTCTTTTGTTTCTCTGGCGCCTAGATAACGATCCCTATTCTACTCCATTCAGTGTAGTGAAGACTGCAGTGAGCGCTACATTGGAGAAACCAAGCAGCCACTTCACAAGAGGATGTACCAACACAGACGGGCGTGCCAGAGTGGACCGTCATCTGCCGTATATCTTCACCTAGAAGCCACGGGCCATTCATTTGAGGACAGTGAGGTTCAGATCTTGGCCAGGGAAAAGAATTGGTTTGAGAGGGGGGTTAAAGAGGCTATTTTTGTCAAAAGAGAGAATCCTTCTCTGAACAGAAATGGTGGAGTCAGACATAATTTGTCTCCCATCTATAATTCCATTCTTAAGCCTAGATCAAGCAAACAGGGGAACAATAGGGCTAGCCAGGTCAGGGCCAGAGGTGTGAAAAACAGTCGTAGGGATGAATAGGGATGGCTATCTAGACGCCAGAGAAACAAAAGACGGAAACCAATGAGATAGTTTCGGAAAGTAGTTAGCTAGTTAGCTCCTCCCTGCAGCAAGATATAAGCAAGTGTCTTACCAGCATTCTTATTAGAGCTGACGAAGCCTCTCGGATGAGCGGCGAAACGTTTTCAACCAAACATACTTTGTCCAGTTGACAAATTGAACTTCTCCTTTTATCATGGTGAAAAGAACAAATATCAGCTGTACATATATTTCGGTCAATAGATATACTGTATATCATCTGTCTCTAATTACGATGTCTAAATAAGCATTGTGATGCTCTATATTTTCATCAGGGGACACATCTGCATTGTGTGACTCCATGTTCTGTCACTACATCCATGTTCCACAGTAGGGCATAATAGATATAGTATCTTGCATTTCTTCAAATACATGTGTTTCATTGCTCAAAAAGGCCTTCAGAAACATCTATTCTTACTGTGAGTGGGTGTTGCCTTTCCACAGATCTGACTTGTAACTTGACTTGGCGGCGATACCTGCTAGTTTCCACAGAGATGGACACATTTAATCAAAGGAAAGTGATAATCTGGAGACAAGAAGATAGCAGATCTTCTACCTCAACCCTGCGTAGTACACCTTTATGTTTGGAGTAGAAGGAAAGTAAACCAAAAATGTGTTTATTTGTTTATTTATCAGCATCCCCATAGCTGTACCCAAGAGCTACCTAGTCTTTCTGGGTTCCTTTATTTAAAAATGTTTTACAGTTTTAATTTCATAAAGACATGTCTTAAAAACTATATAAATAGTATAGTTTGGATTAATAAAGATTTTGAATTCATCCATTTACATCATTTAAATAAAAAATCTTAAATATGCAGTGGGCTTTTCATACTTACATAACTGAATAATTACATAAAAATGATTCCATAATTTCATCTCAGTTTCAAGTAAAATTAAGAGGCCTTTTATATCCGTAATACAAACAAGACGCTTTATTCCTTTTTCATTGGGCACAGAATAAACAGATCTTTGGTGGCAATGAATTAATGAACCATAAGTCAGCATTCAACACGTAATTGGAAATTGTGAATATTACACTCAGTTGTATTGTTAACATGCATATATTACTGTATAGATAATATCTATACAGTAATATATGCATTTTAACATGCTATGGTAAGATGTAGAAATCACATCACATTCTGTCAGAACAGTCTTACCTACACCTTTCTTCTTCTGCTGTTATAGTTTAGCCTCCTCTTTTTCTATGGTCCCACTGTTTACTGTTTTGACTTAGTGGGCTCCACCTGTCAAATGCACTACAAAACAGACCTGATCTTGTTTTCTACCACCAACTGTGCAGCTCAAAGCCCCCAAAACAGGCTCCAGAAGACAGGGGACTGCTGTGTGACCTTGGACTGTGTTCCTGGTAATATGATTATGTTTGTGTGCTGTGGTGCTGCTTAAGGCTCATTTAGAATACATTGATAAACACATAGTGGACATGTGTGGAACCTTCTGCATGTCATTCTGCAAACAGAGCGCAACCCAGCAGTACATGCGTTCATCAGTGGGGGCACTAGTGAGCACAGCACAACATTGGATTCAGAACAAGCAGTTTTCTGAGTGCTCGTCCGCTAACCTAAAATTTGGAAGATTTTAGGTTGGTGGAATTTTTCAAACAAACCAGCGCATGTTGTGTCCGTAAAGGTGCACTGTGTAACGGTTTTGGTAAAGGGTCCTTCATCTGTTTCTCTCTATGGAGATATTGCCTGGGATGCTTCATAGTATTTAAAGGTCCCATGGCATGAAATTTTCACTTTCTGAGGTTTTTGAACGTTAATGTGAGCTCCCCTACCCTGTTTAGGCCCCCCCCCCCCCGGTTAAAAGTTGCGAAATGTCTAAACTGAGCATTTGCGATCCTTTTCTGCGTTACAAAAAATCGGAGCTCAAACGGGCGAGTTTGAACAAGGCACCTTATTGACGTCAGATCGAAAAAAGAAATGCAAATGCAGTTCCACCCCCGTCTGTCTGTACTCAGCGTCTCTGTAAATCACACCCAGAGAGTTTGGACTGTGAATGCCCTAGGCAATGCGAAATGCGTTTTTTTATTTGCCTGGAGGCACGTCCGAGTGTTTCTAGGCTCGGAAGTCCTTTATCTGAGCCTCTGGACCTTTGAACAGCAGTGGTTTAATTTTATTTTCTGTGGAAATGTGTTTATTTTTCAATGGAACGCTTCAAATCTCTCCCCCCGTGCAAAAACACGGAAATGGATCAGCTGAGAGCAGAGAGCGGAGAGTTTGGCCACGCCCCCACCCTCTACTATTGGCCATCTCTTTTCTCCTCATTTGCATTCAAGCAACAATGCCCATTATGGCCTGTTCAGAGAGAAAAAAAATACTCTTTCTCATCTTATCTCTGTTTCTCATGCACTGAGTGTTGATTTTGAAGAAGGATTCATTTACAGTATTAGGGAACCATTAAGGAGCCATATAAAAGCATCAAGAAGTACCATGTCATGGGATCTTTAAAAAATACATAAAATCTAGTGTAATGTGTAGGTATGAAAAAGAAAACTAAATTGTTGCACTTAAAAATTAAGCTTTCTGTTTACATTTGATTAATAACTGATTGAAATGGAATGTTTTGATGAAATGTTTTATAGTCACTATCGGTGTTATTGTCTGGAAAAGGAAGAGGGGCAGATAACATAACATTACTCTTCTTTCTGCTCCTTTTCATTCAATATTTTGTATTGCTATCACACTGATGATGTCTTTTTATACTTTATGAATGAAATAAACAAATAAACAAACAAAAATAGTATGGCATTACACTTATTTATCTCTATGGAAACAGCAGGTGACACTACAGGGCCGAGTTACAAGTCAGATCTGTGCAGAGGTGAGTCCACTCACAGTAAGAATGCAAGTTCAATAAAAACCTTATTGAGTAAATGCAAAATGGATATGTTTAATGCCATACCGGGACATTCCAGACAACAAAAATAACATCTCCATGGAGACAAGCAGGTGACAGACCACCAAAAAGTTACACGGTGTTTTTTGCACTCATTCAGAGAGCAATTCAGAATCTCATCTCACTACCTTCTCCTCATCCCACGTCATCTGACTGGTGTCTGGTTTTAAAAAAACAAAACTGCTAAACCTCAATTGAGCGCTGGTGTTTATTTATTGACAGTTATTATAACATATGAAACATATGAACAAGGATGGGGTAGGATTATTCCCATAGACTTTGACATGGAAATGTGGGAAGTATAAATGCTTTTGCCATAACCAGGCTTGGAACAGACAGACTTGTTTACATATGAAATGGGAGCATAAATGAGACTTAATATGTCCGGGAGTACAGCCAAGTGGGTTCTGTGGCTCCTCCTACTGTCTGCTCCTCTAACACGAGTCTGAGCCATAACAGTGTGTAGAAGGAGCAGGAGGCTAATTATGTAACAGCAAAGTAGTTATAAAAATATGTGTTTGCACCAGAGATTTCCATTTGGAGTTGAGAAAATTGAGAAGTGGGCTAAAAATATGCACTGATTGTTCAAATTGTTGATGTGAGCCTCAGAGCAGCTTACGCTCGTCTTGTTTGACGTCAAAACTGAAAACAATTCCTCAGGGCTCCTGTTAATGTCTTAGATATTTTTGCACACTGTTCACCTGGAGGCCTGTATCCTTCCTTGCCCATATAGCTAACAGCAAAAACTGGTAAACTATCACATTTTTATAAAGTGGATTTCCACCTTCTGGGCACTCAATGCACTTTACATCAAAGAACCACTCACCCACTTTCATACACCATTGTACACAGACACTGGGGCAAGATGGGTTAAGTGTCTTGCCCAAGGACACAACAAATGCATTCATGGGAGTCAGTGGATCTGATCACTCTACCAATGATGATTTTATCGAGAGCAGGATTCGAAACGCCAGCCTTCAGATCAGAGGACAAACACTTGTCCAACTGAGCTATTGTCCCCCATATCATGAAGACCCCACCTTTAGGAAAAACACCCATAAAGTCTCTGGGTACAAGCGAGATATGCCTAGGAGAGCAAAGCAAAGCATGATGAAAGTTGGCCCTAAACATAGTGAACATCTGCATGTTTATGAGCAGTTGTTTTGTCAAGGACAGATTGATGACTTTGGCTCTTGTTTACTGTTTATGTTTACTATCTCTGATCTTTAATTACTGACTATCACCACCACCTGTAAAGTCTTCATTTTAAATGTAAATCAGCAGCAGTTATGGCCACTAGCGGAAAATTGTATGAGGCATCTTGTATAAGATCAGACATCAGACTTATTCATAAAACTATTAAATGACCCAATAAACCAAAAGTGACTCCTGTGAGTTTTAAGCCAAGTTAGAGTGTTGTTACCTGATCAAATACATACCTGGAGTTGTTTTTTGTTTCATTCAAACATGTCTGAGTAATTATTATGTGTATCTCAATAAGTCGAACAAATGCCTCACTGTAATGTCATGGCCACGCCCAACAGGAAGTGAGATAATTGGCCTTTTGTGTGATTTTGTAATATTGGACATACAATGGAATTTGAAACACTTCTCCTACACCGTACCTCAGATGGGCTTAAATTTTGGTGCACATAATCTTAAGACGTTGGAGATGTTAAATTGCGAAGGATTATCAAATAGGCGGTAATATGATGATACGGCGGATCGATACATTTAGGTACTTATTGAATGGGAGTTATGAGTTATGAATGGGAGGTTTTTATTGAATTTGGAGTTCTTCCTCAGACTAAAACTTCACAGGGTAATGTAGATGAGGACTACCAAGATTTTCATGCCAAATAACTGGCAGTCTGACATAGCGCCCCCATATGACAGGCCTGTGAACTGTCAAAAATCTACCGCTAGCTGAGCCCCTAACAGGAAAAATTGTCTGATATGCCTTACCATTTTTGCCAGACACACGAAATTCGGTAGGGACATTTATCTCCTTAAGACGAACCAAAAACGTATCTACAATGTCATGGCCACGCCCAACAGGAAGTGAGATAATTGTGGCAGGCACACGAAATTCGGTATGGGTGTGCGTCTCAGTAAGACGAACAAACGCAGGTGCGAGGTCCCGACCAACACCGCTTGCGGCTTTAATTATTATTATTATTATTGTTGTTGTTGTTGTTGTTGTTGTTGTTATATTGAGCTTTTCTGGACACTCAAAGAGGCTTTACACAGCATTATTCATTCACTTCACATTCAGTGATGGTAAACTACTATTGTAGCCACAGCTGCCCTGGGGCAGACTGACGGAAACAAGGCTGTCAATCTGCGCCATAGGTGGAAAAAGAGTGGTGTATGGCTATGTTGCACTACTATTATTATAGATTTTTCTTTTATATTTATTTCATTTCCTGTGTTTTTATGTATTTGTTTGTTTTTGTTTCATGTGGTCTCTCTTACGCCATCCATGATTAAAACGATGTGCTTTAGGGGGTTGTGAGCTTTGTTGATTTGTTTTTTATGTTTTATGTATTTGTGTCTTGTTTTCGTGGTTTATTATTGTATTGTTTAATGTTTTATTCTATTGTCCTTAAATAAAAAATACCATATTTCAAAATATACAGTGTGCAATTATGTAATGATATTATCGCAAGTTTCCTTTCACTGAATGGAACATGAAAAACAAGTAAATCATGTGTCTGTGGGGCTTGAGTTGTAGCATTTTATGAGGCTTTGTGAGGATTTAACTACATGTGGTGTGAGTATGTGGGGGCATGTGCCTGTTCTCCCCAATGACCAGTAAACACAACAAAGAGTTGCAAAAGATGACAGATTTACACTGGAGATATGAGTTATCAAGATACACTGCTAGGAACGTTTTATATCACAATATCTTTTCAGTGTCGCCATCTGCTTTTGCCTCATTTTGAGTTTATGAGACTATTTAAGAGTTAATACAAGTGCTGTGCAAATCAGTTCAACACAAACACAAAAAAGTACCTTAAAAATTAACTTGTGTGTAAAATCCCTCAGTCGTCCAGGTAGAATCCATGGCAAAAGGAGAAATTCAATTTGTCAACTGGACAAAAGTTTTACGAATACATTTCACAGCTCATCCAAGCTGCTTCTTCAGTTCTGGTCAGACGCTGGTGGACACTGTGTATATCTGCCTGAATGGAGGAGCTAACTACAATGAAATTACTTTGAAACTACCACACCTATTTGTTTACAGTTTCTGTTAGTTAGGTAAGCCTATTCAATATGCAGTGGAAGTGGAGTGTGGGGTCTTGTTAGCAGGGCTAAATGGTGTTTTCACACCTCTGGACCTGACCTGGCTAGTCCTATTGTTTTCTTTGTTTTGATTTAGGTTTGAGGATAGAGTTATAAATGGGAGACCAATTATGTTTGAGACCTCTGAACAGAACTGAAGAAGCAGCTTGGATTAGCTGCAAAACGTATTCGACCAAATAAACTTTTGTCCAGTTGACAAATTGAAATCCGCCTTAAAGATCCCATGACATGGTACTTCTTGATGCTTTTATATGGCTCCTTAATGGTTCCCTAATACTGTAAATGAATCCTTCTTCAAAATCAACACTCAGTGCATGAGAAACAGAGATAAGATGAGAAAGAGTCATAAATATCTCTCTCAAACTCTTTATTCTGGGCGTTGTTGCTTGAATGCAAATGAGGAGAAAAGAGATGGCCAATAGTAGAGGGTGGGGGCGTGGCCATACTCTCCGCTCAGCGCTCAGAGCCCACAGCTGATCCATTTCCTTGTTTTTGCACGGGGGAGAGATTTGAAGCATTCCACTGAAAAATAAACACATTTCCACATAAAATAAAATTAAACCACTGCTGTTCAAAGGTCCAGAGGCTCAGATAAAGGACTTCCGAGCCTAGAAACACTCGGACGTGCCTCCAGGCAAATAAAAAAACGCATTTCGCATTGCCTAGCGCATTCGCAGTCCAAACTCTCTGGGCGTGATTTACAGAGACGCTGAGTACAGACAGACGGGGGTGGAACTGCATTTGCATTTCTTTTTTCGATCTGACGTCAATAAGGTGCCTTGTTCAAACTCGCCCGTTTGAGCTCCGATTTTTTGTAACGCAGAAAAGGATCGCAAATGCTCAGTTTAGACATTTCACAACTTTTAACCATGGGGGGGGGGCTAAACAGGGTAGGGGAGCTCACATTAACGTTCAAAAACCTCAGAAAGTGAAAATTTAATGCCATGGGACCTTTAAAAATTAAAAATTTACTTGTAGTGTCAAGTTGCTAAAAACTGAGCTGTTAAATGTTAAATGACCGCTTCAGTATATTCCATTCAATATAATATCAGAGCAGGACTAGCCCCTCCTCCAGGCCAAATAAGAGTCAGGTTTGTGGAGATGCACAGTAAGGATATTTTTCTATATTTCTTCAGTGCAATTTTTTTTTTTTTTTTTTTTTTTGGGGGGGGGGGGTAGTTTGGTCTCTCAGCATATAAGCTTTCATGTCAAAACAAGAAAATGATTCACCTGCACTGAAAGATCTGTTAATATTTAATTCAATCTATTGTCTGTTGTCTAGTCTATGTTTATATGGGGCACTGGAACTTCAACAGGCTGATTTTTCTCTCACTACCCCTTACTAGCACTTACATTAAGATTTTGACAAAACAACTGAAGGATCTAATTCCAAGTTTGATTTATTAATGATTTTTTTAAAAATAAATAAAAATGTATAGGAAATTTGAATTTTCAGGACAAATTTCAGTCTGATATAGTTTTCTCAAATAGTAAATCAGATATCCAAAATTACCTCTGTATATTTTTAGTATCTCAACAAAATTATCTCAACAAAAATAAGCTAGAAATGTAAACCTGGCTCTTTCCATGTTTCTATTTTCAGTTCTAGTTTTAGTTTGTTTGTTTTTTTACACATAAAATGCCTTATTCATATAATAAAAACATTACACAATGGAAAAACTTGTAATACATTTCTTTCTAACATTTATAAAAGTAAAGTACAGAAGAAGTTTCAAATTGATATCTCTAAACTTATTTTTTTCTTATTCACCTGCAGTGCCTCACGTTAAAGAAATTATGCCTTTGATTTAACTCTGTCAAAAAAAGTTACACAGCGGGGCTTTAAGATGACAGTGAGAAAATATTCTAAATATCCTGTAGAGAGCATTTTAAGGGAACTTTTAATAGGTTTTGGTCTTTTATCTCACATTGGTGCAGTTCTTTTATGTCCTGTTTGGCCCAGAGAAGAAAGCTCATTGTGTCGTGGAGAATAAAGTCAAAATGGCAGAAGAGAGAAGTGACAGATATGATTTAGTGTAAAGGGGGACACTGATCGCTGACGAGGGAAATGGGCCGGAGAGGGTAAGAACAGGTGAGCAGAGACAGATGGGTGTCACAAGATGGAGAGTATTGATAATAAAGTGCATTAAATGAATCTGTGCAGCTGGTAAAATATGGCCACCGGAATGAGAAAGACCCATAAGAAGAAATATCAATCCTTATTCCAAAGGTCACTATGGTTTGTATTAATGATAATGTGAGGTGCGTTGAGGAATTTGCAAAATTTTCCACCGCAATTTATGTCTCGAGCAATTTGTTGCTTAAAGGGACAGTGTGTAAGATTTTTACCCGTTAATTACTGAAATTGAAGATACCCATTCAAAAATACATTGTTTTCCAAGCCTTTTCACTTCCATCATGAAATCAAAGTATTCTTTTGGACTTAGATATAGTCACATAAAAGGGGGATCTTCCCCATGCAGAGGCAGCCATTTTGAATACGAGAACCGCAGAAGGACATTTGGGCTCCGCCTTCGCCTTCGGCAAGGCTTGTGGTTTTGGGTAAACAACACAAGCATGCTGCCGGATCAGACTCGTAATGGATCTAACACGTGTTTTGGACTAAATTGTTTTACTGGATTTTATTCGCTGGATCCTTACGGACAAATTGAGAGCAAGTTTATGGTGAAATACAGAGTTTGACCTGTGCAAAGCATTCTAAGGTAAGCTAACCTCGTTTTGTGCTTTTCCGTATAAAAGCCCCATGTGCTCGGGGAGTGATTGTTTTGCAGGGAAATGAATTGCATAGTCAAAAAGAGGAGACTGTAAGGTTTCATTTGATGTGTAGAGTGTCATGGTACATGATTGGGAATGTGTGTTTTCATGAGAAAAGAAAAAAAAAAAAAAAAACAACCGGGACCGCGTTTTATTTATACAGTAGCGGCGCGCGGACCTCGAGGTCTGCCGTAGCTAAAACAGAAAGTGCAATAGCACCATCCACCTATGCGCCACGAATCCTACACACTGGGGCTTTAAAGGGTCTATATTACTCTATTTTCTGATCTATGTCGTTTCCTCATCAGAGTTATACCTGAACTAGTGTTTTGTTTCACCTAAAGACTTGCATATTTAGGTTGAGTTCTGCTCCCAAACTGAAAACACTCTGTACCACCTTGTGACGTCATGTGGTAATACAGAAAGTATAGTGTTCCACTATGTTTTAAAATTCCATACACCTTTACCAGAAACATTTGGATGATTTCAAACCTGAAATTGCCAAGTTAACATGTATGAATGAAACAAAACACAACCCCAGGTATGATTGGGCTGAGGAAAAAACATTATAACATAGATCAGAGAGTAAGTAACATGGACCCTTTACATTGCACTGATTAAAAGGCTGGCTTATTGGTCACAAAATCAATGTTAAATGAAATAATAATTCAAAAAATTTCTATTTTAAAATATGAGGTTAAAAAATATCATGATTTGTGTTTGCTGTATCTCTGCCACACTTACCAATGTATTTCCTCTGCTGGGGTAATTGGACATTGAACTGGGGTCTATGTGGTGTAGTTCTATACCTTATCTATAAGGGGGTCTTCTCTACACAGGGCCAAGATGCCAGTTCATTTTCCTCACACTTTTGCTCATAAACTTTTAGATGATGAAAACCAGTGAAATTCCCAAACACATGCAGACTGCACACACAAAGTCCATTAGTCCCGCTCAGAGTTCAAACCTACAAGTTCCTGCTGTGTGGTTGGGCTCTGGGATCTGACTGAAACCTGGTCCTGAAAGAGGACTCTTCAAAAATACTTCAAAAATTCATTTTTCCTTTTATGACTAAATGCACATGCAAACCATACTGCACGCATTACAAAAATACATATTACTGTGTGCTTTTAAATGACAGGACATAAATGATGAATTATGAAATTGATACTCAGCCTTAAAGGAAAAGTAACGTTTTTTTTTACAATCTGAGCCTTCTTTCGGCAATAAAACAAGTAGTTTTACTCACCCATAGCAGTCTGGTGTCAGTTGGAGCAGTATCGCAGAAGTTATGTTGAGTTATGTTCTGTTCTACTAATGATCCCGTATCCGTTAACATGGTGCTCGGGGCATTACTTTGCGGTGTCCAAATAACACAAACTTTAGCACTTTTCAAATCACAGAAGATCGCTGTGTCAGCGTAGACTTTTAGTGGATTCCAAAACGGCCTGAAACCCGATATCCAGCTATAGTTTCATTTGATGACGTCATCAGAGAGGACAGTGCGCATGCGTGAACTCAGCTGTTTTGTAAACACCGCTAGTCCGAAAGAAGCTAACACCGCTCTGAACTTTACTTTTCTGTTGCGATATCGGGTTTCAGCCCATTTTGGAATCTACTAAAAGTCTAACCTGACACAGCGATCTTCTGTGATTTGAAAAGTGCTAAAGTTTGTGTTATTTGGACACCGCAAATCAGTGCCCCGAGCACTCACGCTAACGGATACGGGATCATTAGTAGAACAGAACGGCTACAACATAACTTCTTCAAAACTGCTCCAATTGACACCAAACTGCTATGGGTGAGTAAAACTACTTGTTTTATTGCCGAAAGAAGGCTCAGATTGTTAAAAAAAACAAAACGTTACTTTTCCTTTAAAGGGCCCATATTTCACAAAATTAATTCTTGTAAGCATTGAGCCATGTTATAATGCTGTGACTGTAGTTTCAATTCCAGTGCAGCTTCTCACCTGTTACGTGGTTCCTGGGCCGAAGGAGGTGTCAAAAATCATTCAAAAGACAGACGCTCTGATAGTGTAATACTATTTATTGCAAAAACAGAGTATAAGCCAGTTACAGACAAAAAGGCCATGCGCCTCGAGGCCAATCACAAGAGATCACCCCGAACAAAGGTTTTGCCCACATTTATAGCTTTCCTGGAGGACATCCCACAGTAATCTGATTTCTTCTATACGTCAGAGATGTAGACTTAAACATTTCCAGATGTTTATTAGAATTAGTGGTCAATTGGGCCATCATGACAGATTAGAATGTAGAGACCCTCATAAATTGCTTAACACTTAAAGATCCCATGACATGGTACTTCTTGATGCTTTTATATGGCTCCTTAATGGTTCCCTAATACTGTAAATGAATCCTTCTTCAAAATCAACACTCACTGCATGAGAAACAGAGATAAGATGAGAAAGAGTAATTTTTCTCACTCTGAACACTCTATAATGGGCGTTGTTGCTTGAATGCAAATGAGGAGAAAAGAGCTGGCCAATAGTAGAGGGTGGGGGCGTGGCCAAACTCTCCCTCTTGCTCTGAGCCTTCAGCTGATCCATTTCCTTGTTTTTGCACGGGGGGAGAGATTTGAAGCGTTCCATTGAAAAATAAACACATTTCCACAGAAAATAAAATTAAACCACTGCTGTTCAAAGGTCCAGAGGCTCAGATAAAGGACTTCCGAGCCTAGAAACACTCGGACGTGCCTCCAGGCAAATAAAAAAAACGCATTTCGCATTGCCTAGCGCATTCGCAGTCCAAACTCTCCGGGCGTGATTTACAGAGACGCTGAGTACAGACAGACGGGGGTGGAACTGCATTTGCATTTCTTTTTTTGATCTGACGTCAGTAAGGTGCCTAGTTCAAAACCGCCCGTTTGAGCTCAGATTTTTTGTAACGCAGAAAAGGATCGTAAATGCTCAGTTTAGACATTTCGCAACTTTTAACCATGGGGGGGGCCTAAACAGGGTAGGGGAGCTCACATTAACGTTCAAAAACCTCAGAAAGTGAAAATTTCATGCCATGGGACCTTTAAAGGAACTGTGTGTTCCAGGGTTCAAATGGTAAAGCTTCAAAAGATGAAGCAAATACTACTGACCTTATCAAAATATACCTGGAGTTGTGTTTTGTTTCATTCATACATATTTGAGTAATCCTTTGGTATTAGTTTGCGTCCATCTCCAAAGGTCAAAATGCTCTGTTCCACCTTGTGATGTCATGTAGTGGTAGTGTTCAAGTAAACATCTGCATTTTACCTTTTGTTCAGTGACAATTCTAGAGCTGACATCATCCAAATGATACTAGTAAAGGTGTATGGAATTTAAAAACACAGTGGATCACTTCATGTATTATCATATGACATCACAAGGTGTTGAGTGTTTACTGTTTGAGAGAAAAATTAAATTTGCAAGATACATGTGTTAAACATGTGTGAATGAAACAAAACACAACTCCAGGTATGTTTTTGACTGAGAAACATTATAACATAGATCAGAAAATAGTGTAAAATGGTTCCTTTAACTAAGAACAGATTTAGAATACTGCTAAATGTTCAATATTTCTCTGCTGATATTCCATGCGGTGGTCCATTACACTCTTTATCCTCATTGAATATAAATGAGCTAAACAGTTCTTTATCTGAATACAGCGGGATGTTAAACTGTGCAACAGCCCATCTCCACAAAGGAGTAGAGGTGCAGTGACCCCACATTTATGCTTATTCATTCTGACCTTTGACCTGATTTATCTGAGCCGCTGTGAGGTCACACCAACCAAACACACTATTAATCACCATGGTTAATGAAGCAGCCCAAAGGAAAGGTTCAACAGGAGTAAATACAGCCCCAGGAACAAAAACGCTAACATTCTATCCAAAGCTTGTTGTCAGTCTGTAGTCATGCTGTAATGAGCCATGTGAAGTCAAATGTACACAGAGTAACAGAATAACAACTTGTGACACTGCAGATGAATAAGAAAAACAATCTTTCTTCTGTTTCTTTATTTTTCAATTAAAAGTATTCACATTTTACTTAAAGGAAAAGTAACGTTTTTTACAATCTGAGCCTTATTTCGGTAATAAAACAAGTTGTTTTACTCACCCATAGTAATTTGGTGTCATATGGAGCACTTCCGGAGATGTTTTAGATTTGCAATCTCCATCATGTGAGTTCTCGGGGCACTTGTTTGCGGTCTCCAAATAACACAAACTTTAGCACTTTTCAAATCATAGAAGCCCGATGTCTTAGCCTACGATTTCGTGTGGTCAAAAGTGGCCTGTAATCCGAGATTTAGCCAGAGTTTCGAGTAGATGAGGACGCCAGTGCGCATGTGCGGACTGTGCTCTCAGCTCCCGGGACCCAAACATGAAACGCAAAGCTGTAAACTATGGCTAAATCTCAGATTACAGGCCACTTTTGCTTCAAACGAAATCATAGATTAAGACATCGGCCTTCTATGATTTGAAAAGTGCTAAAGTTTGTGTTATTTGGAGCCCGCACGGGGCATATTACATGCTTGGGGAATATATTATATGCCCCGAGCTATGGCTAGAAGTCGCACTAGGCTAACCGCAAATCTAAAACATCTCTGGAAGTGCTCCATATGACACCAAAGTGCTATGGGTGAGTAAACTTGTTTTATTACCGAAATAAGGCTCAAATTGTAAAAAAAAAAAAAAAACTTTTCCTTTAATTCAAAAGCTATTTCAATCAAAACATCTTAACAGGTCAAGTTACATTTTAACATAGGAGCCCTTATTTGACAGGAGCTTCACAATTCTTGAATCCATTGGACTTGTGAGTTTGTGGAGAGTTTCTGCTTGAATTTCTTTGCAGGATGTCAGAATAGCCTCCCAGACCTGCTGTCTGGATGTGAACTGCCTCCCGCCCTCATAGATCTTTCGCTCGAGGAGCTCCAAAGGTTCTCAATAAGTTGAGGTCAGGGGAGGCTGGGGCCACACGATGAGTTTCTCTTCTTTTATGCCCATAGCAGTCAATGATGTAGAGGTGTTCCTTGCAGCATGAGATGGAGCATAGATACATGAAGATGATTTTGCTACGGAAAGTACCGTTCTTCTTTTTGTACCATGGAAGAAAGTGGTCAGTCAGAAACTCCACATACTTCACAGAGGTCATTTTCACTCCTTCAGGGACCCTAAAGTTGCCGACCAGCTCTCCTTGTGTGCTGTGAATCAGCTACAAATCTCTTAATAGTACAATGATCACACTTTTCATGAAATATCTAAGGTTTTCATACCTTGTCCAATGTATTGAAGTATTCCAGGCTTTTGGGCACTAGAGAGATCCTTTTTCTTTCCCATATTGCTTGAAAATGTTGCTCTGCTTCATAATGTGGAACATCCTTCTTAAGTAATTTTTCCTTTTATTGAACAAACCTGGCAAACTCTGGCAAAACCTTTATGACACTTAAACACAATTTGCATAATCATTTGGAGCACGGTGTATATAAATGCAAAAAAAAAATTGCAAGTATTGCAAGTTTTTCATCAAGTAATGTTAAAATAGATAGATATTAGACATGAACACATGGTTAAGTACAAAATTGGGAAGTTTGGTGCATAGGTGCTACTTTAAGGGGTTATTTGTATGCCGTTATGTGAGAGAAACACATTTTGAGAAAGCCGCATTTGAAGTTACAATGTCAGATGCAAATCATAAATAAAAAAAATAAAATAAAAATAAAAATAATAAAACATCATTAGGTGTAGATTGGATAATGTTGTTGCTTTCTGTTTCATCATGTTATCATATCCTGTTGGACATATAAATTGATGTTGCCCAGTCTCATGTTTGAACTTTATCGTCCCATTTTTCTATATCATTTTTCCACCTTCAATGCATTCAAAGCTCTTTACATCACCCATTCACACCCCAGCATACACAGACATTGAGGTGAGGTGGGTTAAGTGTTTTGCCCACGGACACCAAATAGTCATAGTCATAGTCATAGTTTGCTTTATTGTCGAAAACATGTACATGTACACAGAGTGAATTCGAAATTTCGTTTCCCCACTAACCAGGCAGGACAGTGATAGAGTGGCTAGGGGAGGGGCCGCTGCGCATGCGTGCGCCGCCAACTGGGAGATGCAGAGTAGAATAGATGCAATACATACAATCAGTGACAATTTTACAACATGTAATGACAACAATTGGAGATATAACATACGGTGATCTTTTTCGTTGGTAACAGAAGGAAGGGTGTGGGGGATCAGATTGGAAATCAATTAAATTGATTGAACCGAGAGCAGAGATCAGACCTTAACTAAAGACATTTTCTACTCATTCATTTCTAGTGTCAGTTGTGTCAGTGAGTGGGTGCCATGTTTATGTAGAGTCCAGATAACAAACCACATTCTGTGGCCTTGGAAGTGTTCATGCAGGGAGGCGAAGTCAAAACACAGATAACCATTGGAGCCACACAGATTTTCACAGGGAGACATAATTATCCAGATGGATTAATTCATTTAGCATTGATTAAATACATTTTTAGAGACCCAGGTAAACAATTTAGATTGAGCTTGGGTTTTGCCAGACCCCCATCTTCATATCGCCATGAAGATTCATGAGAGATCTCATTAGTTCCTCTTGGCGCACAGACTGCGCTGCGTTGGCTTTACACAGTTCTGTAAGCATGCCCATGATGATATCCAAACGTCGAGATGTTTCCTTCGGTTGAAATCCTTCCAAAAGGTCCTCAACCTGACCCACTTTCTGATGTAATCCTTTCACGAGATCCCCAACGGCTTCACAATGGCTCGAAATTGCTGCAGACAGCTTTGGGGACTCTTTGCTTGCTGCCAGCTTACACATTTTGCGATAGATCATGGACAATCCCAGGCCAATTAACAGATGTCCAGCTATCAGAAATCCGAATACGTAAATATCCTCCACATCCTCCAGGTACATTGGTGCCAAACATACGACTTGCCACGCACGATACGAGTCCCTCGCATATCCAGCAGCAAAAGTACCATCCAGACACACCGCTTCTCCCGGAGCAGCACTCCTCCGTGAAAAAAGAGTATCAATCGTGCTGAGGGTCCAGCTGATCACATCCATATTTAGGAATTTGGAAATTTGGAAAATCTGCTCCAAAAAGCGAGAAAATGACGAAAACAAGAGAGGCACGCAGACAACAGGAGCAATAGATAAGAGAGGAAAGAGAGAGACGTCTGCTCGCTCTGACGGTTAGAACGGTTAAAACAGCAGTCATTTGTAAGAGATGGAATCGTACCACCAACCTGTGGGTCAGTGGATCTGACTGCTCTACCAACTAAGATCCTGTTGCCCCTTTATTTATTTAGAGTTGCTCTGTAGCTCCATAGCACATTTGGATCAGTTTTGCCTCATATTATTTTTATTTTATTATTTTAGTTTAAAGTTTTAAAGTTTAATTTTAAAGAAATTAATGATTCTGTTTTCATCCTCTGCAATTGAATCAATTGATATCTGGTATTGGCAAATACTTAAAACCATAATATTAAAATCATGACCAGAATTGAAAAAGCTTGATTGGTGCATCCTTACCCATTAATATACCATTCTGCCCTTCTAAAGCTCACAGCTGCTAAGTTAGACTCCAACCACTGTGACTGTGAAGAAAAGGCAGCTCATCTTGTAATTATTTTGCCAAAATGTTTAGTAGAGACACAGAGGTTTCTTCCCCTTACATCTGCAGCACACTGGCTCACAATAGCGACAGACCACGGGGAGCCACATGCACTTTCTGTTGTTTTGCTGTAAAACATCAGACGAATT
The DNA here is from genome assembly GCA_036785185.1 of Paratrypauchen microcephalus. Taxonomy (NCBI): domain Eukaryota; kingdom Metazoa; phylum Chordata; class Actinopteri; order Gobiiformes; family Gobiidae; genus Paratrypauchen; species Paratrypauchen microcephalus. Next base: position 7,838,742 of record JAVJIX010000034.1, on the reverse strand, counting down.
GTAAATATTCGAGTGTGAAAGGAGGCAGATCTGTCCGGCTGAAGCACTTAGCGACACCAGCAGCAGGGCGATCAAAGAGCTGCTGTTAATATGTTTGAATGTGGAGGAGGGGGGGGCAGAGCGCCTCTCAGCACAGATAATGATGTGTTGTATTCGGACGAGGAACACTTTACTATAGCACAACATCTATAATGATCACGCTTCATCTTTGTTCCAACAGTGGGGCTTCAAGAGACAATGGTGTGGTGGCTAATCATTATCAGCTAAAGATAAATCAAAAACGTTGTCCAGCATCATTTTGGCTTTTTACTTTGGACACCCTAGTACCGTTATGTCTGGCTGCTAATGCCAGCAGGGGGAGCAAACCTGCGTTTGCTGACACAGTGAGAAGAGAACTAATGGATCAAGCTGGTCTCTCACATAAAGCTGTGTAGAAGAGAAAATCTGAGCACTGGTTATAATGATCAAAGTACAAGTCTGGGGAAACAGCATGTGCTTTGAAAACGTGGAGGAGCTTTGTGGATGCTGTAGAGCTGAGAGGGATGGGCATTTTGAGATCTGGAAAGAGAAACTGACAAAATATTCAGGATTTCAAAAACATGTTTGAATAAAGCAAAGCACAACTCCTGGTTAAAATTAAGCTCAAAACATTATGGTGTACTCACTATAGACTATCATTTAAAGGGCATTTTATATATATACAGTGCCGTGAAAAAGTATTTGCCCCCTTCCTGATTTCTGTGTTTTTTGCATATTTATCACTCAAAACATTGTCAGATCATCAAACCAATTTTAATATCACACAGAAACAACCCAAGGAAAGACAAAATTCAGTTTTTGAATGATGATTCCATTTATTAGTGCACAAAAAAAATCTAAACCTATCTGGCCCTATGTGAAAAAGTAATTGCCCCCCCTTGTTAAATCACAAACTAACTGTGACTAACCACAGTTTTGAGAAAACTTAGTTCAGTTCTACATGCCACACCCACACCTGATTGTCACCACCTGTGTTGAATCAAGAAATCACTTAAATAGTTCCTGTCAAACAAAGTGAAGTTGGCTACAACATCTCAAGAACAAACACATCATGCCACGATCCAAAGAAATTCAAGAACAAATGAGAAAAAAAGTGATAGAAGTCTATAATTCAGGAAAAGGTTACAAAGCCATTCCCAAAGCTCTGGGGCTCCAGCGAACCACTGTCAGAGCCATTATTCAAAAATGGAGGAAACTGGGAACAGTTGCAACCCTTCCCAGGAGTGGTCGACCAACTAAGATTACTCCAAGAGTGCGACGACGGCTCATTCAGGAAGTCACAAAAGAACCTAGACGCACATCGAAAGAACTACAGGCCTCGTTGGCCTCAGTTAAGGTCAGTGTTCATGACTCCACCATTAGAAAAACACTGGCCAAAAATGGCATCCATGGAAGAGTTCCCAGGAGAAAACCACTGCTTTCACAAAAGAACACAAAGGCTCGTCTCACCTTTGCCAAAAAGCACCTTGATGACCCTCAAGACTTTTGGAGAAACATTTTGTGGACCGATGAGTCTAAAATTGAACTTTTTGGAAGGTCTGCAGCCTGTTTCATCTGGCGTAAAAATGGCACAGCATTTGATAAAAAGAACATGGTGCCCACAGTAAAGCATGGTGGTGGCAGTGTGATGGTCTGGGCCTGCTTTGCTGCCTCAGGACCAGGACAACTTGCTGTGATTGACGGAAAAATGAATTCTGCTGTTTACCAGAAGATCCTGAAGGAGAATGTCCGGCCATCAGTTCGTGCCCTCAAACTCAAGCGCTCTTGGATCATGCAACAGGACAATGATCCAAAACACACCAGCAAGTCCACCTCTGAATGGCTCAAAGAAAACAAAATTAAGGTTTTGGAGTGGCCAAGTCAAAGTCCGGATTTAAATCCGATTGAGATGCTGTGGTGTGACCTTAAACGGGCAGTTCATACAAGAAAACCCTCCAATATGGCAGAATTGAAACAATTCTGCATAGAAGAGTGGGCCAAAATCCCTCCCCAGCGGTGTGAAAGACTCATCACCAATTATCGCAAACGTTTGGTTACAGTTATTGCTGTCAAAGGAGGCTCAACTGGCTATTAGATTAAGGGGGCAATTACTTTTTCACATAGGGCCAGATAGGTTTAGATTTTTTTTTGTGCACTAATAAATGGAATCATCATTCAAAAACTGAATTTTGTCTTTCCTTGGGTTGTTTCTGTGTGATATTAAAATTGGTTTGATGATCTGACAATGTTTTGAGTGATAAATATGCAAAAAACACAGAAATCAGGAAGGGGGCAAATACTTTTTCACGGCACTGTATATATATATATATATAAGGACCTGAGCTGGATGAGAGTGAGAGAGACCAACCACCATGGAAGGTGAGGAGCACATATATCCAGGTCCCACCTTTTGTTTTTTTTTTTGTTTTTTTTTCAATACCGCAATTGAATATCTGCTGCTTGCTATGTGAGATGTCTGACTGAAGTGGTGGGACCCAACAGTTTGTATATTACACAAAAATTATGAATCAGTGGTGGGCGTCAGGGCCAGCAGGACCTTCTCTTCTAGCCTTGACATTTCAACAAAAAATGTAAAACTAAGGATTTTATTACATCAATTAAATACCAATTCTCAAACATAACATAAATATGAATATCCTATCAGATTTGGTGTTATTTTGTGGGTTACACATTCAGAAAAGCTCTCTTGGATCTTCTATCTGCGAGGTGCTGGCCCTAGCGTTAAAACTGACCAATCAGATCGTCCCTTTGCAGTTGACAGGCAGACACCAGCGCTGGTGCATTGGCTTTAGTCCCACCCCAAGCCAGCTGTGCACTCAGCGCTGGACCTGGGCCTGTCCTGTCATCACTAGAGAATCCAGTAGCACTAGCTTAGTCTGCTTCACTTTTGATGGGGTTTGAAAATAAAATGAAATAAAATAAAATGTGATTTCATTTGGACTTTCTTTTTGGACAAGAGAGGAGCAGGAGCAAAGTACTCGTCTGGTGAACGCAGCAGCAGTGAGTGAAGTGCTTGTGTTTTCATAAGATCTGTGTGCTGTAACTTGCCTAATGAGAAAACTAAGTCAAAACATGTCCAATTGGAGATAGACATTTATATCTGTAAATATGGGCAACTGGCACAGGTCCCGAGGCCATGGTCTGCCACTGATTATGGTAATGTTGTAGCCTCCTCAAAAACATACCTGGAGTTGTGTTTTGTTTCATTCACGCATGTTTGAGTAAAGATAAAAAGGAGAAATTCAATTTGTCAACTGGACAAAGTTTGTTTGGTCGAAAACGTTTCGCCGCTCATCCGAGAGGCTTCGTCAGTTCTGGTTCGAGTGCTGGTTAGACACTGCTTATATCTAGCTGCAGGGAGGAGCTCACTACCCTGAATTCTTCTGAAACTATCTCAACTAATTTGTTTTGCGATTCTCTCTTTTGTTTTTCGAATTTCTCTGGTGACTAGTTTAGCATACCTATTCAACCCTAACGACCGTCCCCACACCTCTGGCCCTGACCTGTCTGCCCTATTGTTTCTTTTGTCTGTTTTGACTTTGGTTTGAGAATGGAATTATAAATGGGAGACAAGTTATGTCTGACTCCCCCATTTCTGTTTAAGAATTTAAAGAATTAGTTGAGATAGTTTCAGAAGAATTCAGGGTAGTGAGCTCCTCCCTGCAGCTATAGATATAAGCAGGGTCTAACCAGCACTCGAACCAGAACTGACGAAGCCTCTCGGATGAGCGGCGAAACATTTTCGACCAAACAAACTTTGTCCAGTTGACAAATTGAATTTCTCCTTTTATCATGGATTCTACCTGGATGACTGAGGGATTCTTCACGCATGTTTGAGTAAACTTTTATTATTAGTTTATTTATTATTATTATTATCTACATTTCCAAAGCTCAAAATGTTTTGCTCCACCTTGTCATGACATCAATAGTTTCTAAGTGAATAGCTCTTTTTACATTTCGTTCAGTGAAGATTGGCAATTCCAGGGCTGACATTCACATCTAAATGATTCTGATTAAGCTGTATAGACAATAGAGCACTTTCTACCACATGACATCACAAGGTGTAACAGAGTGTTTTCTGTTTGGAGAAGAACTAAATAAATGTTTAGGCTGAGTTCTTCACACATGTTTAACGCACAATTTCAATTTCTGCATATTATGTAGAACTTGTGCGTTAAACATGTGTGAATGAAATAAAACACAACTGCAGGTATGTTTGTGATTAGGAAACAACAGTATAACACAAATCAGAAAAAGTGTCACAAGCCCTTTAAAACAGTGTGATTAACAATGAACAAAGTGTGAAGTAATGATCTACATCTGTTTAAATTATAAACCCCAAACAATGGCATAATATAGTTTATTTAAAGATTTGAGATCCAGAATGAATCCTCTAATCATTACAGTGAGACTGTGTGGACACTGGATGCACCTGGCTAAAGCAACAGATCTTTCTTGTATAGTTTTAGATGTTTCTATAAAGAACCAAGGGTGGCCTAAGGCAATTTTGGGGTAAGTTTAAACACTGACTTAAAGTGTCAAAACACCCCTGCAGCACCTCACGCAACTTCAAAGGTCCTCTTTTCTAGCTTCTGTCATAAACACGCATCAGGAATTTGGCTTTTCTATTCACACAGTTTTTCTGTTAAAGTGTTTTTAATACTGGTGTCCTGTGGAGAGCAGGCAGTAGAAACTAAGTGCGGCCCAGCTCTCCAATATGACCTTTTTGTTGCTATGGAAACACTATTTTAACAGTGCGAAATGCCAAAATAATTCCACTTTTTCTACCTTGAAAGTGTCCGGTGGTTTCAGGGGTTTCATTTTCTCTCAAGTTGTACTTTTAATTACAATTGAATGTGATCTGGGACTCGTAGCTTGGATCACCTTCTGTCTATCTATAAGATTGTTACCACCTGTAGAATGTGTAGTACACAATAGGTAAACAAATTCATTATAAAAAGTACATAGATCTGACATATAATGTGACTTGTTGTTGTCACCTGCTCGGCTCCATGGAGATAAGCCCTGCTGTGGAACATTCCAAGCAAAGTAATACCATCTCCATTGGTAAATTCAGGTGGTAGTGATGGTGGTGGTTAAAGGTCCTTTATTACATAAGATGGATCTTGTGAGCTTTAAAGGTCCCATGGCATGAAATTTTCACTTTCTGAGGTTTTTGAACGTTAATGTGAGCTCCCCTACCCTGTTTAGCCCCCCCCCCATGGTTAAAAGTTGCGAAATGTCTAAACTGAGCATTTGCGATCCTTTTCTGCGTTACAAAAAATTAGAGCTCAAACGGGCGATTTTCCTTATTGACGTCAGATCGAAAAAAGAAATGCAAATGCAGTTCCACCCCCGTCTGTCTGAACTCAGCGTCTCTGTAAATCACGCCCAGAGAGTTTGGACTGCGAATGCACTAGGCAATGCGAAATGCGTTTTTTTATTTGCCTGGAGGCACGTCCGAGTCTTTCTAGGCTCGGAAGTCCTTTATCTGAGCCTCTGGACCTTTGAACAGCAGTGGTTTAATTTTATCTTATGTGGAAATGTGTTTATTTTTCAATGGAACTCTTCAAATCTCTCCCCCCATGCAAAAACAAGGAAATGGATCAGCTGAGGGCTCAGAGCAGAGAGCAAAGCGTTTGGCCACGCCCCCACCCTCTACTATTGGCCAGCTTTTTTCTCCTCATTTGCATTCAAGCAACAAGGCCCATTATGGAGTGTTCCAGAGAGAGAAAAAATACTCTTTCTCATCTTATCTCTGTTTCTCATGCACTGAGTGTTGATTTTGAAGAAGGATTCATTTACAGTATTAGGGAACCATTAAGGAGCCATATAAAAGCATCAAGAAGTACCATGTCATGGGATCTTTAAGTCATGTTATAATATGGGTACCTCCTCAAAATCATACTTGGTGTTGTGTTTTGTTTCATTCACACATTTCTGAATCATCCTGGATTATTAGGCTGTCCGCACCCCCAAAACTCAGAATGTTCTGCTCCACTTTGTGATGTCATGTAGTTAACAGCTTTTACTTTTTGGTCAGCAGAGATGAGCAATTCCAGGGCTGAAATGATCCAAATGATTCTAGTGAAGGTGTATGGAGTTTAAAAACACAGTGTTGCACTTTGTGTATTACCACATGACATCAGAAGGTGGAACAGAGTTTTTTCCCTTTGAGAGAAGGTCTCAGCCTAAATATGGAGGGTTTGTGTGTTAAAGTTTTAAAAAGTTCAAAGTCAGCTTTATTGTCAAAAACCGTATGTACAGGTTGCACACACAGGATTTGAAATTGCAGCGCTCCCGAGACCCACAGTGAACATAAAACATCCGATAAACAAGACAATAAACACCATGACTAAAACATCACATATACGTGTAAATGAACACGTGTAAATGAACAAAACACAACTCCGGGTATGTTTTTTGATGAGGAAACAACATTACAACAGAGATGAAAAAATAGATTATCAACATTTTTTAATTGTAATTTCCTTTTCCATTTCATTTGAGGCTAATAAGTTCTGTACTGTTTTCTTATGTCCAATTTAGCGTCCTGTTTATACTGGCAAACCCATGTCCCTCCCAGAATGCATTCTGCCTCTCCCCTCCCACACTGTGTCCACTTGTGCTCCATCACAACGTGTAGTAAGTGCCCTTCTCTCCGTGGCCTAGCTTTTCTCACCTTTAAGTTGTATTGTATGATAGTTCCTGACATCCACACTCGGCTCTTCTCAAGTCTATCCAAGCTCCTGTCAGTCTGAGCCCCTAAGGAATCAACTTTTGGAAAAATACCTGCGTTGTTTTTTTTTTTGTTTTTTTTTTTCGATCCTACTATCATTCTTTCTCTACAAATTTTTTACTCAACTGTACGACTCTGCGAAAGCCTTAGCCCATGGGGATATTTCTCTTTAGGCTGGAAGATCAGAAGAAAGCTGCAAGCGCCTCAGCCCTCTCCCCCTTTTGGTGAGCACTGCGCTGGGAATTAATGACTTCGCCGAGGCCCCATCAACGCCACAAAACGCGTGGGTAGAAAACATAAGAGACCAAAAATAACAGATAAGACTAGGGAGCTGTGTGGGAGCTCGTGGTCTGTTGTGGTCCTAGCAGTGGTAATGGTGAAAGGTGACCTGAGAGCGATAGAAATGAAGAGGGAGAAACAATAAGACGGTGCTGAGTCAGATTGGTGATATTGCGCAAGGAAGTAATTTCATTTTGGGCTGGTCACTGGAGAATACACAGAAGAGACTATCCCCAGAGACGAGGCATTCACTTACACTCTAATACACAAGTCAACTGTATAAGCGTTAAAGGTGCATTGTGTAACTTTTCTGGTGCTGCTAATTTCTATGGATATGTCATTGCTCTGCTTGGAATGTATGACATTAAACAGCTCTATTTCACATTTGACACATGTTAATGAAACACAAACTCTGCATGTTCAGGCTGAGTTCATCTCTTAAACAGAAAAGACGCTGTTCCACCTTCTGCTGTCATGTGGTTGTATAAGAAGTGCTCCACTATATTTTTAAAGGTCCCATGGCATGAAATTTTCAGTTTCTGAGGTTTTTGAACGTTAATGTGAGCTCCCCTACCCTGTTTAGCCCCCCCCCCCCCATGGTTAAAAGTTGCGAAATGTCTAAACTGAGCATTTGCGATCCGTTTTACTGCAATTGAAGATAATTGGAGCTCAAATGGGCGATTTTGAACAAGGCACCTTATTGACGTCAGATCATGAAATGCAAATGCAGTTCCACCCCCGTCTGTCTGTACTCAGATATAGTCTCTGTAAATCACGCCATGCAGAGAGTTTGGACAGCGAATGCCGCTAGGCAATGCGAAATGCGTTATTTTTTGCCTTCGGAGGCACGTCCGAGTGTTTGGGTAGGCTCGGAAGCATCCTTTATCTGAGCCTCTGGACCTTTGAACAGCAGTGGTTTAATTTTATTTTCTGTGGAAATGTGTTTATTTTTCAATGGAACGCTTCAAATCTCTCCCCCCGTGCAAAAACAAGGAAATGGATCAGCTGAGGGCTCAGAGCCGAAAGCGGAGTTTGGCCACGCCCCACCCTCTACTATTGGCCAGCTCTTTTCTCCTCATTTGCATTCAAGCAACAAGGCCCATTATGGAGTGTTCCAGAGAGAGAAAAAATACTCTTTCTCATCTTATCTCTGTTTCTCATGCAGTGTTGATTTTGAAGAAGGATTCATTTACAGTATTAGGGAACCATTAAGGAGCCATATAAAAGCATCAAGAAGTACCATGTCATGGGACCTTTAAACTCTATAAACTTTTAGTAGGATCATTTGGATAATTTCAGGCCTAAAATGTCCTATCTCTACTTAACAAAAGTTAAAAGGTAGCTGGAAACGCTTTATGACATCACAAGGTGGAACAGAGCATTTTGAGCTATAAACAGACTAATAATAAAAGATGACTCAAACATGTGTGAATGAAACAAAACACAACTCCAGGTATGTTTTTTGATGAGGTAACAAATCAGTTTTGTGTACTGTAGGACCTTCAAGAGTCTTAAATGACACTGACCCAACCTATCCATGGGTTTCAGAGTTATAGAAAATAAACACTGTTACCATAGAAATTAACCATTCAAAACTAAATATCTCATTTAAGTAACTGAAACACATGAATAGTAGACTGTTTACATTATGCAGGAATTCCGTGCATTTACATTGATTTCTGTTATGTTATGTGCAAATCCAGACCACAATAAAATCACTTAAACAAATGTGAGCATTTTATACAGTGATTTGATTTTATGCACAACCAATAGAAAAAATAGACATCTTCATTGTTAAATAGCAGCTAATTACACTAATTAAGCTTGTATTAGTAATACAAATTAAAAAGGCTGAACTACCAAATAAACAGTTTTTGAAAAGCAAAGTAGCCTGAAGAAAAAATGTTGCCGATTGTATGATTTTGGAGGTATTGCTAATTAGTATTTGTGCTGTGCGTCATGGAGGACACATGCTTGGTTCAGTGTGAGTGCACTCAATATAATCTCATCAGGCACTGACTCAGAGATGTTTGTTTGTTTGTTTCTTTCTTTGTTTGTTTGTTTTTCTCAAGGAAAATATTATCAATGAAATGTGTGCTACCACAGCCAGTATTTGGGTAAATATCTAGTTTTCAGACAACACCACATGGTGAGGTATGCAAATGACTTCATACTTCAGGATAAATATTTGAGTATTCTACTATCTACCCTATAAGAAAACTGTGACAGTCATATAATAACGATGTTGTCTCTTAAGACAAGTTAAAGGTCCCATGGCATGAAATTTTCACTTTCTGAGGTTTTTGAACGTTAATGTGAGCTCACCTACCCTGTTTAGGCCCCCCCCCCAATGGCTAAAAGTTGCGAAATGTCTAAACTGAGCATTTGCGATCCTTTTCTGCGTTTGAAAAAAACACAGCTCAAATGGGCGATTCTGGACAAGGCACCTTATTGACGTCAGATCGAAAAAAGAAATGCAAATTCAGTTCCACCACCGTCTGGATCTCCACCTCCTGTCTCTGGAAATCACGCCCAGAGAATTTGGACTGCGGAGGAGCTACGCAATGCGAAATGCGTTTTTTTTTATTTGCCTGGAGGCACATGCGAGTGTTTCTAGACTCGGAAGTCCTTTACCCGACCCTCTGGACCTCTGAAACAGCAGTGGTTTAATTTTATTTTCTGTGAAAATGTGTGTTTTTTTCATTGAAAAGGCTCTCCTTTCCTCCTTCGCGCTTACACACCCGGAAGTGGGGCCAGGCACAGCGCACCGCTAAAACAAGGAACCAGCGGCGCATTATCTTTTTTTTAACCAGTAGCAGCCAGATATGAGGCCTAGTCTTCCTGCCCTTCCCTGACCTTTGTGCAGGCTCACCTGTGCTCTCTGCTCTTCCTTCTGTCAGGCCAAATCTGCCACACTATCAGACAAAAGTAATGTAGATAGCATCTAGTGGTTGAATGTAAGAATACAACAGGGCCCGGGTTAACTATGGATGGCAGCATCAAGCATTGTTTGTACTTTATTGTGGCTATCAAGTGTTGTGCCAAATGGATATATAGATCTAAACACGTAATAACATTCAAAAAAGTTGTTCATTTAAGTCTTCATTTGTCTTGTAAGACAATTAAAATACTACATGCAAACTAGAATCTTCATTAAAGACACTTTTAAATGAACTTTCCCTATAAAGACAGACCCTATAGTCCATCCTAACTTTCCTCTTCTTTTCCGCTGTAAATGTCAGCAGGCCCGAATGGCCGTGCCGACGTTCCGCCCCTGAACACTCAAACGGAATTGAGGGGAGCCAAGAGGAACCGGAACAATTTGGCCTGATAGCTCAGCGGCTGCTCAACATTGCTAAGCGACCACCATGAACTCAATTTCACCAGCCTTCCCCTCCACTATCCCTTTACCTTATACCTAGAGGCAGAGGGAGAGAGAGGACACACTGAATCGTCCTAAAATCGGAGCAGGTTTTGGTCTGTTGCACTCAGGCTTGCAGGATGTCCTCTCTTGTGTGGACAGTGGTGTCGAGGAAAGAGAGTTTGGAGGTGGCATTTGTGAGGTTCTGCATCAGTGAGGAGGTCCCTGGCCCCGGTGGATACCCCAGCTGTGGACAGTTATGGTGCTAGTACAAATAAATGACACATGATGGAACACGCTGCAGTGTATGTGTGAGGCACCAGGAGCGTATACTTTTAGATATAGTCCTTATATCCATTTAGACCTGAGAAACAATTTTTAAATTTTATCTGGCAAAGGATTTTGTCCCTTAAAGTGTTTTGAGAAGCTGTCTTGTATTAATCACACACAGCAAAATGTCTTTGGTGTAATAATGGGCGTCAGCTTTGTGTTATTTGCAACATTTTGAGCATATTTAAATTATTAATCACAATGGCAACAGTCCTCATTTTCTATCATTCTAAAACCCATGGATGTATTTCAGAACAAAATTTTTCATGCTTTAAACTTTATGCAAATAAAAAGGGAATTGGTGTAACTCCTATATTAAAGGTCCTATGTCACACAACATTTCTTTAAGTTATGTTAGAATGTTGTTACATCATCAAAAACAGAACTGAATTTGTATTTTGTTTCATTCACACACATTTATCCTGTATTATTAGTCTATCTACAGCTCCAAAGCTTAAAATGCTCTGTTCCACCTTGTGATGTCATGATGTGATGTAGTTTTCAAGTTAACGGCTTTTACCTTTTACCTTTTGGTCAGTAGAAATGGGTAATTCCAGGGCTGAAATTATCCGAATGATTCTAGTGAAGATGTATGGAGTTACACTTCTTGTAATACATCATGGTATCACAAGGTGGAACAGAGTGTTTTTCATTTGAAAAAAGAAATCTAAATAGGATGCAGGATTTGTGTGCTATGAAACAAAATAAAACACAACTATAGGTATGTTTTTGATTAGGAAACAACATTACAATATTGCTCAGAAGATGGTGTAATATGGGTTTGTTAGTCATTGTTGATTTTTCCTACAATCTAAATCTGTGTCCATCTAATTATTAAGAATGTTTGACTTTATCAGTGTTGTATTGTAACGAAGTAATAATACTTCACTACTGTACTTCCGTACATTTTGGGAGACTTTGTACTTTACTTGAGTTTTTTTTTTTTTAAATGATAACTTTTACTTTTACTTCACTACATTTCCGAATGTAATTGCACACTTTTACTCCGATACATTTTCAATGTGCCGTTTAGTTACTCGTTACAAAAAAAACCCTCTACTGACTGAAGGAAGTCAGGACGTGCCTGGGCTTGTTCGCTACTTGTGCATGACAATCAGCCTAAACCTGTTGGTTTCATGCAGCTAGTTTAATCAATCAACATCCCTGATGGAAGAGGAGACAGCATCCACGTCGGCTACAAATGAAGGGGGACCTGACGATGAGCATCCCTGGCCGTACTTAAACACAATGTTCTCTTACGCTGATATGAAGCATTCGTATAACGTATTTTGTGCCTGCATTTACTTGCCATAGGACGGCGTTTTATGGATATCACCAAACCCAATACCTTCAACAGTGCTTCATATAACACAAAACTACCATGGGTGAGCCGAACATGGTGTTTTACAGTAGAATTAAGGGCCCAATTGCAAAAAACCCTCTTCCTCCAAAAACACTCCTTCAATGGTGTTATGTATGCCTTATTTTCAGCACTGTTATTTAAAAAAACAAAGGTTTGGGGGGGGGCTAACATTAAAAAATATTAAGTAAATGTATCAATATTAAATATTGATACTTTTACTTGTACTTTTAATTACATTACTTGAGTACATTTATTTTTACATTACTTGTCATACTTAAGTACAAGAAGTTCCAGATACTTTAAGACTTTTACTCAAGTAACATTTCAGTCAGTGACTTCGACTTTTACCAAAGTCATTTTTGGGAGGGGTACCTATACTTTTACTTGAGTTTGATTTTCCAGTACTTTATACAACACTGGACTTTATATCATGGAATGACACAGTTGTTGGTATTGTGACAAAAGCATCAGAAGCTTCTTGTTCTCTGAGCCTTTCTCCCTCTGGCTTGGCTGCCTCTGTTAAGCTGAACATGGCTCCAGCACTCGGAAATGTAACTTAAATGGACTGGCTAATGATTTAACCCAGAGCCAGGAAACAGCCATGTGTGCAAATGTGCTCCTCCTCTGTGTTCCCTCTCTTCTCCTCCCTCTCTTCTGCTCGCACTCTTCTCCTCTCTCTGCTGACCATTCAGGACAATGCCCTGTGTCATGAACAGACAAGAAGGCAGATAAAGAGCAGGCCTAAGAGTGCCCTGGAGATTATTTTTAACTACACTTTTCTCTTGCAACGCAATTTTCAAATATTTAGTTTTCAAATGTTTAGGTTGCTATGTGTCATCTAATCGTTTTTATTTTAAGCAGACCTATTATGCAAAATGGATTTTTCTTTAAACACTTATTTTCAAGGCACCATATTGCAATCAACCCGCATTTTCACCACCGCTGGCATATGCCCACTGTTCTGTACTTCTCCCTCCAAAAAATCCACGGCTCGCTAGCTTGGTCTGCAGCTATCTATCGGAGGTGCCAATGTTGTGATGACGTTTACGGTGATGTTGCTGAACCTAATCTATATACTATATTGTCAAGTAATCCAAATCTACTTTATCATGCATTTAAAATGTAAATAAAATAAGATTAAGATAATGAAACAAGTAACAGAGCCAAAGTACATTATAATTGTCATAATAATGTTTGGCAAACCTAAAATAGTAATAAAAACGAAAGGATAAAAAAACAGATGTAAAGTGCAATGTAGTCAAAAAGCTCAAAGTCACAGTGACTGCAGAGTTTTACATTAAAAGCTCCATTAAAGCTAGTCTGAACAGCTGTTCCAGAATTATTCCCCCATTCATAAACACACAAGGCACTTTGTCCTTTTCTAGCTCTGCAGATTTCACTTTCCTTTTGACAGCGAGCTCCAGTTTGTGAGCAGAAGGACGACAGACGTACCGTGGCATTTTGAGGAAACGCAACATACAAAAGGAGAATTCTGACCTTTACTGGTTCTGATTTATTAGCAGCAAAATCTGCATGCGCTGTTTTTACAAAGATCACAATATTTTTACGCCTTTGACCACAAGTGAACATACATCGGCAGTTCTTATCATTTTGATAATACCACTGCAATATTCTTCAAATCACATAGTTTCTTGATAGCAAAACCATACCTTGATCGATACTTTTGTTCTCTTTGACAATTGTATTAATATTTTTGGATTAAAGGTGCATTGTGTAACTTTTTTGGTGGAGGGTCATCAAATGCTTGTCTCCATGGGATGTTATTGCTTTGTCTAGAATGTTTCACAGTATGGCATTAAACCTTTCTATCTTCATGGAGACCAAATCACACCAAGTGACCCTGCTCACAGCTCGTTTGCCTGTTTTTATAGGTGTTTTGGAGGTATTTTTGAGCTATGAACCTACCTGTAATTTAAAAAATGTAAGGTAGAGCTATTGTGGAACACTCCAGGCAGAACAATTACATATCCATAGAAACCAGCAGGTGACAGACCCCCAACCAAAAACTTACATAGTGCACCTTTAAATGAAAAATAATGACCTGCCAATCTTGGATAGCTAGCCAGTCTCTTTAAAGCTTCTGATCTGAAAATGGCAACATATCAACTTGACCTTAGTTTAGTTACCAGGCAACACCAGCATACATTGTTTTTTTCCTGTCTTCTTTTGTGCACCAATCAACCACTGTTAGAGAAACATACACTAGAATCCACACATGTGCTGTCCAAAGATGTCACTAACAGCTTTCCATGTGTTTTTACTCCCTTCCATCACCAAAGTACAGTGGTACCTCACCTTACGAAATTAATTAGTTCCAGAAGTGGTTTCGTAATGTGAATTTTTCGTAAGTTGAGTAGCTATTTCAATGGAAAAGGCCTGATTCGTTACGAGGCTCAGTTCTTTCCGTTCCAAGTTTTTATAGTGTAACATTTTTTTTTATAGTGTAACTATACTGTGTGTTCTGCGTCCTGATTGGCTAAGAGACTAGACCAGGACTAAAATAAACCAGGTCTAGACCAGACCTAAACCAGGTCTAGAACAGGTCTAAACCAGGTCTAAACCTGTACACGACCTGGACTAAACCAGGACCGGACCAGGTCCAGACCCGGACCAAACCGGGACCAGACCAGGGTTAAATTGTGGCTCTTCGCTGGCCTCGCGCGGCTCCTGCGCTCGCCCGCGCGTGCTGGGCCCGCATGGACGGCCCGGGCGCTGCGGCTCCATCCTGCGCCCGCAGCCCCGGTGTACGCACGGCCTCGCACTGTGTCGAACACCTCTCCAGGGATAACTGGCTTGTGGCGGCCAAGCGTTCATAGCGACGTCACTTTTTGATCCTTCGATGTTGGCTCTTCCTATCATTGTGAAGCAGAATTCACCAAGCGTTGGATTGTTCACTCACTAATAGGGAACGTGAGCGGGGTTTAGACCGTTGTGAGACAGGTGAGTTTTACCCTACTGATGATGTGTTGTTGCAATAGTAATCCTGTGTCTCCGCTCCCCTCGCGCGTTCGGCGCTATATTGAGCCGTGCCCCCCCACGCTTCACTATCAACACATTCTGTTGAAAATCTATGAAAGTTCGAGTGCTCAAACAAGAGAGAAATGCGAGAAAAGCCCAACTCCAGCCTGAGAAAAGCGTAGAATGTGTGTGGTGAGGCCTTTACAGCCCTAAAACAGGCAGAACAATTGCAAAATACAAAGTTGTCCTACCTCGTGGACCTCTCCCACCGTGGCCCACCTTTGGAACCTAACCCCGTGTGTGTTGATAAAGTGTATTTACGTTTCGGGGCGCGCATCTGAGCGCGCATCTGAGCCCGCATTAATTGAATTTTTGAGATTTGTTGTTTTTAAAGTGCTTTATAAATAAAGTTGGATTGGATTGGATTGGAGATTTCGCGTTTCGTAACTTGAATTTTCTTTCGTATCTAGAGACCAAAATTTAACGTGAAGGCGTTTCGTAACTTGGATTTTTCGTTTGTAGGGTCTTTCGTAAGGTGAGGTACCACTGTAAACGTATAGCCCTGATATTCTCCTCAGTAACAGTCTGGCTCAGTTTTAGCCCAGTTTGTTTTTGTGTTCAGAATTTGTTTCCACTTTCCAAATGAGTGCTAGCAAAACAATTGGAGTGCCATGCTAATCTGGATCCCGCTGCTGGGTCCTGGATCTAGTCACGCTGGCAAACCTGTATGTGCCCTGGACTATCTGCCATGTGATGGTGCCAGTGAAGGGGAGGCAAATGATCAAACTGTGACAGAGAGACAGGCAAATACAGGTTTTAGAATATATATGATTAATTCACAGGCTCATTGGGTGATTTATTCATTTATTTGATTAATTGAACGATTTCAGTACAACAGTTATACATTTTTCTATGTATCATATAAATTTAATTTTTTTTATTCAGTTTTTTTTTTTGGGCAACTGATATCATATAAAGTCCAAACACTTTTGTTACCTTTTTATTGATTTATTAATTGATTTATTACTAACAGTTACATCATGCATGCTGAATCTAATCTATACATTAAATATTATGCTCTGTAGTCAAGTCATCCAAATCCACTTTATCTTTCATGCATTTTCAAAATCTACAGCAGTTGAAATGCACCAGCAGCTGTGAATACGATAATAAAACAAGTAAAAGTGAGCCACAATATATTATTATATAATGATGTGGCCAAACCTATAATAGTAATTAAAAAAAAGAAATGATAGAATAACCATAAGATGTATTTATTGGCTGATTGATTGATTAATTGAATTCAGTACAGAGGTCATACTTACAATGTATCGGTGCGATGTTGGTCTTTTAGACAATAAGATATTTAAACAGTAAGTTTATGAATCGAAGAACTGAAATCTCAAAACTGTCAAAACAAATTTAATATAATATTGAAACATGTCAAATCATGTTTCTTTTGGCGTTTACATTTGTTTACACTGACAACTAGATTCAATATGGAAGAAAAGTAGCAGTTCATGAGTTTCAGTCAGTAGCATGAGTTTCACTGCTGCCTGTTTTTGAAAGACTTTTGCTCTTTCACAAGATATACATTTTATGAATATTTGGATTTTTAAAAGGTTAGGCAATGGTCCCAATTCATCCCACTCTGAAACCCATGCTATACTCTAAACCAGGGGTCTTCAACGTTTTTCAGGCCAGGGACCCCCAAACAGATGGCGAACTGGTCCAGGGACCCCCTACTATATATACGGCATAGAATTGTGTTTTATATTAAATTGAGCTTAGTGTCATGTATAAACATTGCTACTCTGTTATGGTACATCCAATACAAGGAAATAATACACAGGTTAATATGTACAATAATACACAGGTTAATAAAATGTATTTTACACTATAAAATATAAAATTATATTATTTTAAAGTGAAATCAAAAGATTTCGCGACCCCCCTGCAGTACCTCCGCGACCCCCTAGGGGTCGCGACCCCCCTGTTGAAGACCTCTGCTCTAAACTACTATACAGTTTGTGTAACTAGATGATAACACAATCAATAATCATGGTTTATTCCTCTTCAGCCATGTGCTCTTTGTCAACTTGAGTCCAGTGACTCACATGCAGCTCATTAGTTTTTAGCCTCTTAAGATCTTCTTTCTCTAAGTCTTTAAATATCTAGTAAAAGCATGTGTACAGCCATTCTCAAGTAACATTACTTTTCTGTTGGAGTAGAGAACATGGCGAGCAAACACAGGATGTCAGACCACACAGAGGAGTGTTTTAAACCTGTAAAATCCTGTCTCTGAACCTCTCACTTCCACCTGTCAAAACCCAAACTTCTCAGCTCTGCTTTGTTAACACATATCTGCTCCAACTGTGAGACTGGTGTACAGGTTTAAGAGGCACTGTAGAATAAAATATTTTTTATAAATAAATTGGTGTATGTGTCCCCAGATGTCCTCACTATATAAGGTCGCTCAATGATAAATGATAAAAGCTGCCTTATACACAAAAGTGCTTTAAGCTGTATTGTTTCATGATTTGCAGATAAAAGAGGTCCCAAATGGTCTTTTCCCTGTCTCCATGTTTATTTGTGTACACATGTTTTGCAACAGGCATAAACAAATTGTTCTGTCTTTGAATTGAGCACCAAAGAATAAATGGTTGAAAGCACATTTCAAAATAAAAGCTCCAGAGTGATTCATTGTGTTTCCAGCTCTGCTCTGCCTGAGCCAAAGTGCTGTGTACTGGACTGGCCACATGTGTCAGGCTGCATTAGGTGGACCACTGAACAACGGGCTGATCCAGGGGCAGGTGGCACCCGCTCCTAACTCTGTGTGTGTGTGTGTGTGTGTGTGTGTATGATTTGTGACAGGGGCAGACAGGGACAGGTCTATGCCATCTGGAATACAGGACAATTCCAGGTGAGGCAGAAACTTGACTGTGTGGCTTTCCTGGCCTCTTCCCCTGATCCAAAGACTTTTCAGAGCAGAGACGGAGATTCTATGTTATGGCTCCAGTGACGCTGCACACCAATTCTGGCAGTGTGAAATGAGCCATTACGAGGTGTGCTGCTCAACCCCCTCTTCCCCCGAAAGTGGATTGACCCAAAATGGGATCAGCAGGCTCAAGTCAAGTCAGGTTTATTTATAGAACTGTCGTCTTGAACAGATTAGGCTGCCAAAGTAAACAAACCCTTACCTTACTCGCAGCTTACATTAGAGTTTAATTAACTATGAAAGTAATACCTTTTTTTTTTTTCATTAATTTGTGTGTCACCATTGTTGTTCCACAGTTCTCCAATTCAATACAACTAATAAAAATACTGTCCTTATCAGAATGTTTTCCTTCAACGTTATGAAGGTTATCTGAAAAAGATGTACATCAGGGGTCACCAAATTTTTTTCTCTGAGGGCCACATTATCGCTGTCATTATTTACACATCACATTATTCGCTCTTGACTGTGATGGGAGGCCAGGGTCAGGTAGGCAGTATAACAGAATGACCAAAATGACCACCAGCAGGCCTCATTGTGTAGTAGAAATGATTAGTCTGGCACAGCCATCCACAATACTATATCAGCACAGAATTCCTGGCACATATTTGTTTATCGTTACTAGTGGTTTGCAAAAGTAATAAGTACTTCACACTTTGTTTTAATTTGAAATACCACAGATATTCATTTTTTTTATTTTCTAATAACAATTACATCAAGGTAAGAAATATCATAATATAATATAAGAAACATCCTTAACTGCATTACAGTACTCTGCACGTGCATTGACTGTCACTGTTTGATCTCGAGCTTGTCGGGTGATGAGGCAAATGTAAATACGTCATATAATTATTTAAATATAAATATAAATACTTAATATAAATATCATTTATATATGTATAAGTATATAAATATGATATTTATATTACCCCCACACATCAAACAAGTGAAAATATCTGAAACATAGTTAACAGAGTTAACAAGTTCAGTGACAAAAATGTATGTGTACACTGTTAAAAATCTGCAGTGACTTCAACTTTAAAAAAAATTAGTCAACATTATGCATACAGAATTTTGAGTAAACTGAACTTTTCATCTGAAACTCAGATTATTGAGTTCAAACCAAGGGAAACTATAAGTGTACCAACACATGAAACCCAGCAACTACAACAGATTTTATTGTTGCCAGTACTCAATAATTTGAGTTAATGTAATATTAATATTAAGCTGCTCAGAACACAATGCACCAGCCCCCATGAATCCTCCCAGAGGTGGTGGGTCCACAGGAGGACGGCTCACGTCACAACGGGCCAGTGTTGTATAGTAATGAAGTAATAATACTTCACTACTGTACTTAAGTACATTTTGTGAGACTTTGTACTTTACTTGAGTTTTTAAAAAAATTATTACTTTTACTTTTACTTCACTACATTTCCGAATTTAATTGCATACTTTTACTCCGATACATTTTCAATGTGCCATTTAGTTACTCGTTACAAAAAAACCCTCTACTGACTGCAAGGAAGTCAGGACGTGCCTGGGCTTGTTCGCTACTTGCGCATGACAATCAGCCTAAACCTGTTGGTTTCATGCAGCTAGTTTAATCAATCAACATCCCTGATGGAAGAGGAGACAGCATCCACGTCGGCTACAAATGAAGGGGGACCTGACGATGAGCATCCCTGGCCGTACTTAAACACAATGTTCTCTTACGCTGATATGAAGGATTCATATAACATATTTTGTGCCTGCATTTACTTGCTCATAGGACGGCGTTTCATGGATATCACCAAACCCAATATCTTCGACAGTGCTCCATATGACACAAAACTACCATGGGTGAGCCGAACATGGTGTTTTACAGTAGAATTAAGGGCCCAATTAAGGGAATTAAGGGGGGGCGAAAATTAAAAAATATTAAATTCAGATAGATTCAGCCTTTGCTTGATACTTTTACTTACATTACTTGAGTACATTTATTTTTACATTACTTGTCATACTTAAGTACTTTTACTTGAGATTGATTTTCCAGTACTTTATACAACACTGCAACGGGCCTTGATGTATCTTCTGCCATGGGGGCTACCAGTGTCCACAGACACCTGGGTGCAAGTTGAGGTTAAGAGTCTTGCCCAAGGACACAACGGCAGCACTCATCTGTGGGAACACGGTCAACCCGTCAAGCGCAGGACTCAAACCGCCAATCCCTGGATCACTAGACAAGCACTCTACCAACTGAGCTATACTGCCGCCCCACTTACTTAATGTGTTTTGTATGTATTAAAGGTCCCATGGCATGAAATGTTCACTTTCTGAGGTTTTTGAACGTTAATGTGAGCTCCCCTCCCCTGTTTAGCCCCCCCCCCCCCCATGGTTAAAAGTTGCGAAATGTCTAAACTGAGCATTTGCGATTCTTTTCTGCGTTACAAAAAATCGGGCGATTTTGAACAAGGCACCTGATTGACGTCAGATCGAAAAAAGAAATGCAAATGCAGTTCCACCCCCGTCTGTCTGTACTCAGCATCTCTGTAAATCACGCCCAGAAAAACACTACTGTAAGTTAAGCCAACTCCCATGTCATATAAGTCTCTTTCTTAACTAGCTATTCAAGTTAAGGCAACTATTTTTTTTTTACTGTGTACTTGTCTTTGTTGAAATGTTATGTGTCTTAGTTCTTCTGCCTGCTATAATCCTGTCCACTTTGAAATGAGTAACACATGTGATCATTCAACTAAATGTTATTGAACTTTCTGATTCACATGAGTTTTATGTGACCTTTACAAACACCAGATTGATTTTAAACAAGCACATGACATCAACAGCAACATGATGTCCTCGCTTTGCCTACTCATATAATAATACATTCATTTTAATGTTTTAGAGTTTTCAGCAGGTTTAATAAAGGACACTCAATCAGATGGGTATTTTTCACGTTGTGGTGGAAACCATCTAACCACCAGGTATATAAAATGTTAATTGCTCATTTATCTTATTGGTTGCCTTAGTAACCTACATAATCAGCCCTTCAGTCACTAGATTGTCCCAAAGAGCAAAACTATTCTATTCCATAGTCAAAGTCAGCTTGTATTGTGCACTGTCCCTGTCTCATTCAATGAATAAAATAGAATAAAATAAAGTTGAAACTTGACCTGATACCTGTGACTTTTTGACTGCTTTTGTCTTTGACATGTCTTATGACTTATGAGGCACTGGGGACTGTAAGGCCCTCTGTAGTTTTGGTAACGTTTTAAACTCTGCTCTAGAACCTTTTAGTACAAGAATATAAGAACATACTGTACATGATAAAAGGAGAAGTTCAATTTGTCAACTGGACAAAGTTTGTTTGGTTGAAAACGTTTCGCCGCTCATCCGAGAGGCTTCGTCAGCTCTGGTTATTGTACTGGTTAGACACTGCTTATATCTCGCTGCCGGGAGGCGCGTCCTACACTGAAAAAGCTCTGAACAACGAACCCCCTAATCTAATCTGGTTTAATTCTTAAACCACGTCAAAACAGACAAAGAAACATTAGGGCAGATGAGCCAGGGCAGAGGGGTGGAGAGGGTCGTTAGACGGTGAATAGGGGGTCGTAACTAGTCGCCAGAGTAATTTGAAAAACAAAGAGACAGATTAGGGGGTTCGTTGTTCAGAGCTTTTTCAGTGTAGGACGCCCCTCCCGGCAGCGAGATATAAGCAGTGTCTAACCAGTACAATAACCAGAGCTGACGAAGCCTCTCGGATGAGCGGCGAAACGTTTTCAACCAAACAAACTTTGTCCAGTTGACAAATTGAACTTCTCCTTTTATCATGGATTCTACCTGGACGACTGAGGGACTTTTCACGCATCATAAGAACATACAAGTACAAGTTTTTGGCAGTGTTTATTAGTTATCTGCTCAATCATATCAAAATTGAACTCTTAATGTTCATGCTCTGCAATGTGCATACACTGTAAAATCCTACCTGCACCTTCTCTTCCCAAAGTACTGGCCTGCACCCACATCTCCCTCTGATAGGTCTTTGTGGGTGGATCTTCAAAGACTGGGCAGGTGTCACCCAAGGGCTTCAGATCACTCCAGCATTGCCTCTAGGAACATATTCAAGTGGTAGCTGAAGTTTGACTGAAGAATAGCATCTGTCTTTAAACCAGGAAGCGTAAAAATATGCGAAAATATGCGTAACAAATGGATAACACATGGGATGTTTTGCTCAAAGTACACTTACTATTGCCATACTCATTGTTACAATGCGCTTTATGAAAATGTATACTGTTGCCAGTCTTCTTCTTTCATAATTTGCAATAACTAATTAGCCAATTCCTTAATAGAAAATGTATTCTGGTGTGTTTGGCTTATGACAAAGCTGCCTCTCATTCTCCTCACTTCAGCACCCCCTCTCAGATTTGAATTCTGTGCCTGTACCGTGAATGCACTCTAAAAAAAAATCTTTTTGTCTCAGTTAAAATCATCTACAATAAAGCCCCAGATGTGAGCCGTGGATGTGTTTGTATCTTTTGTAAATCCAGGAGTAAGTTGAGACACTGTTTATAGAGTGGGCTAGAGTATAATATGTGTTTGTATCTTAGGGTTGTAATGGAAATAAGATGATTTCCTTTGCAAATCACAAGCCCGCAGTCGAGGAAACTATGGAAGGCAATATTCTGCATGTCAAATTTTAATTCAAAATGCTATTTGATTCCTTCAAATACCAAACCAAATAATGTAAAAAGAGAGAATTATTGGGAAGCCATTTGGCATGATTATCTTAATTATCTTTAGGCCATGGTGAATCAATATCCAAATAATTAGCATCTAAAATGATGTTAATTGGGTAGTGGTCCTATAATTGAAAATACCAATGTGTGTTTACATAAATCACTTATTAATTAGCTTTTTAATTAATTGGTCAATTTATGTATTTGTTTACACATTTCTAGGTGCTACTTGTCTGGACCTTGTAGACTTTTCACTCAGCCATACTGAGTGAACAAATTTGGCAACATGAGTAAACTGTCTAAGGACACAATGTGTGCGTTTTGGGGGAGATTTAAACTGGTAATCAATCAGATTCAGGTCGGAGGACAAAATGAAATGCTTAGGCTACGGATGGCACCATTTTCCCAGTACAGCTTCTTATGACAGTAGGGGAATTCTTATTATTATTTTGAATTAGATTATTTCTCATATCTGCACAACAAGGACTCATCCTTTCAGACAAATGGAGTGAAAATAGTATATAAGATAAGATTCAAGATTAGGATCAGAAGAAGCGTTGACTCGCTAAGATAGTCAAGAAGTACTAATAGCATGCAATAATAGTACATGATAAAAAAGTGTTGCAAAAAGTGCAGGGAAAAGGTAAACAATATAATAATAAGAACATGTAATAAAATATAATAAAATGCAAAGGTACAGGTAGGATTAAATAAGGTGTAAGTAGAGTATTTCACAGATTGCACATAATATAGTATAGTATAAGTATTGCACGTGGGTTATTGCACAGGGTAGACTTAGATTTAGACTTAGACAAACTTTATTGATCCAGGGAAATTGTTTTGGGTACGGTAGCTCACTCATCAAATATAATATACGATATATAACTTTTTTTTTTTAAAGATTAGGCTTAACAGAGGGTAAAAGAACAAAAGGAAAAATAGATGGAATAGCAAAATGGAATAGAAAAATAGATGGAATAGCAATCAAAGAGCAATAGACCTGTCAGATGAGACACAATTATATACAATTATAAATAATATTAGGTTATTGCACAGGTAACAGTAGCATTTACAGTGAGGTAGTGACATACATGATACATTCATATAGAGCAGCAGCAGTAAACATATTATGCATAATGAAAAGTAGTTTAGTACAGTATTATTGAGAGTTCAGTATCAGTATTAGAGTAATAATAATAAGATAATAAGATAATAGAGAGATAATAATAAGATCATAAGAGACTAGAAGCATTCATGTTCTTCATGCAAAGAGCTGTACATTATCACATAAAAATGTGGTAGATTATCAAAATGTATTAAAAAAAAATAAAGCAACCAAATGAGGAAACAAAAATAATATCCTCCTGAGACCCGGCCCATTCATTTCTGTCCCTTATAGTGGACAGAGAGTTAACCAGTCTGTCTTTTAATTGTTTTGAGACTCTAGTTTGTGGCTGCACTATGATAAAAATAAAAAATAAAAAAATAAATAAAATAAAATAAAATCTTAAAAAAAAAAAAAAAAATCCAAAATAAATAAATAAATAAATAATAAATAAATAAATAAATAAATTATACATAAAAAGAAATAAATATGTAAATAAATACTCCAATAAATACAAAAATAAAATAATACATAATATATATATATTTTTAAATTTAAATAAGAAATTAAAAGGGAGGCTTGTAGAAGCTTGTCAGAGATGTTGGTCATCAAAAAAAAAAAAAAATTTTGTTAGGTTGTTAACTTCACGTGGATTAACACCAAAATGTCCCTGACGTCCATTACAGAGGACATGTTACAACATTATGAATAAAAATAAAATGAACAAAATGGAAATGCTACGGTGTAGAAAATGTTATAATGTTATAAAATGTTATTATTATTATTATTATTATTATTAATAATAATAATAATAATAATAATAATAATAATAATAATAATAATAATAATAATAATAATAATAATAATAATAATAATAATAATAATAATAATAATAATAATAATAATAATTTATGTACACTTTTTTTTCAGGTCCCAGGAGGATATCATATATATTGAACTGTTCAGACTAACGCAGAGTGACTATTTGTACAGTGCTCCGCAACTCCTCCTCGCCTCGCCCCGCCCCCCTTTGCCTATCGTCTCTGTCATTGGTTGTCCCCTCCTGTCAGTCAAACCCATGTGGGCGGGACTCAAACAATCGACTCGTGGCCGTGGCTCAGTGTCTCCGTGCGCCACAGCCGACAGCGGCAGTGTCTATTCATCCATTCAGCGCCGTGCGTAACGGAGGACGTGCTGTTAACGAGGCTTTACTACTGCTATACTGCCCCGTCCCGTCTACTCCAGACGAACCTGCGTGACTAAACTACCGCATTCCGTGTGGACATAAGCGACAAAAGCATCAGAACGGGACCGTGAAGTCAGGCAAAGAAGTCCATCTGGATAGCTACAACAAAGCGGTCCAGTTCGGGATCCAGTGAGGGGAAAGAAGAAATCAGAAGTGCGGAGGAGAGAGGACGAGAGGAAGGAAGACAGGATGAACCTCAAGAGTCATTTGCTTTTTACCTTCTACACTGTTTACGTGCTCCTGGTGAAAGGTGAGTGACTGGGTTTAATGCATGTGTTGTTGTTGTTGTGTTGAGCAGGGCGGGAATACGGGTCAGCTCTTGCGGTCAGTGGCGCTTATTCTTACGCACAGGTGTGTCTGGTCCATTACGCCAAGTTAGTGATGTGTGGATGAATATCATTTCTCTTCTCTCACTAGTCCAAAACAACGTAAGCTTCATACACACATATTTATCTCTTTATGTTTTATCATGTCAATGCAAACCAACGTATGCCATGGAGAAAGACACGCCTCAGGATGAAGTAAGGTGGGTGAGTCAGAGATCCACTAAGAATGTCTTTTGATGGATTATATTATTACACCAGAGTAAACCAATTTCATGATTTCTTTACACCTTTTTGCCAATTTCAAAATATACTCACTTTCTAGATGTATTGTATGAAAACAAGGCTATAACGTTCATAGCTGTAATAGTGATTAAAGTGCCCATTCCATCTGCTTTCTGGCTCCCAGCGTGCAGTTGGTTTTCTTCATGTATACAGGCTATAAATCATTGTGGTTGCCATGTCTTGGAGGTAATTGTCAGCTCAGATTGGTTGGAAGCCAGGACGCAGCTCAGAACTGTAAACACACAAGTGACATGACATTGTTAGGGGCAAGGTCAAGGAGAGCCACATGATTTAGTGCTTCCTTTTATCCCCTTACACAAATACATGTACCAAATTGCTGTGGATTTCACCTGTTCTCTACACCATGAACATGACTATTGGGAATGTGGGCTCATGCATTAGGAATAGTCACTAATGAAAGCTTAGGTCCGTAGACTGTGACTGATCATTAAAAACGTCTTTCCAACCAGGGGTCTATTTTCAGTACAGCATAGCAAACTTCAAACAAAAGCAAACACGCTCCAGCTTTAGCCGACCCCCTCTACTCCTGCGTCTCCTCCTCCAAAGTGCCCATCAGTGGGTTGCCGATTTAGTCATTTCAAAGTACACTTAAACATGGTGTTGAATTTTTATTTTTAATGATGGTGGTTTTCACATTCCTCCGGCATCAAAGGCCAGAGCGAGAAGCGTCTGAGCCACTTTCATTATTTTATGTTGTTTTTGTTTTGGTTTAGATCCCTGCTTTTAACAGTGCATTTCTTATTAAGCGTCTGAATTACAATCCATGCAAAACTGCTAAAAACAAGACAGTTCAATTATCATTAAAAAGACAGAATTGATTGTTTCGGCTCTGACTGTGGTGTTCCACACAAGTGAATGAGGAATCCCAAATGGGGGATCATTTGCACTGCGTTCCCTTGATCATTTGTTGTTATCTGTCTCAAGTGGATGTGTGTGTTTGTGTAAAAGTGCTTGCCTAATAAGCAGACATGATTAAGATGATTCTTGACTTAATGGTGGGGATGAGGATGCGGATTCTTAAGATATAGAACCAATACAGCACAAGCTTATTACTGAGGCATTTAAGACATGTTATACATTCAGTCTGGATTGGAGTCGGCATGAACTCACTGTCCGTCTATTTGTTTAACTGTCATCAACATAATATCCAAAGATATTTGGACATTTGGTGTTTTTATACATGAATGTTTAATCTTAACTGCTAGGGCCAATAATGACTAAATTCTACAGTGGTTGCTTGTCTGTTACAATCTCCGTTGTTTACTTTTAGGCTCATAGTTGTTGTAAGCCCTAGCTCCTGTGTATGAAGTGTATCAACAAATGAAGTGCTTTTGGCTATTGACATTCTGCAGTAGTGGTTATTCCTGATATTGGCCACTGTCCAAGCTGTTCAACTCTGAAGGCTTGTAGTTAATATGTAATTTTCAAGTTAAATTGAACACATAATAATACAAATCAATTCAAATAACTGGATTATTTGGTGTATATTACATTTATTAAAAATGTCACCTTGGTTGCCACCTGAAAACCTCTGCGGTCATGCCCCCTATGTTTACAAAGCCTTTGCAAAGACATAGACAAGCCCACAACATGTGTGTCATCTTCTTCCTCTTTACCACACACTGTCCGATCTGTTAACAGTCTCGATTGTTTTCTACCTGAAGAGGATAATGCTAGGGTGCTTGATTTGAACAGTCATCTCGCGGTGCAAGACCTATTATTGTATAGGTTCCACACAGCAGGCAGGTCGTCCTCCCCCTGAATCAAGTCTATCCCATGCTTGCTGTTTAGTAAATGACAGCTGTTGTGGCCCCGGTGGCCCTTTGCCAGCTGGCTACAGGAGATCCAGAAATACTCCATCAGACCTGCAAACATATTGTGAGCTAGTTGTTTATCCCGACAGATCAGGTTGTTAACATATTATTGGGTCTTGTGTTTGCTTGTCGCCAAAGCTGCAGAAAAAAAATCTGGTTATGCAAATGGGGCGGTTACGTAAGACCTGCAGGCAGAGGGGCAAATAGAAGCTTACACACAGAGAGAAGAGTCAGAGAACAGACTGATGTAAGAGTAATGTAGGAGGAGAGGTGTGGAGGAGGAACGTACGGCCAATCTCCACCAAAGTGTCCGATATGTTGTTATGAATGAGAGTTTATCTGCAGTGCTTTGCTCGCTTCCTGTTGTCTTTATTGCTGCCGGAGTTGAGAACTGTGATCTGGCAAGCCTAAACCAGACCACCCGCCGATGTGTTTATCCCTGCAGTGAGTCCAAGCCGAGGAAGGTTGACCCTCCATCCATTTATTCTTCCGTTGTTTCTTCCTTTTTCTGACCAATCTTCTCATTTTGTGCTAACATTCTAGTTCTACTGCTACTCCTCCAACATTTCTACTACTGCTCTTGATACTGGAAGTGCTGTTTTTATTATTTTACTGTGCATATTAAATCAGTTGTCCATATTTTAAAATTAAAATGTAAAAATATGTCAAAGTACAATTGTATCAATCTAATCTATGTTAAGAGATTGTTTTCCTCTGACTTGGTTCAGAATTGGCAGATGATGGATGGATTAAACTGTACCTAACAAAAAAAATAGCCTCTTGTTTTTTTTGGCCTTATCCCTGCCAGGAGCTTGAGCCACTGACCCTCCATCCTCCATCCATCTCTACTTCCGCTCTCCTCTTCTCCTCCTCATCCTCCCATCCTGGTGTGGAGCTTTGTAGCACAGCAGCGTGGGAAAGCTTCTGATAACAGGCCGCCCTTGTGTGTGCGTGTGTGTGTTTGCAGAGCTACTGATTACACCACGAAACAAGATGTACTCTATCCCTCTGCTTCTCTCTCTTCTCTCTCTCTCTCTCTCTCTCTCGTATATGTGTGTGTGTTCATTTTCATGGGCATGCTTTGATGGCTACAACATGTGAGGTGTTGAGCTCCTCTGCCTTATACCCAAACCATGAATCTTCAATGTGCTACAGCCTCGGTGGAGCATCACACACGCAGCTCAGTGGATCCACCGCCAGGCCTGCCAAGGGATTTCCCACCATCAAAGCAGCTCTTTTGTTAGTCCAGGACTCCAGGTGTTAAAAAGTTGGAGTAGGATAGAGGAGGAGCAGAATCGGACCGAGCTATAGGGGGAGACGTGTCTTTTGATGGCACATCTGATACAATTCTGTTCCACCATTTCTTTGTAGAGTAATGCATTAGACCGATCATATGCCATGACTAATTCAATGTACTTCAAGATATTCTTTTCTGGCTTCGGCTGCATTGATATTGGTATCTGGACTGAAAATGAGTGTGGAAAAATATTGAAATATCACTATATCATGATGCTAAATTTGGTGATACTGTATCGTTATCGTTGGCTGTGTATCAATATATCACCAAGAGTATTTTTTAAATATCTTTTAGCATTGTTTTTTCCAGACCGCACTTCATTTTTTTTGCTTATTTAGTGGAAGGAAACTTGAGCCATATAATGTGTACCATATCGAGGGACCCGGTGATTCTCAGCCTTACAGGAGAATAGGGGTGTGCAAAATAATCGTCATGACAATGCGTCGTGATACTAACTTTCACAATATACTGCATCGATTCTTGATGCCAAAAATCGATTATTATTAATGAATAATGTAATATTTAATAATTTAGTATTTAATATGAATAAATTAATTATTAGGTTTTTTTTTTTTTTTGCACTTTTTTCTTTGTGAAAGGGTATTGTTTGTTATGATGGCACCTACCTCCAAAATGGCAAATGTTTGAACATCATTCTTTGTTTTAGAAAAAATCCTATGCACATCCTATGCACTTTTTTTTATTGGTTTGGTTTATTTGTTTTTGTTATTCAATAAATTCAGTTATGAATTGAGTTGCTCAGAGTTATGTATCAATTGAAGACACTACCCAGATACACAGCCACTGATATTTAAGTTATCCTCTTTTTTTGGGGGTACATTTTCACTGAAGTATGTCGAATATATTGCAATGCATCACAATAATTCAAGTATCGTGATGCATTGTGATAGTATCGCATCGTGGCATATGAATCGTGATTCAAATTGAATCATGACTTCTTTGCCAATACCCACCCCTACAGGAGAAGTATACATCTATACATTTTTTATGATTTTAGCCAACAAAATATCAACAATTACATAAGCGAAATAGGCGTTGATTGAGAAACATTTAAAGGTCCCATGGCATGAAATTTTCACTTTCTGAGGTTTTTGAACGTTAATGTGAGCTCCCCTACCCTGTTTACCCCCCCCCCCCCCCCCCATGGCTCAAAGTTGCGAAATGTCTAAACTGAGCATTTGCGGTCCTTTTCTGCGTTACACAAAACCAGTGTTCAAACGGGCGAGTTCGGACAAGGCACCTTTTTGACGTCAGATCGGCAAATGCAGCTCCAGCCCCTCCCTCTGTCTCCGCTCAGCGTCCCTGTATTTCCCGCCCATAGAGTTTGGACTGTGAATGTGCTACGCAATGCGAAATGCGTTTTTTTATTTGCCTGGAGGCACGTCCGAGTGTTTCTAGGCTTGCAAGTTTACCCGACCCTCTGGACCTCTGAAATACCAGTGGTTTAATTTTATTACCAGTGGTTTAATTTTATTTTATTTTTTATTTTATTTTTTTTTCATTGCAAAGTCTCTCATCTGTCTTCCTGTGTTAAACACGGAAGCGAGCAGACAGCGGTGCCGAGCTGCGGGGGAAACCCACCCCCCCGCTCCTTAGCCAATCTCTCTGTCCTTCTCATTTGCACTGAAGCAGCAACACCCACAATAAAGCATTTTAGACACATATCTAGCCTCATGAAGACTGTCAGAGTCATATCTCATGCAGTGAGTGTTGATTTTGAAGAAGGATTCATTTACAGTATTAGGGAACCATTAAGGAGCCATATAAAAGCATCAAGAAGTACCATGTCATGGGACCTTTTAAAATGTATTCCACTGGTCCTTTGAGTTAACCCCTATGAGTGATTGTGAAGATAGTGATTCTTTGGATGCACTATAGCCTTGTGTGGAAGCCTGGGTGAAATGTTGGGAGTTTTCTCTTCTCACAGAAAAAGATACACCCACTCTTAATGATACAGCAAACTGAGAGAGCTGCCAGATTTTGATTTTATGTCACCAGTCAAAGAAATGACAAAGAGATTATAAGCAGAGCAAAATGGCCTCCATACTCATAGTGTAATGTTTAGAAAGCATGGCCAAGTTGAAATATGCCTAAAAGCTATGTGACTTCATTGTGTCTGTGTCTAGATAAGCAACAAGCAATAGTATCATCTGATAAATAGAACTAAACACAAATTACAAGGTTTGCATCAACAGTCTGATTCACTATTAGAGATCGGCTGATTTTTTTTCATGGCCGATGCCCATTGTTTAGAATCCAGAGCAACTGATGGCTGAAAAGCTCTGCCAACACTTTTGGGCCAATACATAGGACAGATTTTGATTATTTTTCCTAAATGCTCTAATTTAAATTTTCTGCAAACTCCCCCTTAGGAGAACTGTGTAGTTACAATTTGTGCAATTATCTCTTCACATTAAAGTTTTAGAATGAAGGTTTGTGTGATTTTTTATTTTTTTATTTTTATTTGGGGGGGGGGGGGGGGGCAGGAGGGCAGCCAAAACAAGATATTGGCCTGTGCTGGAGATTTAGGGCAGATTAATTCATAGCATTTATATAGCGCCTTTCATGACACCCAAAGCGCTTTACAGTTCATTGTTCATTCACTCCACACTTGGTGATGGCAAGCTACTTTTTGTAGCCACAGCTGCCCTGGGGCAGACTGACGGAAGCGAGGCTGCCAATCTGCGCCATCGCCCCCTCCGACCACCACCAACACTCATGCACATTCCACTTTCATACTAGGCAATGTGGGTAAAGTGTCTTGCCTAAGGACACAACGACAGTTTTTGCGACTGGCGCCCCACTGTGGCACCTGGAATTCCCAGTGGTCTCCCATCCAAGTACTAACCAGGCCCTGGCTTGCTTAGCTTCTGAGATCTGACGAGATCTGACGAGATCAGGCTTTGACAAGCAGGTATGGCCACATTGACAGATTGACTTATTTGGACTTTGTATTTTTAATCACCAAACAGGGCAGTTGGTAGCAAGATGCTATATTATGTCATTGGGTGTCAACTTTTCACAAAACCTGGAGTGAGATATTGGTGGGGCCCAGGCCTGGTTAGGCCTATATGCTCCTGTTACAGATGTGCAATTCCAAAAGCTACAAATGACTGAAATATTATGTGGAATGACAAAAAGAATAAAAGTGCAGCACAACTAATGTTTCCATAAAATCAAATACCCAGGCCTGGCCATGGCTAATCTTACAGAGAGTGAGCTATAGAGTTCAAATGCAGGCTCATGGCACGACCAATTCGCAAGGCACGTAGCTGCAGACAGACAGTTAGCGCCTAAATAGACCTCTCAGTAGGTGATGGCAGCATGCTAACTCAGCTAGCATCTCAGCTATCAGAACAGTTGAGGTGGTGGTTGTTGGTGAGGAAAAATGGCACACTGGCTCTTTATGTTCAATTGCCAGTATTATTTTAAGCTTAAACAAACATTGGTAAACTCAAGTCTTGTGTTTCTTGCTTGTCTGTGTGATGTCTGTATATTAGCATGGAATTGCAAAGGATTAGCAACAGGCTAATCTGAAGCCCCAGTCTTTGACAAGCCATGTGTCACTAATCTCAAACAGTGGAACAAAGAATAGTCCCCAAGTCGTACACACACAAGCACCTTTTTAAAACTGCCTAGGCAAAAGTTGGAATCTTTCTCTCAAATGAGGAAGAAACACAAAATCGCAACTTTCATTACAGGAAAAAGAGTAGAATGCATACTGTGTGAACTGGGGAACACACGGTTGACCCATAGGCTGTATATATAAATTGACATATTAGTAGCTAACTCGCAAGCTCCTATGTTCCAAATAGGAAGTGAGCATGGGAGCGCATCTGGCTCCATCGACTCCAGCTCCAATTCACTTTGTCATCACCTCACAACATCACCTCACTCTCCATAACTGCAACGTGATCCTGGTGTTTTTATTTGGCTATTTTGTTTGTAAATCAATTCCTTTTTCCAATATGGAACTTGGCTCCAAATTTGTCCCGTAACCGCAAGCCTCCATGAGCTTCATTTGACTGGAGCTGAACATGAAGGCCTTTCAAAGTCACAAAATATGAAAAGAAAATATAAAATTTCTCACATAAAATTTAAGTTCCTTTGTTATTGTTACCAGAAGTAGTATGATCATACAGGCATCTACGTGTGCCTCCACTATTAGGTTACTGCTTTAAATAGACCTAATACAGTCAGTTATAATAACTAGGCTGCTGCTGTGTTACTGTACTGTACGACTCGCATAACAATTAGCATGTTATTCTCTTCTCCGACAAAGTTAAACATTCCACCTACAGAGAATTAAAACACGGGGAACCTTTGGTCAAACTGACAACAACATCCCTTAAAGTGATCACAACATCTCCACTCAAATGCAGTCCTTCAAGCAAGAGCGCAAATAAAACACTACTGTCAGCGTAACAAGGGCTTTGAGCTGAACTTCCACTCCTCTACATCATCCTCCGCCTTAACCACTTCTTACTGAGATAATGTTCTTTTCATGTTATGTGCCCTTTCATCTGACAGCTCCTTTTCATAGCAGTCCCTCAGGTCTGGCGTGCTGAGAATTGCCCGCACAAGTACAGTAATCGGCCTCTATAACGCAGATAGAGATAGGCGCTTCCCTGTTGCTTTCTCTGCTCCCCTTCTGCCCCCAAATCTGCTTTTGTTAAGAGTCGTACACCTGCTAGAGTGGTGAATACAGTCACTCAGCAAACACAGGCTTTCTGATGGGGTTTGCTCAAGTTGAAGTCAAGTGGGAATTTGCACATACAGGCAGAACACAATGAATGACAGCGTTGGTTCAAAGTTAAAGTTATAGAAGTATTACAGGATAAAATCATGTTGTGCAAACATTTTCATGGGAAAAAAACTTCAGACTGAAGGAAAATAACATAGCATAATAAAATCAATCAGTATGATGAAAACTAGCTACCAGGGCAATTTGTGTTGCCCCCAGAATGTAATAAATGGGTAGAACAAAGGTATCTGGCATACATATTGACCACTGCATACTTGGAATCAAATTTGACTGAATAAAAATGTGGCCTATTTGTAATACAGTACACATTTTACAGTTATAGGGATTCACAATGTTAAGAAGAATACTATTCATTTATATTGCATACAAAGACGTGTGTATGTATATAAAGAACAAAAATATTGGACACCACTGGTCTGGTACAACAACATTGAATAAGCAGTTACCTCACTTTACCTGGGCTTTTTTGATCCTGTCTTGGTCCACATGCGTTCGCCTATCAAATCACAGCTGACAGGACGACCAAATCCAAGGGGAATATGTTGGAAAAAAGTTGAAACGCATGTCAGAATATTTCAGGTGAAGAAAAACAGAATGAGGACGACAGGCGTATGTGCCTACAAAGATGGGTATAAAGTTTTAGTCTGAAAAATCCTCCTCTTTCTGCACAGATGAGATCATAAATACCAAATGTTACTTAGTGTAATTTGTATAATCAGTGTATATTCCCTCTCAATAAATTATAATGGCTACTTGTACATTTCTCACAGCCTTAATTTACTTCAAAACTAGCTCTAAAAATACATGATTTGATCTGCATATTTAACAGCTTTTAGATATACGGCCTAATTGCTTAACTTGTTCACAGACAATAACAGTATAGAATTATTGCACGTTGCTAATTGAAAAGTGGGATTTACTGCTTCCACAAATACATCGCCATGCACTTGTTTAGCGGAGCAGTCTCAAAGGAAGCCTAGAAGTAGCTAAAGCTAATTGAAATATAATTCCCCAAAGATGCGTGTTTGGTATTAATTGACTTGATGTGCGTGCTGGTGCTGGTGTATATGCAGGCGTTGGGAGTGTGTGATTATAAAGAGGACTTAACGTTGTTCAATGGCCAGAAGATGCTTTGGAGTTCCTTGTCTAATCATTAGCTGGAGGGGATTCTTCTACACATCTTAATTCGGACTTTGAAAGCTATTACGCATTGAGACGAGGGGCATGAGGCTTCAAATACAACTGAAATTAACAAATGAAATGACTCAGTTCACAGCTCTATTATACTTTATTTTTATTATGTGTTTAGTGTACTGTATTTTACCAGGGATACTGCAGCTTTCATTCGTGTTGTCCTTGCGCTCTTTTTATGTGGTTGAATATCTACCTTCATAGACAATAAAAATATTCTAATCTATATTCAATGTCGTTTAAATTTAGAAGGTTTTTGACTACATATTACCTGCCACAACTATTACAATGATGTTACTTCTGCCATACTGTTTTTGCTATAGCTATTACTACTACAGCTACAACAACTACAATGGGCGAGCAGTATACCAAGCCTACATCTCAAATTTGATTTTATTATAGTTCTTATACAATGTTAGAGAGATATTTATTTAGAGAGCTCATACTTCACTTTGATTCAGTGGGTAACAGACGCCATGTTATAACGCTGTTACCTCCTCAAAAACATACCTGGAGTTGTGTTTTCTTTCATTCACACGTTTGAGTAATCCTTCATTATTTGTCTCTACATCTCCAAAGCTCAAAATGCTCTGTTCGACCTTGCTACTTATGCTGTCATGAAGTGATAGTTTTCAAGTTAACGTCTACCTTTTACCTTTTTTTTAAGTAGCGATAGGCAATTCTAGAGCTGGAATCATCTAAATAATTATAGTGAAGGTGTATAGATGAGTTTCAAAGCTACGTCATCACTGAATGCACGCGCATTGTTGACTCAAAACAAAGTCACTGCCGCCATAAAACCCCCAGCGAAGATATAGAAGAGAAGAGATTACCCTAAACAAATGACCCTAAATTACCCTAAACAAGCAGCATGATTAACTAGCAAGCACAGGACACCGCAAAGCTCACAGACACATTAATCGGGTAACCTCTACGACAGACACATGTAAACGAACACAAATAACTTTGTTAAAAGGCATGATAAGTTTTCGCATGACCATCATAAATGGCATTTGACATGACTGAGATCACATCTGTGACTCGTGAATTAAGTCGTAGTATGTTACTTACCCCGCAACGCGGTTAGAACGTAGTTCTCGCGCTTGTTGATGATAGCCCAAGCATTGTACATGGTCGTCTTGTGGCCTTGTCTTTGACTGGGGAGAACAGATGCCAACACGCAAAACTCCCCATCGATATCGTGGTATTTTACCTCTTGTACATGGCCACACACTGCAAACTGGTAGGCATCCATGGATTTGTATGCGCGCACTTTCTCTCTTGTATACATGCTGGGCTTCTCGACTAAATAACAGTGGATATGTGGCCACTCTAAACCTGGCCACTTTCTGCGATCGTACTGCCACTCCGTGATCGCATAAAGATCTGGTAGTCGAACCCCGTTGCTCAACGTGAGCTTTTGAATGTAGCTTTCTCTATCGTTCATATTCAGTAACTTGCAATAATCAGATACTCCGCTATGGTCCGCCATTAGGGCTGGGTTCAAAAAATCGATCCATGATACGATATCGATTCACTATCAAAAAATACGATATCGATTCAAAAATTTGCGGATCGATCTTTTCCAAATGGTTATAGGCACTATTTTGTCGACCACGGAAGGAGAGCTATAAAAGGCGGGTGCCGGTGAACGAAACTGAAACTTAGCGCGCCTTGCGAGATAGCTGGAGCTGCACAGCTAAAATCACCTCCTGGTTTGAAGGCTGATGTGTGGCATTACTTTGGATTCAAACGTTACGAGGACAGTATGTAAGTAGATCGATATCGGATTGGATCGGATCGGATCGTGGATCGAATTGCATCGTGGCCTTGTGAATCGAAATTGAATCGATCCAGGAAATCAGGATCGATACCCAGCCCTATCCGCCATGGTTGATTCTGGGTCAACAATGCGCGGACATGCCGGTGACATCACGTCTGTTTACTCACGGTAAAAGGGTCTATAGGGCTTAGCACTTCCTGTATCACCACATGACATCACAAGGTTGAACATAGTGTTGACTGTTTGAGAGAAGAACACAGCCTAAATATGCCGGGTTTGTGTGTTAAAGTGAAAGAAACAAAACATTACTCAGAATTACTAATGCAATTTCAGCAGAACAGCCTATTGTCACAGGAATCAGATCACAATTAAATTTCTATTATCACGTCACCCTGCCCTATTTAAAGGTCCCATGGCATGAAATTTTCACTTTCTGAGGTTTTTGAACGTTAATGTGAGCTCCCCTACCCTGTTTAGCCCCCCCCCATGGTTAAAAGTTGTGAAATGTCTAAACTGAGCATTTGTGATCCTTTTCTGCGTTACAAAAAATCGGAGCTCAAACGGGCGAGTTTGAACAAGGCACCTTATTGACGTTTGGACTGTGAATGCGCTAGGCAATGCGAAATGCGTTTTTTTATTTGCCTGGAGGCACGTCCGAGTGTTTCTAGGCTCGGAAGTCCTTTATCTGAGCCTCTGGACCTTTGAACAGCAGTGGTTTAATTTTATTTTATGTGGAAATGTGTTTATTTTTCAATGGAATGCTTCAAATCTCTCCTCCGTGCAAAAACAAGGAAATGGATCAGCTGTGGGCTCTGAGCGGAACGTTTGGCCACGCCCCCACCCTCTACTATTGGCCAGCTGTTTTCTCCTCATTTGCATTCAAGCAACAACGCCCATAAAGAGTTTGAGAGAGATATTTATGACTCTTTCTCATCTTATCTCTGTTTCTCATGCACTGAGTGTTGATTTTGAAGAAGGATTCATTTACAGTATTAGGGAACCATTAAGGAGCCATATAAAAGCATCAAGAAGTACCATGTCATGGGATCTTTAAGAGTGTATATATACATACCTCATATTTGTTTGCTTCTACACATTTTACTCACTGAATTTGATTGTTGTACCACAGTCTAATTCCAAGCACTTGTTTTGTTTCGGCTGTTATTCATTCGGCCCAGTGATTACGTCTGAACAATAGGAGACTGGAAGAAAGTGCAGCTTATGATTGGTCTTTGAGTTGAAATCTAGATGATTTGTGTGTGTTACCCGAGAACACACCTATCCCCTTTAAAGACCGTCATTAAGTGATTACTTTTGAGAGGTGGAGGTGTGGAATTTCATCTGCTGTCCTAAATGTTTTACACCAACACAGAGGCCAGTGTGTTTCCAGTGAACACTGTAATATTTGTGTTCAAAGAGGGTGGAGGGTCCATCAAATGCTTTTCTCCATGGAGGTGTTATTGCTTTGTCTGGAATCTTTCACAGTATGGTATTAAACCTTTCTATCTCCATGGAGATCGAACCAGACCAAGTTACAGGTCAGATCTGTGGAGAGGCGACCTCGCTCACAGTCAGAATGCTTGTTTTTCTAGGTATTTTTGAGCTTTTTGAGCCACCTGTAACTGAATAAATGTAAGGTATAGCTGTTTAATGTCATACTGTGGAACATTCTAGGCAGAACAATGACATTTCAATAGAAACAAGCATGTGATGCACCCTTCACCAGAAAAGCAATGCAATGCAATGCAGCTTTAAGAACACAGAAAGATCAATGTGGTGAAAGTGATAAAACACACTGTCTCTTCATTTGTTTATGTACTGTGAGGAAAATAATCTTTGTTATGAAATACGTCAAAGGTCGTTAAGACTTCTGACATCTTGTTCTTGTGTTATCAATCTTCTAGTTACGAATAGATTGAGGTTTACGACAACTATGGCTGATTTATGCTGATTCAGTGAATTACCTAGAGACGTGGTCTTTTAAACTGGACTTTGCCTGTGTTTTACTATCTTGTTATGTACCACGTTTGCATAAGTTCATTACCTAAGCGTCCTAATAATGAGTTAATGGTTAACTACTCTGTAGGTTAAATTTAGCTCAGTTCTGTACCAAGACAGGAGACGATGGGAGACGACAAGGAGATGAAGAATCATACCTGTGTATCCTCTGCTGATCAACATTAAAGTGCCTGCATTTTTCCTACGAGGTCTTGAGAATTTCTTCCACAATTGGTGACCCAGACGTGAAAGAACTATGCAGAAAGGACCAGGCCGTCGTCTCCCCAAAGGCCCCTTTGAGAAACAACGCATCCAGAGCTCTACAAAAACGGTATGGCAGTGCCTTTTTCAAAGAATATCTGTCACATTTGGCCAAAACCAAAATTATATGTGATGTTTTGTGAGGGACCTTTGTATTAAATTAAGTGGTAATTTTAAAACAATATAAAATCAGTAATTAAAAAGTCCGTGTTTATACGCCAACACGTGAGAAAAGAAGGAGCGTAGAATCAAAATAATAGTGAGCGTTTAAGCTTTAAATTTGATAAAGCGTGATTAAAAAACAAAGTTATTAATTAAGTTCCGTGTTTATTGCTTTGCACGAAGAGAGAAAAAAAGCGGATTTTGTAAGAAAAACACTTTTGTGGTTAAACTTTACACAAAAAGAAAAAACAAAAACTCCTAATTTGAGTTTATATATAAAAATTTAAAAAAAAAAAAAAAAAAAAAAAAGAGAGAGGAATTCCAAAATGTGGTATCGGCAGATACTGAAAGTAACATCATTGGTGTTTTTGATTGCCTTAAGCTCTCAAGACACCCAGGATGCAGAAGTAAGAGTTCGAAGAACATGACGTCACTTGCTTCTGTAAAATTGGCCGAAGGTCAATTGTCCAACTAAACGCAACTAACACGAATTGACAGACACTCGTAGCATACTCAATCTTATAGGGGATGCGCAATTTTGTTTGTGACGAAATTAATAATACTTTGGTACAGGAAACTGATGTGACCGAAATTAAATTGAGTTGTACCTGGAAAAACCGACCTAAATTACAAGCAGGTTGTCTTTGCATGACTCTCCCGTCTGGTAGTACTGTTACGAGAGCGTCATCAAAAGTTTGTGAAAAAGAAATACACTTGAAACTAAAAGCTGAGCTTGTAAAGGAGATTACAGAAAAAGCTGAAAATATAACGAAAAGTCTGTGTTCGGCTAATTCCACCAAAATTACGCAGATACTGAAAAATTAAAAAGACGAGTAGGACACATTTAGAATTACCTGGGAGATTTGTTTCTTGGTGTCGATTTAAAGAGGAAGACAGTATAAATAAATTGTTCAAATTGATGGCACTTTGTAAATTTGAATTTTTTTATTATGAAGCACTTGTTTGAGCAAGCATGAGATGAGAGATGTTTAGAGTTGTTTATGATGGATAAAACCAGTCTTGATCTGAGTTAAATATTGGCTATGGTGGTTTATGTAAAGTTTTGTTGAAAGCTTTGATTATAAATAAAATGTGATAGAAGAATGTTGAAAGATAAGAATTATGGCATTTATTGGAGAGATGTTTGTGGAAATTCTGGTTGTGTGAGTGTCATGATCTTACAAATGATACTTGGATCAAATAATTCTGTATTTATTGAGTAATTTAAAATTGCATGTTCTTAGAAATAAATTGCATGTTCTTAAAATTCGGAATAAATCTCTGAAATTATTGCATGTCCTGGAATATTTGGAGAATAACCTGAAATGGTAGATTTTTCTATTTACTGAAAATTGTCTTGTTTTGGCGAATCTCAATTAAAAGTCTTGCATTGTGTAATTTACTTAAACCAATAAATTCTAAATTTAATACAATTGTAAATATTTTAAATTCAGTTCTCAAAGATTTGCTAGCTTAATCAATTTCATGGGAATAATACATTTTGTTATGAGTGTATTTGCCTGCGGTCTCTCTGAGTGTGTGTGTGTGTGTGTGAGTGTATGAGCGGCAGTGAGCAGAGAGGTCAAGAGGTCACAGGGAAAGATATGTCAGCCGTAATTTAGCTCTATTAATGTTGTTGTTCTTGTTAATGTTGTAAGAATTGAGTAAGGAATTAGAAAAATTAGGGACAAGGATAGAATAGTGTTAATCTGTATTTTGAGTGTTATGTGGGAATTAAAGAAAGCGCTTTGTTGCTTCAGGCTCGGAGCGCCTCTGGTCTGTATGTTTGCTCAGTACGAGTTGGACTAGTTTGAGTTTAAAGGAGCAGAGTGAGAATTACTCTTTGCACGGTGCCATCAATGAACGAAATAATAAATAAATAAGAAACAGTTTAAGCTATTAAGACAGCATTGCAATTATTAAAGTAAATATTTTATCGGCAATCAGGTCCTAAAACAATTGAGGAGGTAGATACATTTTAAAATTTAACACAAATAATTGGAGTATAGAGGTTTAAATTGCTCAAAGTTATTTTTAATTTATTACAGTTCATTTTTTCGGGTACAATTCAAAAATATAAAAGGTTATATCACCTGTCATATTAAAGGAGGTACTGGATAAACTAATTGCTTTTATAATTAACTTAAGATTGGGAGTTTTTTCTTGTTTTATCTAAATTAAATATTAATAAAATAATTATTTTCAAAATTCTACGTTTACTCCTACGCTACTTTTCTCTCTCTTTGTTGCAGAAGCTTAAAACTTAATAGCTGCAATTCGGACCGTCCCGCAGACAACAAAACGTGACGGACACATATTCTAATTAAGGAAAAAACTGTGCGTAAATAGGTGATTAAAATTTTAAATTAAATATTTTAAACTAATTATAACCCGAAGTCACAATTATCTAAATCAAATTTCTTCTCCCTTCTAGAGAACTGTCTATAGAACGGAGAAGCCCCCAAGAATTAAATTTTTTAGAGCCAAAGGTAGAATCAAAAGTATACAGTACTCAAAATAGCGATACATTCACTAAAAAGCCATAAACCGGACGTTGTGCCCAAAATTTGTATAATAAATAAATAATTCAACTTTAAAAACAAATTACCACAAAATGTCCTCACACTTTATCATGGTTGGCCAGTTGACAGAATATTGGTTGAATAAAGCACTCCAGGATGAAGCGGACCCCAAACAAGCCCGAGCAAATCAAAAGTCCTGAAAGTCCTACAAGACACCAAAGAACTGTCTTCTATCTTGGTCCTAAAGAAAACCGGAAAAGAAGTGAAAATAAAGGAAGATCCAGTGCTAACTCATAGACAATTCAGAGACTCTTGTTGTGACACCGAAGATGAAAAAGGGTCTGCTGAGAGAAGAGGAAGGTCACACAGAAGAAGTAGAAGGGCATGGGATGAGGACACTGACAGAGAGATTTCTCTATTTGATAACATGTACCGATCATTACCCGACCCACCTATCGAACGAAGAGATTATTACCACAAGTCACCAAGACCTACCATCCCTCACCCTACGCCAGCGGCAAGCTGAGAAGCCCCGATACTAAAGCTGCTACATCCTCGAAGCCCTCCCATTTTGGAGAAGATTCATTCCCCAGAGCCACATACAAAGTATTGACAGGAGTTTATACTCCCAGCCAGCGGAAGGAACGAGGGCCAAAAGCAAGTATGTATCCAGTGAGAACAGACGGTCAAACTGTGGTCTATCAGCCATTTTCAATCAAAGACTGGAGTGCTTTGATGTTGACACTTCCAAGACATACCAAAGGTGGCTTACCATGGCTAAGAGCTCTTTTCAAACAAACCGCAGGAGACCAACTTTGCTGGGGTGATATTCAGGCTGCTCTGACCAAAGCTGCTGACGAAACTGTTGCCAGAAACATCAGAAAAGCTATCGAAAGGAGCTTGAGATATGCACTGCGTGATCAAGAAGGTGTATACAACTATCGTGATGTGCTGGAGAGAGAACTCAGTCAACGCTATCCTTCTGTCGTGACTGAAGAATTGTTGTCAATGCAAATGAAAGACAACGAAGACTACTACAGTTACAAACAACGTGCTACTAATCTATACCATGACGCCACAGGAGAGCGGATCGATGCCAGAGCAGGAATGTCAATCATCTATCGCTCAGCTCTGGTGAAAGGTATGCCAAAAGCAGTGCAAGACGCTTTGGACAACGTGATGGGCATATACACTAAATCTGATGATGAGTTCGATGCACACTGCAGCCATCAAATAAACAAGTACCAGAGAGGGGAAAAAAGAGGCCGAGGAGAAGAAGCAAGAGCTGGAACTGGCCACTATGAAACTCCAACTGCAGAAATACCAAAATGAACTCAAAGAAGAACAAGCAGCAGGAATTTAAGAAACCATCAATGGACTACTGGAATCAGGATGAAGCTGCCTATGCAGAACCGGATGCTGAAACCAGTGAACAGCTTGATGACCCCATCCGACCCTTCGTCGCTGAGGCTCCAGAAGGGGAGGAAAAAGGGAGGAGATCGAGGAGATAGAGAAGAAAAAGGACAGTATAGGCCATATTATGATAATTTGTTAAATTTACAATGTGTAATCTTGACTACGCTGATTATATTATTCTCTGTTATAGTATGGGGATATATTCTACTGACTGAGACTGATCTCGGACGGCTGGCAAACAACACGACAACCACAACGACCACTCACGGCACGACCAACTCAGCCAATTATATGGGTAAGACACAAGGAGCACTAAAAAGGGCAAAAAGGGAACTTTCTAAAATTTCCAGAATTGAAAATATTGCTATGAAGGCCAAACATGTAATGTTTTATTCGACGTATGTGAAATATTGGACTGTATGTTAAACATACCCGCTATAGATTATGTTTTTAATACCCAAATTGTTTGTAAAGACACTTGTCTGACCAGAGTTAATAATTATGAGGACCACAGGGTCACAAACAATACCAGAGCAATTTCTAGTACGGACGATCACCATAACACAGACCAAGGTGATTTTAGAACTGATCAACAGCAGAGAATTACCCTAACAGAGATCAGGAAAGATGAGGCATCTTATCAAGCAGATCTAAAGCATTGCAGAGGGAGTAAATCCCCTACTCAGCGATGCAACTATCAATTCAAAATCCAGAAGTTAGTGACTTAGGAATATATGCTATAGGTTTCTAGTGCTCAAAAATCACCACTGTTTTATGTAATCGGAGAATCAATTTAAATTTTGAAGGCTATATCCACATAACCATATTAGTAACTAATAAGATTGCTCCAGTGAATGAAATAAATTCTTTGACTGAAGCAATAAAAATAGAGACAGGATTGGAAATGACAGAAAACATGAGTACAGTATACGGTCCATACTCTGACCACAGAAGATTGTATTGTATGTTCGGCTGCCAGACCACAACTAACTACTGCATCCATACCATATTCCAATAACAAGGACTTGACGAGTATACTTAAGCTCTTTATTAGAAAATCATTTGAACGGACTGATGAGTGTTATTAACTCCATGACAAGTTACTGGTTGTAACTTTAAAGGACATACCCACTTGGAAAATGGGAACTGTAATGTATACATGTTTTCTCAGAGATATGATCACAAACGTAGACATAAGGACTGACAACAGAGTTGACATTGAGGGTTTCACTAATAATTTTTGTAATTAGACTTTTACTTTTAGACTTTTACTTCTGACAATTA
The DNA here is from genome assembly GCA_036785185.1 of Paratrypauchen microcephalus. Lineage (NCBI taxonomy): Eukaryota > Metazoa > Chordata > Actinopteri > Gobiiformes > Gobiidae > Paratrypauchen > Paratrypauchen microcephalus. The sequence goes on along the minus strand of JAVJIX010000034.1, from coordinate 7,794,451 downwards.
TGACAATTTTTGCACTTTTGACTAATCAATCCATTTCATGAGCAGATATTTGGTGGTTATGTGCAGACTTCCGTCTGTATGCAATACTATCTCCAACATGGTGAGGTGTGTGCCAATTATGCTAATTATCCCATTCACTATAGGTCCTACAGATTCATTGAATTTAAAACCGACTCAAGTTCTATATAAAACGGGACCGGACCATGTCCATAAGAGGTCCTTGTCCCCACAGCCTAAAGAAACTCTGGTGTACTTGAATATGCCTGGACAAGTTGGTTTCATAAAATGTTTGGCCCATGGGCTGCGACAATTGTCTCCATTATCACTACCATAGTGACTGCAATTGCTATTTTAATTGTAATTGGCTGTTGCGTTGTCCCTTGCCTCAGAGGTTTAATAGAGCAATTTTGACTTACTGATACATTAATCTAGTCTGATCAAAATTGAACGAATTAAGTTCTGGCTGAATAAATGAATGATCTAAATTCTAAGCCCTAAGGTGTTGCTCCTTGTGACTTATTCTGCCGTCCGAGTTTTGTACAATGATTTACATGATATATTGACATAAAGACATTGAGATGTGTTATGCTCTATGAATGCTAAGGTTAAATTGTTATTTTGGGATGATTAATTTTATTTGTAGAGGGAGCGTTTTGCCACTCTACTATGTAAGTGTGATCACATGTGTTTATGTGATCAAAGGAGGGAACTGTGAGGAAAATAATCTTTGTTATGAAATACGTCAAAGGTCGTTAAGACTTCTGACATCTTGTTCTTGTGTTATCAATCTTCTAGTTACGAATAGATTGAGGTTTACGACAACTATGGCTGATTTATGCTGATTCAGTGAATTACCTAGAGACGTGGTCTTTTAAACTGGACTTTGCCTGTGTTTTACTATCTTGTTATGTACCACGTTTGCATAAGTTCATTACCTAAGCGTCCTAATAATGAGTTAATGGTTAACTACTCTGTAGGTTAAATTTAGCTCAGTTCTGTACCAAGACAGGAGACGATGGGAGACGACAAGGAGATGAAGAATCATACCTGTGTATCCTCTGCTGATCAACATTAAAGTGCCTGCATTTTTCCTACGAGGTCTTGAGAATTTCTTCCACAGTACATAATCATGAAGCTAATGTAATAACAGTATGTGTTGGCCATAGGAGCCCTCTACTGTAGCAGCAAATAGGACAATGCACAATAAATGTCATTTGAGCTGCTGCAATTATCAAATAGCAAAGACTGCAATTATTTAGAGGCTAGCATGTCTTCTTTACAGAGGACATGCTAGCCTTTAAATAATTGCAGTTTTTGTTTTGTTTTTTTAATCGTAAAATGTACCCTTACCTCTACAAACATGATGTGAAACGCATGGGATTTTTGCATTAATGCTCTCTGAACAGAATCCTATTTTGAAAACGTAAATTGCAAATACTGTATTCGCAAATCTAATGATATTTTTTTTTGTCCAAAATCATGCAGGCCTAAAACTAGATCAGTCAGTTGTACCTTGAAGGGACTATATTATGCTTTTTTTTTTAAATCTGCGTCAAAAACTTACCTACAGTTGCATTTTACTTCATTAACACATGTTGAAGACACAAACCCTGCATATTTACACTTAGTTCTTTGCTCTGTTCCACCTTGTGATGTCATGTGGTAATGCAGGAAGTGCTCCACTGTGTTTTTAAACTCCACACACCACCACTATCTATACTATTTGGATCATTTCAGCTCTAGAATTGCCAGTGTCTACTAAAAGGTAAAAGCTGTTAACTTGAAAACCACCACTTCATGACATCACAAGGTGGAACAAAACATTTTGAGCTTGATGTAGACATTAATAATAATTAATATATAAAGGGTTTCATGTGCGAATGAAACAAAACACAGGATGTTTTTGATGAGTTAACAACATTACAGCATGGCTTAAAGTTCACAAGAATCAATGTTGCGTAATTTATAGGACCTTTAAAATTAATTTATGTACTTAGGGCACAAGATAAGCCCAAAATATTTTTAAATTAGCAATCTGCTGCAGAATACATTTTGATTTGATCAACATAGGTATTAAATGACTCCAAATTAAAAGGCCATAATCCCCCAATGTTGCTTGTGGGTTTTATCTTGTTCATGACTCTCAAGCCTGTTGTATAGAAGGGTGAAAGATGGAGTTAAGTGTGACAATTTCTAACAGCTAAAACCCCAATGAAGTGAGACCCTTTGGCTGGGGCGAGTGCGCGGCAGCATACATAACACGCCTTAGGGATTTGGTCTTCCTTACACCCATTGTACTGTGTGTGTGTGTTCAGTCTGGTAAACCCACACAGCCCCCCTGCCATCTGTCTCCGCTCGCCACATTGCAAATCTATTATATGTCCCACAACATTATTCCCCCCTTCTAAGTGGTACACACCCCGAGCTCTGTCGCAGTGCCTGCCCCAAACAGTAGAACGGTGACAATGTGTTAGCGAGCAAGCACACGTCTTTGTTGACTATTCGGCATTGTGTTTTTCAGCCTGGGTTTAATAAATATTTTCATGCTCCATTTGCATATTTTGTAAGTTTGTGTTTAGTATTGGAGGTTGGAGTCTTTACAAGGCTGTTAGCTCACTCCTGCGTGGGATTTCTCTCTGTGTGGGATTTCTCTCTGATATTTGACACTGGACGTTTTAATAATTCTTCCAACATTATTAACTTTAGGGTTTTTTGGCAGGGAGATTTAACACGCACACCCGGAATGAAACTTGGGAAGGGCTGGCTGGCTGGTTTTATAGCTCACTCATCTCCACTTCTAATCAAAAGGCTTCCCCTTCCCCACAACCTCCTGCTGAGGAAACAAAGAACTTATTATGGTTTTAAATGGTCTCCAATTACGGCTAATTTCACTGCCTGTCTTAAAGCTGTTTGCTTTTCTTTCACTGCTCTCTGGATGGGTAGAGCAAGTATTGTGATTTCTCAAAAACAAAAAAACAAAAAAAACAGTAATTCTCTCTCTCTCTCTCTCTCGTTGTCTCTGTCTCTCTTATTAGCTTATAGCTCTTAAGTGGAACAAGTACAAATGAAAGCGTGTTGCTACTACTAACAATTCATCAATCCCCAACAAATTAACCAATACTCCAGCTGTGACTCATGCTGATCTGACAATACAGTGACTAATTACAATGGCATTACCTCCAAGACCATTTTTCACTATGACAAATATGTCATCTGTACATTTGAAATTAAAAATGTATGTTTTTAACGTCACTAATGCTGTTATCTGAAACATGGAGAGGCGTCTTCATGATCTCAACTAGCACATTATGCAAAAAAACGAAAATCACAAATTTGGAAAAAAAACTAAACAAAACAACAAAAAAACGCATTTCCTGAGAATCTGTAATGGCGACTTGTGGGCTCAAAGTCCGTGGTGGGACACATATGTAATCTGTATGTTTTTTTCCCTTTTGAGTACAGCATTTATAGTGAAGTTTGGCAAAAACGGCACGCTATGGAGGTTGACACAGATGCTCTCTCTCTGCTCTCTCCTCCTTCTCTCTACTATCTTCCTCTCTGATTTTTCTCTTTTTCTCCCTCTACTCTTTCGCCCCCTGTGCTCCCCCATGCTCTCTTTCTGCTCTCTCTCACCCTTTGCCTTCTCTCCCTCCCTTTCTCTCATCTCTCTCTCTCTCTGCCCTCTCTCCCCTTCTCTGCTCCCTCTCTCTCTCCCTCTCTCTCTCTCTCTCCCACTTTGCTCCCCTCTCCCCCTCTCTTCTCCCTTTATCTCTCTCCCTCTTTTCCCTTCTCTGCTCCCACTGTCTTTCTCCTTCTCCCCCTCTGCTCTCTTTGTCTCTCTCGCTCTCTGCTCTCTCTTCCCCTCACTGCTCCTTCTGTCTCTCACCCTCTCTCTCTGTCTCTCCTCTTCTCTGTTTCCTCCCCCTCTCTCTGCTTCTCTGTTTCCTCTGTCTCTCCCACTCTCTCTGTCTCTCCCCTTCTCTGTTTCCTCTGTCTCTCTCTGCTTCTCTGTTTCCTCTGTCTCTCCTTCTCTCGCTGTCTCTCCCCTTCTCTGTTTCCTCTGTCTCTCTCCCTCTCACTCTGTCTCTCCTCTTCTCTGTTTCCTCTGTCTCTTCCCTTCTCTGCTCTCTGTCTCTCTCCCTCTCTCGCTCTGTCTCTCTCCTTCCCTGCTCCCTCTGTCTCTCCCCTTTTTTGCTCTCTCTGTCTCTCTCCCTCTCTCTCTGTCTCTCTCGGTCTCTGCTCCTTCTGTCTCTCTCCCTCTCCCCCTCTTTGCTGGTGCCTGTCCTCTTATCAGACTTAACTCACTTCCTCCTTTATCATCCTCATTAGTGTTTGTCTCACACTGAACTCAATTACTCACTCCATCACTCTCCTCCTTCCCACAAGTCAAAAGCCGTCACTGGCCTGGCTCACTCAAAAATTCCCCTGTGGTTGGAATCGGTAAACATCATTAATGAGCGTAGAGTGCCAAAAATGTGTATGGATTGTGAGATGGTTTAGTCCATGTTAGAGTGGGAGTGATATGAAAAAAGAATCACCGTCTTCATTTAACACATTAAATCAGCTTAGTCAAGTTTCTTCCTCCAAAGGCTGAATTCTGCTCCAAATCACGTTTTTACTGACAGAGGATTGGCTCTGGACCTCTTCAAGTTCCAGGCATATTTAAAGCCCCAGTGTGTAGGATTCGTGGCGCATAGGTGGATAGTCGCTATTGCACTTTCTGTTTTAGCTACGGCAGACCTCGAGGGACCCGCGCGCTGTGCGGTCCCGTTTTTTTTTTTCTTTTTTCTTTTCTCATGAAAACACACATTCCCGATCATGTACCATGACACTCTACACATCAAATGAAACCTTACAGTCTCCTCTTTTTGACTATGCAATTCATTTCCCTGCAAAACAATCACTCCCCAAGCACATGGGGCTTTTATACGGAAAAGCACAAAACGAGGTTAGCTTACCTTAGAATGCTTTCCACAGGTCAAACTCTGTATTTCACCATAGACTTGCTCTCAATTTGTCCGTAAGGATCCAGCGAATAAAATCCAGTAAAACAATTTAGTCCAAAACACGTGTTAGATCCATTACGAGGTCTGATCCGGCAGCATGCTTGTGTTGTTTACCCAAAACCACGAGCCTTGCCGAAGGCGAAGGCGGAGCCCAAATGTCCTTCTGCGGCTCTCGTATTCAAAATGGCTGCCTCTGCATGGGGAAGATCCCCCTTTTATGTGACTATATCTAAGTCCAAAAGAATACTTTGATTTCATGATGGAAGTGAAAAGGCTTGGAAAACAATTTATTTTTGAATGGGTACCTTCAATTTCAGTAATTAACAGGTTAAAAATCTTACACACTGTCCCTTTAAGAACTAACAATATTTAGGTGCTCATATTGTTATCCCTGATTTAAGGAGCTAATTGATTAACATTAAAGCCAACTTTGGATATCCTTATTCAAGCAGCTAATTATGAGGAACAATCCATTCTCTACTACAAAATGAGACCATTTAGCCCGTATGCTAACTCTGCTTTATGTGTATCCAGTAGAAATGGAGCGGCTAATGCTAATCTGTGCTAATCCGCTGAGAGGCCCCTCGACATCCTACTGCTTGGCTTCACGTTAGACTGGGGCAGAACGAGCAGGAGCATGGTGCACAGACACAGATTTTTGGATAATATTAAAAGCACAAGCGCTCTTAGCCACAAATCCTCACTCGTTCTTTCCATTGACTGCAGTCCAGACATGAGTTATTACAGCTCAGATAGAGCCCGAATCTCCAGGCTTGCCTGTAATAATGAGACCTTGTTAAGCACAGTTGCATTGAGCTGGGAAATGGCAGCCAGCTCTCCAGGACTAAGCGCTGATCCTAAAGCCCTTGTCATAATGCACTGGTCGCCCTAATCCTGACCTTATTAAAAGTGAGCCTTAGACCGAAAAATAAGCCATCTTTAAACTGTAGCCCTTCTTATAGGGCACTCCTAGATCACCATCAGGGTGTGAGCCATGGGTGACCTTCACATGCAATAATCCCACTGTGACCTATAACCCCCATAGGAATTACTGTATGATGCTAAGCTGGGGGGCTGCAGACACAGTGATAAACACTCTTCAGTTTAAAAGAAGATACATGAGATCCCATTTAAAATATAGTTAGGTTTAATTATGAACTGAACTAATTGCATCATGTTTTTGTCACCAGACATCAACACATCTGAATAGGTTTGGACTTTACCTGGCCAGCCAAATGATATCTCTCTGTATTTCCTATACAGCGCGATACCATTTGGACACCCTCGCTCCACCCTCGCTCCTCCGGTTAACAACGGACTCCGCGATTCTGATTCGTTCAAAGATGGTGACGTCAGTGCACCCGCCTTTGCCCGCAAAGTCACTCTTAGGCAGCGGAAGTTCCTCCTCAGTTTTGAATCAAGATGGCGCAATCTCTGATTGGTTCACTTAGCTGTCTGTCTACGCGCAACTGTTTGGACTGGTTCAGCCAAAGTCTGATCAAATACCACTAATACCACATTTAGATTTGCATCAACTTGTATGCGTCATTGTCATTTTGCCAAACAGGCCTATGAAGTATGATATTTGTGTTAAATATACAGTATATTGTTTTATTATTATTGTCATTGGATTTGAGTTCTTTTTTTTTTGGCAGTTTTGCCATTATGTCCCACTATGGACCTATAGCTTCACCTACATCCTCCTTATGTTTGCACTATTTTAATTGCATCTTCCTAAGGGGGCATTAGAGCTGATCAAGTTCATATCGTATTCCAAGGAAACTGCAAATTGCATATTCCTCCCATAATATGTAAATCACAGTGTCATCAAAAATGCCTGGTTCGTTTTACTAACATGCTTCCATCCTATTTTCCAAAGCTGATAAAAATGTATGACTTTTTACATTACTCAACATAATAAGCTTGACTTACCGAGCTAGTTATATTGATTTAAACATATGGTAGATAAAAGAAAGCACCCAACAGCCAGCACTAGGCAGCAATGTGCTGTGTTTTTGTTTTCCAGTACTGGATTGTAGTAACATCTCAAACTATAAATCCTTCATTTCCTCATTTCTATGTAATTAAATTTTAACATATACTAGAGAGCTGACTGCAGTTGCACGTGTTCTGCCTTTATCTGTTGCCATCTTGAATTGCAAACCTAATGGTATAATCCCACAAGTCTCAGCAGTTTTCCTGATATCCAGTGGGCTCTTGTCATTCAAAGGCGATCCTCCATGATAGGATAGACTTTCAGTGGGAAAAGGAGACAGCGCAATGCCCCAGGGCACCAGAGAAGCCATACGAAGAAAGCTGCACCCTGAGTGACAAGGATTGTGCTCCCTTACGAACACCACACCAGAAAAATGAATGATGCTGGCGAAGATGTGTGTAAGAAATGAAAAACGTTTTTACATAATTATTTTAGGACTGATTTGTAGAACGTTTGTTATAACTGCAAATCATTTTTCACTACTGTTTTTGTGAAGATATAATAGTCTTTAGAGAACCATAAATATGGCCTTTCACTGGACATCTGTATTTATTTTATTACCATAGAGTTGGTTACATTTCATCATTTAGTTTTTCTGTCTACCTCCCGGTATATGAGATGGTAACCACAAAAACTTTTACCCTGTGTGTAAGAATGTAGAGTTGAAACATTGAGGAATTTGATCTGGTGCACACTGCAATTTGGGGCAGAAAAAGATGATCACTGAGTACATTTGAAGGGAAAAATAGGGATATAAACAGCACAGGCAGGGAGAAAAAACATAAAAAAAGAACGTCAGCCAAGCATGAGATATTCAGGAAATGAGCCCTGACACAGCTTCAGTCTCCAAAACAACAGCTTTTACAACAGAGAGTAGTGTGCCATCGTGTCATCTGGACCTATGTATTATGCATGAAGAAACTCACAGATAAGCGGATGCCAAAAGGACAGGGCGTCTATAAGGTGGAGCTTATATATATATATCTATACTAATATATATATATATATATATATATATATATATATATATATATATATATATATATATATATATATATATATATATATATATATATACACATCTATTAGGGGTGTGAATCTTTCACTCACAGGCTACAATTCGATTCAGGGACGATTCATAAAATTTGTAAACGATCGGGTATTATTCGATCGATCCAATCTGGTTCGGTTAATTTCGATTCAATAGAAATTGACAACTTTACTCCCAAGTAGGGATGTCAACAATTAATCGATTAACGATTAATTGTCGATTAAGACGTTGGTCGAACAAAATGCATTAATTGTAATTAATCGCAAATCGCGGACACGCGCACCCGGGTGGTCACGAAACAAGGCAACCGCGCTGCGCCAAGCTCGACTCACAGCCAGCCGCAGGCGCCAATGGCACTGCTCAGCAGCCCTGGGTGTACGCGCGAGGCAAGATCGAACCGCGGCGCCCAGGAATGCGCTGCAACGTGCCGCTGCTGGTTTCGTGCAGCTGGTTTGTGGCTCGGGCCCCGAGCACCTGGTCGAGTCCTGGTTTAGTCCAGGTCAAGTCCAGGTCTAGTCTCTTAGCCAATCAGGACAGAACACAATGTTACACTATAAAAAAATGTTACACTATAAAAAAAAAATCAAAAAAAAAAATAAAAATCTGCGAACCGCGATAGAGCGAGGGATTAATGTATTTTGTTATTCAGCATCAATACATTTGTCTGCTTTTTACCAAGCAATAATTAATTGAGGAATATACAATATAATAATACTATGATATATTTTTGATTCAGTGTTATGTATACTATAGCTTATATTCTTAAAAATCCTATTGAAACATTGCCTGGAAGAATCCATGACTCATCGCTGTACCAGCGAGTGAGTCTGGTAACGTTTGATCCACAGAATACGCTGCGGTTGCGCGTAGACAGACAGCTAAGTGAACCAATCAGAGATTGCGCCATCTTGATTCAAAACTGAGGCGGAACTTCCGCTGCCTAAGAGTGACTTTGCGGGCAAAGGCGGGTGCACTGACGTCACCATCTTTGAACGAATCAGAATCGCGGAGTCGGTTTGGAACCGGAGGAGCGAGAGTGGAGGGAGGGTGTCCAAATGGTATCGCGGTGTATAGGAAATACAGAGAGATATCATTTGGCTGGCCAGGTAAATTGAAACACTGAAATTCAGGTGAAAAACACCGCTTATCAGTTAATCGTTAATCGATCGATAAGGTCAATCAACTATCAATTAATGAATTAATTGATCATTTGCATCCCTACTCCCAAGTGCTTTAAAGTTATTGAGAAGAAAAAGAGAGAAACAGAAATTAAATTTCAAAATGGTATCCTTTTGTTTATTTAGTGTCCAACAGACAATACACAGGGCTACTGAAAAACTAGCAATCCGGTTTGCAAAACTCTGCTCATACTTAAAATACAATACAGTCCTGCACTGCGCTCCAAATACATCAGCCGACGTCACAGGTAAAAGGTCAACACTGTAGTCTTGTAAGAGTTCCAACACACGCACAGGGCCGCTTCTACTGTCTATGAGAGCGAGCGCTCATGGACACAGGAGCTAGGAAACCGATTCGCGGCCGTAAATCCAGGCCATCGGACCGTTCGTATTGCATTTTTACTGATCCGGACTTTGTTGATCAGTACACTTGGATCGCAGAGGTCACAGACCGATACCCGATCCAAAACCGTTCTAAATCGGTTAATCTTTACACCCCTAATATATATACATATGTGTGTGTGTGTGTGTGTGTGTAGTGTGTGTGTGCAGTAATGTTGCAGTAATGTCACGTTTTAATTTCAGACTTGTTTTAATTAAAAAGGTTTGAAACTTGATAATGATTTCAATGCCGTTACGATAGCAAAAGCACTATTCTTTGATCAATAGAATGTAATATTGCCCTGTAGTGTAACACTACACCAGGTATCAAGACTATTCTAAAAATATTTAGGAGTCCAGTTTTTGTCCCTTTATGTTTCATCATTTTTGATAACTGTGAAAGCTGCATTGTTTGTTTTCGGAACTAGAGATGCACCGATCCAGCTTTTTCATGTTCCAATACCAATATTGATACTTCCACTAAACAAACAACAAAACTGTAGCGCTGTAACAAAATAATTTAGTGAAATATACCATAAAATAGTCTTGGCGATATATCAATACAGCCGCCCACAATATTGATACTGTATCATCACATTAAATTATATGATGTATCGATATTTTGATATTTTTGCACACCCCTAGATACCAGTGTGTGGACTGAAAATGCCAGTTAACTTATAACACAGATCTATTTTTCTTCTGCAATTGTTATTTATCCTTTAAATGACTATAGAACAGCTTCCTATGAATAAAAGGTCAAGCATTATTCTAGGCCAAAATCAGCCTGTAAATAGTTTTATTACCAGGATAAAAACTGAATTGAATTGATACCTAATCCAGCAAATTTTCCAGTTTTGGCGCTGATAGTGGAAACCTGCATTGTATTGGTGCATCCCTATTTGGAACAGTTGTGACTGTAATTAGTAGAACAGTTAGTTGTTAGAAGATAATGTTCTTTCCAAAAAACTAGGAAGTGATGTTTTCTCTGCATTGCTCTACATTTAGATCTACTACCATAATCATTCACATACGGCCTTGCTAAAACTCAACATTGTATATAATATTATCACAACATTAAAATGCACAACGTACATTACTTTTTCTCCCATTTTATTACTTCATCTCCATCTTTTCCTGGCTCTCACAACCCAACCTGAACGTTGGCTTTCTCTTTTACCCCGACACCTCACTCCTGAGCATCACCCAGGGCTTTTATCTTGGCGGGGTGCTTCCTTTATGAGAATACTCCAATTGGCAGACAAGCGCCCTTGTCAGACACCATTCATTGCACTTACATGGATATGAAAAGTGTTTTAACAAGCACCGCCGTGTGTTGCCACGCTGCACAAATAGCGCACCAATGAAACTGCTGATTCTTGGGCCAGTGATAGAGTTTATATATGGATACATTTGTGTGCGCACTTTTCACATGTTGGGGATTAATGGCAGCTACACTCTCATGGTCTAAAAACAGGCCACATTGATATTTGCTGTGTGGTAAATATAGTTATCTTAGAGTAGTCAACTGTCAACTGTCCTCTCAATCAATTTTTTGATTAAAAAGGTGGTGTGGCAAAATCTCTCCAAACAATTATGTATCAGATGTATTTGACCCAAACTCCAGGCACAAGATTACAACTGCTGGGGAGTTAGCACAAAAACAACTATTTATGCAGACAAAAGTACTAGGAAATGTTTTATTTAAAAACTTGTGAATTATGAATTTCATCTGTCCTTTTACATATAAATACCAAAAAATACCAAATATTTAGCTAACTCACCCACTAGCTTCTTTTTGCTTTTATCCCATATAAATCTTTATAATCAAAACAACATTTGTCACTTATATTTGACTATTATCATGGTTTACTTAAAATACTGAAAACTTGGAGAGCTCTTTAAAGCCCCAGTGTGTAGGATTCGTGGTGCATAGGTGGATGGTGCTATTGCACTTTCTGTTTTAGCTACGGCAGACCTCGAGGGTCACCCGGGCGTGCCGTAGCGCGGACAGCTCTCGTACCCGCGCACGAGCCGCGCGCCGCTACTGTATAAATAAAACGCGGTCCCGTTTTTTTCTTTTTTTTTTTCTTTTCTCATGAAAACACACATTCCCGATCATGTACCATGACACTCTACACATCAAATGAAACCTTACAGTCTCCTCTTTTTGACTATGCAATTCATTTCCCTGCACAACAATCACTCCCTGAGCACATGGGGCTTTTATACGGAAAAGCACAAAACGAGGTTAGCTTACCTTAGAATGCTTTGCACAGGTCAAACTGTATTTCACCATAAACTTGCTCTCAATTTGTCCGTAAGGATCCAGCGAATAAAATCCAGTAAAACAATTTAGTCCAAAACACGTGTTAGATCCATTACGACGTCTGATCCGGCAGCATGCTTGTGTTGTTTACCCAAAACCACGAGCCTTGCCGAAGGCGAAGGCGGAGCCCAAATGTCCTTCTGCGGCTCTCGTATTCAAAATGGCTGCCTCTACATGGGGAAGATCCCCCTTTTATGTGACTATATCTAAGTCCAAAAGAATACTTTGATTTCATAATGGAAGTGAAAAGGCTTGGAAAACAATGTATTTTTGAATGGGTATCTTCAATTTCAGTAATTAACGGGTAAAAATCTTACACACTGTCCCTTTAAAGGTCCCATGACATGGTACTTCTTGATGCTTTTATATGGTGCCTTAATGGTTCCCTAATACTGTAAATGAATCCTTCTTCAAAATCAACACTCAGTGCATGAGAAAGACACATGTACACAGTCAGAGTCAGAAACTCTCTGTCTGAGCCTTGTTGCTTGAATGCAACAAGGCTGGGCCTTGTTGCTTGAATGCAAATGAGAAGGACACAGATAGGTTAGAGGAGCGGGTGGGGGGGGGGGCAAATGCACCGCTGGTTCCTTGTTACTGTGCGCTGTCTCCCACTTCCGCGTTCGTAAGCGCGGAGGAAGAAAGGAGAGGAATTTCAATGAAAAAAACACATTTTCACAGAAAATAAAATTAAACCACTGCTGTTTCAGAGGTCCAGAGGGTCGGGTAAAGGACTTCCGAGCCTAGAAACACTCGCACGTGCCTCCAGGCAAATAAAAAAACGCATTTCGCATTGTGTAGCTCATTCGCGGTCCAAATTCTCTGGGCGTGATTTCCAGAGACAGGGGGTGGACATCCAGACGGTGGTGGAACTGCATTTGCATTTCTATTTTCGATGTGACGTAAAATAGTTGCCTTGTTCAGAATCGCCCGTTTGAGCTGTGTTTTTTTCTAACGCAGAAAAGGACCCCAAAAGCTCAGTTTAGACATTTTGCAACTTTTAGCCATGGGGGGCCTCAGAAAGTGAAAATTTCATGCCATGGGACCTTTAAGGTCATTCACTTCAACTAAGATCCAGACCTGGACTACAATTTGGAGTTGACCAACACTTAAGAATGATCTGTGTTAAAACAAACATCTCATTAGTAATTCCTAAACCATTTTTATTTGATATGGGTTGTAAGGATTACACAGCTGCTTGCGTGTTCTACAATATGAACACACTCCATTTAGCAGTGGAAGTCTCCAATCACACGGCTACAAATTAATTTAAAAAAAAGATCAATACAAACCTAAAAATTCCAATTCCAAGTTCCAAAAGCAACCCTCAACTAACTGTGTCTTCTTTGGCTCATTTCTGACACATTTAATAGAACAGGCCAAAATGAATGTAGTTTCCAGTGTACATGGTTTTATGGTCAACAGTGAAGACCAGAGTACCACACAGACTAGGAACCTAAATGTCAAGCAGTTAACGAGGGCAAAGGTCATTGGAGCACCATGTTCCTCCTTTTGGCTATTTTTGCTCTCTGGCTTTTCCAAATATGTGAGAGGAACTCTATCCTAAGATATTTGAACTCTGCCACAAATTGTTTGAACGCCATACTACAGTAAGTGTTCCTTTGGCTGTAATATTCCACATTATAGGGCATAAAGCGTGTCTTTTTAACGTCACCTCCAGAAAGTTCGACATTGTTGCTTTAATGTATATTTTACTCTGCTGTCTAACTTTTCTCAAATTAGGCTTTCATATTCCCTTGCACAATGACACACTAGACAGTAGGATGGTGTCTCCAAAACTATATAAAAGGTTTGCTTTATAGACCATGACATATCATTTCCCCTGCTCAGGCGGAAACGCTCACTGCTCAGTTTCCATTCCAGGGCTTTGGGTCCTCGCTGATGAAACTGTTACACTGTTACAAGCACATTTCTCACATATTCACACTGTCTTTAGCCTTTTCCTCTCTCTAAATGTTATGAGACTTTAGTGTTATTCTGGAGCAAGGGTACGAAGGCAAAGATGCACAAGATGACAGTTAGTATACCACAGCTGTCCAAAGCTCGTGACTCACTCCTCATAGTAATTTACCTGTTTTGACTTGTGGGAAATGTAGTTTATTCTGATTAACAATAAGCAACAACAGGTCATCACCTAACTCATACTAGTATTTGGCATATGGGCTTAGCTATATTTCTCTTGTAATTGTATTCAATGTTTTCTTTAAAGGTCTTATATTACCTAAAATGGATTTCTGTGAGCTTTAATCCATGTTAGAATGTTGTTACGTCATCAAAAACATACCTGAAGTCAATGTTCCCCCTAATTTTTCATGTGTCTGAGCAAACACACTAACTCCCTGAGCGTTCCTTGGACTCCTGTGAGCGACATCCGACATGCACACTGTGGCCACACCAGCATCACACCTGAGATCATGGCAAGTTACATAGCTTATGAATCAAATCACTGCTGTTATTTCTGTTAGATTACTTTTAATATAACTGATTTTTTTGGTCCACTTCTCAAAAATCTGTTCATGAACTTTGTACATGTTGTATGTCAGTGTGAGGGTCCTGCTGTGGTCAGTGAAACATTGAACATTACAATATTTTGAAAAATAACCTGTGTATATACCTGTGTATAAACCTGTAAAACCACATGAAGAGAGATTTTTTCAGCTTGATAAATATAGCCTACATGTAGCTGCAGATTTTTTAGGGATGATTGTAGGACCTATAGGACACTATAAGATGGGTCTTTCTCAAAATGATGATCTCCAAAATAAGTATACATTTTTATCAGTTTATATCTTGCTTTTTAATCATTACCCAGTTTAAGTAATTTTGTGAGAGTGACAGAGCTCTGTGGTTTAACGCTCTGGGGAGAGGATTCACACTTCACACAGAAAGTCCCATCTTTTTGCTCACAAAAACCTATGGCTTGGACAGAAACAAAGAAAACAGCCGAGGATTACATTATGGCTCTACCTGTCTCCTCTTCTGTGCGGGCGGCGCTCCCGTCGGCTGGCGCGGACCTGCCGCTCTGACCCACGGCGATGCGCACGACAACTATGGTCTTACTGAAGGAAGCGAGCGAAATGCGATCGAAATGAATCTGTTTGTAGTTGGCTTGTCCCTAACGCATGTGCACATTCACATGTGCAAACTGAATCTATCAGACTGGATTCCGTGTGTCAAACCAGCGCTGAGTTCAGGTTAGATTTTATTTTATGCGCTGAAAAGGATTTGTTGTGCGCGCTGAACGTCTGGGCAGTGCGCGATTGCGCACGCGCGCACCTTAGAGGGAACAGTGCCTGAAGTTGTGTTTTGTTTTATTCACGCGTTTGAGTAATTCTGTATTATTAGTTTGCATGTCTATTTCTCCAAAGCTCAAAAATACACTGGTCTACCGTATGATGTCATGAAGTGATTGTTTTCAAGTTTCAAGTTACTTTTTGTTCAGATTGTTGAGTCCATGTCTGAAATGATTCAGTTATCCAACTCCAATCCAAGTATGGAGCACTTCCTGTGTTACCACGTGACATCAGAGTGTTTTCAGTCTGCAAGACGAACTCAGCCTAAATATGTAGGGTTTGTGTGTTAAATGTGTGAATGAAACAAAACTCCAGGTATGTTTTTGATGAGGAAACAACATTATAACATCTCATAATCTCGTAATATAGGCCCTTCCAAAGCAAATCAAATAAATAAAAAACGTACAGGCAATTAATTATACATGTAATTTGAAAACTATTTCTCAATTCAATGAAAATGACCAGTCTTAGGACTTTTTTTTCTCCTTTTGTTTTCCTACTATACTGTATCCATTTCATTCAATAGCTGTCACACACAGAAGCCACAGTAGAGTTTTCAGACAGACAGAGGTTTTCCAGAGGGCTGGAATATTATGCTCTAACTCCTGCTGTCTTATGTTTATTTAAAAAATTCATCTACACCAAAATCTGCTTCTAATCTTTTCAAAAATGTTTCTGAACCAAGTAAAACCTTGACACAATAATGGTGCCCTACATTAAAGTTGGTATTTCTGGTTATGTGCACAAATGCTTCACAGAAGGGAAATGCATTTATCTTGTATTTCTTCAATAGAGTTAAAAAAAAAACACATAGCAATACATACATCCTAACTGTGAGCCACAATCTTCACACATCTGGCCTGTAACTTGTGGGCCATCACAATATATTGAATTACAAGTCTCTTGGCTTTAATGAATAGTTATGCGGCAGCACGAGCTAAAAAAAATGAGGTAACTACATAGACCATGACCCTTTGTGCAGTTTCAGTGCAGACTACATGAATAAATAACTGTTCTAAGCACTTTGAAATCTTAGTACTATGGATTAAGTATTGTCAAGGCATTTTAAGAGGAAAAAGTAGCATATTCAGTTTTGTTGACTCCACAAAATATCCCAATAAATAATACAGAGAGATTTGGATATTGTTTCATCCATATTAAAATAACACAAATGTGACCACATTTGCAAAGAAAAAGTACTTGCTATAAATATTGAGTCCCAAATGATATTTTTACAGTCTTCAGATATTCAATGAGAAGTTGATATCATAGGCTTGAATGGACATATTAGCTGCCAGGGGGCTCTTCTGGCTCCTTCTGACCCTGACTCCAATTGTCTTACATTAGGATATTGTTGCCCCTCTCTCTGTAACTGCTACAGTCATACCTCATCATTTTGGTCTTAAAATTTTCATATTAACCCGCTCTACATAATCCTGAATTTTTAATTTTGCTATTTTGTCCCTAAATCAAGATATGAACATAAATAATGGACCAATCAGATGCCTTCATTCCCAGAGGTCGCTCCCGCTAGCGATAGCAACAGGTTTTATTGACAGCTCGTGCGTTTCGTTGCAAAGTAACCATTCCCACTTTCCGGGGAGAAGGGCGGGCACATTTAATAACCTCAATCATGGTTAGCTCTTGTGGTTGCTTTGATATTCGCGGTCAGATTTCCAAATATGGAGCCTGTAACCGTTAGCATCAGGAGCTTCGTTTGAGTGGAGCTGAAAGCTATGAGTGATGTCACGCTCACTTAGTCCACTTCTTTATACAGTCTATGGTTGATATAATAAGTATTGTGACATGTTCAGATAAATGTAATGCCATATCATGAAATACTGCAGGCAAAACAGTAAAGAATTACATCTCCATAGAGACAACTGGATTATGTAGAAAATCTAAACAGTGCACCTTTAAAATGGCAGCATACATATCCTAGCACAGCTGATGCCCTGATCCAACTTTGGTGTGACAGGCCTCTCTCACGGTGAAAAGCATGACCTGTTTACAGTGTTCAGCATCATCCAAATCAAATCACTCTCCCCATCCGTCAGTGGGCTAATTGAGGTTCCCTCTTTCATTAGTCGTCACCTCACATCTGCTTTGGAGGAAGCCAGACCAATCAATGCTGTGGGAGTGTTGGTGGGATGTGTTTGTCCTCAAGAGCCCTCAGCACTTTCTACTTTTCTTTTATGTGGGTTTATTCTGCACTGTACTACTATTCAAAGTCATTGTTCCTCAGAGCTTACAAAATAACAAAATGGATCTACAGTTAGGGCTGGACCGTTCATACTGAATACCGGTGTTTTATTATTTTTTAATGATATGAATTTTCCATAAACTGTAATACCGGTGAGTGTGTGCATACAAAACGTCAAGAACACAGAGCGGCGGAATGTCGCGCCGGTGGACTGTTTTGTAGTGGCATGAGAGTGGTGGAAGCACAAGCCATAGTCATAGTCATAGTTTGCTTTATTGTCGAAAACAATCATGTACATGTACATAGAGTGAATTCGAAATTTCGTTTCCCCACTAACCAGGCAGGACAGTGATAGAGTGGCTAGGGGAGGGGCCGCTGTGCATGCGCGCGCCGCCGACTGGGAGATGCAGAGTAGAAAAGATGCAATACACAATACAGTGACAATTTAACAACATGTAATGACAGAAAAACAATTGGAGATATAACATACGGTGATCTTTTTCGTTGGTAACAGAAGGAAGGGTGTCCCAATTTGAGGGCTGCAGCCTCCACTCCTTTGTTGGCCGCTCCGAAGGCTGCAAATTCTGCAGCCCTCGAACTAGCCTCTGCGGACTGCAAGGCTGTTGCCGAAATAAGACAGGTCCAGCCGCTCCCGTCGCCCAGCAACCAAGACACACTGCTAACGCTAATGCTAACAACACACACCACGCAAATTACGCACATGGAGCAACGCAAAATGCGACTCAGATGTCACTCAAAGATGCGTTTGCTGAGGGGACTGTCTACGACAAGAAAAGCAAACGGTGGAACAAAATTATCAACGCTATTACTATCCACTTTGCCAAAGACATGGTACCACTTAGTCCTGTTGAGCTTCAAGGGGATGATTAAAGCACTGGATCTCAGACATGTTTTACCAAGTCGAATTTACTGCGGTAATTATTCTCTAAATTATCAGGAAATGGGGTTAACACCTAGTCATGCATGAAAAAAAATACTGTCAAATACCGTGACACCAATATAATTTTGAAAAATACCGTGATATACATTTTTGGTCATACCGCCCAGCTCTATCTACAGTAGTTACCAGTTAAGGGTGCGCTATGGAAATGTTGTGGTAGAGGGGATGCAGCCTGCTTGGTTGCATGAAGATTGCTTTGCTTGAAATGTTCCACAGTATGGCCTTAAACCAGGGGTGGGCAATTATTTTTTCCATGGGGCCACATGAGAAACAGAAAATATTGAGGAGGGCCAAAATGCTTAACCCAATTCTGCATAATATTAATTGTATTTCTTTATCAAAAGCAGTAAATGGCAGTGTTTTTACAAGCTGGTAAGACTGGTAACAGTATATGTTATGACTAAGCAATGAAAAAGTGAGGTTGCCTTACAAAAATGTCATTTAAAAAAAACACCTCTAAAATAAAAGCAATTCAGCTTTAGTCCATGCATGAGGTAAAATGATAAAATATGTTTGTTTTGTAGTTCCAAATAGGTCTAAAAGGGTCGGTCACACTCAAACAAAGAGCCGTATGTGGCCTGGGAGCTGTACAATGCCCAAGTCTGCCTTAAACATTTCCATTTCGTCACAGAGACAAGCTTGCGGAATGGCACAACGATGCGAGGTTACAAGTCAAATCTATAGAGAGGCGACCGTACTTGCAGAATGTAAGGTGCAAGAATGTATGTTTTTCTTACCGACATCTGTAACTGAATACATGCACAATTGATTGTTTCATTTTAATGCCAAAGTGTGGAACATTCCAGGCAAATTAACAACATCCCTGTGGCAGACTCTTCACCAGAAAAGTTACATAGTGTGCCTTTAATTTTAATAAAGATGTCAAAAAAGAAACCGTGTTTGGACTAAGACTTTAAGATTATTATTTTTTTGAAGATGGCTTTTTTCAATGTTAGAAAAGGGTATTGTATTCTATATTTTTTGTTGTGTTTTTTCCTTGTACTGAGAGCTTAATGGCAGAGTGAGGTGTGTGAAGGAATTTAGCCAACACTGGCCTAGAGTAAACTCGGAAGAGACAAGAAAATGTAGGAGAGAAGTGCAGCTCTACATATACTTAGCATGTTTCAGCTGTGCAAGACTGGTGACACCACTAATACTTCCTCTATCCTGGACGTGTGTGTGAAGAGTTCCTATCTTTTGTGGAGTTAGAGAGATCCTGGCGGTTCCCATAGACTTGGCAAATCCCTGCCTTCCCAAATCCTTTTCTCACTGATTCCGTTGTCCTGCCAACGGTGAATGAAAAGCGTAGCAGTGCATTGTGGGTTGTTCATGCATGAGTAACACGGGGCCCCCCCCTCCATCTCCATCTGAGCGAGTGTACTTCTTTAGTTTCCCGCCCAGCTCAGACCTGGTCATTATACAGTGGCCCTGCCTGAACCACAGCTCTGTGGTTTTACTGCTTTTACTGTATGCATAGGGCACACGTTAGAGCCCATTAAAAAGGTACTTTTGTAGTTCTCCATAATGAATATGCCCACACAGTTCATTCCTAGTCTTCACCTGTCACATATCCACCACACCGGTTCTGCACTAAAATATGTATGATTGTTCGATTGTATTTGGGTGTATGAGTCTAGACACACTAAACCAGTTTAAGCAAAGAAGTCTCCAGATAATAAATAATATATAACTTATTTGTTGTCTCTACTGCAATATCACAACACCAATACCTATGCCAGCTATAGGATACACAGACAGTTAGTGACTTGCTAGAATCAAGAAAGATCTGTGAGTGTAGCAGTGTAAGAAATCTAAAATAAAAAATAAGAAAACAAGAAAATTGTTATACATTTTTTGGCATATTGCCCACCCCCAAATGATGAGTTGAGCATGCTTGTTAAAGGCTAAATTGGGATTTTTTTTTAGCATCTCATCTGGTGTCTTGTCTGCACTAAATTGGCCCATTATAACAACAATAGTCAGTTTTTGACCATTAGCCTTGATTTTTGTGAGTTAATGAACTCTTGAGAAGTCTGTTCAGAGGGCGACACCTCAATCCACATGACCACCAGTTTAACATTGTGAAACTGTTCCTTGATAAACTGCAATAACTGGATAAGGATAAATATTATATTTCGTACAATCCTACTGTATAGTTGCCTTCTGTCACTATTTGTACTAAAGTGGTCCAACACAGACCTGCCTGTGCTGGTTTGCATTAGTTTGTGACATTTGTGAGGTGCCAGAGGGAGCTGTGGTTTTCCTGTTGGACGTGGCGCAGCACCGTTCAGATCCAGTGTGGAGAGGATTAGGGCGATGCATTAGTCCAATCTGTGTTGATGGAGGGAAGCAGGAGATGAGCAGCCGTATGTCAGTCGCGTTTGGATTGCTTTGGGTTTTTGTCACGTCTGCTTTGGTCCAGTGTGCCTTGGCAAAGCTTCACTAAACGGCATTCTGTTGTTTTGTGATCTGTTTTTTTTATACATTCCTTTTTGCCAATGCATAAACATGCCCTGTACTGCCAATAAATGATGAAGCACACCAATTAAGAACAAAAGACCTCTCTCCGTGTGCTTCTATATGCTTTTGATTTTGTTTTTGTATTGGAAAAGATTAAAGAGATTGTAGGGAAAAGCAGGTTCTTGCATTTGCTCAGAATACAAATCTGCTGTATAGTCCATTGTAAGAGGTAGATGACACTGCCAAATGGGTTTTGGCGCAGGTGGAAAGGCAGATTAACAAATCACATCCAGTGCAAGACACTTTTCAAATTGTTTTCAAGACTTTATCACACATTTAACTTGCTGTAGAACTATATGTGTTATAGTATTCACAGATTGAAAACTAGGATTCAGTCGTTATGTTATGATGAATATGTCCAATGTAGTATTGTAACAAAAAACAAATCTATTTTGATATTAAAGGTCCCATGGCATGAAATTTTCACTTTCTGTGGTTTTTGAACGTTAATGTGAGCTTCCCTACCCTGTTTAGGGCCCCCCAATGGCTAAAAGTTGCGAAATGTGTAAACTGAGCATTTGCGATCCTTTTCTGCGTTTGAAAAAAACACAGCTCAAACCGGCGATTCTGAACAAGGTAACTTTGTTACGTAACATCGAAAAAAGAAATGCAAATGCAGTTCCACCACCGTCTGGATCTCCACCCCCTGTCTCTGTAAATCACGCCCAGAGAGTTTGGACCGCGAAGGAGCTACGCAATGCAAAATGCGTTTTTTTATTTGCCTGGAGGCACGTGCGAGTGTTTCTAGGCTCGGAAGTCCTTTACCCGACCCTCTGGACCTCTGAAACAGCAGTGGTTTAATTTTATTTTCTGTGAAAATGTGTTTTTTTCATTGAAATTCCTCTCCTTTCTTCCTTCGCGCTTAAAACGCGGAAGTGAGAGACAGCGCACAGAGCAGCGCTCCAGCGGGTGCATTTGGCCCCCACCCGCTCCTCTAACCCTATCTGTGTCCTTCTCATTTGCATTCAAGCAACAAGGCCCAGAATGAGTTGTTCAGACAGAGAGATTCTGACTCTGACTGTGTACATGTGTCTTTCTCATGCACTGAATGTTGATTTTGAAGAAGGATTCATTTACAGTATTAGGGAATCATTAAGGCACCATATAAAAGCATCAAGAAGTACCATGTCATGGGACCTTTAAGGATATGCTCAGTGTTACAGTGATAAACAGTTTAAGGTGTTTTTTCAGTAAGCAAACTAATAGTTACTTTTATATTTCTTTGTGGTATTGGGTCTTAACATATAGATCAAGAGCATTCTAAAGTTCAAAGACAGGTCAGATTTCATCCTTTATGGATTTTTTTCAGTATCGATGCTTGTAAGTATCTAGTTTTAGTATCAATTACTTTCTGTGTATCAGTATTTTTGACAACTCTTGTCAATGGTTGCTGGTCATAATACAAAAACATATAAGACTTAGACAAACCTTACTGATCCACAAAGGAAATTATTTTGACACAGTAGCTCACGCATCATAGTATATTATAATAACAAAGCAGAAATAGAAATGGTAATAAGAAATTCAAAATAAATAGCAAAAATAATGAGAGACTGATGTCAAATAAGGCTTAATTATATAAATGTATTTATTATCAAAACTATTGAGCTCACAAATAAGATTTGATATTATTACTCCTCCCACTCCTCAAATGTGTATTTCTGTATAACACAAAAACATGTTGTTCACAACCTACCTGACATTGTCAAACTGGTGCCATGTTGAAAAGATAATCACTTCAACTGTCAATGGCCCTAATCTTTTGCCTGTCTGCTGTTTGCACATGTAGCCTCTGCTCTGCTCATTGTTTCCCCATAGACATGAGTGGTGCAATGAGAGAATGAGACAAGCTGAGGTTGACTTTTAGATGACCTGGCCTCATGTGGCTTTCTTGTACTCAAATGGACATGAGGGATGGGAGTCCAAGGCACTCACCCAGAAGATGCAAGGTGCTACCATTGGATTTTACATGTGGCTACCAGGGAGCTTTTACACAGTACAGATACATCTTACACTCTTACACATCTGTCAAATTCAATCAATGTCTCTGTGGAGATTTTATTGTTTTGTCTAGAATGTTCCACAATATATCATTAATCATGTGCCTAGCTTTTTTCCATTACAGGTGCTTTAATTGCTCCAAAATATTCCAAAAAACATGTATTCTTAAAGTGAGGAAGCTCCTCTGATTTGTAATTTAGTCTAGTGTATCTCCATGTAAAAATATACAGTTAATGCCATATTTTGGAACATTCAATGCAAAGCAATAACAGCTCCATGGAGACAACCAGAAACATTAGACTTTACAGGGCTGGCCTATATTTTCTGATCCATGTTATAATGTTGTTGTTTTTTGTCACTAACAACAACATAAGTGTTTTGCTTTGCTTTGTGCTTTGTTTCATTCAGTCACAAATCCTGTGTATTTTGTTCTTCCCTCAAATAGAAAACACTTTTTTCCCCACCCTGTGATGTCATGTGGTAATACAGAAAGTGCTCCACTGTGTTTTTAAACTAGGGATGCACCGATCCACATTTTTTCACTTCCGATCCGATCCCGATACCTGAATTTGGAATCGGCCAATACCGATATTCCGATACCAAAACTGTTTTCAATATTATCATCATTATTGCAGGGATGAAAGAGTTCCGTTTTTTAGCGGATCTCCGCTTTTTTTTCAGCCGTGTTTTTTTTTTTTTTTACATCTGTGCAAATTCGTTGAGAAAGATTTTGGGTGTATATATATGTATAGTTGTGTTTAGGGTCGCCAACCGTCCCTTGAAAAACAGAATCGTCCCGTATTCAGAAAAAAAAGTACATGTCTCGTATTAAACTTCGTATTAAACTGCGGGCCGCGTGAGCCCGTGTCTGGAGCCGCGGACCGAGCAAGCGAGCGTGTGAGTGAGCGAGCGCAGCTCTTTCGCAACAGCGTGTACCATTGTGTGTACACAGGTTAAACTTTATAAAACATCCTATACCTCATCCTACCTGCCCGTGCCTCACTTAACGCATCGCTCCTCGCTTTTTCACCTGCACCTTTTAGCACGTATAAGCTCCTCCTCAATGCGGTCTGATTAGACAAAGTGCAAAGCAAAAACAAATCCAATATATACTACTAGTAGGCCTACCTGTTAATAAAATGTGGGTTTTTTTGTACTTTTATGTACAGTTTTACTTTATTGCTAACATATAGCATATAGAAATCCAAATTTCAGAAATTTAAAATTTCTGGGGGAGGTGCGCGCTCCGTGACTTTCCACTTTTTTCATGATTGGCCACTTTCATCCCTGTTATTGTTAAACTACAAATAAACTCATCTCTACAGGCAAGTAGGCCTATGATATGAACAAGTGTATGCATGTGTGTCCCAAAAGGCAACTTGAGGTAAGTATAGGTCTTGCATTGTCCCGTAGAATTACAGTACATACACTTTTTCTAGCGCGATCTCCCTGTGGTTTAACATCTGCACTTTTTTTACCTGGAGCACCGCACAACAGAGCCCGTGTGAATCGCGGTCAGTCCAGAGCACAGTGAGAATTATCAGTGACAATGGGCAGGCATCCGATGTCTAAATATCTGGAGTAAAGCTCAGATCTGGAACTCTTTTTAGCTTCTCAGCTAACTTGTTGACACTCGGTTGTAGAGTTCAGGTCGCGCTAGCGCAGTCTCTGATAAATAACTTCCGCCTCTCGGTACAATGGCTTTGCAAACATCGCACGTTGCAGTCTTGCGTTGAGGTGTTTCTAGTAAAAAGTATTTCCACACAGCGGACATGTTGTGATGAAAAGTTGGATAACTGCCTTGTGCTGCTCAGGACTAGACTAGCTCAGTGTTCGTCTGCTCGCTCGCGCTGCTAGTTCGCTAGCTGGCTGCAAACTGTGGAATGGATTTCCTGAATGGAGGCGTGTCTCATCATTACTCTGTGTCTCATTGAGATACGCCTCCGTTAAGGAAATCCATTCCACATTTTGCAGCAGGAGCAGAACAGGCGACAGGGAATCACTCGTGGAGTCATTTCAGCAGATAATGTGTATATACAGACATGGCTCATGGATCAGAAATGTTCGCAGGTTGGATTGGAATTTCCGATCCGTGAATTACGTTAATAATGGAACCCGATTCCGATACTGGATCGGATCGGCCCATCCCTATTTTAAACTCCAAACTCCATATATATTCACTAGAATCCTCTGCAGAATCTCTACTGAACGAAAGGATAAATGTAGCTTTCAAGTCACCACAAAGTGGAACAGAGCATTTTGTGGTCGGAGATGTAGACAGACTAATAATAAAGTGTTATTCAAACATGTATGAATGAAACAAAACACATCTCTGGGTATGTTTTTGATGAGGTAACAATAATATGGCTTTAAGCTCTCTGCGTGATATAGGACCTCTTAAATTACATAGTGTTGTTAAAGATCCCATGACATGGTACTTCTTGATGCTTTTATATGGCTCCTTAATGGTTCCCTAATACTGTAAATGAATCCTTCTTCAAAATCAACACTCACTGCATGAGATATGACTCTGACAGTCTTCATGAGGCTAGATATGTGTCTAAAATGCTTTATTCTGAGTGTTGCTGCTTCAATGCAAATGAGAAGGACAGAGAGATTGGCTAAGGAGCGGGGGCGGCGGGTTTTCCCCCGCTGGAAGCGCAGCTCTGCACCGCTGTCTGCTCGCTTCCGTGTTTAACACAAGAAGACAGATGGGAGACTTTGCAATGAAAAAAAGCATATTTACACAGAAAATAAAATTAAACCACTGGTATTTCAGAGGTCCAGAGGGTCGGGTAAGGGACTTGCGAGCCTAGAAACACTCGGACGTGCCTCCAGGCAAATAAAAAAACGCATTTCGCATTGCGTAGTGCATTCACAGTCCAAACTCTATGGGCGGGATATACAGGGACGCTGAGCGGAGACAGAGGGAGGGGCTGGAGCTGCATTTGCCGATCTGACATCAAAAAGGTGCCTTGTCCGAACTCGCCCATTTCAACACTGGTTTTGTGTAACGCAGAAAAGGCCCGCAAATGCTCAGTTTAGACATTTCGCAACTTTTAACCATGGAAGGGGGGGGGGGGGGGACTCACATTAACGTTCAAAAACCTCAGAAAGTGAAAATTTCATGCCATGGGACCTTTAAAGTGAAGAAATATTATATATATTTATTTAATATATATTTTTTCTTCTTCCATGTCACATTCCCAGGAGCCTTACATTTAACATGACTCGAAATGGCCTTAACCATGTTAGCACAGACGTCACATGCAGGGGACTGCTCTGTGTGACGGATCAAACACTCAACCAGGATCACATGTTACGTATTTGCCCTGCTGAGGCCTGTGTGTGGCTCCTTTAGTTCCCATGACTGCTTGTTTGAGCTGCGTCATGGGTGCTTACATGGGGTTGTGCAGCCATTTTCTCTCGGCCACAGAGCTGTTGTGGTTTTGGAGCAGTTATTGTTTAGCTTTCTTTTAGTTCCATTCTATTTTTGTTGCGCCTAAAATGTGCCATGACTCTGAGCCCACAGGCATAATACAGCACAGTCACGAGAAGCCAGAGCTGTACATATGGGTTATGAAGGGCAAAATTATTCATCCACTCTTCACAATTTGAGCTGAAGTGAAAAAAGGGAATTTGATAGAAGATGGCGTGCAATGTACTAAAAAAAACACACACACATATTTGGACCAAGCTCTTGTCCTAAATGATTCATACTCTTTCTCGATAATAAAAAGCAAAGACAGTTTTTTCACTCAGGTTCCAAAGACTTTAAAAAATATTTTCTGTCAGTGACACATTTCAATTATGCTCTCATTATTTTTAGTTTTCTTCAATTCTCCGCAAATTCACTATGACAAGGCTCAAGTTTGGTTGCTTTGCTTTCCCTTGGATGTCATTTTCATTCTATGACAGCCTCATATCTTGATGGTAGCTTTTGGTCATTGTCCAGGCAAAGGCTATGATTTGTTTTTAACTATTTGAACTAAATTGTATGTTCTGCTTGAAAACTCATTGTTGCTAGATTCAGCTTGAGCAGAAGTGTAATTCTTGTAATGTCTGTCAAGTGTTTTTCAGTATCGCACAGAGAAAACCAGTCACAATGCTCCAATAATGACCTGAATTCAAAGTGACACATCTCTAGTCCTTTGAGTTTTGGTCTCTTTTTCTGCTCCTCTCAGCATGGGGCCAGTTAGAGCCAAAATGGTGCTGTAGGTTCTGCTGTGGCCCCCTGACAGGCTGATGAGGGGACTGCTGTCTGTTCTACGGTCCTATTACATGATCACACAGGCTGACCCCCTGAGTGTGCCTGCCCTGTACTATTCTTATGGGCTACTTGACACCATATACACTAGATTTTGATTTGATAGCCAGATCTTGAATGTTACCGTACAATCCAAATCATAATGTCCTTCCTAGGCCGGACACAGTAACAAAATTTGTGTGTGATATATTGCTGAAGTAAATATAGATGATGAACGATAATGTTGAAACCAAACCATAAAGCAGAAGTATCCACCAAAAAGTATTATAAATGTTAAAAAAGATAACCGAATGCAACATTTGCATGCAACACAGTCGTTAGTTTCTATCTATAATGAATCATAGTACAGGAAATAACCAAAATGTTCCCACTATTACAAAGACAATCTATCCACGATAAATATCGACCCCCCAGAATTATTGTTCCATCTGTCTTATATTGAACAGTAAGTCGATGTAGTATTTATTGTGACAAACCTAGTCCTTCCTCCTTTGAGTAATTTTTATGTGTATGACCTTGATTATTAAACTTGATAAATCACATTTCTCAGTGGTTTCAAGATAATTTTGAAAGTTGAAAGTAGGGATGTCAACAATTAATCGACTTAGGATTAATTGTCGATCAAGACGTTGGTCGAACAAAATGCATTAATTGTAATTAATCGCGGACACGCGCACCCGCGTGGTCACAAAACAAAGCAACCGCGCACCGTGCTCACTCAATGGCGCTGCGCGTACACCAGGGCTGCTGAGCACGAGATCGAACCGCGGCACCCGGAATGCGTAGTCTCAGCCCTAGCCACAAACCAGCCACACGAAACCAGCAGCGGCACGTGGTGGTTTAATCCTGGTTTAGTCCAGGTCTAGACCTGGTTCAGTCCTGGTTTAGTCCAGGCCCAGTACAGGTTTAGACCTGGTTTAGACCTGGTCTAAACCTGGTTTAGTTCTGGTCTAGACCTGGTTTAGTCCACGTTTAGTCCTGATCTAGTCTCTTAGCCAATCAGGATGCAAAACACAATGTTACACTATTTAAAAAAAAATAGAAAAAAAAATTTTGAAAAAAAAAAAAAATCCACGAACCGCGATAGAGCGAGGGATTACTGTATTTTGTTATTCAGCATCAATACATTTGTCTGCTTTTTACTAAGGAATAATTAATTGAGGAATATACAATATAATAATACTATGATATATTTTTGACTCAGTGTTATGTATACTATAGCTTATATTCTTAAAGACCCTATTGAAACACTAAAAATTAAGGTGAAAAACGCCGCTTATCAGTTAATCGTTAATCGATCGATAAGGTCAATCAACTATAGATTAATGAATTAATCGATAATTTGCATCCCTAGTTGAAAGTTGAAAGTGCAACTTTATTACCCGCCCTATTGGCCTGTTATTTAACTTGATGTCAAATAATGTCCCATTGAAAAGTTGCATTCCATTTCTCAAAAATCAAAAACATCTACGTGGAAATCCACTGCTTGTTACAGTGTAATGCCACTGTGAAGAAGTGAGATCAGCAGCAGAGAATCAGTTCTCCAGGTTTGAACAGGAAGTCATCGTACCTGTTTCTATTATGTTTTTTATTTCTGTTTTGTGGTTTGCATAGGCCTGTCATGGTAATACATTTTGAAGCATGATATTTTGCTACAGAGAAGCACTGTGATAAACTATAGTCTGATTATTTTGTTTGGCAACACAGTGGATGCGCGCAGAAAACCTGAATGCAGAAAGCGCTGCTGTCTGTGCAGTTAACATGAAGTTGCAACACTAGCAAGCAATGTTATAAGCACACTAAAACAGTTTATCACCATGTGATAAAATAAATTATGATACTAAGTTAACATTAGTGAGTGGGATACGACTTAATGATCCGTATGTGTTAAAGGCGGATGAGTGCGTAAATGACGAGAAGAAATGGCTCAAACTTCAGTATCCGGACATCCACTCATACCTGATTGATACAACTAGCCTAGCCGCCGAGAAAGCCTGAAGTCGTGCTGAAATCCTATGAGAGACTGACATGATACAAGATAGGACATCGGCTCTTTCTGCTGGAGACATGCGCAGTAGAGCGCCAAGTGATACATTACATTACATACATTACATACTAATTAGTGCTGTCAGCCGATTAAAAAAATTAATCTAATTAATTACAGGATTTGTAATTAATTAATCTAATTAATCGCATTTTTTAAATAATTTTTTTTAGGTGGTTTATTGTGCTCTCCCACAATGCAAAAAAGGTGTCAAACGTGTGATTTATAGTCGTACAGTGAAAAGACTGCAGACTTCCCCTTTAAGTCTAAGTTTTTCACTCACTCTCTTTGTCTCCACTGTAAACATGACAAGACTGCTGGCAGACCCCCATTCCCCCTCCCACATTATGTAACATTCATTGGAAAGCTCATTTACACCATTCCACTAATACATGGCAAATATTTCTGGTGCCAAAAGGTGAGCACGTACAGCAGCTTTCATGCAACGTTAATAAATAATATTGTAATGACCTGGGTTAATGGTGTCTGTGCCTTTAAGGGGTTGGCTGTTGGGCGCATGCGTGGGACAGGTGTTGGACTGTTAATGTTGAGTGAGTCCGAACTTCTGTTTAATAAAGTTCATTGGAGAATAAGAGAAGCCTGGAGTCATTACAATATACAAGGCTTCAAATATACAGAGAATACAAATAATTGCCCGTGAAAATTACTCATGGCTCACATGAGCCCCGGAACCCGCGAGGAGGATTTAAACTCCCGGTGTGGATGTGTCCGGACCATCGCACCACGGGAGGAGGGAGGAGGCAGCAGCGCGGGGTGAGTAAATGATCGGGTTTAGCGTGATTTAGCGTGATGGGCAAAACTGACTAAGTCAAAACTTCTAAGTGTGCACCCTTAGTCGTGGCAGAACACGCTGGAGAGGTTATGGGAATTGAGAATGGTTCAGCGCGGAACGCAGCAGATAGGGAAACGGGCTCGTGTGTCTTCACATGCTCTCCCCTATTAGAACTGCATTCGTCTCTGTACATATGCCGACCAATGGTAGCACGGCATTTCTCATCGCGTCATCGCTGTCCAGGGACAAGAGGGACCTGCTCCGTCACATTTTTATCAATAAACTCGCCGTTCAAAGGCCCCGCACGCCAAATTTAAAATGTGCGCGCATTGAATTGCCGCTCATAATTAATTGCGTTAATTTTTATAACGCGTTAATTAGCAGTGTAATGAATTAATCTAATTAACGCGTTAAACTGACAGCCCTAATACTAATACATTTCAAGCAAAGCAAGATAATCCCAGTAAACCGTTTGCATGGACTGCAACAAATAAATGGAAACCCAAAATATATTGTTCCAGCTTTCATATATTGAGTGGTAAGTCAATATACTAGTAGTTATTATCGTGAAAGGCCTATGTTTGCAGTAATACAATTAGAGTCGACCAGTATAGTGCAACTAATGGCTGATAAGCTCTGCCGATATTTTTGGGCAGATTTTTATTATTTTCTCCAAATTAGAATTGACTTAGAATTAGAATTAATTGACTACAAACTCCCCTACAGCCTTTTTTTTTTTTTTTTTTTTTTTTTTTTTAAATAAACCTATAAGAGAGCTGTGTAGTCACGTTTTGTGCAGGGTCATCTTTGTATTAAATATAAAGCTTTGTGTGTATTTTAGGCAGCAGATTGACTAAAACTAAATATCTGCCTGTGCTGGAGATTTAAGGTCAATAGCCAATACTCTAAAAAGTCCAAATATTGGCCCGAGATACAATACCACAAAAGCATAAAATGTCATCTTTTAAAGTAAACAAATGCGACAGCCTCCTCCTGAGCGGCCCCATGGATGTTTAATTTGATAAATAGCGTATGTACAACTCCATCTCTGCTGGTGCTGCACACAGGAGCTCAAAGTTCTCCATCGCTGTAACCCATGGGGTGCTTTGCTGTATCTCGCCATGGCCCAGGATCTAGATTTATTCCTACCAAGCCATTTTGACAGCGATAGCAGTGTGAATTTGCCTTCATGCTGAGAACTGGAGAGAAACAATGAATTCACATCCTCAAATACTGTGTTTGTGCCACGTCTGGTCATTATTTGACCATTTGCCCACAGTTTCACATCAACAAATCTGAAGGAATAGACCAGCACACAGGCAGGCCGCTGTCTAGTGCCGGCCCTGGGATGAGACAGAGCCTCGAGATATGCTGCGTTCTTCCATCTCGGCTGCAGCTGGTGTATTTGGCAGATGTGAAACAGTCCTGCATGAACACTACTGAGCACAGGACATCTACAAGCTTTCATGTGGTTTGGGCTGACAGTACTGACAAAATTCATGTCTTGATACTTGACTGTGATCCTTCACACTTATTTTGGGCATTGGCGATCAAATCAAGTTTACCCTGTGGTTATGTGGCCACTGCACTACTGCCTAAGACCAGTGTTTCCCATTAATACAGGAGACTATGGTGGCCCCTATAGTCTAAAATTCTCCCCTATAGTCTAAAAATAACCTGGATTATATTGGCATGACAAAATTAGACTTTACTCATTGTATTATCATAAACACTGGTCAAAAATTACTAGTTGAAGATTACATTTAGGCAGTAAGTGGTATTTATACTCTCTAAATTTAATGAGATTAAATTATTCAATCAAACAAAAATAATTTGTACTGCCAAAATCTTTTAAAAATCTATGGGAAACACTGCTAAGGCACTTAGTAGCGTCAGGGTTGAGTGATAATATAAGCCTCAGAAAATAGATCTGCAATTAAGCCTGTCACTATAGCAAATTTTGAACCACGATAGTTTGCTACAGAGAAATATTGTGATCAACGATAATACTGAAACTACTTTATGCTACTGATATAATTAAAATTAAGCAGATAAGATAACCCTGTTGAACCATTTTTAAATGGTTAGTATGCAACAAATAAATGGCAGAATTAACCAGTAGATAGCCACTGAAGTGACTTATTTCCCCAAGAGCTCAAATCTTATTGCATCACAACAAACACAACAAAAATCTCCCAATTTTTACAAAGAACATATACATATTGTGCACCAAAATATATTGTTCCAGCTCTCACATATTAAACGATAAGTCCATATAGTAATTCTTGTTTAACCACTCTGTTTCACACTTAAAGATGCATTGTGTAACTTTTCTAGTGAAGGGTCCATCAAATGCTTTTCTTCATGGAGATGTTATTTTTTGTCTGGAATGTTTCGCACTATGGCACCTTTCCATCTGCATGGAGACAACCAGACAAAGTTACAGGTCAGATCTGTGAAAAGGCAGCCCCGCTCGCAGTCAGAATGCTGTTTTTCTAGGTATTTTTGAGCTATAAAACCACATGTAATTTAATAAATGTAAGGTATAGCTGTTTAATGTCATACTGTGGAACATTTCAGGCAGTGCAATTACATATTCATAGAAACAAGAAGGTGACAGACTCCCACCTAAATATTTGTTTACTTTCTTGCAGTGTTCTGTATAACAATGCATAAAAAAAAAAAAAAAGTATTTCTGCTTACAGCACAAAACGCCGTATGCTCATTATAAACTCATTAAGATACTCGTATTGTTTTACCAAATATAAAATTCTCAAAGATTAAAGAAAAAAAAAACACAGGGCTGTTTTTAAAGAAATTACTGTTGTTGAAATTGTACCTTTATTACAACAAAAACTTTGACATGTTTTTCATGATAAAATGAAAACAGCTCAGCCCTGTATGTGTGCGTGTGTGCGTGTGTGTGTGCGTGTGTGTGTGTGTGCGTTTGTGCGTGCATGTGTGTGTGTGTGTATGTGTGTGCGTGTTCTCTCTACCTTAGAGTGTCATTAATCAAGTGGAGTATTATTGTTTTCTACATCTCCCCCAAGTCTACACATTACCATTTTAATGACATTACTCCGCTATTAATCTGCTTACCACACAGCCACTGGTGCAACTTATAAAACTATCAAAGAAGTACTTTGATTAAAAAAAAGAAAAGAAATTAAAAACAAGGGCCATAAAGACAGAACAGTAATTAAAAACCCAATTTAATGAAAGAAAACTCATAAACAAGAAATAGAACTGAAAGGATTTGGGGGAGAAAAGTGTCAATGCAGCAGTTGTGAAAGGGACAAATAATTGAAAGCTTAATGCTCTTGCAAAATAAATAAAATAAATACATAATCAAACAAAAGGTGGATGAGTTACATACACAGCCTCCAATCATAGATGATCGAATTTACCATAAGTTCTAAATTAAAAGGGCACCTAGAAATGTTTTAAAAGTTAAAATGTATTTGTAAATTGTGTTGGTAATTATCGTGCTCATTCATTGCATAATACTGCTGTGGAATTTCTACATAAACACAAAATTGACTCTTGTGAGCTTTTAGCCATATCATGATATTGTTATAATGTGCACCTCCTAAGATGAAAATGCTCTGTTCCATCTTGTGATGTCATATGGTTGTAGTTTTCAAGTTAACAGCTACTTTTTTACCTTTTGTTCAGTATAGAATGGCAATTCCAAGGCTGAAATGATGCAAATGATTCTAGTGAAGGTGTATGGAGTCTAAAAACACAGTGGAGCACTTCCTGTACATGACATCACAAGGTGGAGTGTTTTCAGTTTTGTAAGAACTCATCCTAAATACTCATTAACATGTGTTAATGAAGCAAAACACAATTCCAACAATGTTTTTGTGAGGAAACAACCTTATAACATAGATCAGAAAATATCCTAATATGGGCACTTTAAGTAATATAATAACTAATTGTACAAATTTATATATTCATTCATTCAACTATCATTCATTCTCTATAAGTAAATAGAAAGACTGTGCTGGACTTGCCTATTGTTGTTTATTTTTACTTTTCATACTAAACAAGTGAATATATTGCCCAGTACCTTTTAAAAAAACTAAAGAGCAGTGTTCTTAATACAACGACATTATGCCCTCTCATCGGGAGTTGCCATGGCACCAAATAACCACTATTCATGTCAGTCGTCAAAATGTTATAACTGCTTAGTGTACGCTTCATAATAACTGAAGCCTAAAGGGAACAAAAGGACTTATTAAGGCAAGTACAGGTTGTCTTTTTGTGAAATAAAATGTAGTCCATTTCCCCATTAGCTGCAAACAAATCTTTGTGATGAAAATTGTCCAGTGAAAACAGGTGTATCAGAAGTGGACTGGAAAAATTCTGCCTTGGGTGAGAGCCAAGAATGCGCTTATGTGTTTATGAGCTTGTTTGCATGGAATACAAATGTGGCTGGCACCTCCATCGGTAAAATACTGCCACTGCCATGTTTGCTCAAAAATGACCACTATAATTTAGACAATAGGAAATTAAGGATGGGGCGTAACAAGACTAAACATGAAAATCAATATACAAATGTTTGTGTACTGACAAAAGGAGGGCTACACAACTGATACATAATCCGTGAATGAGTCTGCTCTTTTGAATGGTTCCTTTATGTGAATGGTTGGAACTGGATCTCATTTTTTAAAAGAATCAAGAATCTTCTTTCTAATTTGTATGCATTTGTATACTTTATTTATTTACTTTATTTATACCAAACCAACATAAGAATCAGCACAGAAGATTATGCATCATTTCAACACACTCCCACTTTAACTTTGAACCATTTATAGGTTGTATGGAGGATTTTTTGTTTTGTTTTAAATTGTCAATGATAGCATTATATAGATGCAGCAGCCTTGTAATTATGATGACCAACAAAAAAAAAGAATGAAAATCCATCAACTGTGGACGTGGTGGGGCCAGCTAAACATTAGCCAATAGATAATGAGGCTACCTCGTTATCTGTCAATCAAACTCCCTATATTTCTAGTGTAACTGACTTACCAGCGCGCTGGGATTACATGGTTTACGTACGCCTCTCACATATTCCACAGATGCAAGACGCTGTTTACTCGCCAACGCAGTGGTTCTTAGTGGCTTTTTCCAACTGTAGCTTCCTCGCAATTAGCACAAAGTTTGTTGGCAGACAAGAATCCACTACCAGTTAGCCGCTAAAGAAAGTACATTTTTGAGGTCGCTGAAAGAAGAGGAGAAGGGGAAAAGGAGCAAAGCCAAACTAAGGTGATTCTCGTAGATTCCTTCCAGCGATGGCGTGCACTGAAGCAGAGGGTCTAAACACTGACGTGTTGGTCGCTAAATTACTTCTGGACAGGAAACTTCTGCTTATCATTTGAAAACGTACAGTATAGTTACAGCAGCAACAGCGATTCTGAACGCGCAACGGCTGTAAACAAACAGCGTAAGAGTAAGGAGGAGGTGGGAGGAGGTGTTTCTATTTAGGGAGCTGTGGGGGGATGGGTTCAGGCATGCGCAACATTTGAAAAAGGATAAACATTCCCTGGATTTCTCGTTCCTTGGAAAATCCTCTATACCTTTTTAAACTATTTTTAGCCTTGGTAATTTCTCTGGCTGATTAGTTTTATAATGAGTTCTCACATTGGCTTCTGTCACATAAATAAATCGTTAGAGAACCAGTCTTTTGATCGGCTCTTTGAAAGAACAGATCCAAAAGATTTGGATCCCGTAAAAGAGTCAAAAGCCCCATCACTAGACTGCACTATTAGCTGTTAAATATTTGCAATTTGCTGATCACAAAAAGGCTGCAAATTGTATGTATAAATCTGCTTACAAGTTATTATACCCACAGACATGTTTGGAAATGCATGTGATTCTTGTATTATTTTACCATGATCCTGACCAAACCGAAGCAAAAAGATTATGGAGATGGTCCCCGGGCGCAGTAATGTGCTGCCCACTGCTCCTAATAACAGGATGGGTTAAATGCAGAGAAGATTTTCTCCTGTGTGAGATCAATAAAGTCACTTCTATTCTCTTCTCTTAAATGTTAAAACTAAAACCTATAACAAAACACTGATTTGAATCTCCTGGATCTTGATTTGTTTAATGGGATGGCAGTTGTGCAGTTAGTAGAGTATTTGTCCTCTGATCCAACGGTTGGGGGTTCGAATCCCGCTCTCAACATAAACATAATTGGTTAAGCAGTCAGATCCAGTGGCCCACAGGTTGGCAGTGCAATTCCAGCTCCCACAGATGAATGCTGTCTTTGTGTCCTTGGGCAAGACACTTAACTCACCTCTCTTCCATTGTCTGTGCACACTGGTGTATAAATGTGCGTGAATGGGTGAGTGGTTCCTTCGAGTGCCTTGATGGTGGAAAAGCGTGTGCCACTGAAAACTCTTCACTTGTTTGTTACGTAAACATCTTTTACAATAAAACATTCACACAGAGAGGAGCCTGGCTGGTTGAGAAGAATGAATCAACATTACATTTGTTGTTTTCACTACAGTCCATCTGGCCTTTTAGCAGTGACATTCTTGCTGTTGCATCTTGGGTAGTGGGCTGCCAAAAGTCCCATGTGGCAATATCAGCTGCTCCACTGTCAACAGGCTGGTAATGCCAACATAAAGAGGTCAGGCTCGGGTAAACTTGTGCGACCAAGAGTGAAGGACCAAAAACTTGGGCCTGGGTACAAACCATCTTGTTGAGCCCTGATTAGATATTCTGTATGTAACAATGCAAATTACAGACTTTGAGGGGGCCCTTTCCCTGCACAATTTACGAGAAGAAAATAATCCTGCTCTCCATCTTGCTTGCAAATGTAAGATTTATTAAGACATGCGACGTTTCGGCAC
The DNA here is from genome assembly GCA_036785185.1 of Paratrypauchen microcephalus. Lineage (NCBI taxonomy): Eukaryota > Metazoa > Chordata > Actinopteri > Gobiiformes > Gobiidae > Paratrypauchen > Paratrypauchen microcephalus. Next base: position 7,757,544 of record JAVJIX010000034.1, on the reverse strand, counting down.
TAGGCCTTCATCAGGCAAAATAGGGACAACTTACAAAAGTGGCACAACCATTAAAAGTCCTATATTATTGACTTTTGTGAGCTTTAAAGATCCCATGACATGGTACTTCTTGATGCTTTTATATGGCTCCTTAATGGTTCCCTAATACTGTAAATGAATCCTTCTTCAAAATCAACACTCAGTGCATGAGAAACAGAGATAAGATGAGAAAGAGCATTTTTTCTCTCTCTCTTGCAAATGAGGAGAAAAGAGCTGGCCTATAGTAGAGGGTGGGGGCGTGGCCAAACTCTCCGCTCTCCGCTCTAAGCTCTCAGCTGATCCATTTCCGTGTTTTTGCACGGGGGGAGAGATGGGAAGCGTTCCATTGAAAAATAAACACATTTCCACAGAAAATAAAATGAAACCACTGCTGTTCAAAGGTCCAGAGGCTCAGATAAAGGACTTCCGAGCCTAAAAACACTTGGACGTGCCTCCAGGCAAATAAAAAAACGCATTTCGCATTGCCTAGCGCATTCGCAGTCCAAACTCTCTGGGCGTGATTTACAGAAACGCTGAGTACAGACAGACGGGGGTGGAGCTGCATTTGCATTTCTTTTTTCGATCTGACGTCAATAAGGTGCCTTGTTCAAAATCGCCCGTTTGAGCTCCAATTTTTTCTAATGCAGAAAAGAACCGCAAATGCTCAGTTTAGACATTTCGCAACTTTTAACCATGGGGGGGTCAAAAACCTCAGAAATTGAAAATTTCATGCCATGGGACCTTTAAGCCATGTTATAATGCTATTACCTATCAAAAACATACCTGGAGTTGTGTTTTGTTTCAATCACGTATGTTCGAGGGACCCTTTATTATTATTCTATCTACATCTCCAAAGCTCAAAATGCTCTGTTCCACCCTGTGATGTCATGTCGTGGTAGATTAAAGTTAACGGCTACCATTTACTTTTACTTCAGGAGACAGAAATTATCCAAATGATTCTAGTGAAGGTGTATGGAGCTAAAAAACACAGTGGAGCACTTTTTGTATTACCACCTGACATCACAAGGTGGTGTTTGAGTGAAGAACTCAGGTTTGTGTTAAACATGTGCGAATGTTTTTGATGAGAAAACGTCAGAAAATAGTGTAATGTGGGCTCTTTAAGCATATCAGAGATGAATAAATGTTGAGGGTAGTGTCAGAAAGTTCTACATTTAAAACAGTGAACCTTAAGAACTTGGATATATTTTATCTGCAAGTAGTAGTTCATTTTTAACATTATTTTTTGAGAAATAGAAAGTCCTCTCAGAACATCCAATAAAATGCCTACAAAAGCAGATGATTTTCGAGGGATTTTTTTCCACCTCAAATGGACTATAGTATTTATTCATTTCTGCACTGAGAGCTTTTCTGACTGACCTAGTTCTGGCAAGTGCATAAAAATAAAAACATGTAAAAGCATATTTCTACTTCTTAACATGTTACTTTAGAGTTTAAAGGGCCCATATATTATATATTTTCTAATGTTTCCTCATCAAAAATATACCCAGACTTGTGTTTTGTTTCATTCACAGGCGCTTTGTGTTACAATTTTCTATGAAAAGCGCCTTATAAATATTGTTTGATTGACACGTTTAACACACAAACCGTGCATATTTTGTCTTATTTATATTTAGTTCTTCTCCCAAACACAAAACACTCTTGAATAATTATGGTTTATTAGTCTGTCTTAGTCTCTTCCACCTTTTGATGTCATGTGGTAATACAGGAAGTGCTCCATTATGTTTTTAAACTCTATACACCTTCACTAGAATAATTCCAGCACTGGAATTGCCAGTCTGTACTGAACAAAAGGTGAAAAGTATAGCTGTTAACTTGAAAACTACCGCTTCATGACATCACAAGGTGGAACAGAGCATTTTAAGCTTTGGAGATGTATACAGACTAATAAACCATGATTATTCAAACATGTATGAATGAAACAAAACACAACTCCAGTTATATTGATGAGGTAACAACACCATTATAACATGACTTAAAGCTCATAACAATCCATTTTGTTTAATATAAGACCTTTAAATTATTCTTTAGGTCCACAATTCAGTCATCAGGATAGTGTTCCAACAGGCTCACGTATCTTTAGTGTAAACGGAAAACCCCATCCATATCCCTCCCTTTCTCTGATCAGTTTTTGCTTTCTGTATTTGCCCCATCTTCTCCATTGAATCCAGCAGATGTGTGTTTGTGCACATGATGAGATTCTGTGAGTGGAAAAAAGAGAGACTTCCTGAAAGTGTGATCCCGGCAGCTCCGGAGTGCTGCTGTCCAAGAAATGGTTTTATTGGCTTATGGTTTGTGCTGAGAAGAAGTCTCATTCACATAATCCTTAAGCAGCTAGAAGCCAGAACATCCACTGCTGTCAGCCATTGTTGTGTTGAGGAAAATCCAGCTACAGTTTAGTGTGTTGGCCCCAAAGAAGCACACATGACAACAACAAGATTTTCCTGTAATTGCTTGATTTTTTTTTTTTTTTACTATTGCTTTTTTTCTAGTTTTATGAAAAGAAAACCATATGGATTACCAAAACAATAGCTCAAAATGACATCGCATAGCTGTGATTGGACTGTTTCAAAACTGGATGTTTGTCAGATGTGCTCTGTGTTTTGGTTCCAGTTTCTCCTTCAGTATTTCAGAGTATTTCAGTTCCGTGTAGTAGTACCAGAGTGCATCCCCTTTTCCAGACCTGTGGCAAGATTCTGGTCTGGGTTTTTTGCTGAGTTTATAGTCACAAAGAGAACATACAGGCTCCACATAGGCCTTTCACAATAACAACTTTTGATGTGTGATATATTGCTGAAGTAAATATAGATGGTAATATTGAAACAAATCCATGCCAGACACGCAATTTAAACCAGAAAATCATATTTGTTAAAATTTGTTAAAATAAATCATGTGCTGCAATACATAAATAGCAGACTGAAACACGTTTTTACTTCGTTTGTATCTGTAATGAGTCGTAGGGCTTAAATCTTATTGTTTAACCAAAAAGTAATAACAAATTTCCCATTATTGCAAAGAAGATGTACACATGATAAATATTGACCTAAAAAAATATTGTATTGTATTATTGTATTATATTGAAAGATAAGTCTGTATAGTAATGACTATGACCGTAAAATGAACCATGGGCCTTCTTACATCCTTTAGTATAAAAGTAGTATAAAACATATGCAATACAGGCTTTGCATTCTTCTCTCAGTTTCTCTTGTTAAATTAGTTCAAAAGAGTGTGCTATTGTTGTGGGTAATACAACCATTTCCATTTGAAAAGCTCGCCTAAGTGTCTTTGATAGGCGCAAAAGCACACTATTAGCCTTGTCACTTTGTTGGATCACAGATGGCACGCCAGGGTCAAAGGTCATTCACTTGAGGCAGAAAAACCACAATTTAGATTTTTCATCGACAGTGGCTGCAAAGTGGACTGGCTCTCCCCAGGCAGCTGGGCCAGGGTCAGAATGCTGTACGCTTTTTGCTAGTTTTATGGTGCTGTGTGCAAATGAGCCCTTAGAACAGTGCCACACATTTACATAATTTCAGAAGTAAAAAATACATTTGTAAATTTAAATATCCTATCTTACCCCAAAAAATATTTCATCCACATGTTTGAGTAATCCTTTATTATTATTTTCTGTCTACATCTCCAAAGCTCAAAATGCTCTGTTCCAGTTTGTGATTGTCATGGTAGTTTTCATGTTAACGGCTTCTTTTTACCTTACAGTTCAGTAGAGAGTGGTAATTCCAGGCCTGAAATCCTCCAAATTATTCAAGTGAAGGTGCATGGAGTTTAAAAACACAGTGGAGCACTTCCTGTATTACCATGACATCACAAGGTGGAACAGAGTGTTTTCAGTTTGAGGAAATACAGTAAGCCAGGCTAAGTATGCTGGTTTTCTGTATTAAACACCTGTAAATGAAACAAAACACAACTCCAGGTATGTTTGCAATTAGGAAACAACATGATAACATAGATCAGAAAATGGTCCTTTAACAAACGTATGAATATTCTAAAATCATGTTACATTTTTCAAACACTAAACAACAGACTTTCAGAGAGAAATTTTTGTGTTGTCTCTACAGTACAGTATGTGCAGGTGCATTTTTGTATTTTTTTTGGGTGCGTAAACACGTAAATTTGTGCCCAATCAGCCTAGCACAAAGCAGCTCTTTTCAGCTACTTCCTCTAACTAGCGTTGTCGTGAATCAGGTGCTGAAATTCCAGTCTTTATTTCAGGATTTTACTCTGTATGTGTTACACTGTCAAATTCTAATTCTTCAAGTTTAGAACAGAGCAATGGCTAAACAACTAAACAGTAAACATTTATATTTTATTCAGTTTTTTTCTATAATACATTATTTACGCACTTACATTACCCGTTTGCTGTTCTAAGGAAGCCTGTACTGGCCAAGATACATTATCATCCATCGCAAGGGTTAGCTTTACTTTGCCTTTCGTCATTTTTCACAGTGATAGGATATCGACAAAGGCATCATGCTTTGAGCTATAGGAGACCATGTACTCACGTACGCACACCAAGGCTTCAGGAAGTATGCACTGATCGAGCAAAACATTATAACCACACACCTATGCTCGTTATTATTTTTATTAGCAAATCGGTATTGGCAAATCGCAAAGCCTACTTGTTGTTTTTTTTTTAGGTACATTATTTTCATCATATTTACATAATTTTCTCAACAAATTATAAATGTGATTCTTGTATTAGTTTGTCAGTTCATATTTCAGCCATTTTGTCAATTCTTCTGGACCTGTTTAAAAAAACATAATTCTATTATTAAAACTTAAAGGGACAGTGTGTAAGATTTTTACCCGATAATTACTGAAATTGAAGATACCCATTCAAAAATACATTGTTTTCCAAGCCTTTTCACTTCCATCATGAAATCAAAGTATTCTTTTGGACATAGATATAGTCACATAAAAGGGGGATCTTCCCCATGCAGAGGCAGCCATTTTGAATACGAGAGCCGCAGAAGGACATTTGGGCTCCGCCTTCGCCTTCGGCAAGGCTTGTGGTTTTGGGTAAACAACACAAGCATGCTGCCGGATCAGACGTCATAATGGATCTAACACGTGTTTTGGACTAAATTGTTTTACTGGATTTTATTCGCTGGCTCCTTACGGACAAATTGAGAGCAAGTTTATGGTGAAATACAGAGTTTGACCTGTGGAAAGCATTCTAAGGTAAGCTAACCTCGTTTTGTGCTTTTCCGTATAAAAGCCTCATGTGCTCGGGGAGTGATTGTTTTGCAGGGAAATGAATTGCATAGTCAAAAAGAGGAGACTGTAAGGTTTCATTTGATGTGTAGAGTGTCATGGTACATGATTGGGAATGTGTGTTTTCATGAGAAAAGAAAAGAAAAACAAAAAACGGGACCGCGTTTTATTTATACAGTAGCGGCGCGTGGGTCCCTCAGGGTCTGCCGTAGCTAAAACAGAAAGTGCAATAGCACCATCCACCTATGCGCCACGAATCCTACACACTGGGGCTTTAAATTTCAACTCTAATGACAATCACAATATTTGTCCGAAAAAACGCAATTGGATATTTTTCCCAAATTGTTCAGCCCTATGTCACCGTCTCCTCTGCTCTGTATTCAATATTAACCGAAAGAAATTATCATTGTGGTCATTGTGGGAGCTAATGTGGTCCCGAATAAATGAATGAATCATCCACTGCAAGCAATTACACAATGTCTACAATTCCAGATGAACATGCTTGGTCACATAGTATGACGCCCTGCACAATGTCATATTTTATTCACACGAAGATGATGAAACTGATCACTTGATAGACATGTTTACTTTATTACAATTATTGAGATTTACTAGATTTTGACAAACTGCACCCTCACGTTTACATTCAAAAATACAGATTGTGTAGCATGGAAAAAGTCCAACATTTTCATGGAATGCCTATAAAGGGGACAACGTCAATATAAAATACTTGGTTCCTTTACTATGAAACATAAAAGTAAGAATGTTCAACTTCAATGCTGAAAGGTCCTATTTAAGGAGGACCTAAATATGTGTATTTTTTTCTCTGCAAATTGTTTACAGCCATTCATTTTCTGTACATACTTTGGGCTCATAACTCTACAAAGATGGCTATATATAACTAAGGTAGAACATGCATTAGGTCAGTTTGTACTCACAGTCCCATCTGCTGTGTTGGTTTCTTGTTCATTATCACCTCACTTTCTCTAGGTTAGGTCAACACCACAGGACTCATGTACCTGAAGTTCACTAGTACATTTTCTTCACACTTCTCCAAGGCCTCAGCACAGATGTAGTTGAGATGGACGTTGTGAAGTGTATAAATTATTTTAAAGATCCCATGACACGGTACTTCTTGATGCTTTTATATGGCTCCTTAATGGTTCCCTAATACTGTAAATGAATCCTTCTTCAAAATCAACACTCAGTGCATGAGAAACAGAGATAAGATGAGAGAGTAATTTTTCTCACTCTGAACACTCTATAATGGGCGTTGTTGCTTGAATGCAAATGAGGAGAAAAGAGCTGGCCAATAGTAGAGGGTGGGGGCGTGGCCAAACTCTCCCTCTCGCTCTGAGCCCTCAGCTGATCCATTTCCTTGTTTTTGCACGGGGGAGAGATTTGAAGCGTTCCATTGAAAAATAAACACATTTCCACAGAAAATAAAATTAAACCACTGCTGTTCAAAGGTCCAGAGGCTCAGATAAAGGACTTCCGAGCCTAGAAACACTCGGACGTGCCTCCAGGCAAATAAAAAAACGCATTTCGCATTGCCTAGCGCATTCGCAGTCCAAACTCTCTGGGCGTGATTTACAGAGACGCTGAGTACAGACAGACGGGGGTGGAACTGCATTTGCATTTCTTTTTTCGATTTGACGTCAATAAGGTGCCTTGTTCAAAATCGCCCGTTTGAGCTCCGATTTTTTGTAACGCAGAAAAGGATCGCAAATGCTCAGTTTAGACATTTCGCAACTTTTAACCATGGGGGGGGGGCCTAAACAGGGTAGGGGAGCTCACATTAATGTTCAAAAACCTCAGAAAGTGAAAATTTCATGCCATGGGACCTTTAAATACTTTTTACTACAGTGGGACTCTTTCAAATCCGTTAAAAGAAACACTTGCTTTCCTTATGCTCTAATATGTCAAGATGCTATAGGCTAGTTTATTTATTAAAACGCAACTTTATTATTTGAGCAATTCAAAGTTCTGTACCTGATTTTTTTTTTGTAGGATGAGAACCATATGGACACAATTACACACTTTATCAATACACTTCCATTTTTGGCTAAGAACAGTTTATAGTGTGTGCTGTATCTGTGCCCTCTGTAATCTTCTAAGACGTGCCACATATTGTGACAGGGCTCGTCCCCGCCCACAGCTTTGATTTTGTGCAGGCAAAAGATAATTATTTCACCTTTCACTTGAAATTCATTATCAGAGCAAGAGAGAGACAGGTAAATGACAGGTAATTGCTTTTCAGAGTCAACACCATTCTTCCTCAGTATAGCAGAGAGCTCGGGGAGTGGGAGGGGCCTGGGGAGGCTGAGTGGGAGGAAAGAGAAGGAAGCATTCATTTCCATAATGAAAAGGTAATAATTTGTGGTGTTAGTGTTAGTTTCTGTCTGCTGTCTGTGGCATGTCAGCTCCTTCCTCGAGGTCATTGTGCTGTAGCAGTGGTGCATACTAATCCAGGAGGAGAACCTAGAGAATGTCACTCTCACCTTCTATCTCTGCTCTCTGCTGGCACTGTCTTTCTAAGACACACTTAGTGCCATTTCTGTGTGAAAGTAAAGTAAATATGTGGCTTTTATCTTACAGTCAGGGATATACAAGGATTGATATAGAAATAGAATATCCATAGAATATGGTGACAATATCTATTGTGTGGTTTAATGCACTTTACAGTGCTTCTTTGAACGCAAGGCCGGTGAAAAGTAGGTCACAAAAGACAGGGCTCAATGTTGTTTTCTAAGTTCAGTGTCTGCAGAGATAACAGGTCTTTACAATGGAACAGACATGATTACGTACTGAAAGTTGATACCAAATTTGAGCTTAGATCTTAAGCTTGCCCTCCATCTCCATGGTATTCATTAGGCGTGTTAGAATGTTAAAACATTGTGGGCACACCCTATATGTAATCAACACTAGCATTATTTGAACATGCACAATGTAACCTGCCTCATTTAGACCGCCATGTACATAGAGCAGGCTGTGTCCACTCCTTCACCACATGAATGATTTAGGAGCATGCACATCGACTATCTGCCACCTGCCCTGGGCTGTGCTGGGGCCCACCTAGGGCCACTGCAGCTGTTGAATCTTAATGCATGTCAGATAAGGGCTTGCATGTTAACATGGAGATGCATGACATGCAGCCAGCTGACACACAGACTCCACGCACGGTGTTTTCTGTTCTGTATTAGCCAGACTGACAGTATTATCATGGACTTAATAATAGTAAACTGAGAGTGCTTTTATTATTGGACCTTTTCATATCTTTATTTCACAGTGTTATTTCTAACCCATCCTTTGTGATTGGTGATCTTTAATACCATCCTCTTTTAATCTTCACTCCAATCGTTCACCCCAGTCCATCCAAACCGAATAGCTCAAAGTGAAATGTACATAATGGACAAAGATCTTCTAATGAGATGTACTGAAGTAAATGCAGGAAGTTCTGAAGCAAATGGAGATGTGAAGTGATTGGCAGACGGTTATGTTACTTTTATTAACCAAAGAGGTTGTAGGCTACTGTATGTTCACAATCTCTGCATGCTCCATGGTAAAGCAGGCTCCTGTTGCTATGTTACTAATGGAAACATGCTTCAGGCGCACTTCCCTTCTGATATTGAAAACTTTTGGTCCAGCTGTTTTGTTTCTCCACTTTTACCTCTTAGTGCTGTCAGCAGTAGCACTCTAGCGCTCTATTGTTTCAGTCATAAATAACATGGACTTTTGGTTACATTTGCGTGAGTCACAGGAGCTGCATACAGTCTGTGTGATTGTCACTGTTTTTAGGGAAGTGTTTGTAGTGCCAACAGAGGCCACAGTATCAACAGTGTCAACACGCAACACTGCACTGGAGATATGCATTTACAAGCCACATAAGTATGTACAATTTTACAATGTTGATAACTCTTACACTATTTCATAAGGTAAACCATAAATAAACATACAGTTACATTTTCTCATATCATTGTATGGAGGTTGTTGTTGTTATTATTATTATTATTTTAGAGCAAATTAATACTGTATTTCTTTCAAAATAGTCTTAGTGATTCCCATTGTGAAATAGAGGCCCTTCTGAGACTCATTCTCGAATCTTGTGGATAAGTTGAAGCAGTAAATCTAAATCTAAAAAGTACATTTGGCTTTGTATTTGATGTGGTAGTTGTGCTCTCTGATATATTTGGGAGTTAATTAACAAAAACATTTAATGCAGTCTTTAAAGAGAACAGTGATGTGTTAAGCCTCTTTGTATTTTCTGCCAGTTAGATATTAATATTCTTCAAGCAAGTGTTTTTATATTGAAGTCTATTTAGAAAACCAAGTGAGTTGGAAACTGAAATTAATGGGGAGAAAGTGACCATGCACATACAATGAATTTCAATGAGTTTCTCTTTGTTGAACACAGAACCTGATTGGTGTGCAGAATTTGACACACAGTCCAGAGGAAATGGTGTTTACCCAGGTAGATATAGATAAGCCAGCCTAGACAGTGTAGACAGGGCGAAATGAGATTGGAATCTTCTCATTACGAGCTTTAGTTATATCCACAATTATCATTGTGTTACTAGCATGTTACTGGTGGCACAGTGGCTGAGTGGCTAGCACTCACGCCTCACAGCAAGAAAGTTCCTGGTTTAATCCCCGCGTTGCCTGGGCCTTTCTGTGTGGAGTTTGCATGTTTTTCCTGTCTGTGTGGGTTTCCTCCAGGCACTCTGGTTTCCCCATCAATCCAGAAACATATTTTTTACATTTTTTTTTCATTCTAAAGCATTGATTTTACTTTGAAATACAAAAAAAAAAAAGTTAAGTGCAATGCCATAAGAATTGTAATTTGTATTGAACTGTTTATTATAGCTGTGTTATTGATGTTTTGCACAGTGCCAGTTTAAAAGAGCTGTTACCACTGTTCATTCCTTTGTTTCTGCCATTTCTATAATGGTCCAAAAATACAAAATTCCTAAAGGCGGTCAGGGCTTTCCGAAGTGTTTTACATAGTGTACATGGAATGCAAAAGAGGAGCAACAGCCATACAATATGCACTTACACTCAAACACTGAAATGTCTCACATATTCATTGATATGCAGGCCTCAGATGGCACTCATGTTAGTATAGTGTTCACCTCTCTGCTTCTCTGGGCACACTGATGCTAGTAGCCAGCCTACATTGTGGAGGTGTGCATGAGACTGGTGCATAACTGTGTAACCGGATTATCCCAGTTGGAGTGCGTATCTCTCGCAACTATCTCCCAGTGGCCATGCACAGTCTGCTGGGCTGAGGAGCCTGTCAGTGGGTGGCTAACATATTCTCCTACACTAGAGGGGGATTTGATAGAGTCTGGCAACCGCTCCAAATAGGACACATAGCAGCAGCATGCAGCTCCTCCATCCGCCGCCCCGCGCCGTCTGGGCTTGTCAACACTAAAAGGGGAACAAAGGCGTGAGCAGTCGAGGGATTCGATTGTGCTTGTTTGCAGCAGAGGTGTGTTGTTCACATGTTGCTTTCCCTTTAACAGGATGTTACATGGTGTTGTCATACAGCAGTAGCAGCAGAGCAGTTAAAGTAGTATGGTCTCATATAATAAAGGTGGTTTGATCTAACCCATGGGCTAGCTGATGCTACACTTCTGATGCACTTTTCCTCTAACAGCTGCAATTTAATAACCTGGCTCTGGCCAGATTGATGTGTGTGGCCCTCTGAGTAGAGTTCTACACATCAGTCTGAGCTGGCCACTGAAAGTGATCTGAATCAATGATTGGAGCATTCAAACTAAGACTTCATATTTTCATAATTGGTGGAAGCATCACAGCAGCGGTCGAAAAAGCTGAAAAATGAAACTTTAGTTATCCAATTATCCAAAATCCAGTTGAGAGAAAAGCACATGTGCTTCCCTTTGCATGTTGTTCATAGACAAAATAGTCTATTTTATTATTGCTGCTTCTTGTTCTATATAATCCAAATAAAATTTCTCTGTTGACACATTGGTACATTAGAAACTGTTGTATTACATTAAAAATACACTACACTGTATTTGCTGTGCTTCTTTGTGTACTCTGAAGAGAGTGTTGATTAGGATTCATTATGCCTGTTTTGATAAAAGGAGAAATTCAATTGTTTTCCTCACTAGTTGAACAATATCTGTGTTTTATACAAGCTGATAATAAGAATAAATCATGTGACAGGAGGATAATTGTGGAGCCATCGAAACAGCTCGCCTCTCAATTAGTACATGTGCAGTGACCCTGTGGGAGGCTATGTGGCACACAGAGCTGCAGTCTTGTTTACTCTGTTTCACTTAAGTGGACTGGCCTCCCTGTTACATTTGTGTCTGAGGCTGTTGAGTGTGAGAGACTTCCAGTGCTTTCTTGTCGTGCACTGAGGCGTAGAGGAATATTCTGCCGCTCAGAGTAAATAGAAGAGACAGTAGTGCACTCTCTAATCCTCGCCTGTGTTTGGCTCCTTTAGCTCAGGTCAACAGTAGTTTGCAAATCACCCACAAGATGAAGAAGGCTCTATTTTTATGCTGATGTAACACTTTACACTAACAGCAGGGAATGCTAAACCTGAGCCAAAATGTTACCTATAATTACACTACACAGCACATTTACCCATCATAATCATAAAGTATACAGTGCTAGATGTCAACTTTTTTGCTTACCTGAAAATACATGAAGTTGCCCATTTGGTAAAAAAAGCTGTTTTAATTCTTCTTTACTACACCCATGCTTACCATCAAACCATTATCAACTTGTATTTTAGGACCTGTTGGATAATGGTCAAATTTTTATATAGCAGTTTTCCACCTTTAAGGCACTCAAAGGGCTTTACATTAAGGAACCACTCACCCATTCACACACCAGTGTACCCAAACAATGATGTTTATGTCGAGAGCGGCATTTGAACCAGAACCACCAACCTTGGGATCCGTGGACAAACACTGTCCTATTGTTTTTTTTAAGTTGGTTTCGTGTTTGTCCTTCATTCAAGTGTGACCAACTTCCTGTTCAGCTCTAGCCATTATTTAACAGCCGTTTACACAGGATCCCATCATCCATGAGGTGTGCATTTAAACTCATTACACCCTGTCCTCTTTCAGATAGGACAACATTCATTGGCAGCATTAGCATTAGCATTAGCACCTCTCTGCTGGACCTGTGCCTGCTGCAGTAGATTAAGATTAAGATTAAGCTTGGGCTTTTTTTAGCCTTTATTGGTCTCACACACAATGACACACAGTGACACACGGGAGAAATTTGACTTCTGCATTTGACCCATCCTTTTTCAGGAGCAGTGAGCAGCCATCTTTTTTCGGCGCCCGGGGGGCAGTACCGTGAAGGGTCTTGCCCAAGGACCCACACTGGTTAGCTCATTGCCCGGGGGGGGTTTGAACCTACCCCCCCCGGTGGGGGTAGGTAGTAGGTGTGGTGGTAGTAGGTGTGGTGGTGACAGTTTCATTGGCTGTCTTTTGTATGCTGTAAACACTGATAATTTCTCTTGACAGTTTGTAAGCAGCCAGTACAGTGCTGTGAGTTGAGCTGTGGCTAAATGAAAGTCTGTAAGACCGTGGAGTTAAGCGAGGGACTCTTGTTGGACATGCGGATTTAAAAACGGCATGCTGTCTCCAGTGGTGGACGTGTTCAAAGCTCAGTGCTACAGGCTTATCGCTCCATGGGGAATTGCAGCAACAAAACTCACATAAGCCACACAGCTAATGCAGCCAACAGTGGGAGCTATGATAGGGTACAACCAGGGCACCCATTTGCATTTGAGGTGTGACACTACATGGACAAAGTTTAGAAATCTTTGCAGCCTCTTTTTTTCCTCAGGGATTTGTTGACAGTCCATGCAGAATAACAATCTGCTGGGAGATGAGACTGTGTTAATTAAGAGTTCTATAACTGCATGAAATAGAAGAGTGAATGACCAAAGAATCCATTGTGATTGTAAAAAAAGCACACACACACACATTTATAGGGCCCTTATTACACCATTTTCTGATCTGTTATAATGTTTCCTCATTAAAACATGCCTGGTGTTGTTTTGTTTCATTCACACAAGGTTAACACATAAACTGTATAGTTAATCTGAGTTCTTCTCTCAAAGAGAAAACATTCTTCTAACTTGTGATGCCATTTGGTAATACAGGAAGTGCAACCCTGTGTTTTTGAACTCCATACACTTTCACAAGAATCATTTGGATAACTTCAGCCCCGAAACTGTTAATCTTTACTCAACAAAAAGTTAAAATGTAACTGTTAACTTGAAAACTACCACAACATGACATCAGGAGGTGGAACAGAACATTTGCAGGATTAACCCCAATTTACACCAACGCAGTAACAGTGCGTAAGCGCAGCAGCACAGCATATGCACAGGTATCACTTTCCATTTGAACCCGTCGGACAGTTTACACCTACGCACGCATGTCATACGCACGCCCAACGGCCGTCATTACTCTATGTGCCGCTCAAATTAGGTTTGAGTTCTAATTTTTCAACATCAACGGAGCGTCTCCTGGCTTTTTAGCAGGAGCAAAACAGGAAATAAGCGTGGTGTCAAAATAAATTTCCAATGCCCTTTAAAAATAAATTCAGTTGAGTAAACACCGTGCATCGCATCCAGCATCTCTGGGAATGACTCATGATGGACTACGGAAAGTTTACAGCCGTGGAGGATAAATACAACATCAGACAGCAAATTTCCAATAACAACTTCTGAAGGAAAAGGAGTGTGGTGCAGACAACCAACGTTAAATGGTGAGAAGTTTAATTAATGCAAGGACTGCGGATACGGCTTGCTATCGCTGCAAAACACTGTCTCTCTTGTTGTCAACTTTTGTATTGTGATTTAAACATAATTCATCCAATCAACAACGAAAACATGAGCAATATAAAAAGTTTAGTGTTTTGTCCACAGAGAATCCACAGAGGCTAGCGTCACAGGAGCAGCTCTTCCACCTTGGGTGTAAATTGAAGCTTTTAAAAGTATGCACGTATGTAGCTCTGCCCATTCAAACATTTGTGAAATAAAACACAACTCCAGGTACATTTTTTGATGATGAAACAACTTTATAACATGTCTTAAACTCACATGAGACAATTTTACCAAATAGAAGACCTTTAAATGACCACATCAGAGTTAACATTGTGATAATTCTTCATACTGTCAGGATCGTGTCCATAGTTGAAGCATTTGAAGAACAGTACAAACAGTGGGGCAATAAGGACAGCAGATTGGTAGCACTCGAGGGATAGCTGACATTTGGTCCTGGGTGATGGGTGGGTGACACAGAGCACCCACGGGAGACCACTGTGGCGTCTGCATCAAAGCACTCACAATCCACACCTTCATTGTTACTACTTTCTCTTTTGTGTGACATGACATCTTTAGAATACCATTTGTCAGATGGATATTCTGTTTGGGCTGCACAATATTTCACTATTGAATCACAAAGACTGCATTTAAGTAATGTCCACTACTAAAAATATCATGTTTCATTGAAAAAACAAACCGCTAACCCTGCAGAGTCATGCATGACACTGTACCCGAGATTTCAATGCTACATTAGGTAACATCCACTTTATATGTATCTGTTGTAGTAGCATAGTGCTTCTCCCAGGCGTGTGGAGCGAGGGCTAAAACAGTGCAGGCGCTAAAGGAGGTGCACAGCCTTGACTAGAACAGATGTGACATGTTTGTCAAATGACCTACTTCTGTCCTTATTATGAATTAAAATTGTATGATGGTGACTGGCGAGACCAATGAATCATACATGGAGAAGGCGGGGCTTGTGGGTGGAGGGACAAACTAAAGGTTATGCTTATGGCTGCATACATATAGATATACAGTATGCATTGTTGTTGTAAATGGCATGAATGGAGCACAAAGGCCTGTTTTAATGGAGAGAATAGGCACAAACAGTTCAACGCTGATGACCTGAGCCGCCCACTAACCACAGCACTAATGTCTCTGTAACTGGTTGAGTGTTTTGTTGAAGTAGATATAGACAGATGCATGCTGGTCCGCTCCTGGTAGAGGTGGTTGCCCTTCATTGTGGAAAATACAATAGCTACAAAGAAAATTGCTTTAACCATAACTGACACTTCCCCCTCATTGCCCAAAGTGATGGAATGTGGTTAATGTAGTTTACTGCCTTTTTAAGTTAAAGGTCCACTATGTACTTTTCTGGTATAAGGCCCACCACCTGCTTGTCTTCTTGAAGATGTGATTGCTATGGGATGTTTCACAGTATGGCTTTAGTCTCATCTACCTTATATTTATAAAATTACAGGAGTTTCTATTGCTTTTGCCTTGAAAATCATGCATTCTTACTGCGAGTGGGGTCACCTCGCCACAGATCTGACCTGTGGAGAGGTGACCATGTCTGTCTAGATCTCCTAAGCTCAGAATGATTTTTTTAAAAATGTTAATCTGTATGGGTTTCCTTCTAAAAGTTACGTGTGTTGACACCGGCTTACCTCTGACAGTCTCAGCTGATCCCGGTTCAGTTCGCTTTCTGAAGCCCAAGTAAGTAGGTCCGGTAACTTCCCTGGAACATGAAATAAAGCTTGTTTTTCTTCTCAAAACAAAACATTTGTTAGAAAGGTGATATATTTGCGTCCGAAACAGTTGTCCACGAAACATCCAGCAGCGTATTTCGCATTCGTGTATTGTCTCTCTCCACTCGTATCACTACGCCCATGTTAACTCTATCAGCCTGTTCACTTGTAAACTTCGGCGTAGACATCCGCTGAAGGTGAACAGGCTGATAGAGTTAATATGGGCGTAGTGATACGAGTGGAGAGAGACAATACGCGAATGCAAAATAAGCTACTGGATGTTGCGTGGACAACTGTTTCGGACGCAAATATATCACCTTTCTAACAAATGTTTTGTTGTGAGAAGAAAAACAAGCTTTATTTCATGTTCCAGGGAAGTTACCGGACCTACTTACTTACGAGCCGAACCGGGCTCAGCTGAGACTGTCAGAGGTAAGCTGGTGTCAACACACGTAACTTTTCGAAGGAAACCCATACAGATTAACATTTAAAAAAAACACACACACTATCCCTTTAACAGCTGTGTTTGTTTACCTTTTGGTTAGGAGATATTGCAGATTCCAGGGCTAAAATTATTCAAATGATTAAGTAAACATGTATGGAGTTTAAAAACTCAGTCGAGCATTTCTTGTATTACAAGGTGGAACAGAGTGTTGGGTCCTTTAATACCACACTGTATTGCATTCTAAACAAAGCAATAGCATTTCCATGGAGACAAGCAGGTATTACTCTCCACCAGAAAGTTACGCAGTGCACTTTTAATATACATTTTGATTCTCTTAATTATTTTTTACATTGTACTTGTAGTGCAGAGCGAGACACCCATGGCGGACATGCAGTGTGCTTTATTATACTTAGCTGGATTACTGTGCGTGGGTATACAGTGACGGCTGTGAAGATTAATTTCCACATTTACACCAGGGCTATTGTGCCAGCATCAGCAGTGCACGCAGGAGTGGTAAGCGTCCTCTTAGCCTAACGGATGATGGCGGCAGGATGCTGTTGGTGATAAATGAACATCCTCTGTGTAAAACATATACGTATGTCGCTTGGTGTGCCTCATTTTCTTTTGGGGCGACTCTCGCGGCTCCTTGTGGCTCACTGAGGCACAACACAGGTCATATCCTCTTGACCTTGCTCCAGGGCTCCCGATATATATTTCACCTCTCATCGATTTGCTTTTCTCCGCCATTTTTTTATTGCCCACAGCCGTTCCAACGCCATCGCTCTTCCTCGCCATAAAATCATTTTCATCTCTCCTCCCGTACAAACATACTAACAGAATTTCTATTAGTCAGAAGGAAGAATGAGCAAAGTAGTGGAGTTGGAGCACGGAACAAAGATTGCATTTTCCTTCAGAGTGAACTTGAGGAAAATGTCCACAAACAAATAAAAAATACAGGTTTGCTCCAGAAGTACAGATGAGAAAAGAGATGGGAAAGAAAATCAATATGTTCACATGCTCCAGCACGTTAGCACAAAGCTTTATGGATGGGCCTACTTACACAGCAGCCATTTACTCTTATACAATAACAGCTACAGTAAAAGTGCCACACACTGGGAATACTCAGACTCTAAATAACCTTTCTTTATCTGCTTTGACACTAATGCCATGGTTATGTTTTAGAACTACGCAGACTGTACCATCAACAAGTGGGCTGGCCAGAGTCATTCAGCCTCACAAAACTGAACCTTAGAAGCCATTGTCAATCAAAGAAGTTTTTTCAATATACTTCAGTTGTGCTACTTGACAATACAATTTCCCATTATTAAAAAAAACATTGTATCAAATCATAGACTGTATAATAGAAGTGGGCTAAGGAAGTGTGACGTAACCCATGGCATTCAGCTCCAGTCAGATCTCACAAAGCTCACGGAGGCTAGTAGTTATACTGTAGGGGCAGATTTGGAGCTAGTTTTGTATCCTGAATTGTGGTCTACTCCATTCAGTGTAGTGAAGACTGCAGTGAGCGCTACATTGGGGAAACCAAACAGCCACTTCACAAGAGGATGTACCAACACAGGCGGGCGTGCCAGAGTGGACCGTCATCTGCCGTTCACCTAGAAGCCACGGGCCATTCTTTTGAGGACAGTGAGGTTCAGATCTTAGCCAGGGAAAAGAACTGGTTTGAGAGGGGGGTTAAAGAGGCTATTTTCGTCAAAAAAGAGAATCCGTCATTAAACAGAAATGGGGGAGTCAGACATAACTTGTCTCCCATCTATAATTCCATTCTTAAACCACGTCAAAACAGACAAAGAAATATTAGGGCAGACGAGCCAGGGCAGAGGGGTGGAGAGGGTCGTTAGACTTTGAATAGGGGGTCGTAACTAGTCGCCAGAGTAATTTGGAAAACAAAGAGACAGATTAGGGGGGTTCGTTTTCAGAGCTTTTTCAGTGTAGGACGCGCCTCCTGGCAGCTAGATATAAGCAGTGTCAAACCAGCACAATAACCAGAGCTGACGAAGCCTCTCGGATGAGCGGCGAAACGTTTTCAACAACAAAACAAAACAAAACAAACAAACTTTGTCCAGTTGACAAATTGAACTTCTGCTTTTATCCTGAATTGTATTATCACAAAACAGCAGAATAAAAACACAAGGATCAGCGGATTAATAAGAACATGTTTGACCAAAATGTGGAGTCTGAAAGCAGCAGTTACGGAGATACAGATGTTTTTTTTTAGTTCAAAGTCAATTGGAGCCAGAGTCGATTCCCATTTGGAAGTGAGCTATGTCCATGTCCATTTACATATGCCATCTATGGGCCTAACATATCCTCATTCTCAACTGAAACTCGAATATTCCGACCTTAAAACAAACAAGCAATCTTAAAATAAAATATTAAATAAAATATTAAGTAGTATACGTTTATTTGCGGTACAATGATTAAAATATATTCAGGTTGTTTTTGGTCAATAAAAACGCTTTTTTTGAAATTGTCATTTTGTGTTTCATTGTAAAGTTTTATTTCATCATCATAAAATCCAAAGCAATCAAAAGGAAATCACCAACTGAATGGCCATAATCTATAAAATCATAAACTTACAGTCTGTAGAAAACTGTCTACATTTGGTCTTTTTGCTCATAAAATCCACTTGTCTTGGAACAACTACTGCATACTTAAGTAAAAAACATTTTTGTTGCCTTATTTCTTTAACCACACAAAAATGTTGCGTGATTTCCAGGCCAAAAAGTCTGCACAAGAAATCAAACATTTAATAAGCCACTATTTGTTTTTCATAATCAGGGAAAATAATGAATTGCTGCTGGATTACACTATTGCAGTTGCAAATTTATTCTGCTTCCAGCTGCCATAAAATTAATTTCACACTATTTAAATAATGATTTTATCTTCAAAACAGGCTTGGCGAATAAACAATCGTGCTGTGATTGTGATCTGTTTCTGTGTTGTAACTGTACCTCAGGGGACAGTAGATTTTCTGTCTGTGTTTTTTCTGTGGCTCGAGGCTTTCCCTTAAACAGCCTTGAATTATCTGCATGGTTTTGTATCAGTCGTTCTCCCACCAAGGCTGTGGGAATAGTGCTGACCAAAACACTATTCATTTAAGTTTTTTGTAAGGTAGAAATTAAGGACTGTGTTGAGAATTGTGCTGAAAAAGAAAATAGAGGTAGAATCAATATGCGGTGCTCGATTTTCATTCTGTGGCGCTGCCCCACAGATTGGTCCATGTATGTAATATAATGTATGTATAGATTTTTCTCATAATCTTATGTTTATATCCAGCCTTAGAAATGTAGCTTACTATTGTGTGCCCTGAGCTCACCTTGGCTCTATCAGTTACAGGCTGCTGGACATGGCACAGATCTTGACCCTTTTGCATTTTCATGGTTGACTTAAAATAAACTGGGGTGTACCTGTCCCAGAGGAGGAGTGCTGTCAGGAGCAGACCCTCACTCTCTCTCCTCTGTTCTCAAGATCGCCCGGGCTCTGACAGGCGCCTACTGACACTCCTGACATTTACACACAACTCACTCACTGTGGAGCACCTGGACGCACAGGTCTGAGAACTTTAGCACAAGTTTTAAGGACTTGGTAAAGTTTTAGGAGAAATTTTTAAACCCAATGTATGAGTATATTGCACAAGTGGAAGACTCCGAATCAATACTTTCAGTAAGTTCGACAGTGATCTATAGAGGCATATTAATAATCTCATACAAGTACCTGTACGGGGACAATAAAGTGTACCTTAACCTTACTGCTACTGCATATTCTAAAACTAAAATCGAAATAGAAAATAAAAACATTAATGCTCCTTCTAATCTTTTGTCTAACACTAATCTGTAGTCGTATTGACCTATTTTAGTCCCAATATAGAACTGATGCTGGTACTGGAGAGACCAAATATTTTGCTTGCTCATGCTTGGTGCAAAGCATTGAGAACTACTAAGGTATATTATAAATGGACTCTGATCTCTTTCTCTCTTATCTGTTCAAATTAGGGATGTCAACAATTAATCGACTTACGATTAATTGTCGATCAAGACGTTGGTCGATCAAAATCCATTAATTGCAATTAATCGCTAATCGCCGACACGCGCACCCGCGTGGTCCCGAAACAAGGCAACCGCGCACCGCGCTGCGCCAAGCTCGACTCACAGCCGGCCGCAGGCGCCAACGGCACTGCTCAGCATCAGGCAGCGCAGAAAAGAGGGAGCCACTGTCTGTGTTCATGTATGTTAGCGGGCCTCGCGCGTACGTGCACTGGGGCTGCTGAGCACGAGATCGAACCGCGGCACCCGGAATGGGTAACCACAAACCAGCCGCACGAAACCAGCAGCGGCACGTGGTGGTTTAATCCTGGTTTAGTCCAGGTTTAGTCCAGACCCAGTCCAAGTTTAGACCTGGTTTAGACCTGGTTTAGTTCTGGTCTAGACCTGGTTTAGTTCTGGTCTAGACCTGGTTTAGTTCTGGTCTAGACCTGGTTTAGTCCACGTTTAGTCCTGGTCTAGTCTCTTAGCCAATCAGGATGCAGAACACAATGTTACACTATAAAAAAATGTTACACTATAAAAAAAAAAATAATAATAAAAAAAATAAATCCGCGATCGATCGAGGGATTACTGTATTTTGTTATTCACCATCAATACATTCATCTGCTTTTTACAAAGGAATAATTAATTGAGGAATATACAATATAATAATACTATGATATATTTATGACTCAGTGTTATGTTACTATAGCTTATATTCTTAAAGACCCTATTAAAACACTAAAATTCAGGTGAAAAACGCCGCTTATCAATTAAGTCGATCGATAAGGTCAGTCGACTTTAGATTCATGAATTAATTGATAATTTGCATTCCTAGTTCAAATTGGAAACTTTGGTTGGAGGAAAATTCAAAAGCCAGACTATGATGCCGACATTTTGAAACCTTTGTTAAAATGAGTTGTTGTTTTTTTTCGAACTTATCACTACCATTGAATATCTTGTCTTTTATGTAAATCTGTTTGTGTATGTCACTATATGTTGACGCCAGCCTCTGCTCTGTTTATCAAGTCATAATGAATCTACATACAGGCAACCATAGAGCCAACTTCTATAAAACAAATCTTACTTTCTTGCAGGTTATTCTTTATGGGAGGAGAAAATAATTCAAGCCTTCCTCACGATAAACAAACATGGCCTTGTCTTTGTTTGTCAAATTGTATATTTATGTGCAAAATCACTCATCATTTGTCACCCTGTTTTGATGCTGATGTTAAAGAGATGCTGCAGACAGGTTGAACGCATAACAATATTTATGATAATGTATACTTCTTTTGTGCTTTGTTCCACTCTGTGCATCTTATTGATCACGTCTCTTTCTCTCTCTCTCTGTCTCTCTTGTGTCTTATAGGTGAGTTCCTGCTTCCTGTGTCATGGTGTTCTGAGAAGTGCGGGGGTAGTCTTCACAGTAGGGACTATTTTTTCTCCTCTCCAGTCGCTTTGAACATCACAAGCTTCCCTGGGGGCCTCCGACTTTAACTCTGAATGCTGTTTGATTATCCCTGTACACATAGATAATCATTATGCGCAGTGTATGGCATTTCAGACTACTTAGAGAGCTGTCCATGGTGCTGGAGACAGATCTGTCTCTGCCAATGCAATCGGCCGCTAATAGGTCCATTGTTGTTGCGCATTAGGATTTGTTGGACTGCATTGCCAACGTGCGTCCGGGGCTCCATTATCTTTGCGTCTCTACAGTTTTCCGCGCTCATGCATCATCGTCGCGCGTCTGTCTTTGTGTCAGGACATATAGCGGCGCCCATTGCCCCCAGAGATGACTAATCAATATGGCCTCCACGCAGGAACAACGGACTGCTGTTAGGAATATTTGCCCACTCACAAGGTGGAAGTGTTGGCTCACTGTCCACAAATACTGGTAAGATGGCTGTAAATAAGAGATTCATCTAGTTTATTTAGTTCATTTTAAGGACCATGGGCAGGAGCATTAATCAAAGAAACATCAAGGGCCCATATATGCTGTTTTCTGCTCAGTTATAATGTTTTTTCCTCATTTATTTAATTTACTTTTTATTTATGAGACAGGGACAGTGCACAATATACATTAACCTTAACAGGAGAGATGCTTTGTGCAGGTTGTAGCACTAGAGCTAATTTCCACCTGTAGTCCCTGGTTCATGTTTTTTAGGTTTGATGGGGGAAACCGTAGTGCCCAAACCCGGGGATCAAACCCGGAACCTTCTTGCTGTGAAGCAGGAGTGCTAGCCACTCAGCCACTGTGCTGAGTACTTTATTGTCAATTCACTATGTAACAGGCATTACACAGAGGACTGAAACTGCATTTCACCAGATACCAAATGTGCAATTTAAACTAAAAACATGCACACACACACACTCACACGTGCACAAACACACAGCCACACTGAAACTAAAACCAAACTAGATGCTTATTTGATAAATCGTCTTGATTTTTTTCACAAGTAACACGACCACATGGGAAACTTGAAGCAATGTCTTTGATTCTCTATTAATACTCTCTCTATTACTCTATTTTGATTGGAGTTCAGGACCAGTACACCAAAGTAAATATGGTGGGATCAAGTTTTTCCTTTGTAAAGCTATGGAGTTGGATCTCACTATCAAATCTCTGCCCCATTGTGCCATTTACGTTCTTCATTATCTGCTCTCATTTCTGATTTTAAAATACTTAAGACACTGTTGTTTATCATCATCATTTCACAAGTATTCAGTAGGCAACCTCAACTTGCTTATTTATATATCTGACAATCTTTCAGCTTAAACATGCATATACAGAAGGCATCTTTTGTCTAGCGCGTATCAGTTCACACATTATCACATCATTTTACCAATAAACCCACATTGAACCCACCATTAGCAACTGCTCACATTTTCACGCCCTTAAAAACTCTTTCTTTCTTCTTGCATCACACGAGCCTTCTTATCTACTTATGTTCGTCATTTTACGCTAGTGCAGAACCTGTCAATTTGGGGCAGCAACATCAGTGTCAAGCCCTCAAATGATCCTCTGCCCCTCACTTTCAATCACGATCTCATAGACAGGACTGGGGACAATGTATGCGCAATATAAATATAAAAAATGGACGCCTCCCGTCTTCTCTGCTCCCCTTTGCGGAGGTGTAATTCCCATAGACAATGTGGTCTGTGAAAGCATGTCTGCGTCTTCACTCCCCCCCGAGGTGCCATTCTGACCCAATAACTCCTTCATATTTCTTGCACGCTTCATCCACTTCCTCTTATCCCTCTCTCCCTCTATCTTTCTCCCTCCGGTGGCCACAATGTGCTGTAATTGCGTTTTTTATTCAAGTCAATTAAAAGTGCAGGACCGGCTAGAGACAAAACAAGTGCGCAGCAGTCGCATTTGTCTCAGGGGCTGTGGCGTGATTTATTCAAACCTTGTATTCTTTGTATCTGTCGCAACGCGTCAGATGTGTGCTTGTGTTTCATGTGTCATTAAACTGTTTTGACGTTTTTACAGTGTAATTTATCCCTCTCGATGATGACTCCTTTTCCCTCACCAAAGGAAATCCTATTTAAATGGAAATACTGTCTGCTTGTGGATGCCAAACACAAGTTACACATAGAGCTCTGATGATTGTTTCTTGTCCATAAAGCCAAATATTTATTCACGTTGACTTCATTCTTAACTTTATTCTCTCTATTCTTTTGGGTTGATCTCAAGTACACATTAAATTAATCTCTTCTACACATCGTTGTTGAAGATTTTAAAACAATGGACATGATCAATGAAACAAATTAATGTAGCCTCTAGAGTTGTCAAAATAATCAAATATTTTAGAAATATACAAATTTAAACAAGCATTAATATTTCAACAAATTACCTTAAGAGGGCCAATTAGACCTTTCTACTATTGTTTTGTGTTATATTATATCATTATTTCATATTAGTTCATATTAGTATTTGCATATTGTTCTCTGCCCACCAGGCCTTTCATGATAACACATTTTGAAGCACAATATATTGCTAAAAGGAAATATCACAATACATGATGATATTAAAACTACTTCATCACTGACACTATAATAAAATATGGTAACAAGATAAAGCAAGATAATCCCAGTAAACCAGTTTTAAATAGACCGTATCAGAGCTGCAATTCTTTAATGCTCATATCCTATTGCATTTCAACTACAATCATAAATATATAAATATATATATATTAGGGCTGTCAAACGATTAATTTTCTTGATCGCAACTAATCTCAGAAATTTCATAGTTAATCGCGATTAATCGTGATTTATTTTGCATGTTTAAAATTGATATCTTGCAGTAAGACCGTTCGAATCTAAAGTTAAACTCACAATGCAAAGTATTTCTCACCATTTTTTTATTTCAAAAAAGTGCAGAGAAAGGAAAAAGTAACAATGAACCAGTAATAGTGCTTACTTTGAGAAATTGTAAATAAATGATTGAAGCCCGCTCGAGCTGCCTACGGATGCGTAGAAGGAACAAAATACTAGCAAACTCAAAATAGCGCGTTTAACCGACAATGAGTTTAATTAATACAACCAAATGAGCTGCATATGGATGGTAGAATTGCGGAAAATGCTGGCAAACTCTGATCGCGATTAAAAAAATTGTTCGCGATTAAAACTCTATCGCGATTAATCGCGATTAACGCGTTAATATTCCCAGCCCTTATATATATATATATATATATATATATATATATATATATATATATATATATATATATATATATATATATATATATATATATATATAAGGGATGCACAATATAACGGCATTAACATCAGTATCGGCCCGATGTGTAAAAGTGGGCTGATATTAACAACCAATATTTGTCAGTACAGTACAGGGGGTCCTCGGGTTACGACGTTGATCCGTTCTTAAGACGCGTCGTAACCCGAATTTCGTCGTAAACCGGATTTTGCCTTTGATCTTCCAACCAAAGCACCAATAACCTTTCCATCTCAATAATTAGACCACTACGCTGCTTGGTTATCACTGTCACTTTCATAGGAGCAGATCAGAGCCCACATCAGGTACTTCCGCCCACATTGGGCACGCACACGAGGCCGTCTTCTTCTCCCTACAACCACAACAGAGCGTATTCTTCCGCCGTGCGCCGCACGCCGTTCGCGTTTGTTTACATCTCTTACCACGCTAAACCGTGTAAGACGGAATGACGCGTAATATATACATATTTTTTTTAATGGGGGCGCGTTCGTAACCACGAAACGTCGTAACCCGAGACCGTCGTAACTCCGAGGACCCCCTGTAACCCCCCTGAATTAACGTTTTCTCACATTTCTCTCTCATTTAAACACTCAAACTTTCGTAGATTTTCAACAAAATGTATTAATAGTGAAGTGTGGGGGTGGGGTGGGGGGTGGGGGGGAGTGTGCGCTCATCGTGCTCAAATCCGTGATAGCGCTGCATGACCGGCGTAAGACTGCGCGTCCAGGGCTGCGAGCACGAGACCCGTGCCCAAACCGTGCCTCCTCTAGACCAGGTCTAAACCAGGATTAAATAGTCCTGGTTTAGTCCAGGTCTAGACCTGGTTCAGTCCTGGTTTAGTCCTTGTTTAGACCTGGTCTAGACCTGGTTTAGTTCCAGTTTGGTCCCGCCCACCCCCGCGTCCCCCATCTATAACATCAATCGGCAAATGTCCCTTAGCCAATCAGGAAGCAGAACACAATGTTACACTATTACACAAAAATTTAAATTGAAAAAAATAAAAAAATAAATAAAATGTTATCTCAGAATTAAAAATAAATAAATATCAGCATCGGCTAATATCAATATCGGCTGATATCAGCAACATTAATATCGGTATTGGCTAAAATTTTCACATCGGTGCATCCCTAATATATATATATATATATATATATATATATATATATATATATATAAATACATACTGCTCCAACTTAAAGATAAGTCAATATAGTGATTATTTTGACAACACTAGTAGCATCAGCAGTATGATTAGTTCCTCTCAGCCTGAGGAGCTTGTTTACATGCATTTTATAGGTCAGAATTGTGTCATTTTGGACAGCAGGAGGAAAATTTGTATAGAACATGCCTGATTCATAATGAACAACTATGAAGAAGTGTTGAGTCACATTGGGTGAAAAGCTGGCAGCCTTTGGTCAGGATCTGCTGGACTTACTTGTAATGGTGTGAGAGTTTAACTATTCGTTTCATTTGCAAGTGCCCACGCCAAGAGAATTGTGGCGTTTCTTTTTTTTTTCTGCTGAAAGCGAGAACACATTTTATGCCGCTGTGCTCTTTTCTAAACTTGATTTATTACTGTGGGCGTATCTGTATATAGGAACACCACAGGGAATACAAGATTAAAAATAAAAAATATATCATTAAGGTTATAGTTATACTGTATAAAGTATTTGACTACAATCCCCTTACTTTACAGTACTGTGTACAGTACTAACTTGATGGACAGAAATGTTACACAATGCACCTTTAAGCCATAAAAAGTTGAATTAAAAACTGACTCATTACAGATGCAAACTAAGGCTACGTTCACACTGCAGCCTGAAACGACCCAAATCCGATTTTTTTGCCTCTATGTGACCTGTATCTGATCTTCTAATGACAGTGTGAACGACACAGATCCGATTTTTTCAAATGCGATCCAGGCCACTTGGATATGTGGTCCTAAATCCGATTCATATCCGATCTTTTGACATGCGACTGCAGTCTGAACGGCCAGGTCGCATTCATCCGACCTGAGTGTGTTTCCTTCAATGAGAGTGGTACAAGTAGGCGTTCACAAATGTGCACAAACGTTCTTCTCGTCATGCGAAAATAGTATATAAACTCGTATCAGTGAAGCAGCGAAGCACGTAGCAATCCCACCCCTCCTGCCTGTGACTCCTCACCCACATGTTCCTTTCTGCAGACGTTGCTGCCACTGCCCCGCAAAACGCCGTGGCCAAAAACCTCGTCCTTCTCCGTCTCCTCCTTAAAACAAATAAGCTGTACATGTTTTGGCTCCGGTACGAAAGCAACTTTAGGCTACTTCCCTAAACATTGAGCGCGTTCACTGCGTGTGACGTCATCGTGTCCTCCAAGGCGCATGCGGGACACTTTTGGGGAGTTTAGCGTTCACACTGGAGATCACATACAATTCGCATTTAACTGGAAATGTGAACGGCCTCGCAAAAAAATCGGATTTCACAAAAAAATCGGAATTGAGCATTAAGCCCTGCAGTGTGAACGTAGCCTAAGTGCTAAAGGAAAGGGTTCATTTTGATGTTGTTACCATATTGTACATTTAGAATATTTTTTTGTGGTTTATATCTACTCTTGGGTTATTGTGTGAGTAGCGTAAATTAGTTTCAGTTTTATCTTTTATCATCTATATTTACATGGGAATGTAAACAGCACAGATAG
This sequence comes from Paratrypauchen microcephalus, assembly GCA_036785185.1. Classification (NCBI taxonomy): domain Eukaryota; kingdom Metazoa; phylum Chordata; class Actinopteri; order Gobiiformes; family Gobiidae; genus Paratrypauchen; species Paratrypauchen microcephalus. Next base: position 7,729,802 of record JAVJIX010000034.1, on the reverse strand, counting down.
TGGTGGTGGGCTTTAGATCACCTTGGAAGAGAATCATTGCCATCACATAACTTTGGTTACGGAAGTTCTGGCTGAGTGCTTCTCATTGTGTCTAAGCCGATGTGTGGGAGCAGGGGAAATGTCATAGAATCAGTAGCTGTTAACACGGAGGAGAATAACTGATAGGAGGATGCAGACTGCAAGGCCAGATAAGTCTATGCGATCAATAGTGCCATCAATAGCAGTTCAGAGTGCAGGCTTATTTTGTGCATGGGCAAATGATTGGGTTGATGATTTATGCCTTATGCCCGTGAGAACAGTGGCGCATGTGGCAGGGGCTGGTTTAATGTCCAAATGAGCTTTTTCTAACACTATGGCGCCGACTTGTATTCAGTTTGTTGGAACAAAAACACAGTACAGTTGCTTTGAATAATAAAATAACTGTAATAGAATAGAGCTTTTAACTCTTGGTAATCTGCAAAATCTGTTTTCCTCATGAATGAATATGTAATTGTTTGATGTGGATGCTGGTACACAAGTCAGCTCTGTCTCTTTGATTGATTCTCCTTTGTTGTCATGGTGACGGTAAAAGATTATTTTTTTACTTATTAGTGAGGAACAAATTGCCAAATGTGGAGTGAGTGGAATATCATCAATTGCAATGCCATTCTGAATATTGTGCTTTGGTCAGTAAGTATTTATTACAGTATATAACTATAGTCACAAACTTGACTATAGTTGTACACACTCGCCATTATAGTGAAACTGGAAGACCTCATTCTATTTAGACAAAATCCACAATGTGAGAAAACTGCGCGTAGCCCAGTGCTTCTCAAATAGTGGGGCGGGCCCCCCTGGGGGGGCGTGGCGTGATGCCAGGGGGGGCGCGTATGACCCTGGGAAACATGTTTTTTTGCTGTACTGTACTAGAACTAAGTGTAATTGCACATCAACAACAGTAGTTGGCAGTGGAGTTCTCACATGCGATTTACGCACAGTCTCACCATTAACAAAACATCCTCTGTCACAGAAAAAACACGTATATTCCACTGAGTCGTGTCCTTTAGTCCGACAGAAGCTGACGCATCAGTGGCACAAGGAGAGAGCGTTTTTTTTCAGTGCTTTTAGCTTATGCAAATGAGGTGGTTTTAAGTTTCATTTCTGTAAAACGTAAACAAATGTGCGCAAAGCTGCATTAAAAACACATTAATATTTGAGTCCTCAGTGCAGTCTTTGTTGTAAGTTTCTTTCTTTTTTTTGTTTATAATGTTAATAAAAGGATACAATGGTGTTCTAATAACAATTTTCTAGACAAATAATACTATTTATAGTCGCGCGCAGGAAGGGGGGCGTGAAATTTTTTCTTCTTCCTAGGGGGGGCGTCACAGAAAATAATTGAGAAGCACTGGCGTAGCCTGATGCTGCACAGTATATCATAATTGCAATTTGGATTGGTACAGTAACCGAATTGCTGCAGTCGAAATTTTATGGGCTGTCTGCTACAAATAAAATATTCTTTCTATTTAGGGGAAAACATGAAGTTAAACATTTCCAATCTATTGTGTAACACCATGGATTCTTGTGTTTTCTCTCAGATGGTAAAAGGAGGAATTCAATTTGTCAACTGGACAAAAGTGTATTTTGACCAAATAAACTTTTGTCCAGTTGACAAATTGAATTTCTCCTTTTGCCATGAATTCTACCTGGACAAGTGAGGGATTCTACACACTTTGCTCTCAGATATTACTGCTTATTGTCATGTTTCAAATGTGCACTGTATTGAATTTGCAAATCTTCTTGCAATAGAAGACAACTTGTGAAAAGGTAAATCTGGCTAATTTCATCCATCCATCCATCCATTTTCTTCCGGTTATCGGGGGCTGGGTTACGGGGGTAAAGGTCTAAGCAGGGACTCCCAGACTTCCTTCACCCCGGACACTTCCTCCAGCTCCTTCAGGGGACCCTTAGGTGTTCCCAGGCCAGCCGAGACACATAGTTCCTCCAGCGTGCCTGGGTCTTCCCTGGGCCTCCTCCCGGTGGGATATGCCCGGAACACCTCTCGAGGCATCCAGGAGGCATCCGGTATAGATGCCCGAGCCACCTCAGCTGGCTCCTCTTGATGTGGAGGAGCAGCGGCTCTACCCCCGAGCTCCTCACATGTGACTGAGCTCCTCACCCTATCATTAAGGGAGTGCCCAGCCACCCTGGGGAGGAAACTCATTTCAGCCATTTATTTCAAATAATAAATAAAGATAATATGCTCATTGCTCCCAGATATATAGACTGTTCACAATGATCTGAACAGCGACAAAGTAAAAAATGACTTCACTCCTACTGCTCATATTAAGTTTGGGCATAATGTAATTTTTGCTGGTGCTGAAGGTCAATACTCTCTTATTGAAGATGTAAGGACAGCTTGGTACTAAAACGAACATTTCACCTTTCGCATTGTCTAGTTTTCTATTCAAAACTTGTTTTGTTACAAGATTTTCTCATTCTCTGCAACTGAAAAAGAACAGAAGGCTAGCCATTCTGAAATACAAGTCAGTAAAATCAGTTTACTACTTTGGAGAGGCTGTTTTTCGATGAATAATTCACAGTGCCATCCATATAAAAGCCCCATACGCCCTTCACAAACCAACCCAGCCTCTCTAAATCAACAATATGGGCCCGTAGAGCAGGAGGGCTCTACCTTTTCTGCTCCCCTCCGCAGGATCTAATGATATTGATAACAGGAAGTCATCACACCAGACATGGATCACAGCTGGAAGTGTCCCGCGTGAAACATGCCCCCATTGCAACTCATCGGTTCTTTAGTAACCTGCTGTCACTTCACTTTCAGAGCACTGCCTCTACCACTACTACATTGTGTGGTGTGTGAGGGTCAGGTCAGCCTTTTCAAAAGTATGCATTTATACAGTATGCTGTTTATGCACTGGATACGACAGACTCAATCAACACAACACAATTTGGTCTGTATGTTTGTATGTGTTTGTTAGTGGACATAGTTTTTGGCAAAAGTCATTGTAGAAATTATGTGTTCATGAAATTTAGGCTGTATTAATAATTTAATAATGTTTGACTCTTGGTTGCCAGTCCTTAACCTGCATGTACCTCAAGTGAAATCTCAGAAACTCCAGAAGTTTGTTTGTTTTTGTCAAAGGTACTGGCAACACAAATGAGAAATGTGTATGAGGCTCATTCTGCTTTCTTCTTGCTTGAGAACCAAAACACCAAACAACATTAAAAAGAACTTGGCCATGATGTAATTTTTTTTATGTCAGTGGAAGCAATATTTGGTAGCACAGATAGGTGATGTTTATGACATTGGAAATAAAACTAAAATCCCCAGTTCTTTCTGTTGGAGGTCATTGCTGAACTGTAATGTGCAATATAACATAATGATACCATATAACATTATCATTTTTCTGATGCCCTTATAGTAAAAAATTGTATTTAAAACACAATTAGTGCTAAAAGGAGAAATTCAATTTGTCAACTGGACAAAGTTTATTTGGTCGAAAACGTTTCGCAGCTTCGTTAGTTCAGAAATGAATTTCCCCTTTTACCATGGATTCTACCTGGACGACTGAGGAATTCTTTACACAAAACACAATTAGGTTTTAGCACACAAGAAGACACCAATGCCTAAAAGTATAGTGCAGGTTTAAAGCCTTCAAGGTAACATAGCGACACAGTTGGTGAGGAATGCACTGTATTATTGAACTAAAGCCTTGCTCAGTCACAGTCACAACCACATCTTTCTTTATTCTTTATTCTTTATTCGGACCACTGCTATTTTCACTATACATCAACGATTTACCGGATGTCTGCCCTGAATTGAATACGTTGATGTATGTGGATGATGCTGTCCTTTTTATCCAGGGTAGGGATGTCAGCACTGTTGCTGCCAAGCTTACAACTGGACGTAGTAAGGTGCACAACTGGCTTCAACAAAGCTGCCTCTCAACTCTGACTCAATTTAAAAAAGACAGTTTGTATGACTTTCAGCAAAAAAAGAGTGAATCAGTCAAACTCTTCTGTGTTTTTGGATGGAGAGGAATTGGAGTTGGTGACTCAATATAAATATCTCGGAGTTATATTAGATTGTAATCTCACATTCAAAAAACACATTAAAAAAAGTTACAAATACCATCAAATTTAATATGCAAAATTTCAAACAGATTCGGCCATTTATTACAGCAGAGGCAGCAAACTCTTACCTCCATTCTATGCTCTTCTCTCATATTGACTATTGTTTTACAGTGTGGTCATTTGCTGGTGTCACTGCTCTCAAGCCAATTGAACAATTGTACAAAAGATCAATAAAGATATTGGATCGGAAGCCCCAATCCTATCACATATGTCCACTTTTAGACAAATATAAGTTTTTAAATTTAGAAAATCTAAAAATGTTTAAATATTGTTGTCTTGTATATAAAGTCCTAAATGGCATTGCCCCACCACCTATGGTAGAATTCATCAAAAAAGGAACCGTGAGACCAGCACGAGATCCACAATGAGGGGAGACTGTGAAGTCCAGTTTAGAAAGTGCATCTTTGCCCAAAACGTTCTTTCTGTTTGAGCTGGAACACTCTGCCTGCTGCAGTCAGGGACAGCGCCACCTTTGGGTCTTTTAAAAAACAACTAAAGGGTTGGCTATTTAATAATCAAAGATGTGATCACTAAAAAACATTTTAATCTTTTAATCTTTTTAGACTAGTTTGTGTGAGAGTGTGAAGCTGAGTGTGTGTATGTAAGTTGTAGTGAGTGAGTGCATGAGCACTATCATAGGCACCTTAACTAAAAGCACTTTTAGAATGTGAATGTGAGTGTATGAAGCTGAGTGTGTGTATGTAAGCTGTAGTGAGTGAGTGCATGAGCACAGTCATAGGCACTTTAACTAAAAGCACCTTAGTATTAGAACTACCTCATGGCATTTTAAGTGATTGTACAGAATTGTTTTATGTCTTGTCCAACCATGTGTATAATGTTTGTTGTATTGTCTTAATCTAGACTGTGTTTTTATTATTGTCTGTCACTGCATGTTCTGCTTTTTTACTGTATCCTGTTTTACCCCTTCCAATGGGACTACGGATGGAAATTAGCTCCTAGCTAAATCCGGTGTATTTATGGCACTAGTCGTTCATTAATACATGCTGTCCCATTCAAATAAATAAATAAAATAAAATTTCATTTCAGTATCTTCTGCTGAAATGTGGACTCCTGGTAATACAACTTACACTTCCAACATACTGTACATTTTAACCTTGTCTTAATGTTTTCTACAACACAGCTTCATGTTATTTCGAATACCAGACCTTGCAATTTGTATTTCTTTGCTCACCTTGATTCAAGCTTTATGTTTTATTATGTATGAGTATTACCATGAGATAGGTAAAATCTATAAATCCTTTCTTCCCCTCGCCTCAATATGCATCTCTCTTCCCGCTGGGCCAAAGAGAGTCTGGCTGCTCAAATGAATACCAGTAAATTAGCAGTTGTACAGCCTGGCAGGTGCCTCATTAGAAATATATTAGAGCTGTTATCAGTAAGTCAGCACTCCCAGTTACAGCGTCTATAGCCATGTTTGTATATGAGCCTGTGAGAAGGGAGGAGGCCGTCTGCTTAATTGGAACAGTGTTAATTTCGGCACAGTGGTGATTTAATAGAGAAATTCACTGTGTTAATATTGAGAGCGAAGATGTATTTTGGGGTGTGAAGAGCTCCCAGGCAGCTGCATCGTGTGAGGTGATGTCCTTACAAATGTCAAGACGTTTGAGTCATCTGAAGACTACTGCGATATGAAAGGAGATTTTAACTTTTTACTCAGGATTGTCTGTCAGTGTCTCATGGAAGTGTCAGGTTACTTCAATAAAAAATGTGCTATGGAAAGCAGTACACATCTTTAGCTTCTTAGAGGTTCATTGCTGCTCCAGTTGAATAGGTTACACAACCTGATTTTTTCTTTCTGGTATATGGAGATTTTTCATTTAGTAGACTGTTTTTCCACACTATCCAAAGACATGCAAGTATTAAAGGTGAATCTAAGCATAACATTCTTAAATTAAATGTCTGGGGGATAGAATTAGGGCAGAAAAGATTTATCAACAAATCAACAAAGTGAAAAAGAATAAACTATTTCTGATTATGGCAAAAGGAGAAATTCAATTTGTCAACTGGACAAAAGACTATAATTTTAAAGGTCCCATGACATGGTACTTCTTGATGCTTTTATATGGCTCCTTAATGGTTCCCTAATACTGTAAATGAATCCTTCTTCAAAATCAACACTCACTGCATGAGATATGACTCTGACAGTCTTCATGAGGCTAGATATGTGTCTAAAATGCTTTATTCTGAGTGTTGCTGCTTCAATGCAAATGAGAAGGACAGAGAGATTGGCTAAGGAGCGGGGGGGTGCAGACAGCTCTGCACCGCTGTCTGCTCGCTTCCGTGTTTAACACAGGAAGACAGATGGGAGACTTTGCAATGAAAAAAAGCATATTTACACAGAAAATAAAATTAAACCACTGGTATTTCAGAGGTCCAGAGGGTCGGGTAAGGGACTTGCGAGCCTAGAAACACTCGGACGTGCCTCCAGGCAAATAAAAAAACGCATTTCGCATTGCGTAGCGCATTCACAGTCCAAACTCTATGGGCGGGATATACAGGGATGCTGAGCGGAGACAGAGGGAGGGGCTGGAGCTGCATTTGCCGATCTGACGTCAATCAGGTGCCTTGTCCGAACTCGCCCGTTTGAGCGCTGGTTTTGTGTAACGCAGAAAAGGACCGCAAATGCTCAGTTTAGACATTTCGCAACTTTTAGCCATGGGAGGGGCCTAAACAGGGTAGGGGAGCTCACATTAACGTTCAAAAACCTCAGAAAGTGAAAATTTCATGCCATGGGACCTTTAACACTTATTTGGGAAACAAGCCTTCAGCCCTTTTTTCTCTGATCTTTTCTTTATTTTTGAAAATATGGCATATATTAATAATAATGTCAATATACATTCTGTCACCATATACTAGAAAAAATATCAATAATTGACTATTTGAAAATATTGGATCTCAATTTGATTCAGATTCAATTAGCTAGCCCTACCTTCCTCTACTATTTATTTTCCTGTGCCATTGAACTCTCTTATATAAAGTATTTGTGTGTGGTAATGATCCCATTGGGCACAAAGTGCAGAGCTGTCACAGATGAAGAGCTGGGCGGCCTCTTAAGAAAAGGCACAGAGGAAGCCCTTCTCAAAGGCTTGTTGGTAATCCACTGGTGGCTGCAGACGCCTGACCATGCTCTATAATCCTGTGTTTAGTACTTCAATGAGCAGATTTACTACTTATTACTATTGTCCATATTACCACAATGTGTATTAAAGCCATGTGAGATAATCCCTGATGTATAAACCAGTATTTACTATTCATTCATGTACAGTGTACTAATTGTAAAATAATCCAGTCAACGAGTGAAATAAAGATGGTTTTTCAGTGAGTGATTACAACAGCTCGGGATGTGTGGATAGTGGCAGGATCACAGACTGAGGCGGATTATGCTCTTTATGAGTGGTGTGGAGCACAAGTGTTGGACAGTTCTTCTTAAGTGAGAGACTGGGAAGTAAGAATTTGTTGTTAATGTTTTGCCTGAAGTAAAATAAATGAAATAAATGGTTCAGCTTAATTTCAAAGAATATTCAGGTTTCTTTTTTGGTCCACTTACAAACAATATCTCCTTAAATAGTCTAATTTTGCCGCAGTGGTAATGCGCATTAAATCCTCCATTGCACCACTTTGTTACTATGGCTCAACCGATATGGATTTTTTTGGGATCTGATATGATACCGATAAAATGGGCTTTAGAGATGCCAGTATAACAGTAGTTAGTGGTGTAAAAATGTACTGTAAATCTTCAATTGATTATGAAACTGAGGTTTGGCTCGATTGAATTTTAAATTGGGTTTATTTAGGATATCTGTGTTGTTATTGTGCCTCTTTATGTTCTTAATTAAAGGCAGTAGGTCGGACTAATGGCATTATTTCATGACATTGTAGCCAGTAAACAAAGTAAAAACTACTGCTGTTAGCCTTTAGCAGTGAATGCGTGCGCGCGGTGGTAATTACCGTACTTATATGCGTAAATGCTGATCATTTACACCTCTATTCACAGTGCATCTACATATCAATGCACATCCAGTAACATGTATACAACCACTATAGCCACTACTGTAGGCCAATGTACAGTAAGAGAAAATAGGCTGTTTATGTGTGGCAGCTCAGCACTAACCAATGAGAAAGAAATAAAAGTAGCTTCAAAATTGACACATTTGCAACACTCACCACTCACACAGGCTCCTCTCAGATCACTAGTCTTCACAAATAAGTGTCCTTTTAATCCTGACTCAAAACGAAGAATATAATCCAGCATGTTGACAGCAGTTGCGTGTATCCTCTGTCTATGGAACAGTCCTCTCTTCTTCGCACTCGCACACGTTTTGTTGCTGGCCTAAACTGCTCTGAAGCTAACTTTTTATTTATAGTTAATATTAATATCCTTTTACTTATAGTTAATATTCTAGATCAGACACAAGAGCAATTAAAGCCAGCGCCTCAGGTACAGTTCTAAAGTATTGTTTAACATCACACTACTATTGAACAAAACAAATGTCTTGTCTTTGCATGCTTTTTTCCAAAGCAGTTTATGATATTTGTTCATTCATCAGAACAGGAAAGTATGCAGGAATAAGTGTTGTCCGTGCTGTCGACTTGAATGTGGAAGAATAAAGATGACTCCAACATGCATGAATCACTCTAAATATAACTTTGACTGGTTAAAAGAATGTGGATGAGTTAAAACAAAAGCTTGTAAGTTAAAACAAAAGCTCGTAAAAGTGCATTTTGCATAATATGTTCCCTTTTAAGAAGAAAAATATCTGCCTAACAATAACCGCTGGAGAAATACAGACATGAGCTCTAGCTCAGTGCTACTCAAACAACAACCCTCATGGCACACCTGAACAATGTGATGTTTAAGCTGTTTCTGTAGCTCACAAATCACAGAGCAGATGCATGTGCACTACCTGAAAGTGTCCTCATCATAACACATTAGCTGTAACAACACAAAGATAAATACCTTTGTCCCACATACTGTATATTAAGCACACTCACTCTCACAGTGTGAGTGTTTTGTCTACTGTGTGTAATCAGCTATGGGATTTACAGCAGTATCAGCGCTGGAGATGGACAACAACATGACTGCACATTTAGGTTGAAACGCACTAAGAGTTTGACGACTCCACACTGAGCTGTCCCACTTTATGTGCTGTCCAAAGAATCACTGTCTGCTCCTCGCAAAAAGGCAACTCTGACATTTTAAGCACATAGTGCTTCAAATGTCAGAGTCGATAGTGCTCACAAAAGGTATTTGTATTTGAACTGTTCAATCTTCACTGTTAAATCATTCACTTCTGATGAAATTTCATTCATTAATTGATTATTGATTGTCTACAACATTTTCTATTAACACTGACCTGTTTTTAGGAGCATGCAATAGTGACAAAAAATAATAGCTATATTTTTTTCCAATAATGATGTTCAGACAACATTTTAAAAGAGCATCATATGAATGGACCATGACATTAACCATAAAAATGTCCCTTTACATTTTAATAGACAATATATAATATAAAAGTATACATTTTTCAATACCACTATTTTCTATATTGCATGTATAGCATGTTCAAAGAAAACTCTCCTCCTTCATTTGTTGCTGTCCATTTAGTTTCTTAAGTTTTTTTTATACAAAAAATGTGTTTTTGCTAGCCAGAATTACCTCTTTGCCCAATCTTGACAGTGGAACAGCTATTAGTAAAGTAAAGTAAGTGCTGAAAATGAAATCTGTGTTTCATTTTCAGCACTTACTGAAAAAGTACTGAAAGTCACAAATGCAGTGTGAAACAAATGCTTGTAAAACTTTTCTTTCTTTTTAGAAATCTATTAAATATGTTCATATGAAGTTTCCCTTGATTAATTTTACCTTCAAACTGCCCCTCTTCCCACCTCCATTGCTGCCAGGGTCTTTGCTTACACCACAGCCTGACACCTTAGAAGTGCCTGTGGTGGGGTTGGGGCCTCGGACCCTGGAGCATGTCTAAACTAGCTTTCACCTTGTCAGCACTTCCTGCAGATGTGTCTCGCCTGCTAAAGAATCCATTAACACGTTACACTACGCTCTGTATCCACACCCCGGCACCTTTAGGACACCCCATCTCTCCCTTACTCCTCTTTATATAAGTGCCCCGTCAATCTTAAGGTGCAAATGTGTTCACTGGCTCCCTCTTTTTGGTAGGCTGAGCTGAGTGGCTGAAGGTGCTGCCAATGACCCAAGATAATGTGCGGACTTCGGGTTGGCTGTGGCATTGAAGCGAGGTTACTCAAGGCTCCGTGTTAGTGCCTCATTAGATTTGCCATTTTCTGATTGGAGGAGATGAGCCTCTACTTTGATTTTTACCAGGCATCATTACCCTTGGGTAATGGCGCCTTTTTGGATCCTGAGATAATCACATTCATATAATCATGTACATAAAGAGGAGAGTTGAGGGATGTTGTTGAGGGATCACACACATGACGTTTCCACATGTGGTTTATGTAAGTAAATGTAGTTTTTTTTTTTTCTCAGCATGTTGATCTGTCACAATTTTCAATTTGATTTGATTTTGCCTTAGTAAAGATAACTAAAATTATGTCAAATACTTATCTCCTGAGCCTAAACAATATAGAATTTTGAATTTTAATCATTGCCAATTCTTTCTTTTCTTTTTCTTTCGATTTTTGTTTTTATTTATTTATTTATTTATTTTAAATGATCAGTGCCCCCAAAGTCTGAACTCTGCTCCAAGCATCATTTTATTGACAGAAGATTGCTGGGGGAAGATGAAGATGTATGGAATATAAAAAAATCACTGGTGCACTTTCTGTATTACTACATACTGTAACATCACCAGGTGTTTTCAGTTTAAGAGAAAAACTATTATGCAGGATTTGTGAGTTAAACATGTGAATGAGATTCTAGCTGCAGAACCATAAGTAAGAAGCTTAGATTGTTAAGGAGACAACTGCAGGTGCACCACAAAAGATCTCACCTCGTGGGGTTTCAGTGATCATGTGAACAGTGAGAAATCAGCTTAGAACGACACGGGAGGAGTTAGTCAATGATCTCAAGGCAGCTGAGACCACAGTCACTAAGAAAACCACTGGTAACACTTTACGCTGCAATGGATTAAAATCCTGCAGTGCTCGCAAGGTCCCCCTGCTTCAGAAGGCACATGTGCAGGCCCGCCTGAAGTTTGCCAATGAACAGAAAGATTTAGAGAGTGATTCGGAGAAGGTGCTGTGTTCAGATGAGACTAAAATTGAGCTCTTTGGCATTAACTCAACTCGCTATGTTTGGAGGAAGAGAAATGCTGCCTATGATCCCAAAAACACCATCCCCATTGTCAAGCATGGAGGTGGAAAATCCTGAGTGACAACCTCCTTCCCTCCACCAGGAAACTGAAAATGGATCGTGGATGGGTCTTCCCACACGACAGTGACCCAAAACATACAGCCAAGGCAACGAAGGAGTGGCTTGAGGAGAAGCAAATTAAGGTCATGGAGTGGCCCAGCCAGTCTCCGGACCTTAACCCTATAGACCCCTTTACCATTAGTCAGACCACGTTGACGTTGACCCAGAATCAACCATGGCGGACCATAGCGAAGTATCTGATTATTGCAAGTTATTGAATATGAACGATAGGGAGAGCTACATTCAAAAGCTCATGTTGAGCAACGAGGTTCGACTACCAGATCCTTATGCGATCACGGAGTGGCAGTACGATCGCAGAAAGTGGCCAGATTTACAGTGGCCAGATATCCACTGTTATTTAGTCGAGAAAGAAAGTGCGCGCATACAAATCCATGGATGCCTACCAATTTGCCATATGTGGCCATGTACAAGAGGTAAAATACCACGATATTGATGGGGAGTTTTGCGTGTTGGCATCTGATGTTCTCAGAGATGTGATCTCAGTCATGTCAAATGCCATTTATGATGGTCATGCGAAAACTTATCATGCCTTTTAACAAAGTTATTCGTGTTCGTTTACATGTGTCTGTAGTAGAGGTTACTCGGTTAATATGTCTGTGAGCTTTGCGGTGTCCTGTGCTTGCTACTTAATCATGCTGCTTGTTTAGGGTAATTTGCTCAGGTGTTCACTTGTGTGTATGTCAGTTGAATGATATGAACTATCATTTATTCCATCTGTTTCTCTTTATTTCACGTCAAGTTCTTCTCTTCTCTTCTCTCTTCTGGGTGGGTTTCCTCCGGGCACTCCGGTTTCCCCCATCAACCCAAAACATGCTCCATAGGTTAAATCCTCCAGCTTAGGTCCTGACCAAACCGAAGCAAGAAGATCATGGAGATGGTCCCCGGGCGCAGTAATGTGCTGCCCACTGCTCCTAATAACAGGATGGGTTAAATGCAGAGAAGAATTTCTCCTGTGTGAGATCAATAAAGTCACTTCTTCTTCTATATCTTCGCTGGGGGTTTTATGGCGGCAGTGGCTTTGTTTTGAGTCAACAATGCGCGCGCATTCAGTGATGACGTTGCTTTGAAAATCATCTATAGAAAACCTATGGAGGGAAATGAAGCTCCGAGTTGCCAAGCGACAGCCCCAAAACCTTAATGATTTAGAGATGATCTGCAAAGAAGAGTGGACCAGAATTCCTTCTGATATGTGCCCAAACATCAACTACAAGGTCATTAACTACAAGAAACGTCTGACCTCTGTGCCACCAACCCTTGTTTGCAAGTCTTTTTTGGCTAGAGGTTCAAATACTTATTTCACTCAATGAAACACAAATCAGTTTATATATTTTCTTTAAAGTTATTTTCTGGATTTTCAAACCTACCAAAACCTACAAAATCAGCAAGGGATCAAATATTTATTTCCTCCTCTGTATATGTACAGCCATTCTCTCCATGTACTTTCTCTTCCTGCCTCTTGTGTAATTGTTATCAGTCAGTCAGCAGGGGGCTCCTCTGATCACCGGGACGCAACTAAAGTGAAGGGATCAAAAGCTCTGACTTAGTTGTCTATCAATCACAAGTCAGTCCATGTTTCTCAAATCATATGTCCATTTAGGCTGCCTCTAACTCACCATTGGAAATGATTCTAAATGATAATGTGATGTTAGATTCTCCTGACAGTGAAAACCAGTTCATATTTTTGCAGCTCATCAGAAATGTGGTAAAAGTTAACAAACCTGTGAATGTCCTGGTTAAGATTTAAGTATCAAGTGTGGAAATATCTCTTTATTCCTTTTTAAAGTACACTGGGTACACAGTGTTTCTTCGTTTTTAATTAATTAACATATTTACCAGCTTTTTGACAGTTTTCTTTTTCACCCTCCGCCCCTGCAGCCAGCTGTTTGTAAACAGAAGCACCTGACAAAAAAATGACTTATACACAGTTAAGTGGCAAAAAGAGTGGATTTTGTGTTTAGTTCCACTTTGACTTCCATTTGCACAGATTTAATCCTTCTTGTCATACTCTACCCCAAGTTAACAGGTCACATGGAAAATAACAGCCATACTATCCAGTATGTTTTTCCTCAGATTTTAAACCTTCCTTGACCTTGACTAAAGGTAAAAAAAGTCCACTGGAGTCCCTCCGTTTGTGGGTTAACCAGAGAAGCTCTGCGAGCATCGTTTTACAATGCACAGTTTGACATATCAGCAGCAAAGAAGCCCATGGAAACCCTCAGAGACCTGTACTCCACTTTCACTCTGCCAAAGTTTTCTAGCCAGCAGCAGGAACAGCACAATGCTTTCCTCTTTCATGTTGTTTTTCCCAAAACATGTCCTGCTCCTACAGTCTTAATCCTGCTCTTAACTCAAACAGGCATCTAGATTTAAATTTTGTATTTTATTTAATTTAAACCATAACAGGTAACGTTTTTCGCCAAAACAGACAGTATATTTGTTCATTACGGTGCTTATTTCAGTGAAAAACGTAATAAAACATGTATCCTTTCTGTGAATAGGCTTGCATCTCCACAATCTCTTATTTAGCCTGTTGTAAAGCCTCCCCCTGCTTGTTTCCACAGGAATGTTGTACCTTTGGCTAGAATATTCCAGACTGTAGCCTAAAACCTATCTCCATCAAACATTTTCTGAAGTGTGCTTAAAATTTTCTGTTTCCTTAGACTTAAGCGGTTGACATTCCAACTCCAGAAGGTTATGTACTATCACTTTAAAGTATAGTACCTCATATTGTCAATGCTTTGTTTTATGTAAGATTGTGAGAAGACATAGTACATTTATTTAAGTCAACAGTTTGTTTTGTTTTGTCTTGGTCAGTTAGTTCCAGAGCGAACACATTTTCACCACCATTCTACACTTTTCTCAGTTTACTTACAAATGTTCCGTATTAGCATGAGTACCCCTTATTTTCCAGTGTTCTTGTACCAGCCACACATTATCTACTTCATGTAATTATGCTGCTACTATCACAGATACAGTTCCTCTGGGCTAATGGCATCTTTTTTCCTTTATGCTGTTATTAGCAGGCTACAAGTATCAACATAAAAGACCTGCTGTAAGATCAGAGACAAGGAAAGAGTGCATGTGCCTTCATTTCCCCTCCTCTAGCTGCGCTATACATTACATTATTAGTCGCTCACAATTGTCTCGTAAGTGTTATTCCCCTCTGATTCACTTACCAGAAAAGGTGTAGCTGCGGGCTCCTTATAAAAACTCATTAAACTTTGAATCAGGACAATGAAATCATCAGCGGTGCAAACTAGCGGAGCGCCATCTCTGGAGTTTAAGCACAAGTACTTTGACAGTTTATTGTCTTTAATTGTCTGATGCCTAATGTATGCTAAAGACCAGTGTGATGATTTGGTATGTGTTAAACAAAGAAAACAAAATTTGTTTTGATAATGAATATTAATTGTTAATTATTGCCTCTTGGCCCCTGGTTTAGCAGTGGGTGGTGGCACTGTCAGCTGGGATTCACAGTCTGCTCTTTGCAGTCTGGTGCTCTGCCACTGTTGGCATTACCCTGTTCATTTAAATGCTCAAATAAGCCAACACATATGATTTGCATAATTATGAATACATTTAGGTACACATTAGCATTTTCAAATGGCTCTATAGAGTCAACATAGTGTACAGTATCTTCTGCTATGATTCAAATTCACTTGTTTAAACTTGAATTAAACATTGTTGAAGCACTCAAACACAGCAAGGTTCATCCGAGGTTTATCATCTCTTACTGTGAGGGCTTCCCACATGAACTCAGTAACAGTTCATAGGTCAACTATTTATTGAGTCACATTGCTTTCATACAGTGAGTAAACAATCCATTTGTTCAACCTTTTTTTTTTGTTACTTCAGTTCAAATGAAAATGAAAATTCTTGAGTTTACGAATTTCCATATTTTGTGACAACAGATGTCCAATTATTATATTTTCCTTCTCCTGAATCAAATTAAATTTAAAATTAAAGTCAGTTTTAGCCTTTTATTAATGATTTTCCTGAGGTAAAAAAGTCTGCCTCTAAAATTGCAGTAATGTTGCATAAGCCAAACAAATTCTCATTCGTGGTTTTTACACTTGATCAGCCACAAAATCTTCCGTGGTGAACGACCCATTTTTTTTTCTGCAAAGGGCACTGAACCTTACAAAGGCCATACCAGGGAGTTTGTGTTTGATTTTCCGCTTTTCTGTTATGCCTCGAAATACAGTGAATGTTAACCCTGTTTACCGCTAACCTTTCCAAGCATGTCTAATCTGATTTTACTTGGAAACATGGGCATCGTCCTCAGGTCCACAGATGGCATTACAGTAGTCTAATTGAATAACAGTGCTCCTTTGGTCTGTATTATTACATTATCAGCTCTGGTTAAGCAATTAAAAAGGCATCAAGGTTACAATGACCATAGATCATTGGGGCATCAATCATACATCTGTAGACCATGTGATTAATATAAAGAAAACTAGGCCAAGTCAGCAGTACGTTTATTTTATACACTCATGCAGGTTTGGCTCCACTATCAATATGTCTATTTAAGTTGAAGTTTTTATTACTGCATTTTCATAGCAATGGCCAACACTGTCTACTTATTTCACAAACGTTGCCAGATGCCCTTCCTGACACAACATATCTATTAGGGGTGTGCAAAATAATCGTCATGACAATGCATCGCAATACTAACTTTCACAATATACTGCATCGATTCTTGATGAAAAATCGATTATTATTCATTATTCATTTAATGTTTAATAATTGAATATTTAACATTCATAAATAAATAAATTATTAGTTTAAAAAAAACAAAAAAAACATCCTATGCACTTTTTTCTTTGTGAAAGGGTATTGTTTGTTATGTTGGTCGCTACCTCCAAAATGGCAAATGTTTGAACATCATTCTTTGTTTTAGAAAAAATCCTATGCACTTTTTTTGTTATTGGTTTGGTTTATTTGTTTTTGTTATTCAATAAATTCAGTTATGAATTGAGTTGCTCAGAGTTATGTATCAATTGAAGACACTACCCAGATACACAGCCACTGATATTTAAGTTATCCTCTTTTTTTTTTGGTACATTGGTACACGATGCATCGTGATAGTATCGCATCGTGGCATATGAATTGTGATTCGAATTGAATCGTGACTTCTTTGACAATACCCACCCCTAATATCTTTTGAGGCTTGGGACTGGATTTAAAGGGGTCATATTATGCCAACCATGTTATAATTGTGTTCAGTTCAAACAAGCAAACAAGACTGTAGGATTTAAAAAATGTAAGCCATTATTCAACAATAAAAACATGAAAAAACATACATAAATCTGCTTGCTACTTTGAAGGCGTGAGATCAATATTCTGTTTACAATGGACAAAATGTAAAATAATCTATAAAGCAAACTGTATGTTACTCATACAAATACCCCAATATATTGGTTGGCTCAAATATCACGCTGATATTTGGACTTTTTACCACATCAGCTATTGGCCTTAAATCTCAGCATAAGACGATATTTTGTTTTGGTTCATGTTCTGCCTAAAAAAATATACACAAAGCTTTATATTAACACTTTAATACAAAATTTAAAGAGATGATTGCACAAAACATGACTATACAGATCTCTTATAGGTTTGTGGAAACACAGCTTGAGGGAGTTTGTAGTAAATTTAAATTGCATAATTTGGGGAAAAATCATCGAAATCGGTTAGCATATCGGCCTAAAAATATTGTCAGAGCTTATCAACCATGGGGTGCACTGTATTCTAAATTATCCATATCTAAAAATAACTATTGGTTGATCGCTAGTTACTAATGCGGTAATACTACTCTGCATTTTAAAACACTGCATCTGCTACATATGACTGTATATCATAGCTCAACCCAGTTAATCTTCACTTTCTTCTCTTATCTGTCTATTAGCTTTGTTTGTATTGATTTTGAGACTCAATTTGTCTTCTGTCACTATACCATTCTGTCGCTTTGATTCACTTTGAACTACGTTACCCAGCTGCTACTAGTTTCTTTTCAAGTTCATTTACAGATTTGCCTGTTGCTGCAGATACCTTCATACCTTTCTGATCAAAGGATTTGAACCTTATGTATGAAGATATTGAGGAAGAACCTTTCACTGTAGCTCGGACATGGCATGTCCAAAGGAGAGCCCAAAGCAAATGGCAGGTGGTGAGTTTTTATCAAGCATCATCCCTGGGAGATTGAGGTAATAATACAGGAGAGATTAAGATAAACTTTATCGGCCCTGGCTCTTATTGTTCCCGGCCTGTGGTGACTTTTGCCATAAATGGGTCGATTTTCACTCCCATTTTTTCACTCTTGGAGGTATTTTATTTGGGCATTCTTTTGTTCCTGTCAGCCTCTTCTTGCTCTCTTAACACCGGTTTAATGAAGCTGCTAAAATGACTTTGACTTGTACCCTATCAACCTCTCCTCCAATTCTCCTTTACTTCACGAGCGCATGGGAATCGTACGTGAGAAAATGGTCTCTGATGTAGGGCTGTGCAGTGAATCGAACTGTAATCGAGATTCAGTTGTTTCTAATCGACAGTGATCAGCTTTGGTCTTTTTAATCAAAGGTCCACAGCGAACCCTCAGTCACTAAAAGTGTGAGGTTTGAAGATTTTAGACTTTGGAAAAAGAAATTTAATCATTGCCATTTAATAAGACAAAAATACTCAGGTGGAATCAGTCAATATGAAGAAAAAAAGTGATTTATTGTCATTGTTCTTTTAGGCTTTGAATCTGCTGGCACACTCCACTGCAAAAGCACCTCCCCACAGATCTAAATTGTAAATGTAACCTGCTTGTAATAGACTTGTCAAGGGAAATTTTGTACCAGTAGAATAAATGTTTTTTCAAGATTTTTTCAAGATGTTTTTTAAAATTATTATTATTTAAAGATCCCATGACATGGTACTTCTTGATGCTTTTATATGGCTCCTTAATGGTTCCCTAATACTGTAAATGAATCCTTCTTCAAAATCAACACTCACATGAGAAACAGAGATAAGATGAGAAAGAGTCATAAATATCTCTCTCAAACTCTTTATTCTGGGCGTTGTTGCTTGAATGCAAATGAGGAGAAAAGAGATGGCCAATAGTAGAGGGTGGGGGCGTGGCCAAACTCTCCGCTCAGAGCCCACAGCTGATCCATTTCCTTGTTTTTGCACGGGGGAGAGATTTGAAGCGTTCCATTGAAAAATAAACACATTTCCACATAAAATAAAATTAAACCACTGCTGTTCAAAGGTCCAGAGGCTCAGATAAAGGACTTCCGAGCCTAGAAACACTCGGACGTGCCTCCAGGCAAATAAAAAAACGCATTTCGCATTGCCTAGCGCATTCGCAGTCCAAACTCTCTGGGCGTGATTTACAGAGACGCTGAGTACAGACAGACGGGGGTGGAACTGCATTTGCATTTCTTTTTTCGATCTGACGTCAATAAGGTGCCTTGTTCAAATTCGCCCGTTTGAGCTCCGATTTTTTGTAATGCAGAAAAGGATCGCAAATGCTCAGTTTAGACATTTCGCAACTTTTAACCATGTGGGGGGGGCTAAACAGGGTAGGGGAGCTCACATTAACGTTCAAAAACCTCAGAAAGTGAAAATTTCATGCCATTGGACCTTTAAGAACAAAAAGTCAAGTAATTTTAACTTTCGTTTTTGCGGTCTTGTAGAGGATGATCCTATTGGTTGTGAACAATATCCTAGTATTGACTTACAAGTTGAATTCCAAACCCACAAGTGTTCATTGGATCATTGCTTCCAGGATATCAGAACTTTAAAATGTTTCGGTGCTTCACCTTGAATCTATCACATTTATTATCTCATTCATCCAAAAGTTATAAAAACACCAAATTCAAGTTAATGCCTTTTTGCCCTTTTCATTATTGGGTGTCCACTGTGAATTGTCTGCCTCCTAGTGTGAAGTTCTACATTATTAATATGAATCCTTTAAACTCAGAATGCTCCAATCTTTAGGCAAACCAAAAATAGAAACAGCCTCTCCCTTTTTAAACGTTTATTTCTTCTGTCCTCTCCCGGCCTTCTGTCTGAGTGCACCCTCTCCCAAAACAAGACTTGCGGTCTCAGGAAAGCCCGGCCCACCGAAAGACATCTGGTCCACATTAAAACAACATTGGGGTAGAAGCTGAGCAGGCGACAGAGACCATTCGTCTGTTTTCCCTTTTTTTAAGTGGTAACCAGAGTCATGAACTACTGGTTTGGCTCATCATAAAACAGAACTAAATAAAGACTTACAATGCTGTGTTACCAGACGACGCCCAAATTAAACTTGTGGTCAGGCAGCAGTTCCATTTCATTGTGGAACTTGCTTAGATGAAAGAGGTTAGATATGTGTCTATTGCTACTCTGGTTTGAATGTGTTAGGATTCACTTGAACAGTCTTGTATATATGTTTGTGGGGGTTGGGCTTAAAGACTATACTTTGTGACAACATCAGGGCAGTATGCAGTCCATTTAGTCCAGGCCTTTGCATCGAAGATTCTTGTTCTTGTTCTGTCATGTCAATAAATCAGTTTGGATATTCTACAGCAGGAACTATGGGCTTTAGATATGATTCACAGTAGTTCACTGAATGAGAATGAGAAATATAAATATTATAACTTGCTTACTAACTGATGGGGCTGTGCAATTAGGTATATTTTAATTGAGATTGGTTATTTCTAATTGTTTGGGATATGCTTGGGTCTCTTTAAACTCTTTGAAGATGTGGCGTGTGGTTTTCAGCATCAGTTCAGATTTTGTTTTTGTGTTAAAATTGAAGAAAAAGTATTATTTACCTTCAGGAAATGGATACTGAAAGACATTTTTATTAACTTTCAGCCTGATTTATGACTAAACTTTTTAATTAATTTGTGGAAAATTTTGAAAGTGAAACTGCTTTTGGAAATGTGAGGCCATCTGGACATTCTCTACTTGTGAATACTGAATACTTTCAGTTTGCCATCACATGTATGTTGATTTATTATATCTCTAGTTCTTAAACTACAACTACAAATCTTTTACTAGCTTCACACAGCAAATGGTGTTTGCTTTCAGTTTGTTTGATTTGTTTCTTGGTGATTTGGTAACTAAGACACGCCAACTGTTGGTCCATGTCAAAGGAACCAGGAGAAAACACATAGCAACACAGAGATCACATCCACAATAATAATAATAATAATAATAATAATAATAATAATAATAATAATAATAATAATAATAATAATATAGTGCATTTCTTAACAGTTACAAAGTGCTATACACACAGTTAAAGGGAAGTGTGTAAGATTTTTACCCGTTAATTACCGAAATTGAAGATACCCATTCAAAAATACATTGTTTTCCAAGCCTTTTCACTTCCATCATGAAATCAAAGTATTCTTTTGGACTTGGATATAGTCACATAAAAGGGGGATCTTCCCCATGCAGAGGCAGCCATTTTGAATACGAGAGCCGCAGAAGGACATTTGGGCTCCGCCTTCGCCTTCGGCAAGGCTCGTGGTTTTGGGTAAACAACGGCAAGCATGTCCCGGATCACACGTCGTAATGGATCTAATACATGTTTTGGACTAAATTGTTTTACTGGATTTTATTCGCTGGATCCTTACGGACAGATTGAGACCAAGTTTATGGTGAAATACAGAGTTTGACCTGTCCAGAGCCTTCAAAGGTAAGCTAAGTAACAAACTTTTCCGTATAAAAGCCCCACGTGCTCGGGAGTGATTGTTGTGCTGGGAAATGAATTGCATAGTCAAAAAGAGGAGACTGTAAGGTTTTATTTGATGTGTAGATTGTCATGGTACACCATCGGGAATGTGCGTTTTCATGCGAAAAGAAAAAAAAACAGTGAACAGCGCCGCGTTTTATTTATACCGTAGTTGTCGGCGAGGGCTTGCAGCGCCGGGTGCATGCTGGTACGCGAGCTGTCCGCGTTACGGCGCGCCCGAGTGACCCTCGAGGTCTGCCGTAGCCAAAAGAGGAAGTGCATGGTACCTACACCACCTATGCGCCACGAATCCTACACACTGTACCTTTAAATAAGCAGAAGTACAATACAGAATAAAAATAACTGTGCTATTGTACAAATGTCATCCTATATAAATGTGTTTTTAATTTCACTTTTAAAGTGTCTACAGAGTCAGTCATTCTTAGTTCCTCAGGTAGTTAATTCCATAGCTTGGGGGCTTTGATAGAGAGGGCATGGTTCCCTCTAGTAGGGAGTCGAGAGGGGGGGTGCAATGAGAAAAGCCTGGTCTGAAGAATGAAGTGAGCATACAGACAGAGATCGTCAGTAATATAATCAGGGTTATGTGGCTTAGGTCATTCAGCGCTTTGAAAATTATTAGTAAAATGTTAAAATCAATTTGAAAGTTGATGGGGAACCAGTGTAGAGCGGCTAGTATCAGTGTAATATGCTCATGTGTCTTTTTATTAGTCAGCAGCCACTGAGTTCTGTACAATTTGAAGACATTTTAGAGATTTTTGACCAATACTGGCACATAATGCATTACAATAAAATTACAATAAAATTTTAAAATCAAAAAGTCCTTGAAGCGATGAGAGCAGGGACATTTTTTTGTACTCTGCACCCCAGCATGATCAGCCTACCTCCGTTTTTAAAGTTACTGAAAGTTTCTAGAGTTTTGTTTAAGCGCACTCAACAGCCTTATACCAAACAACACACTTGAAAGCCATCAAATCTAATCAACTTCTGTGCCTTTTTTCCCCTACCTCCCCTCCTCTCTCCCTCTGGTTCACTTTATCACATCTTTGGGGTGTAAACAAGCACCTCTCCAACAGAGACTAGCACTAACCCACCAGCGTGGATATACCAGGGGCTGTCACATCCCCTCAGACAGCACATTTAATCAACAACACACACACACCCAGCCAACAGCCTCAGGTTATTGGAAACACCAGATCCCCCAGAACAGTTGGCGTGCCTGGGCTTCACCAAATCACCAAAAACACATCAAATATACCCCAAAGCTCTTGCAGGATCAGCAAATACACACCAGCGAGTACTGAAAACTCTTGAAATGGTTCCAAACGTTGTGGTTCCAGAACTGGCGACGCAATAAATGAATGTCACATGTAAAAGAGACTTAAAAGTTTTAAATATATCTAGACATTCTCTATGCTTGTTTTCTGTTCCAGACAATTTGCTGTCATGTGCTGAGGAAAAAGAACCAACTAACTACGTCCAGATGTCTCTCTCTCTCTCTCTCTCTCTCTCTCTCTATCTATCTATCTATCTATCTATATCTATATCTATATATATATATTTAAAAAATGTATATATTTTTTTAAAACTCCATTTTCCAAACCCTACCATTATCTCATTGTGCCACCACGCTCCTATTTTTGGGCATCAGAATATTCTGTCTCAAACAAAAGACCTTTGTCTGACATGAAGTCATATTAAAGGTGCACTGTGTATTTTTTCTAGAAGGTCATCTGTTTATCTCTATGGAAATGCTATTGTTGAAGTATTTCATAGTATGGCATTAAACATCTATATCCATGGAGTCAAGCAGATGACACTACTAGACCGAGTTACAGGTCAAATCTGTGGATAAGTGACCCTGGTCTCAGTAAGAATTAGGGATGCAACGATACAGTTTTCCCGCTAATCGATACATATGTATCTCGATACATGGGTCACAATATTGATTTGATTGATACGTTTTAAGATGAAAAAAAAAAAAAAATCTCATGTAATTTTTTCTACTAAGTATTCTGAGTATAATATAATAACAATACAATATTAATGAAACAATACATACATTACACACAATACATCACAGTACAACTACTGTAAAGTTATAGTTTATATGTGAAGTGTTTTAGTTTATTTGGTCAGTGATTCACAGCACAGAATTTGTATTCAGTAAAAATAAGAACAGTGCTTTCTCAGGCTATTTTATATTTTATAATATAGCCAGTCTACTCTTAAAGGTCCCATGGCATGAAATTTTCACTTTCTGAACGTTAATGTGAGCTCCCCTACTCTGTTTAGCCCCCCCCCCCCCCATGGTTAAAAGTTGTGAAATGTCTAAACTGAGCATTTGCGATCCTTTTCTGCGTTACAAAAAATCGGAGCTCAAACGGGCGATTTTGAACAAGGCACCTTATTGACGTCAGATCGAAAAAAGAAATGCAAATGCAGTTCCACCCCCGTCTGTCTGTACTCAGCGTCTCTGTAAATCACGCCCAGAGAGTTTGGACTGCGAATGCGCTAGGCAATGCGAAATGCATTTTTTTATTTGCCTGGAGGCACGTCCGAGTGTTTCTAGGCTCGGAAGTCCTTTATCTGAGCCTCTGGACCTTTGAACAGCAGTGGTTTAATTTTATTTTCTGTGGAAATGTGTTTATTTTTCAATGGAACGCTTCAAATCTCTCCCCCTGTGCAAAAACAAGGAAATGGATCAGCTGAGGGCTACAGCGGAGAGCGGAGCGTTTGGCCACGCCCCCACCCTCTACTATTGGCCAGCTCTTTTCTCCTCATTTGCATTCAAGCAACAACGCCCATTATGACCTGTTCAGAATGAGAAAAATTACTCTTTCTCAGCTTATCTCTGTTTCTCATGCACTGAGTGTTGATTTTGAAGAAGGATTCATTTACAGTATTAGGGAACCATTAAGGAGCCATATAAAAGCATCAAGAAGTACCATGTCATGGGATCTTTAATATAGACTCTAGGGGACTTTTTCGATGACGATTTGATGATTTTCTTTCCTCTCTGAGTCTGTCTCTCCTCTCACTCCAGTGTCCATGTGGCTCTGCCTCCTCCAGCAGAGACAGACAGCGGCTCCTCCCACTCTGCCTGACTACAGTCTGTGCTTTTAACACTGCTCTCTCCCATCCTCTGTCTGGACACTAAAACTATGTTATATTACATAGAAAAGTCTCAACAGACCGTTTCTGACTAAAACGTATGAGATAGAGGCTGAGAAAAAGATTGCGTGTCGTGTCACAGGCGCGTATATGAGCGCATTTGATTAAAGCAAAAGTGATACAAAAGTATTTAAAAGTTAATATCTTTGTCATTCCTAGGTCTATCAATGTAAAATAAAAAGTGACTGAAAGATAAAATCCCCCTCTGATAGAATATTTCAGCTATAAGTCCCTACGGAGCTGTTTTCTTGCTGCATCTGGGAAGGACTCCAGATAACTGTTTCCTTTTGGGACCAAAATAAATGACAACACAGCGCGCTCGTGCTTATCGACAGAACATGTGTATCAAAACGTGAGACCAGTATCGAGTAATTCGATATTATATCAAATATAGTTGCATTCCTAGTAAGAATACAGGTTTTCAAGACATAAAATCAACTGTAACTGAATAAATGCAAATAATATTAGTTTAATGCAATACTGTGCAACATTCCAGGCAAAGCAATAAATTCTCCATGGATAGAAGCAGGTGACGTACCCTCACGCCAAAAAGATAACACAGAACACCTTTAAGTCACAAAAACATTACCAATCCACAGAAAATAATAATTTGTTACATTATAAAAAATAAATAAATAAGATTATATTATGAACTTAAACCATTAAAAAGTTGAGGCTAAAGAAAGAGTGGTACATTTTTTTAAAGTAAAGTTGTCTAGGTTAGTTCACAGTTAGGTCCAAGTAAATTTTGTATAAGATCAGTACAAGCTCATGTGAAGCCAGAGTAGATCTATTTTTACGCATGTGTCCATATACATTTTTAATAATAGCAGCAAGTTTACGCAAAAGCCTGTTCTGTCACCAAGATGTTCTGTTTGTATGTTTTTGTATGCTTTTCCATATATTCCTGCAAACTTGGCCAAGGTTAAATGAGGAGATTTGGGCCTGGGAGAAGTTTTAACAAGAGCAAACACAGCTAAAGAAACATGAGATTGAAAGGCAACAAAAAAATGTGTTTCTGTTGTTGTAGCGTTGGAGATTAACCTCAAGCTGGTGGAAGAAGCCAGCAATAATAGGAGTGAGCAAACCACGGCCACAGAGTGTTTACAAGTCTAATGGTGGAGGAAAGGCAGGGCATTAGAGTGTTTGTGAAGAAAATAAGGCCACAGTCATGCTGCTCCAGGACCCATGGCACGGACAGCACGCATACAAGACCAGTAGTCGTGAGAGGAGGTCAAGGGTCAAGGTGTGGTGAACGCACGCAGCAGATCAAAGCTGTTCACTGCTCACGGTGTCGCCACAGTATGTTGCGTTGTTGAAACTATTATGTGTTATTTGGATGGAAGAAACAAAAGAACTATTTTAAAATGTAAAAGCAAAAAATCTGTACTGTTGCATTGTGTAACTTTTCTGGTGGAGGGTCTGTCAAATGCTTTTCTCTGTGAAGATGTTATTGCTTTTTCTGAGATGTTTCACAGTATGGCTTTAAACCATTACCACCATTTATCATTATGGAGACGAAATCTAGGCCAAGTTACAGGCCAGACTTGTGGATAGGCAACCCTGCTCACTGTCAGAATGCCTGGTTTTCTAGGTCTTTTTGAGCAATAAAACCACATGTAAGAGAATACATGTACAGTAGATCTGTTTAATGTCACGCTGTGAAACATCCAAAGCAGAGCAATGACCATTAAATGTCGACTTCCAACAATTACTTTTATACTTTTATCAACTTTTTATCATCTGCTTGACTGCAATCACTATCAGTATCACTATTATCAATATCAATAGTAGTATGATTTAGGGCTGTAGTCCACTAAAGAAATTCTTGGTAGACTAAAGACGATTTATTGGTTGACTAAAAAGAGGGCGTAGCAAAAGCTCTATATATCTCTGTGGATTTAGGATTTAAGTCTTTATTTGGTCTCACACACGGGAGAAATTTGACTTCTGCATTTGACCCATCCTTTTCAGGAGCAGTGAGCAGACAACTTTCGCACTCGGGGGGCAGTACCGTGAAGGGTCTTGCCCAAGGACCCACACTGGTTTTTTGCTCATTATCGGGGGGGATTTGAACCCACATCCCGCCCGGGAAAGTCAGTGACTTACCAGTTGAGCTAACCAGCCGGTTAGGGTTAGGGTTAGGGTCTAACCCAGACTCACAACACTACCTAACACTAGGGAGTTGCAAAAACAAACTATTTATGCAGAAATGTACTAAGAAATGTATTTATATAAAGACAAATATAACTTGAGTCTGCTTTTTTACATATACATTTGGAAAACTCCTTTCTGCTGTTGTCCCATATAAATCCTTATAACCTAAATAAAATGCTTAGAGAGAGAAACATTATTGATCCTGAGGGAAATTTTTGGCAAATGCAAATTTTGTTTGACTAACGTCACTTTCACATCAGGAAAGTCCGATAGTTCACTTATTTTGGTCCGGACCAATATATATATATTTTTTAGTTTTTTTGTTGCAGTTCGCTTTCACACTGCAGTTTTTTCCCCAAGTGGACCAACATCTATAAACAAAACCACGTGTGCTGAGGTCGCTCAGCCATTGGACAGAAATGAGCCGTGTCAAAACGCTGTGTCCAAACACGGAAGGAGGAGAATCATGGCTTTACGTGCTGTTTTCAATCTAGCCTTAGCGATATGGTTTGCTCAGTTTTTACAGTTTGCACAAATGTTTGAGCAGCATCGTGAGGTTTACACTATTTTACAATCAATTTCCAAACGACGAAGACACAGGACAAGACGGCTACGGAGAACAGCGCTCATGTGAGCGCATCAAGTTCTGACTCTTGCTCTTCACGCAAAATGTAAGTAAGCCTCATAAGTTTTGTTTCGTCTTGTTTCGTTTCGTTTTGTAAGCCTCGGTTTCCCAGAATGCTCGACATACGACGGGAGCTCGTTAAGTACAAAAAGCCAACTTGTGTCGGATCGAGTCCGGTCTGCATTCTCACCTCAAACGAACCACACCAGAGTTCGAATGGAACCGTGCTGAGAGCCAGCTTTTTAGTTGGTCTCGGTTTGCTTGTTTGCTCTGGATCGAGATTTTTGGTTTTTATTCACACCAGCCCAAAAGGTCCGAGTCAAAGGAGCAAACGAACTCCGGTTCGTTTTAAACGAACCAAACAAGACAGGTGTGAAAACGACCTAAGCCACCATTGACTAAACCACTACAGGTCTACAGCGCTAGTATGATTACAACATTTGATACTGTTGATATCTGACATTGTACAGGGGGTCCTCGGGTTACGACGGTCTCGGGTTACGACGTTTCGTGGTTACGAACGCGCCCCCATTAAAAAAAATATGTATATATTATGTTCATTCAGTCTTCATGTCACACTAACTGAAACCACTCTTGCGCAATGACACAAGAATACGCTCTGTTGTGGTTGTAGGGAGAAGAAGACAGCCTCGTGTGCGTGTCCAATGTGGGCGGAAGTACCTGATGTGGGCTCTGATCTGCTCCTATGAAAGCGGCAGTGATAACCAAGCAGCGTAGTCTAATTATTGAGATGGAAAGGTTATTGGTGCTTTGGTTGGAAGATCAAAGGCAAAATCCGGTTTACGACGAAATTCGGGTTACGACGCGTCTTAAGAACGGATCTACGTCGTAACCCGAGGACCCCCTGTATATTATGTTCATTCAGTCTTCATGTCACACTAACTGAAACCACTCTTGCGCAATGACACAACAAGAGTGTCCCTTTTTTATCACAAACCTTTAAGAGAGCTGTGTAGTCACATTTTGTACAGTTATCTCTTTACAGTAAAGTGTTTGAATAAAGCTTTATACATATTCTTTAGGCTGCAGATGGGCTAAAACAAAATATCAGTCTGTGCTGGAAATGTATGGTCAATAGCCAATTTGCTAAAAAGTGCAAATAACGGCCCAATATATCAGTCTATCTCTAATCATATTGCTGTAGGCCTATTATTTACACATAGCCCTAAAGTAAAAGATAGATAAAATGTGTAAAATACAGCTGGAAATGTATATGAGCAATACATTTTTGAATGACTACATTGCACAGATCAGCAGCTGTCTTGAAAAATGAGCCTATAATACACCCTGTCCATATCTGTGCTTTCATACTTTTAAGCCATCTCTATCTTAAAACCATTGTTCGTGTTTTTAGAATTAAAATTGTATTAGTTATTGCTTTACTGGGCAGCCAAACAATATATTCTATTATAGCTGGCTCCTTTGCCTGTGCCCATCCGGTATACGCCTGAAAACAAAATGCCAACCCGCACAGTTCATAGTTTTATAGCTTTCAATTCAGCTCAGTGTGTTATGAGAAAGCTGCCTGGCCCGCTTCATTGTTGGTTTTATATCTTTGGAAATATAAAAAAATCATTGTGCGCTCGAGCAAAATGAAGGGAGGGGTTCTGTGCCTATTTCGCCAACGCGTTTATTTTCCCGAAAGGTCCCCATATGCGTCCCAGATGAATTGGCAAAGATAAAAGTAGAAGGCTTTTTGCTGGATGTAAAATGGAGTTAGGTGGAGTGGGAGGGAGCTGTGGTCTGGGGTCTTGGTCTTTGTTGCCCTTAAATATAGGGTTGAGAAACACCACAAATTGAGAGTCACTATATTAGATCATCTGGGGCCCGTTCGCACAAAAAGGCACAGATGAAATTCACACAATTTCCTACATGTACTACAGACACTTGTAGTTTCTGTAAATATATAAATATAGATGGTCTATGTTACAAAGAATGGGCAAAAATAATTTCCACTAAAGGATTAGCAATATGCACCAAATATAGCTAAATACATTTAAGTATTTTAGTAACAACAAACAACAACAAAACAAAGTACAGTGGTACCTCACCTTACGAAATTAATTCGTTCCAGAAGTGGTTTCGTAACGTTAATTTTTCGTAAGTTGAGTAGCTATTTCAATGGAAAAAGCCTGATTCGTTCCAAGGCCCCGAGCCAAGTTTTTTTTAAATAGTGTAACATTGTGTTCTGCGTAGAGACTGTAGACCCAGGACTAAACGTGGACTATACCAGGTCTTGACCAAGGTCTAAACCTGGACTAAACCTGGACTAAACCAGGACTAGGCCAGGTGGATTAAAGCGCCACGAGTCACAGCTGAGGCGAGCAGCGAGGGGGACCACACGCAGTCTGAGCGCATGAACGAGACCCGTGCTCAAACCGTGCCTCCTCTAGACCTCCTCTAGACCTCCTCTAGACCACTGCGGCTCTTGCATGCGTTCGTTCATGCGCTCAGACTGCGTGCGGTCCCCCTCGCTGCTCGCCTCAGCCGTGACTTGAAACGAAACCAGGAAATAGACCCGCGCGCGGCGCTTTAATCCACCTGGACTAGTCCTGGTTTAGTCCACGTTTAGTCCTGGTTTAGTCCAGGTTTAGTTCTGGTCCAGTCCTGGTTTAGTCCAGGTCTAGACCTGCTGGCAGCCCTGCGCCAGGTCATGCTGCGCTATCACACATGTCCGCGCGCAGTTTTCTCCCCCCTCCCCCTTCCCCCCACACTTCACTATTAATAATTTAGTTGAAAATCTATGAAAGTTTGAGTGTTTAAACGAGAGACAAATGTGAGAAAAGTTTAAATTCAGTCTGAGAAAAGCGTATAATGTGTGTGGCTGAGCGCGCATTACAGTGAACCCTCGCTGTATCGCGGTTCACTCTTCGCGGCCTCGCTGTTTCGCGGATTTTTTTTTTCCAATTTTTTTTTTTTTTTTTTTTCAATTTTTTTTATAGTGTAACTTTTTTTTACAGTGTAACATTCTGTCCTGCGCCCTGATGAGCTAAGAGACTAGACCAGGACTAAACCAGGTCTAAAGCAGGTCTAAACCAGGACTAAACCAGGTCTAAACCAGGACTAAACCAGGTCTAGACCAGGGATGGTAGGGACAGAGTCTCAGATTTCCTTCACGAGAGCGCCTGGGTGACAGGAGGTGTGGCCTTTGTTTACTTGCACGAGCCATGGAAGAGACTGAGTGCGAGTCGGACCATGAAAGAGCCAAGAATCAACATGGACGGGCCGGGGGAGCCGCAGCGGGGAGAGGACACTCGCGCGCACAGAGGAGACAGTGGCTCTTCCCCGTGAGAGGACGAGAGGACGAACCCGACCCCGTCCTAGAGAGCTGTGGAGTATTGGCGACGCATTGATAGCGGTCTGATTTTGGAGCCGGGATGAAATGCAACCAACTCTTGTGAGCGCAGGTTAGTCTTACCTGGTCTTTGGTGAGGACTGGTGCTCAGAGGCGTCTGTTAGCGGTTTGGCAGTGTTAGCATTGGCTTGAGTCTTGCCCAAAATGATATCCAGGTCGCTTTCCACTCGACTTTCGCACATGGCATGGATATGTGGTACCAAAACAAACACACGTGTCCGCGCGCACGTGTCCGCGTGTCCGCGCGCACGTGTCCGCGTGTCACGTGCCCCCCCCCACTATTAATATATTTTAATGAAAATCTACAAAAGTTTGAGTGTTTAAACAAGAGAAAAATGTTAATACCAGTCTCAGAAAGGTGTATAATGTGTCTGGTGAAGCGTTTTCAGCCTTAAAACATGTAGAATAATTGTAAAATATAAAATTGTCCTACTTCGCGGATTTCACTTATTGCGGGCTATTTCTGGAACCTAACCCCCGCGATAAACGAGGGTTCACTGTATTTGAATTTTTGAGATTTCGCGTTTCGTAACTTGAATTTTCTTTCGTATCTAGAGACCAAAATTTAACGTGAAGGCGTTTCGTAACTTGAAATTTTCGTTTGTTGGGTCTTTCGTAAGGTGAGGTACCACTGTAATGTCAACGCTTGTAATTTTCTTCATGGAAATGAGCTGCAGGTAATGCTACCAGCCCAAGTCAGATCTGTGGGCGTCCCCCCTCACAACAAGAATGCATGTTTTTCATTGTATTTTTGCAATAAGTTTAATGCCCCACATGCTTGTCAAAACAATAACATAACATGGAGACAAGCAGGTGGTATACACCATTTTGTAAAAGTCTCTTAAAAGTTTGTTATACTGTTATATGCCAAACTAACCTCAGGCAAGGCTGAACAGGTCACTCCCCTGTAGGATTGGTGGTTAGATTTTCTCTCTGACTATTACTACTTTTACTCCTACTTTTGTTGTTATTGCATTTCACCAATATTGCCTTTATTTGGTTGTGGCAGACAGAGCTTCTGACAAAGTCTAGACTAACCATTCAGTGCCCATTTGTAGCATGTTAGCCTATTGTGTCTGTGCACCCCAGGATAATGTTATTTACTGTGAAAATCTGCACCTAATGTACCAGAAAACTCACTTAGCCACTTAAATGACGTTCATTATCTCCTTGGTTGGAATTTTCATTAGCAGAATAATTGGCTTTTTGATGGTGTTACCTGGAAATAATGCAGCCAAAACACATTAGGGATTCATTTAGGATTAACCTTTTTCAGCATAGCCACAGACCTGTTGTTGAAAGACGTTAGGGGCTTGGGGTGATTACATAAAAGGCGACCAATTTTATGTCCCATTTGCTGGTTTCAGCCGGTTGATTGATTTTTGTTTCCCTGAAATGATTTTGCCAGTGTTGGTTTGTTAATCTCCAGCTCCTCTCATCTCTGACTGTCTTTCTTTTTGCTCACGAGAAGTAAAATATACTGCTATAGAGTGTAGAGCTGGGCGGTATGATCAAAAATTGATATCACAGTATTTTGCAAAATTATATTGACTGTATTTGATTGTATTTTTTTTTCATGCACGACTAGGTGTTACCCCCATTTCCTGATAATTTAGAGAATAATTACTGCAGTAAATTCGACTTGGAAAAACATATCTGGGATCCATTGTTTTAATCATCTCCTTGAAGCACCTTTCTCAACAGTACTAAGTGGTACCATGTCTTTGGCAAAGTGGATAGTAATAGCGTTGGTAATATCGTTCCACCGTTTGCTTTTCTTGTCGTAGGCAGTCCCCTTAGCAAACACGTCTTCGAGTGATGTTTGAGTCACGTTTTGTGGTGCAGCGCCAACTTGAACGTTCCCTGCAGACGTGGAAGAGGATGCAGATCTTAGTTTCATGCATTCTTCATATTCCAGGGCATGTTTGTGACGAAGGTGGTGAAGCAGACTGCTTGTGTTGCCTCCTGAGGCTACAACTTTAGCCCGACAACATTTACAGAATACTGTTGTTTGGTCAGCGTCAGATTTTTTTAAGCCGAAGTATTTCCACACAACGGACATGGCTCCTCTTTTTGGTATAAGTTCCTCTGTGTCTATAACATTTTCTCCGTCCATGTTGTTCACCATTCAACACACACTGTGTCCCAATTCAAGGATTATTGATCCATGTGCGTAATTTGCGTGGTGAGTATTGTTAGGTTGTTAGGTTATAACATGTTTTATATAAACAGGATTTTTTAAAAAAAAGGGAGGAGGGGTTGCCATGTACGTCAACATACATTTAAAATGTAGGACAGAGATGGCCTATAGTAGGGGGTGGGGGCGTGGCCAAGCTCTCTGCTCCGCTCTGTGACCCACTTCCGTGTTTTTGCACGGGGGGAGAGATGAGAAGCCTTCCATTGAAAAATAAACACATTTCCACAGAAAATAAAATTAAACCACTGCTGTTTCAGATATCCCCAGGCTCAGATAAAGGACTTCCGAGCCTAGAAACACTCGCAAGTTCCTCCAGGCAAATAAAAAAACGTATTTCGCATTGCGTAGCTCCTCCGCAGTCCAAACTCTCTGGGCGTGATTTACAGAGACGCTGAGTACAGACAGACGGGGGTGGAACTGCATTTGCATTTCTTTTTTCGATCTGACGTCAATAAGGTGCCTTGTTCAAAATCGCCCGTTTGAGCTCTGATTTTTTTCGAACGCAGAAAAGGATCGCAAATGCTCACTTTAGACATTTCGCAACTTTTAACCATGGGGGGGGCTAAACAGGGTAGGGGAGCTCACATTAACGTTCAAAAACCTCAGAAAGTGAAAATGTCATGGCATGGGACCTTTAACAAAGAATAATGTAGATATTTTTGGGAAAGACGAAATCGCAAATGAATTTAATAATTACTTTGTGAATATTGGTCCAACTTTATCACAAAATATTCCGAAAGAAACAATTGATGGACAAACTATACAAGAAAATGTAAATAGTATTTTTCTGGAGCACGTGCAAGAAATTGAAATTGTTCAGAAATTTGGACTGTTTTAACAAAAATGCCATGTTTCTTTTGTATAACTCACTGGTTGTTCCATATATGACTTATTGTATTGAAGTGTGCGGAGGGTAGTTCGAGGGCTGCAGCTTTTGCAGCCTTTGGAGCGGCCAAAAAAGCAGCGGCGCGACGTTCCGCTGCTCTGTGTTCCCAATGTTTTGTACGCACACATTCACCGGTATTGGGGTATATAAAAAAAATTCATATCATAAAATTAAAAAAAAAAACACCGGTATTTGGTATGAACCGGTATTCCGCCCAACCCTAATCGAGGTTAAGGAGAAAGTTGGAAAAGCTACAACACAAATCAAAGATGTCTAGATGCCATGTAACAGTTTGGGTGTGTGTGGGTTGTGCATAGTCCCTTTATTGATTTCCCTTGAGTCACCGCTGTCCTTTGGCCCATTGCAGCCAACGTAGATCCACACAGAGAATGGCATGGAGTGATCGGGTTAAAGGCTTCTATCTGGGTTCATTTGAGGATTGGTTAAGAATCAAAGTGATGGTTTTTGAACTCCACAGATGACCTTAACAATAGGGCGTCCAGGCAATCTCATAGCTAGAATGTCTTTTGTGGTCTTCACCCATACACAGAAAATGGATAGGACTTTTGTGGGCAGATGTACAGGTGGAGGTGCAAGATTATTGTTGTTTTCTACCCTTTGCACAACCCTTTCTATTGGTTGTTTTGTGATGTGATGTGATGTCATACTCCCAAATGGGGGGCAAGAGACAGATTTTCCTTTTGATTACATTGTACTTTGCCATCAAATATTCAAAAGGTAAATGCACAAACGTTGAACCTAAACTAGACCCAAGAGCTCACCGCATTACAACAGAAATCTCTATTTGAAGTTGAACAAATTGAATTTTAGCTGCTCCCCATCTGTATTAAAGAGTATTGGCCTATAGAATGTTGTGACTGCAATTCCGGTAGCTGTGGGGCTAGTACAGAGGTGGGCAAACTTTTTGACTCGTGGGCCACAAAGGGTTCTAAAATTTGACACAAGGGCCGGACCAGGAGCAGGTGGATTTAGTGATTTGGTAATCCACCTCATAAGAGCAAAAAATAACATGGGATATGTAGAAAACATGTGCTTTATTTCAATTAAAAATGAACAAAAGCCATCCATCCATCCATTTTCTTCCGCTTATCCGGGGCCGAGTCGCGGGCGCAACAGTCTAAGCAGGGACTCCCAGACTTCCTTCACCCCGGACACTTCCTCCAGCTCCTCCAGGGGGAGGCCAAGGCGTTCCCAGGCCAGCCGGGACACATAGTCCCTCCAGCGTGTCCTGGGTCTTCCCCGGGGCCTCCTCCCGGTGGGACATACCCGGAACACCTCCTGAGGGAGGCGTCCAGGAGGCATCCGGAACAGATGCCCGAGCCGCCTCAGCTGGCTCCTCTCAACGTGGAGAAGCAGCGGCTCTACTCCGAGCCCCTCCCGTGTGACTGAGCTCCTCACCCTATCTCTAAGGGTGCGCCCAGCCACTCTGCGGAGGAAACTCATTTCGGCCGCTTGTATCCGCGATCTCGTTTGTATCCGCGATCTCGTCCTTTCGGTCATTACCCAAAGCTCATGACCATAGGTGAGGGCAGGAATGTAGATTGCCCGGAAAATTGAGAGCTTTGTCTTTTGGCTCAGCTCCCTCTTCACCACAACGATCCGGTACAACGGCCGCATCACTGCCGACGCTGCACCGATCCGCCTGTCAATCTCACGCTCCATCCTCCCCTCACACGTGAACAAGACCCCGAGATACTTGAACTCCTCCACTTGAGGCAAGGACTCCCCACCCACCCGGAGAGGGCAAGCCACCTTTTTCCGGTCGAGAACCATGGCCTCGGATTTGGAAGAGCTGATCCTCATCCCAGCCGCTTCACACTCGGCTGCAAACCGCCCCAGTGCACATTGGAGGTCCCGATTCGATGAAGCCATCAGGACAACATCATCTGCAAACAGCAGAGATGAGATGATGAGATGATGAACAAAAGCATTACAACAAAATGTCCATCTTTCAAGTTCCTAGTAGCTATTTATTAAAATGACTCTTAAAACACAGAAAATTTAATTAAGAAAATACAGCTTTTTTATTACTAACAGTTACTATTTTAAAGCACTGAAAGTTCTGTTCTCCTTCAGGTTCTTTCGTTCATGTTTTGTGGCAAAGTGATGGCTGGTATTATATTCTTTAAAACCGCTACAGTTTCTTGGCATATCAGGCATACAGCAGCTGATAAGTATTCTGTGAAAAAGTATTTACTTGTCCACTCCTTATTAAACACTCGACATTCTCTGTCCACTTTTCTTTTCTTAGCTCCGCTCATCTTTACAGGAGGGCTGAGGGGTCAAAGAGTAAAACACAAACGTGGAGCAAAACGCTGCACCTCAACAAAGGTCAATGTATCTAGTGCGCCAGATATTGGAAAACGCCAGAACTGCAGGGAAATTAAAACATTGAAACATTAACAAGGTTTATTAATATAATTTCTTCAAGTTCGGCGGGCCAGATTAAAAAGCTTAACGGGCCGCATATGGCCCCCGAGCCGTAGTTTGCCCATGCCTGGCTATGCCCATGGCTAGTATAAAAAAAATAAAAAATAAAAAAAGCAGCGATTGTGGCTTGAG
Source organism: Paratrypauchen microcephalus (assembly GCA_036785185.1). Lineage (NCBI taxonomy): Eukaryota > Metazoa > Chordata > Actinopteri > Gobiiformes > Gobiidae > Paratrypauchen > Paratrypauchen microcephalus. The sequence goes on along the minus strand of JAVJIX010000034.1, from coordinate 7,693,514 downwards.
TACTTTGCAATTGCATATCAAAAGTGAAGTGCACTATGTCATATTTTTGGTACATTTGTCCTTGAAATATAAAAACCTTGAGAGATAAGTTTGCAAAACAGCTAACTGTACTGTAACAACAACAATGGAAGATTAGAGCTGCACAATTTTGGAAAAATTAAAAAAAATGAAATTTTTCTAGTATTGCGTACGTACTGCTATTGTGGTTAGATTTGCAATATGTTTAAAAAGCAGGATTCTATTCAGAGTACCAATTGTAAACAACTGTGACTATTAACATTTGAGAGAAGACTGAATATCAACTGACAAACTAATACTATAAGATAATATAAGAAGTAATAAATAATACAAGAAAGAACCTCTTCCATTTCAGAACCTGTTTGTAGAGGTCTAAACAACATTTTCTATAAATAATATATTGTTCTTTGCATAAAACATAATTTTACATTAGCTCCAATCTAGCCTATAACCCTGTATCTTTACATTGTGTCTTATTTATAGTTCATCCCAACAGGGGTCAAAGTTGAGCTAAATGTCTCTCATGGTATAAACTGTCTGAATCCCAGCAGACAGTATTTCAGTAAAGTACAGTGTGCAGCCGAGTGTATTGGCCTTTACCATTCCCCTACATTCATTTTCTGCTTCCCCAGTTTCAGGTGGTGAAGCGCAGCATATTTTCCCCACACAATTCCTCTTGGTGTGTATCTGGAGTTATGAGTAAGCCATAGTGTGTGAAGGAGAAACAGAAAAGGGAAGCTTATCTGGGGAATAGTGACCTACATGGCAATATACAGTAAAATGCATTTTCAGACCCGCACGCTTGTTACGTCACTGTCCTCCCCAGAAGGCATGTGAAGGTGGAAACTAGGAAGAATTCAACCTTTTACAATGTCCTTCAAAAACAATAGATTTAATAAGCTTTTTAAAGTGCCGGTGTACATACAAATTTAAGCAAAATACAAATGAAATCTCTGCTTCTTTTTGCTTCTATCCTTATTTCTCATTTTATCTGCCCTCTCTCCATCGTCTGTGTGTGTGATGGATGGCCTGCTCTATCATATAAGTAATACTAATACGGGGCTGTCTGCATGCACCGACTCTGGCCTTGCTAAATTGAATTTGTCAAGAGGCTTTTTTTTTTTACCCTTCCCTGAGCTTTATTCTTCACTATATCTCCTCTTTTAATGGCTTTGAGCGGGTGTGACCCAGTTGGTCCATTTTACATCATTTTATATGTTACCTGTGAACATTTAGGTCATATATCTAATGCGTACAATGGCAGATAAAATTAATTGAAGAAGTTCCACTAATGTCCTGCTATTTTCAGTTTTTCACTGCTTATTTCCGCTGAAGCGGTTGTGGGTGGTTTGAGTCTATCACAGGATCCAGGGAGCAAAAAGTGTCAAACCAAAAAAAGTTAATCTAATCAATAATCTGGATTACATAGCCTTGACCTTATAGTTTTTTTTTTTTAAATGTTCACACAAAACCAATCAAAGTCTCTCCTTTGTGTAACCTCTTGAAACACATACCTTATCTACAGCATTCACTGCTTTAGAGGCATTCACAAAGTCCACAAATTTTGTAAGCATATAAATTAATGTAACTTTTTCCATACATCACTTAAAAGGTGCAACTATTCTGTTGGAGAGTCTAACTACCTTAGCTGAAAGATTTTTCCTGTTTTAATGGATTGAGTGCCTAAAGAAAACCCACCCAGGCACACAAAGAAACATGCAAACTCCACACAAAAAGCCCAGGGACGCCCGGGGAATCAAACCCAGAACCTCCTTGCAAGCCACTCAACCACATCCTGTATTGTGAAAAGTCAGATCAAACAGGGATACACAAAAAAATAGATGTTAATAAGTAATTAAATAAAACATAATAGTTGAGTCTCAGTGGAGCTGCAAACCCCCTTACTGCACCTGCACAACACAATAAAAGAGAAGGCATGTTCACCCAAATCAAATTTACAGCTTTCATCCAGAGATCCACACGACTTTGAAGATTGCTTTCGGGTCTGTGTTCCCAGTGGCTAAAAGCAAAGCACTCGAGTAAAAACTGTCAAAACACCTGCGTTGGACTGTCCATTCATGTGCCACACATTCACAGCCCTGATACTCTAAACCGATTGTATTGCTTGAAATCTTGTCTGCTCCTTTCAGCAAATCATATTGTTCCAATTTGTTTCCACTCCGGGTGTATTTTGGCTTTATTTTGCTCACTTTGAGCAGGCCCCTTCTCTTGGCCACATGATATCTGGATACTGGATCTTGTGGGGTTTACTGCTGCTGCACCGCACTTTTCTTACCAAGCAGCAGTTTCAAAAAATAGACCCTCATTCTTCTTCTCCTCTCTCCGTCTTCCCTTCAGCACATGTGAGTGCCATACTAAATGAGTCGGCTGTCCGCTGCTAACTGGAAGATGAGAGATGGGCTCAGACAAGGCTCAGGTGTGCACAGATTTCCTTTGATTCTTGATCAGACTTCAGCCATGGTTTTGTCGTAAAAACATAAATGTTATGTGTTTATTTCAACTGTTTGTTTCTTTTGGTATACTCTGCTATGAGCACATTTGGCAAACAGATCACAACCCACATAGTAAAAGCACATATCTAAACAAGATACTGTAAGGCTAAATATTTTTGCAGTGAAAAAAAATCTATAAGGCTTATCATGTTTACATACAATTATGAAAATTCTGTCCAGACTAAAGTGAATTTTGAGATTTTTCAGAGTGGTTTTGAAAATTGTATTCAGCTCAAATTTTAAGTTATATGTGACGTTTTAGTCATGGTGTTTATTGTCTTGTTTATCAGATGTTTAATGTTCACTGTGGGCCTAGGGAGTGCTGCAATTTCAAATCCTGTGTGTGCAACCTGTAAATATGTTTTTTGACAATAAAGCTGATTTTAAACTTTTTGAACTTTGAACTTGAATATTGTGACATTATCAGACTATACAAACATATAAGAGAACACGCATCTAAGCCCATCCAGCATTGCGGTGTCGCATTTCAAGCGATTGATGAGGTGATTTGAGCTTTCCACAGCCCAGGCCTAAGACTCCAGAGTTAATCAGTATGAACTTTTAGTGAAATATGTGGCGTTAACATATTTCATGCATCTGTCCTCAAATGCAAAGAGATGTTTGACATGATTCGAATGCTGCAGTCTGATTGTAGCAGAATATACCACCCTACAATCTGATAAACCTCCTACACTATCCCTTCCTTGGACCACTGAAGAACAACAACAACACAAGATCTGGCACACTCACTCTGATGCCTTTTCTTCTCCATGTATCCTCCTTACAAGTCTTGGCGGACAAACTGATCATGGTCATTGTGTAAAAGTTACTGTAACTTAATTCAGGGTCGTTTGGTCTTGAATAGGGAGACGAAAATGGACGCCAGAGAAATTTGAAATACAAAGAGACAGATTAGTTGATAGTTTCAGAGCTATTTCAGTGTAGTGAGCGCCTCCTAGGGCTGATAGATATGCTAATACTAGACGCCAGAGGAATTCGTAAAACAAAAGAGACAGAGGAGTTGGGATAGTTTTCAGAGTTTTTTTCAGTGTAGGTAGCTCCTCCCTGCAGCTAGATATAAACAGGGTCTAACCAGCCTCTCGGATGAGCGGTGAAACGTTTTCGACCAAACAAACTTTGTCCAGTTGACAAATTGAATTTCTCCTTTTATCATGAATTCATTTTAAACTGTTTGCAACAGCCTAAATGCATTTTTCACTTCTCTTACACATGCCTAGCGTTCTAATTATTCACATTGATAAGTTTATAAGTGCATGTTACAACTTTCATAAGCCAGAGTGGAGTTTTACCCTCACCGTAAAGCTAACAACACCTAGCATACTAATAACATATACGACACTATATAATTAGATGTAGACAGTGGTCTCAGCGGTCAGTGGTCATAATATTTAGCCTGATCATTGTATGTATGTTTCCTGTTGTACATTGACACTAGGCCTGTCTCTTTCGCATCAGTATTCTGCAAAGGTCGGAGCACAGAGTGGTGATCCTGACCAGCTGTCTCCTGTCTCTGTTCCTCTGGACTCTGAAATGTTCACACTATGGGGAAACAACACATGGCCTTTACTCATTATTTTTTCTAACTTTTCACTAGTGACACAATACTGGTATAATAACATCTGACAAAACACCTGTCTTCATCATGGTACATACTTGCTAGAATGTATACGGACACTGCAACTTTCTTACAATTTGGTGTACAGCGGTCCCTTGTTTATCGCGGTGGTTACATTCTAAAAATAACCCGCAATAGGCGAAATCCGCGAAGTAGTCAGCTTTATATTTTTCAATTATTCTACATGTTTTAATGCTGTAAACGCCTCACCACACACATTCTACACTTTTCTCAGACTGGCATTAACATTTTCTCACATTTCTCTCTCATGTAAACACTCAAACTTTCATAGATTTTCAATTAAAAAAAAAAATCACAGTATTATTGAATGAAACCAAAGATCAAAACATAAAGGTTTTCCTATATAAAAAAAATAATATGATAGCTTTTAGAAATAACAAATTAAATTTTAATGATCAACCTATGAGCATGGACACATAAGAAATTATTAATAGTGACTCGTGTATTTCACAGTTCCTCTGACTGGGCCTCTTCATCCTGGCGCCGCTCCGTCTTCGTGTCTTTTTCCACTGAAGGTGCCTTCTTTGCTGCAGAAGGTTTCATCGACATTGTGGGTTTTGTCAGGGAAGGACTGACAAATCGGCAAAGGTCTACAGTCCCTTAGCCAATCAGGACGCAGAGCACAATGCGTGTTGATACACTATTAAAAAAAAATTGGGGGAAAAAAATCTGTGAAACAACGAGGCTGCGAAAGGTGAACCGCGTTATAGTGAGGGATCACTGTATACTGAACTGGGCTGACATACTGTAAGTAGATCTTGTATTTCATAATTTCCAATTTGATTGAAAACCATATAAAAACATTTTAATTTATAAGTGCACTGTAGTTTTCTGGTGGTGGTTTCATCACCTGTTTATGTCCATGGAGACATTATTTCTGTGCCTGGAATATTCCACAGTATGACATTAAAGATCCCATGACATGGTACTTCTTGATGCTTTTATATGGCTCCTTAATGGTTCCCTAATACTGAAAATGAATCCTTCTTCAAAATCAAAACTCAGTGCATGAGAAAGAGGGATAAGATGAGAAAGAGTCATAAATGTCACTCTGGAACACTCCATTATAGGCGTTGTTGCTTGAATGCAAATGAGGAGGACAGAGATGGCCTATAGTAGGGGGTGGGGGCGTGGCCAAGCTCTCCGCTCCGTGACCCACTTCTGTGTTTTTGCACGGGGGGAGAGATGAGAAGCCTTCCATTGAAAAATAAACACATTTCCACAGAAAATAAAATTAAACCACTGCTGTTTCAGATATCCCCAGGCTCAGATAAAGGACTTCCGAGCCTAGAAACACTCGCAAGTTCCTCCAGGCAAATAAAAAAACGTATTTCGCATTGCGTAGCTCCTCTGCAGTCCAAACTCTCTGGGCGTGATTTACAGAGACGCTGAGTACAGACAGACGGGGATGGAACTGCATTTGCATTTCTTTTTTCGATCTGACGTCAATAAGGTGCCTTGTTCAAAATCGCCCGTTTGAGCTCCGATTTTTTCTAACGCAGAAAATGATCGCAAATGCTCAGTTTAGACATTTCGCAACTTTTAACCATGGGGGGGCTAAACAGGGTAGGGGAGCTCACATTAACGTTCAAAAACCTCCGAAAGTGAAAATTTCATGCCATGGGACCTTTAAACATATCTATCTCCATGGACACAATCAGATGACGCCACTAGGCCAAGTTGCAGGTCAGATCTGTGAAGTGGCGACCCTGCACGAAGTAAGAATGCATGTGTTTCAAGGCATCTTTCTCAGCAATAAATACACCTGTAATTGATTAAATTCAAGACACATTTAATCCCATAGTGAGGAACATTCTAGGCTAAAAATAACATGGTAGCGGACCCCAATTAGGAAGTTACACAGTGCATCTTTAATTTCCAGAACAAGACATAATTCAAATCAGTGCCATTTAACACAAAAATAGTTACATCTCCATTACAAAAAAGAAAGCAGAAAAAATAAAATATTGGCACGAAATAACCTGAAATTTCACTGAGACCAATATATGAAATCACTATCCTACATACTAAAAATCTAATTATTTAGCAATAAAGTGCAATTTCCATGACCTCCAACCCCAAGCTAAACTAAAATCCATCTGCTCTATCACAGTCCACATTTCTGTTCCAATGTACTTTTCGCCTTCACACATTCATACACGGGACTCCCTGTCTCGCACTCTGCTTTATGTGACTTTTGTAGCACTTGTACTTTTGGAGAGTGCCATTAGAGACCATTAGAGAGGGGTTTTGCTGCTGCCACAGAGAGAAGGATGGAGCCTGTCACACAGATTTGGCAAAAATGAAGTGTTGGAAGTGTTGGAGAACAGAGTAAGGAAGAGATAGACGGGCTAAATGAAAGCTCTTTGGAATTCACTGCAGCTAATTACGTCAAAGATTTATGGGATGGGGACCGAATATCATAATGTCCACAATAACAAATAGGGTGATTATGGAAAGTATTTAGATGGACGTGGATGAAAAGAAATTGAAGACGCATATCCGACACAACTTTACCTAGCATTACTTGTCATAACTAATTCAAACTAATGTAGAACCAATGTTTATTCACTAAATTTACTGCAACCATTTGTCTCCATTACCCTGCCTAAAATGTTCTAAAGTATGGAATTAGTCACGTCTATCTCCCTAGGGACAGATGTGCTCACAATAAGAATGCATTTTCTTCCAGATGTTTTTGAGCAATAACACACCTGTAATTGGATAGATGCTATAGATATCTTTAATGCCATGCTGTGGAACATTCAAGGCAAAGCGCTATTTCAGACACCACCATCAGAAATGTTACACAGTGCAGCTTCAGAATCAGTTACTTCTTGCCTGACTACCCACTGACCAATATGCCACTACTCCATCTCACTGTAGGGCAAGATCACAGACTGTATAAAAAGTAGACTTGTCACCTGTAGAGTTTGGCTCCAGTCAAATGAAGTTTGACTAGCAGTTGTAGGAGCGAATTTGGAGTAGGAATTTATTTAGAGTTGAAATTGCAAAATAAAAACACCATGTAGAGTTGGTAAATATATAAACATTAAAGGGATATGCCACCCTCAGGTCAAATTTGGGCATCTCCCCACAGTCCAGAGACTAAAATAAGTGGTGGAAAGCGTTTTCCTGGTCACCCAGCCATTGTCCGAGCCTGTCGCCACTGACCGCCGCGGTATCTGCAGCTACTCCGCCTTAGACTGGAGTCTAACGTCGCCAGAGAAAGATTTCAGCCAAAAGGAATTAATTTGCTTGATGCGTTTCCCAATTACTTTATGTGTAGTGCGCATTCATATCGAGTGCAAATAAATGTGCAAATCAACACGGAGAGCTTGCCTTGGTCATTTTGGGTGGGAACTATTTTCCAGTGCGGAAGAATACAGTCGAATCACGCACCACGTTGTGCAACAGGGGAACTCCCTTCCCGGTGCGCAACTGGGATTCCCCTGGTAGCGTGCTGCGTGATTCGACTGTATTCTTCCGCACTGGAAAATAGTTCCCACCCAAAATGACCAAGGCAAGCTCTCCGTGTTGATTTGCACATTTATTTGCACTCGATATGAATGCGCACTACACAGAAAGTAATTGGGAAACGCATCGAGCAAATTAATTCCTTTTGGCCGAAATCTTTCTCTGGCGACGTTAGACTCCAGTCTAAGGCGGAGGAGCTGCAGATACCGCGGCGGTCAGTGGCGACAGACTCGGACAATGGCTGGGTGACCAGGAAAACGCTTTCCACCACTTATTTTAGTCTCTGGACTGTGGGGAGATGCCCAAATTTGACCTGGGGGTGGCATATCCCTTTAAGACCGAGGCTCACTGCAGCAATTACAGAGAGAGGCGTTACAATTTTTCAATGTAAAGTCAACTGGAGCTAAAGTCAGTGAAGCCATAAGCAACCCCATGCACACTTCGTATTTGGAACTTGGCTGGTGAGTTAGCTATGTCCATTTATACAGTCTATGGGCAAGAAGAATGATAAGATAACACGATTTCTTCAAAATGTATTTTAAAAAACATGAAAAATACTTTGTAATACTGAGACTAATACAGACTTCTGAACAGATGATAGTACACTGAAATATTCCCTCTGAATAAGAACAGTTTGAGGCTAGTCACACAGAGGGAGTAACACTGGAAGTGTTGCCTTCTTGTGCTGCAGCTTGCCACAAGTCTCTGAAGTCACACTCTTCAAAGGCACCAGACTCTATTGTGAAAACACTGTGGAGGACACCAGGCTGTCTGGCCCCAGTGCTGTTAGTTTTGTCAAGAAAATTACACAAACACAAATAATGGTTGGTAAGTCGAATAAGCTAGTAAAGTAGTAGCCTGTCGAAGAAATACAGTGCAATGCAACAAAGCGAAATCAAACTTAAGGAAACAACAAACTATCTTTTTATTTTTCGTGGTACATTTCTTCACAGAGGTTGCTGTAGTCTGTTGTATGCCTCGATCCTCTCCTCTTCTCTCACTTCTATTCCCCATAACTTTGGCTAGTTTACCTTTTATGAAGTAAAATATTATGCATTTGCAACCTCTAAGCTTTAAGGTGCACTATCTAGCTTGTCTGCTCAGCTGCTAGTTTCCATAGAGGTTTTATTGTTTTGCCTGAAATGTTCCACAGTATGACATTAAACTTATCTTACTTTGAGTGGGGTTGTTTCTCCAATAGTACTTACTTGATGGCATCCCCTGCTTATTTAAAGATATACTGTGGAACATTTTGGCAAAGCAATAACTTCTTAATAGACTGTGTTTTTGTGTTCTTTTTATGACGCGTATCTCTCAATGTTTCCAAGCATTGGGCTGTTTGTTCTTTAACAATTCAACAGCTCTTTTGATCAGGGTTTGTGGCCCTTTTTATAGACATGGAGCAATACTATAACACGTACTAGTATAAGTCAGGGTTCACATGCTACAGTATATAGTGAATTAGCAAATGTGCATGGGGCCTTAAACACATCTATCACAGTGACACATGAAGCCTGCTGTAGTCATGGAGCTGCTGATGTGGAGTGAACAGTCCCAAAGCCCAGGCTGGCTCCACACACATCTGTTTGAATTAGCCCGCTCACTGTCTCCCTGGCCGACTAACGCCTGATCAATACAGGCAGACGAGCATGTAATTATGATAGATCGGATTTGTGCCTGAGGACGGCAACATGGGAATGGTGACATGTTACGCACAGGCCTGGACTTTTCTCATTAGATGCTCTTTCGCTCTGTCCTCGCAGTTGGAAATTGAGCATGTTCGGCTTTCAGTTAGCAGATGACATATGCTGAGGAAATTCTGAAAATGTGCACATCAAAATGTGTCAGAGATTGATGTTTTTTTCTTAGGTCTGTTTTGCTCAATTTGGAGGCTCAGAGCTTTGACTCGTCATGCAGTTGGATAAGTATGTAAGCCAAGGGTAATATTTTCTGACTGTATTTAGTTATTTTTTGTATTTTGGGGATCTGTGTCTATTTACTTTCTGTGTTTTATAATTATTGCTGTGTTCTGCACTCTGGTCAACTGGCATTGTTGGATCCAAACAGGGCAAGGAGCTCAATACCATGAGAGGAGGCCCTTGGGATGACCCAGGACATGCCAGAGGGACTAAATCTCTGGGCTGGCCTGGGAACACCTTGAGGTCCTACCGAAGGAGCTGGAGGAAATGTCTGGGGTTAGGGAAAAATGGGAATCCCTGCTTAGCTGCCCCCATGACCCGGCCCTGGATAAGCGGAAGAAAATGGATGAATGGAAGTTGGGTCCATGGAATTGTTTTTGCTTTGCCTATAATGTTCCACAGTATGGCATTAAAGATCCCACGACATGGTACTTCTTGATGCTTTTATATGGCGCCTTAAAGGGATATGCCACCCCCAGGTCAAATTTGGGCATCTCCCCACAGTCCAGAGACTAAAATAAGTGGTGGAAAGCGTTTTCCTGCTCACCCAGCCATTGTCCGAGTCTGTCGCCACTGACCGCCGCGGTATCTGCAGCTACTCCGCCTTAGACTGGAGTCTAACGTCGCCAGAGAAAGATTTCGGCCAAAAGGAATTAATTTGCTCGATGCGTTTCCCAATTACTTTCTGTGTAGTGCGCATTCATATCGAGTGCAAATAAATGTGCAAATCAACACGGAGAGCTTGCCTTGGTCATTTTGGGTGGGAACTATTTTCTAGTGCGTAAGAATACAGCCGTATCACGCACCACGTTGTGCAACAGGGGAACTCCCTTCCCGGTGCGTAACTGGGATTCCCCTGGCAGCGTGCTGCGTGATACGGCTGTATTCTTACGCACTGGAAAATAGTTCCCACCCAAAATGACCAAGTCAAGCTCTCCGTGTTGATTTGCACATTTATTTGCACTCGATATGAATGGCTTTAATGGTTCCATAATATTGTAAATGAATCCTTCTTCAAAATCAAGCCTCAGTGCATGAGATATGACTCTGACTGTCTTCATGAGGCTAAATATGTCTCTAAAACGCATTATTCTGGGTGTTGTTGCTTGAATGCAAATGAGGAGGACAGAGACAGGCCAGTGCAGCAGGTAGGGTGTGGCCAAACTCTCTGCTGGCTCCTCGTTTAGCGGTGCGCTGTGCGCTGGCCCCACTTCCGTGTGTGTAAGCACGGAGGAAGATATGAGACAAGTTGCATTAAAAAAACACATTTCCACAGAAAATAAAATTAAACCACTGCTGTTTCAGAGGTTCGGAGGCTCGGATAAAGGACATCCGAGCCTGGAAACATTCTCATGTGTCTCCAGGCAAATAAAAAAACACATCTTGCATTGCGTAGCTCGTTTGCGGTCCAAATACTCTGGGCGTGATTTCCAGAGATGGTGGGTAGACACGTCAGAAACTTCCCTTGTTCAGAATTGCCCGTTTGGGGTGTCTTTTTCAAAAGCAGAAAAGGATCGCAAATGCTCAGTTTACACATTTCGCAACTTTTAGCCATGGGGGGGCTAAACAGGGTAGGGGAGCTCACATTAACGTTCAAAAACCTCAGAAGGTGAAAATTTCATGCCATGGGACCTTTAAACTTAAACTGAAAACTATTTGCAGCATGCATTCTTGCTTATTGTTGCCTTTCTGTAACTTCGCCTAACCGTGTTACCAGCTTATCTCCCTGGAGATAGATACATTTATTTTATTATTATTATTAGGGGGCCAAGCACCGAAGGTGCTTAGGCACCCTATAGGAATTGCTTTGCGTTGCCTAGGCAAGTTGCCTAGGCAAGTTGCCTAGGCAAGTTGCCTAGTAACCCTTTGATCTTTCCTTTGATGTTCTGGTCTCCTGATTCTTATCATTATTCTTTATTCCTTTCACCATGGGAGTCTATGGCAACCCCTAGAACCGTCTGGTAAAAAGTTGTGAAATTTGGCATGCACATTCCAGCCAGTCTCCTCATTACCCACAGCAATTTATAGGCCCCCAGCCCCAACCGTCTAGTGGCACCAGCAGGTCAAATTTGCAGAAATTTGTCAATTGCCTAGCAACGCACCTAGCAACCTTTGATCTGTCTTTGATGTGTCTGTTCTGACAGGGTTAGACCCTGACCCTGTCAGACCCTGTCAGACTCTGTTAGATCCTGTCAGACCTTGTTAGACCCTGTAAAATGGTGCTTGGCCCCCACATTGCTGCTTGCAGCTATATTTATTATTATTATTATTATTATTATTATATTATATTATTATTATTATTATTATTATTATTATTATTATTATTATTATTATTTTCTGTGGAATTCTGTGGAGCAAAAACTTTTCCATGCAGAAAGTGTACATAAAGCTCCCTTAATCAAAGAAATTTGATTGTTGAATGTGGTCTTTGCAGCGCACCTTCTGCAAAACCAAACTGTTTTTGTTTTGTCAAGTTTGATAGTTCAACACAAAAAAAACTGAATTTCCAACTCTGACAAGCATACATCCCATCAGTGAATAACTCAAGCGATGCCTTTGCCAATCAGCCCGTCACAGCGCCAGTAAAAACATGCAGATGATTTCCTGTGTGCGAGTGGACTCCAGCCGACTCGCTCTGATGCTGGGCACATTTATCCAGTCAATAACAAGCAAGTCACACTTTGTTTGCTTTAGAAGTGCAAATAACATTTCATATGTCACTCAGCACTCACCAGTCAAGTCTGCTGCTCCTACTCTCCTCATTTGGATGGCTGTGCTTTAATATTGCGCTAACTGAGAGATTTCATTTGAAGAATCTTGATTATGGCTCAAGGGGAGATTTGGTTATCTTTTAATTTTATTAAGTTATTTTCCCTGTCAATATCCAGGAATTAATGTGTTTCCTGGTACACCGAAAATTTAAATTTAAAATCTGGAGAACAAAACGTAATTTCCTTCAGGATATACCTGTTAGAGAAACTTTAAAGTGTTATTTTGGAAAATAAGGCCACACTCGACATTTTAAAATATAACTATTATTTATTACATAAGTCTGAAATTTTATCTGCTTAGACTCTGCCTGCTACTTCTTGTTTATCTCCCTCTATAAAGGCCCATTCAAACCAATGAATACTTAGAACATTATAAAACCAAAGATAATGTCAGCAAATGTCAACCTCCTCCGCTCCTCCACACTATTTATCCACGTCCACACTGTAATAATGTTATACCAGCCATTTGATCTACTGTAATTTACAGCGTTTCATGGGAGAGCCTTCTAAAGTGGTCCCAAACACTACACACTACTTCATACATCTTTATTATATCATCTGTCAAGTGCCACTGACTTATTTTATTGCCCCTTGTGCTGCTTAGTCTTATATCCCACCAAATTCTTTATGTAGGTTTCATTTAAAAGATGCATTGTGTAACTTTTCTGCTAAGGTGTCTCTGTGGAGATGTTATTGTTTAGCCTGAAATAGCAACGTTCTCCTTTGCTATTGCTGTTTCAATTAAAACTAAACACACTTTTATCCAGTTGAAAGAACTGAATTTCTCCTTTGCTGTGGATGCTACCTGCACGACTGAGGGATTTTATGAACATCTTTGGCCTGAAATGTTTCACAGTATTGCATTAAACTTGTCTATCTCATGTATTAAATTATAGGTGTTTTTATTGAAAAAAAAAAAAAAACTTTGTAAAACATATATTCTTATTGTAGACAGGGTCAACTCGCCTGTCACATGCTTATCTCCCTGGAGTAAGATAAGTTTATTTTCTGATCTATGTTTCATCACAAAAACATACATGGAATTTTGTTTTGTTTCATTTGCATATGTTTAACACACACCATGCATATTTACGCTGTGTTCTCTCAAACAGAAAACACTCTTCCATGTTGTGTTGTCACAAGGAAGTGCTCCACTGTGTTTCTAAATTCCATACACCAGTTTCAGTGGGGTCAGTGAGAGATCACAATATCACATGATAAAGAAAACCAAAATCTAAAAGAAAAAGCTGTGAAAAAAAACACCTCAACTGTATTTTGTATATAACATGATGGCACATCTCACCAAAATGTTGCACTACTTATGATAAACAATGCATGAGGACAGCTCCTCTAGTCGAGGGACCTCCTCTGGACTGATAGATTTTTAAAATGAGAATCTACAGTCATCACTGCATTTGGGTGTCAAACTTTGACACCATTGCATTTATTTAAAATTCCCCATATCATTTGGGAACCCCCTGAAATCATTTTGCAACCTTCATGAGGGCCTTGAGGCCCCCAGGTTGAGAACCATTTGTCTAATGAAAATTTGCTAAAACACCAGGACACAGAATCAAGCATCAAACTAAAATGTTACAGGCAGTAGTCGTGTCATAAATGGTGGTCGGTGGTGCCGGTGGACTGTGGGGCAAACATAATGGACTTAAACCACTGCAGTGAGTTTGTGTATTATATGGTGATTTATCTTGTTTTTTATTCATAAAGTATGGAGGATTGTTTGGTTAATTTGTTAAAGTAAAGATGTAAATGTTCAGTAAAACCTTCAAACCCTGATTTGATATTTGGGGACCTGAGCTTTCTGGTTGAACTGCTGTGAATCAGCGTCACACAATACTTAGTTTATTCAAACTACATTTAATTATAAGTTTTGATTAAACACTTAATTAGCATTTATGATGTCTAGTTGCTCCACTGATGGGAAGCTAATGGTAGACTGAAATCGTAAACTGTAATTATGTATCACTTATAGCCTAGATAAAAATGGAGAGGAAGAAATGGTTTAACACCACAATAACATATTTTATACAAAACATGATGACACATCACAACAAAATGTTGCACATGCTATGTAATGTATAGGTATAGGGGGCTCTATTAGAATATGAGCTCCTCTAGTGCTGAGCCTTGAGTTCTGGGAGGCCCTCAAGTCCTGGGAGGGTCTTGAGTCCTGCAAGGGTCTCGAGTCCTGAAAGGTCTCAAGTGCTGAAAGGTTTCAAGTCCTGGAAGGGCCTTGAGTCTAGGGATCTGCTCGAGTCCTGGAAGAGCCTTGAGTCCAGGGATCTGCTCAAGTCCTGGAAGAGCCTTGAGTCCAGAGATTTGCTTGAGTCTTAAGTGCTAGAAGGATCTCGAGAACTAGAAGGGCCTCAATTCCTGGGCAAGCCTCGAGTCCTTTCCTTAATAAGATCAAGATTCTGGGATCTAGACAGGCTTGAGGGTTAACCAAACAATGAATGAAATTTTGTAAATGAAACAAAACATTAGGGCTGGGTTCAAAAGATCGATCCATGATACGATATCGATTCACTATCAAAAAATACGATATTGATTCAAAAATTTGCGGATCGATCTTTTCCTAATGGTTATAGGCACTATTTTCTCGACCACGGAAGGAGGGCGGGTGCCGGTGAACGAAACTGAAACTTAGCGCGCCTTGCGAGATGGCTGGAGCTGCACAGCTAAAATCACCTCCTGGTTTGAAGGCTGATGTGTGGCATTGCTTTGGATTCAAACAGTATGTAAGTAGATCGATATCGAATCGGATCGGATCGTGGATCGAATCGCATCGTGGCCTTGTGAATCGAAATTGAATCGATCCAGGAAATCAGGATCGATACCCAGCCCTACAAAACATAACTCTGGGTATGTTTTTTGAGGAGGTAATAGCATTATAATATGACTTAAAACTTACAAGAGTTGATTTTGCATAATATAGGACCTTTAATGCCGTACTGTTAACTATCTACTATAAACAAAGCAATCTACAAAGCAAAGCAAACATCTGGTGTACCCTTCCCCCACAAATGTTACATAGTGCATCTTTCAAGATTTTCAGTCAATTCAATGTTTTCTTTTAAGAAATCTGCAGTGAGAAGTGTTGAAATAAAGAGAGGATGCCAGGGAAGGGCTCACCTTCAAGCTCCTTGAAGGCAGTTGGCATGTCATCAAACTTAACTACCATCCCTGTCTTCTTCAATTATGATTAAACCCCCTCATTTATATTTGTAGACCAAAGTGTGCCACTTTACGGCTGGACAAATTGGCTGGTTTTAGCCCCTGAGCTCTGTAGAGTCTGCAAAAACATATTGTGTTAATGGAATTTACCGACTTTTACGTTTAAACTATTATTTTATTGCAATTATCAAGCCCTATTTAAAATAAAGTTATTTTCACCTACTTTAAAAGGCTTATATACTGATGTACACTTGCACATAACTCAGTAAATGAAGACATGAATAGGTGAGATCTGGTGAATACCAAAATAGTGCAGTTTCTGATGGCTTTGCATTTTAAACAGGTGGTCATGGGCTAACAAAAGTAGCAGTAGTGTAGCAGCTGGTCACAATGTT
This sequence comes from Paratrypauchen microcephalus, assembly GCA_036785185.1. NCBI lineage: Eukaryota > Metazoa > Chordata > Actinopteri > Gobiiformes > Gobiidae > Paratrypauchen > Paratrypauchen microcephalus. The sequence continues at coordinate 7,677,572 of JAVJIX010000034.1, read as the reverse complement.
TTGCTTGTTGCGTGGATGTTTCTATTGTTTATGCATTGCACTAAAATGAAGTGAAAGCCTTGTGAGGGGAGCGTGCTGCTAAACTCATTTGTTTTCCTAATTACCCTGTGCGTCCTGAGCACACACATGTTTGAGTGGAGCCGGCGCCTGCTGGGGCTTTGTGCTACACATTTGATTCAATACATGCCATTAGCCAGCCTTTGTTTGTCAAAATTTAACATTTTGATAATAGTGGCTTTGAGTGTGCCATTTTCTCTGAGTCAAAACCTAAATATTAACACTTAAATTAAATCAAATTGATAAGAATATTACCAATTATAATCACATTTAAATCTGAGAAACAATGGAATTAGGGAAGGGATGCTGGAAACACAATGATTAATTATTTTGGAATTTCCATTTTTTTACTACATACAAAAGTAAATCGGACACAATAGTAAACAAAAAATATATATTTCATAACTTTTTGTCTGTAAGTTAAAGGTCCAGTATGTAACTTTTTGTTGTGTGAGTGGAGAGTACATGCTGTTATTGGTTTGCCTAGAATTAGGGGTGGGTATTGGCAAAAATTCGAATCACGATTCATATGCCACGATGCGATACTACCACGATGCATCACGATACTTGAATTATTGTGATGCATTGCAATATATCCGACATACTTCAGTGAAAATGTACCAAAAAAAAAAGAGGATAACTTAAATATCAGTGGCTGTGTATCTGGGTAGTGTCTTCAATTGATACATAACTCTGAGCAACTCAATTCATAACTGAATTTATTGAATAACAAAAACAAATAAACCAAACCAATAACAAAAAAAGTGCATAGGATTTTTTTCTAAAACAAAAAATGATGTTCAAACATTTGCCATTTTGGAGGTAGCTACCATCATAACAAACAATACCCTTTCACAAAGAAAAAGGTGTATAGGATTTATAAAAAAAATAAACTAATAATTAATGTATTTATAATTAATAATAATCGATTTTTGGCATCAAGAATCGATGCAGTATATTGTGAAAGTTAGTATCGCGATGCATTGTCATGACGATTATTTTGCACACCCCTACCTAGAATGTTCCACAGTCTGTCATTAAATGTATTTACAATGCATGGAGAAGTTGGAAACACCACCAGGTCAAGTTACAGTTTTAGCAATAAAAAACACCTGTACATGAATAAATACAAATTGGAAATATACTAATGTAACATTCCAGGCAAAGCAGTAAGCTCTTCAGTTTGAATGCAGTATTGTCTGGAACAGGACCAAAAAGAGTGTCAAACAAGCGCCCTATCTTTGAACAGTCCGAGCTGCCATGTTTGTTTTGTCACAAACTGACCATACATTCCTCTGATTGGTTAATCCACTTGTCAGTCTAGCCTAATGGAAACTGGGGAAACACGATATGGTTTCAGACCCAAACATCTTTGTCAAAGCATGTTGCTTTGGCTGGCCACGCAACATTTAAAGATCCCATGACATGGTACTTCTTGATGCTTTTATATGGCTCCTTAATGGTTCCCTAATACTGTAAATGAATTCTTCTTCAAAATCAACACTCAGTGCATGAGAAACAGAGATAAGATGAGAAAGAGTCATAAATATCTCTCTCAAACTCTTTATTCTGGGCATTGTTGCTTGAATGCAAATGAGGAGAAAAGAGATGGCCAATAGTAGAGGGTGGGGGCGTGGCCAAACTCTCCGCTCAGAGCTCAGAGCCCACAGCTGATCCATTTCCTTGTTTTTGCACGGGGGGAGAGATTTGAAGCGTTGAACGCTCTGGGCGTGATTTACAGAGACGCTGAGTACAGACAGACGGGGGTGGAACTGCATTTGCATTTCTTTTTTCGATCTGACGTCAATAAGGTGCCTTGTTCAAACTCGCCCGTTTGAGCTCCGATTTTTTGTAACGCAGAAAAGGATCGCAAATGCTCAGTTTAGACATTTCACAACTTTTAACCATGGGGGCTAAACAGAGTAGGGGAGCTCACATTAACGTTCAAAAACCTCAGAAAGTGAAAATTTCATGCCATGGGACCTTTAAACAGCATTACCAATACACCACTAAACATAGCCGCAACATTCTTTCATTCTTTGATCATGTTTGTTCTTTTCTTACAATAAAATAATAATTCAGTTCACTCAAATACCAGAACTTTCCATGTATGTGCACTATTGACTAATGTAGATCTCGTTCTTCTCTTTTTTGCAGGTGAGTTCCTGATTTCTGCTTTCCTGACTTTGAAAACCGTGGTACCCTCACATACCTGGTCACAGTATGGACTACTTTCTCTCTCCATTATTATTGCATAGGGCTGTACAAATCTGACAATTCCCTTTTCCACTTACTGTACATAGCACTCCACTTATATGAAAGAGCTCCTACAATATGTATGTGGTGTGTCACTTGAAGCAGTGCCTCACCGTCACATGGCTCTGGGTCAGCAGGGTCACTCGGGCCCTTTCGCCTTGATCTAATATGCACGTATGCTGCGGCCTCCAAACTGCTTCTACAACCCTTGCGCTTTGACCCCTGGGTTGCACCACATTACTTGTTCAAATAGCTCTAAACCTTTACATATTTGGGGCTCTCTGTGTAATTGTTCCTTGTAATAGGGAGCATAGTAAGTCAAGTTTCCTTCAATTGGCATCACAAAGTGCCACAACCCATTTCATCTCAATTCCACAGTGGGGCAAGTCAATTTAAATCTTTGTTCAGATGTGAATGGCTGTGAAAATTAGCCCTGATTATCATGCACTACACTGATTTATTTGTAGATGCATTTATTTTTGTTATAAAAGTCATCTCATTTTTGAATGATGTCATAACCATAAACAAAATGTGGAAATGGCTGGGGCACTACCAAGCAAATCACAGTTATTAATATCAATATATCAATTTTGCACCAACCTCTCATCCCCCTCACAGTTTCTGCATAATCAAGCTGTCATTAGATGGAAATGTAAAGAAGGGGAGGGTTGTGGGTTAGAGAGCCAGTGGGAAAACCAGCTTCCACTACATCAACACACAGTCCATCTATTTGCTTTGTGAGTGTACTGTATTGTTGTCAGAGATACGTTCTGTACAGTAGTATCTGAAATAGTTTGAACATGCTAAGAAACAGTTGTCACACTTCTTAACTCACTACAGTGAAAAGAAAGAAAAGATGAATCCATATACATGTAAGGATTATGTAATGGGTGACATCAGCGGTATGAAATGGCGTAGGGATTTAACCTTCACGTTAGTGGATGATTTGCTCCACCATCCCACATGAATGTATCTTTTCTGTTATGTTATTTTTATATCGTTTAATGCAGTTAATTGCAGCAGTTCCTCCCCCTGAATGCAGTTAGTATGTGATCTCCATCAGAGCATTCCCAGCGCTGCTGTCAGAGCAGAAAGCGGTGTGCTTTTGAACTCTTATTATCAGTGATTATCTACAGCACTAACTGCGAAGGATTGGTGTGTTAATCGATGGAAGAGTTGCTAATTTACATGATAATGTGGCGGAAAAGAAGACAACCTCGTGTGACAGATGACAGACGATGATAGGCAACTTAATCACTGAGGGATTCATGCAGCCAGTGTTTAGGATATTAGAGTTACACTTTACTACTTATACACATTATATACAACACATTCCCTCATTTACATAGAGCTGAAGAGAGAAGTTCCAGTGAGCCAGAACATATTTGTCTGTACAGTGACACTCTGGGTATTCAACAACAGTTTCATAATACAGGTCACATGAAGCCTTTGTTACTGTTACATGTTCCAAGGTTTCAATAGGCAAGTATGTTGTTATTGCTATTGTTGTAAGTGTTGGAAAAAGTCTTATGTCAAGATGCCGTTAAATTCCTAGATCAAAAATGAAACATGTTAAAATACAGTATTTAGCTTGGATATCATTCATTTAATTGAAGTAAAATAGTTTGATGTGACATACAGTAATCCCTTGCTCTACCGCGGTTCACTGTTCGCGCCCTCGCTGTTTCGCGGATTTTTTTTTTTTTTTCAATTTTTTTTATAGTGTAACATTTTTTTTAATAGTGTAACAATGTGTTCTGCGTCCTGATTGGCTAAGAGACTAGACCAGGACTAAACGTGGACTAAACCAGGTCTAGACCAGAACAAAACCAGGTCTAGACCAGGTCTAAACTAGGTCTAAACCTGGACTGGCCCTGGACTAAACCAGGACTGGACCAGGTTTAGACCTGGACTAAAACCGGGACTAGACCAGGTCTAAACCAGGATTAAATCACTCCGTGCGGCTCTTGCGTTCATTTGTGCATGTTTGGTTTCTGGCTCGGGCTGAAAGCACGCGGTCCGGGCGCCGCGGTTCGATCTCTTGCTCGCAGCCCCGGTGCACGCGCAGCCTCATGCTGCTCTGTCCCGGATTTGTCCACGATGATCGTGGACAAATCCGTGACAGAGCAGCACGTGTCACGTACTTTTCCAAGGGGTTGGTGCGCGTCGCGTCCCGGGAAGCGGCAGTGCTCCTCGTACGTCCGGCTGGGCTTCCGGAGCCGTGTCTCCCCCCACGCGTCACTATTAATACATTTTGTTGAAAATCTATGAAAGTTTGAGCGTTTAAACTAGAGACAAATGTGAGAAAAGGTTAATTCCAGTCTGAGAAAAGCATATAATGTGTGTGGTGAGACATTTACATCCTTAAAACATGTATAATAATTGTAAAATATAAAGTTGTCCTACTTCGCGGATTTCACTTATTGCGGGTTATTTCTGGAACCTAACCCCCGCGATAAACGAGGGATAACTGTATATTTAGTTTTTATACATTGTAGTTGCAGATTTATTTTTCTTGTATTATGCTGAGAATTGTTGAGCCCCACAGAGTGATAATATGGTGGGCCATGAGGAGAATATGCCCCAGCCTCAGACCATAGCAATAGGACTCCAGTGTGTGGTGTGGCTGTTGTAGACTGTTAGACTGTATTGTCAGGGCTGTTTAAAGCAGAAGATTATGGCTCACATAAGAAACTACTGCAATTAACCTTCAGATGTTCATCCACAGCAGCAGAGGGCTATGCGTTTATATGCCATTAGAGCTGTGTCTCTGCTCATCACATCCTTAAACAGGCACTATGTAACCTTCTTGTTTCTATGGACATTGTTTTGCTTTGAATATTCCACAGTATGACATTAAACAGATCTAACTTACACATATTTAACTACAGGTGGTTTTATTGCACAAACATGCACTGACTGTAACCTCTCCACAGATCTGACGATGATCTGATGATGGTAGAAAGATTTAATGCCACACTGTGAAACAAAGCAATAACATCTCTATGGAGAAAAGCAAGCACCAGAAAAGTCAGACAATGCACTGTTAAGGCATACCAATACACCACCCAGCAAAGAGACAAAGAAAGTGGTTTTAATGTCTTACACATAATGTAATATTCAATAGTTTTAAATCTCTACACTAAACTCTATATTCATTCTTTATTGTCTTAGAGTATTATGGCTCCAGTATACTCCCACGTAAGACATCTCCTTCGCTCTAACCTTGGGCTGTGGAAGGGGTTAAGGGGGGAGGGAGAACAGCAAATAGGGGCATTAATCACATGACAGCCCCAGCAGCCTCACAGAGCTGCACTAACCAACCCAGGACTTAAGCCGCACACACCGACCCAAGACTTAAGCCACACACACCAGGAAGTGGAGCCAATCACTGTTCCTGATGAGATGCATCAATAGTAATCATACCATTTGGCGTGACTCCCATGGATTTTCTGCCATTTGTCCCCATTCTAATTGCCCTCACGTGGGTCTGCCAGATATACTATTTATGAAGTCAAGCTCAGGTGGGAGATTAGATTGACCAATTTTCATTTCTTCATACATATAGGAATGCTCTGAGTTTGTAAAAATGGAAAAATGTTGCCAGTTTGGAATTGTGTGTGGGCAACAGTAGCTCAGTTGGTAGTGTTTGACCACTGATTCGAAGGTTGGCGGCTCGAATCCCGTTGTCAACATAAATATCATTGGTTGAGCGGTCACATCTGCGACCCACAGGTTAGCGGTGCAACTCCAGCTTCCAACGATGAATGCTGTTGTTGTGTCCTTGGGCAAGACACTTAATCCACCTTGCCCCTAGTGTTTGCGTACACTGGTGTATGAATGTGTGTGTGTTAATGGGTGAGTGGTTCCTTGATATAAAGTGCTGTGAATGCTTTTGAAGTTGGAAAGGTGCTATGTGACCATATGTGACATGTTGTGTATCAAACAGGAAAATGTAAAGCATACAAAACTGGTCATATATGGGCTAGTGTATGGCATGGCTTATTCTACCCATGTACTACTTCCCTGGCCAACCAAAAACACATGCTTTGACAAAATTTTACAAAGACATGTGGGCCTGGAACCACAAATTTTCTCCCTTATTTCCAATGGTCGTGATTGACAGGTTGACCGATCAAGAAACCCGCTCGGTCTGTTTGTGTCAAAACAAACATGGCGGCGTACGGATAAAAAAGAAAAAAAATAACACAGAGGGCCAAGAAACAGCACAGATTTTTGCTGCAAACAGGCACTAAACTCCCATGTGAGGTAAAAGGTAAAATATCTGAAGTAAAATATATTTTGTTGCGAATGATACGGGAATAATGGAGAGGAGATTCCACAGGAGATGTACTACTACAAATTAGACCTGTGCGATTAATCGATTAAATCGATTATTTCGACTTTACAGTTCTTGGCGATGTGTTTTTATGAAAATCAATTTTTTAGTTATTTTTTTACATGCGAGCGGAACTAATGCGTTTTACACGGGTAAGTTAGCGGGGCATACCCAAACATTGTACGAGCTAGCGCGGCTAGCGAGTGAGCTAAAGCCGGAGCTTGTACCAAACAAAGGTGTTTACATCTGTTATATGGAACTGGGTCGGTTTTCTTGTGTCGGACTTAGAACAAACGAGTGCTCGCTGTAAGGCCTGTTCAAAAGCTGTTGCAACACGAAAAAAATGTATCCTACCGCCGAATGTTGTTGCACGCAGCGGAGTGGGAGAAGTGCAGGTCCAAACGGAATGAAAATAACCACCGTCCAGTCCCTAAAACATTTTCGAACTCTTTGCAGTATGATAAGCATGACCCACAATGGAAGGCAATCACACACGCTGTTGTATGTTTTACCAAAAACATGATGTATATTGTAAAAGACATGGTGCCCATATATACTGTGGAAAAGCCCGGATTCATTAACATGGTGAAAGTTTTGGACCCGAAGTATGTGCTACCAATATTTTTATTGTGTTGCCACAGCTGTATACAGACTGGACAAGCTAACATACATGAACACAGACAGTGGCTTTTCTGCATCACTCGAGGAAAAACTAAAACACAACACTACCCACTCCAGTCCATCTTTCCCACAATCAGGGAATAATTTAGCTCCATAAAATGCTTCTTTATAAAAGAAAGATATTTATATAACTTTGTTATTATGTTATATATATTTTGTTGTAATATAATTTTGAGTTGATAAGGGGCAGATATCATAAGCTTATGCTTCTTTCTGTTCCCTTTTCATTCATATTTAAGTTATAATTGTATAGATGCAATTGTGTTGTATCTGTTATTTCTGTTTTGTTTTAACGAATGAAATAAATAAATAAATGAAAATGAAATTTTATATATACTGTATATATATATATATATATATATATATATATATATATATATATATATATATATATATATATATATAATATATTAAACAATAACAGCTTAATTGATGCTAGGTGTAATGTATTTGTTTTATAAAAGAATGTTGCATTGTTTTGAGCCATTTGTCTGTCATCTGTTTGTTTTTGAGTAGGGCAGAGAAAAATCGATTAAAATCGGAAATCAGATTTTTTTTTTTTTTAAATCGGAGATTTTATTTTTAGACCATATCGCCCAGCTCTACTACAAATGAATGTCTGTGATTGGACTGTCCCAAGTATCAACAGATGTCAGATCCCAAACTGTTCTGCATTTTAACAGAAGAGAAATGGACTGCCCTTATATCCTAACAATGTCCAGAGATATGCATGGTCTACATTACCAAACAGTTAGGCAAGGTGAATAGTTATTTCTCGCTCTTTGTGTCATCTCTGTAACCATCCCATTCACTGTACCTAAAGCCTATAGTTGCCCTTATTTTTTCTAGCTTCCATAAGCTCTCACAGACCTGACAGAGAAGAAAATGAGTAGATTTGATGAATGTGGTTGAAGCACATTTCCATGAGATCATTGCTGTTTGTCTAAGTGGTAATGTGAGTGATGATGGATGGGAGAGGGAGCCTTCAGCAGGTCATGGGTGAGCGCAGAGTGAAGGTTAAGCGGAGTGTTGTGTAAACAAACACACAGCAGCAGTGGGACAGGCCTGTGTGCACAGGGACAGTAGCATGCACAAGAGAAGCTCATTGGACAATATGTCCCTGTGATGTGTGCAGTTCAAATATTTATACCTGTTAAGTGCTCCATCCATATGCTGTGTAGTACTGGGTAGTGTTGTGTTTTAGTTTTAGTTTTAGTTTTTCCTCGAGTGATGCAGAAAAGAGGAAGCCACTGTCTGTGTGAATGTTCATGTATGTGTTTAAAATACTAAGCTCTGGTCCAGACAAGACATAAACATGCACTGAAAGACAGTTAGAATTCTTACCAGTTTAGACATCAGGCCTCAAAATCTAGCTTTAGGGCTATAGAAATTAAAAATCTCAAAGGCAGAAATGATTTAGGGGTGGGCGATATGGGCAAAAAAAAAAAAAAAAAATGCGATATTTGTAGGATTTTAACGATAACGATATTATAACGATATCCCCCCCATTTAGTCAGAACTTATTTTATCACATGGTGATAAACTGTTTTAGTGCAGACAGCAGCGCTCGCTAACGCTACAACTTCATGTTAACGCACAGACAGTGACACTTCCTCCTCTTTAGGCTGCGCACACATCCGCTGTGTTCATAAACTAATAATCCGTCCATAATACATGCATACACGCATAATACATAAGACACAGGGTTCAAAATGTGAGAAAAAAGTAGCGGTTTATAGTCCGGAAATTACGGTGTGTTTGTATATATAGGCTAATCTTAATGTTCAAGCAGTAGGGCTACACGCTATAGGCTCGTACAGATTTTTACAATCAGACAACCAAGCCTGTCTAAAACTTTATACCCATTTCACCAAACAGTCCGTCTTCTAGATGACGGGTGTGATATGGACATTGTGGAAGGGAGAACTGTGGTCCTACCTGTTGTCCCTTGTCCTCGCGGTGCTAAATGCGAGCAGCCTGGATCTCTCCTGATAGCTGTCCAGAAATATTTGTTGTTTCCTAGTCTTTTTTTTTGGCGGTTCAGCCATGTCATGCAAGCCTTGCAGTTTAAAATCAAAACTGTTTTGTCTGCAATGAATACAGGAAAACGTGGCGCTGATCATTGCAACACACGACGAACATGGTTCATCTGTTCGTCGTAACCTTGACGAGTGGTTAACAACACCGTCGGGTTAATGTCGGGCTAACTCGACGTATTAATCTTACTTTTTGGGCTCAGTCGGTGAGGAGGGGAGCTGGCGCTGGCTCACCCCTGAATCTGAACTGTGGCGTGGAGTGAGGAATGAAGCGCTCTGATTGGCTGAAAGTTCTCTGTTTACATGCAGATCTCTGGATCTGTGGCTCAGCCGCAGAATCAACGTCAGTGAAAACTTGAGTGAAACGGACAAAATGTAAGATCCATATGCGCAAAGTGTACAAGGGAACAAGGAGGTCAAAATTGCGTGCCCACTACGCAAAATGCGTACATGTTGGCAGGTCTGACTGCATCGGCAACATCTCTTTGGCTGTGAATCTGGTGATGGCATTGGTTATGTTTTGCCATCGTTGACTTTTTCTGTCATACGGCACTTTTCTGCTGAATGAGTCCGAGAGGGTTTGTTGGGTGTGCTGACAAGGTCGCCTGCTTGTTTTTTCTTGAGCTGCAGAGTCTTGAAGTTTCTCGTATTCTTCATACTTTTTACTGTGGTGAAAGAGGTTCGGTGTGGAGCTTTGTTTCACAGCGATAGATTTCCAACAAATCTTGCACATGACAGTGTTTTGATCAATGTCAGTCTTTTCGAAAACAAACCATTTCCATGTCAGAGAAGTAGACCCGCGTCTCGGCACTAAATCCTCTGAAGTAGACCAAGCTTTAGCTGCCTCTGCCTGCATTTTCTCAAACTTCGCTGCTAACCTGTTCCAAGGCTGCTCGCGAGAGAGGTCATGTAATCACCTAGACCTACAAGTCGAGCGGCAGAGTCGAGCTTGTGGAGTGCTGCTGCGCTCTAATGTCTGTCAGCGTCTGTAAGTGTTGGTGCGCATTTCGTTGGTTTTGGCGAACTAATTTAAATACTCGATAATGTAAATTTGCACATCAGTAAAACAACAATCACGATAATATCGCAGACGATATATATTGCCCACCCCAATGGGATCTTTGTATTTCCAGTTGACATTTCCATCTGACATTTCCATGTTTAAAGCGTGTACTGTGAACTGAATCTTAATTTGAAAGCATAAAGCATTAATTCTTCTAAACCTTAAATAAGTAGTAGACAAAGCACTGCAGATCTGTTCAAATGTCCCTCTACCTATTTACACCTGTCTTTTTTTAGTTTTTTTTTTTTTTACCTATAACCTCCTCTGCAAAGTATTTTAAAATATCACACTTTGTCAAGCTTTTGTTATCTTGTGAATTTATCTCTGTGAAAGTTTGTACAAGTCTGCCCACGCCAACTCAAATCCCATCCATCCTTGATCTACTGATGCCAATTTTTGTGATTGTATTAAAAGAGAACAGAGAGATGTAGGCAGAAAAGATTTGAAAGGGAGGCAGCCAGACAGTGACAGACATGGAAGAGGTTTATTAGGCAGGTTGTTATAGACTGTGATGGCGTTGTTTCTAAGGGAACAGCTCAGTGCAGTGAGGAGCTTGGCATAACCCCGGAATTCTGCGGCATTAGGTTTGGCTATGGGCCGAAATTGGCTGGGATATAACTGGATAACATCTAATCTCTTCAATTAGATCTACCAGGGCCTTCTTACTCTGTGTTTATGTGCTGCACTGCTGTTCCACTGAGGAGAGTGCAGAAAACTATAGACACACTCAGCTCAGCCACAACATTATGACCACTCCCAGGTCAGGTCAATACAACTCATTTACTCTCCTTAATGACCTCTGTGGGTGAGGTGTATAAAGTATACTATATGACTGTAAAAATATATGAAACAAATGTTGCAATATTGGCTTAGAGGTACCCTGCGCAACTTTTCTAGGGTCCGCCATCTGATTGTCTCCATGGTGGTGTTATTGCTTTGCCTGGAATTACTTTAGACATTTCCATCTAGCATTTATTCATTACGGGTGTTTCTGTCGCTCAAAAATACAATATTTTTTTCTTTGAATAGAGGTGACCCTCCACAGATCTGAATTGTAATGTAGCACAGAGCTACTGTATAACCTGCTTGTCTCCCTTGTGATAGATAGGTTTAATCTATACTGTGGAACGCTTTTCCATGGAGAAATGCAATAACATTTCCATGGAGATAAGCAGGTGGTTCACCCTCCACCAGAAATGTTGGCTGCAAACTAGATTTTAAAATGAAGGGTAAAAACCACAGACGTAAGGAAATGTTGCAACAACTATTTCTCTCACAAATAATCACAACAAAAGGAACTTTTTTATGTTGGTTGACATATTTGTAGAAATCCCACTTCTATTCATTATACAAATACATAGCAGCATATAGTAATTGCAATGGTGCTATGCACAGCATGGGCCTCTTCTGGTACACAGGTACTTAATGTTTTTCCCTGCACTCTGCTCAATGCCTGTCTAAGTACATATTCAGGCAGCTTTACATTGGCATACATACATAATGCAGAATTATCCATGTGCAGCACTCCTTAAAGTGCAGCTCTTCAGCCCATTCCCAGTCTCTCTCCTCTTCCCCTTTTCCTCAGGGCATCGTGGACCCTCTCATCTGATACGAGCTTTTCTAAGGGTTTGTAACCGCTTGTTTTATATTACCCTTGATGGGAATACATTTGTCGAAGACATAGAAGAGCTTATAACTGATCCACTAAAGGAGTATGTTTTCTAATACATACGTGCTTTAATCCGTTTAAGATTTCTTTTGTGCATTTCATATGTCCATTCATTGCTGTAAAATTGACCTTTTCAATATATCAGCATGCAGCAGCTTCATTGACAGAGAACTTGGTTTTATGCAGTAGGGGCCATTCGTAAGATTATTTCTGCTTTCTGTGACCTTTAAGTCTGGGCTAATCCATCTGACTGCTCTACTGTAATCTTTGGTTTTACATAGTTTATTAAGCTTCTTTACACAATATCAATATAAGTTACATGTCCACACAAAATAAAGGTATACATTTACCTTCTTCTCATATAATAGAGTCTTTTGCTTACATTTCAAATGAGTATACATGGTCCTTAATGTACATTATGTGTCACTGTAAATTTGAGTATGGACATATGAGACAAGGAGCAGGAGAGGAAACAGGGGCATCATCTGGACTTGTTTATTTGTTTAGGACATGAATGTGATGTGAGTGGGAGGCAGTGCGGACGTCAGCCATGTTGGTAAACATGTTTATGATTTTCAGGGAAAGAATCTTGAGTTGGAAAACCTGTTAAAAATTATTTAATGCACTGACAATCGTAAAAACATTGTTTTGTTATTAGAGGTGGGCGATATCTCGATATTGGAAATATATCTCTATATTTTTTAAACTCTATATGGATTTTGACATATATATACAAAGATATAATGCTTATATTTAATTCTGATTTCGCCTCTTTGCTTGTTTGCCTACTCTGTGCTGTGCGCGCCTTCTTGTTTTGTGACCCCTCCCCTCACGTGTCTCATTCAACACGGCAGCGCCACAACCAGCCCGGAGGATACAGAACTCGTCTCAAAGAAAAAGGCCGACTGGCTCCATTATATGGAGATACTTTGGTTTTAAGGCGTCGGACGAACAGCAGACAGATGTCTACTGCCATGAATGCGGAAAGTTGGTTCCAACCAAAGCTTCTGGAACAGCGAACCTTTTCCACCATTTACAGACTCACCATCAGCAGCACATCCTCTGTCACAGGGAGAACACACATCCTCTGTCACAGAGAGAACACACATCCTCTGTCACAGAGAGAACACACATCCTCTGTCACAGAGAGAACACGCATATTCCACTGAGTCACATCCCTTAGTCTGACAGGAGCTGACCGCATCAGCGGCACAAGGATAGAGCTGTTTTTGTTTTGTTTTTTCCCGTGTTTATAGTTAGCATATAGTATATATGCTCTATAGTATATAGTATGCAAATGAGCCATGTGGTGTTCAAGTTTCATTTCTATAAAGCATAAACAAATGTGCGCAAAGCGGCATTAAACGCATTATAATCTCATTAAACACATTATAATCTCATTAAACACATTATAATCTCAGACGGGCTGAAGTGGCTCTATAGTAGTTATGGTTTATATGTTGTAAAGTTTAGTAATGTAAAGTTTATTTATGCAGGAGATTTTTATTAATCTGCTGCAGTGTGTAACTTTACTATAGTATTTGGAAATTTGATCTGCGCAGTGGCTTGTGGGATACCTCATAGCTCCTTACCTGTAGTTAGGAACATGGATCTATTAAAATAAGGAACATGAATCTATTAGAATAAGGAACATCCTCAGTTTCTTATGGTAAAGGAGCTCATGGTTATCCTATGGTTAATAGTTAATGCAAAGATGAGCTGAGTTGAGATGTTTTATTTTTATAATATATGAGGTAATATATTTTTGTTTTTTTTTCTTTGTTCCTACATAAACTGCCTACCTCTTTGCACTTCAATAAAAAAGACCTTGTGGAATTTGGCATATTTGTTTTTGCAGTAGTTTTTGGGGGGTTATTTTTCCTGTACAGATATCGAGATATATATCGTATACTACTGTGATTTACTAATGCTGTAGTGACGTTTTAGCTGTGTTTCATGATGCTGACACATGGGTTAAAGCAGAGAGGAGGTATTTGGATGTGTCTGTTGCTACAGTAGAACAAATGCCTCGTGTCTATGTATGTGTCTGTGTGTAGAGAGCAGGTGGGTGTGTGCCTGTGCTGTGAGTGCTGGCCTGTGAAACAGCTGTCTCAGGCAATGTCCCTGACGAAGATGGATGAGATGTTACACCAGGAGCTGTCCACTGACCGGGTACACAGAGACTCTGGTATAAACAGTCTTCCTCCTCCTCTCCTCTTCCTCTCTGTTTGTGTTAGGTTCACTGTCAGAGCACACCCCCATTTTGGGCTGTGCTATTGGAACACAGCTAGGACTACAATTTAGTTTCCCAGCAAAAAAGAAAAATCGCATCCTGTTATAAGGTTGTATCTAACATTTTTGTTGAAATGGAGTTATTATATTCTTGTTCCTGAATACCTTCTGAATACTTTCATCAAGATTTTTGTAGGTTTTGGTTAATGGTTCAGGTATGGGCAAAAACCCATTTCTTGATCTATTGTGCTACGGTCAGAATATTCCTAAAAGAACTACCCAGAATGCACAAGGACCCTTCCAATTCAAAGGGGATAATAGGTCTAAAGTATATGGAAAAAGACCACCTTGTGTCAGTCTTTCATCTAAGAAGTGTGGGATTCTAAGGACTTTTTTTTTTTTTAGCATGTTGGCTATCAGCCTTAAATCCCCAGCATAGGCTGATATTTTGTTTTGGTCAATCTGCTGCCTAAAGAATACACACAAAGCTTCATATTAGCATTTTAAAGGTGCACAATGTAACTTTCTGATGGGGGTCCGCCACATGCTCGTCTTCCTGGAAAAGTTAGACTTTGTCTGGAATGTCCCACAGTATAATATTAAATGTATCTATTTCCATTGAGAAAGCATGCATTTTTAAAAAACTGAATGAATGCAGCATAGATGAGTTTAATGCGATACTGTGAAAACGTTCAGGAAAAGCAATAATATCTCCATGGAAAGATCTTGTGGCAGACCCCCTACCAGAAAAGTTACACAGTGCAATATTAATACAACTGCACTAGGCAGGTCTCTTATAGGTTTTTGGTTTAAAAAAAAAAGGAGCTTGGGAAGTTTGTAGTAAATTTAAATCACAAAAATGATCAAAATCTGTCCTACATATTGACAGAAAATATCAACAGAGCTTATCAGCCATTGCGTTCTCTATATTCTAAACAATTGGTATCGGCATTGGCCACGGAAAAAAATCTCTTAATACAGACACACACATTTGACAAAAAAAACACACTACAAAGATTGAGTAATACCTATTGTGCACGTTGATTAATCTGTGGCCAAACAATGTCATCTGGTGGTCCTCTCGTGTTTTGCTCGGGCCAGAGTGGACTGTGTTGGGAGCGCTGTTGGACAGGTGCACAAATAAAAAGAGGCAGGCCATAGGAGCAGAGTGCAGAAAGTGCAGGATCCAGGCCCAGGTTGCTAACAAACAAAGCCTTCTTCAGTTGCACACAGCTCCACAATAGAGCCAGTGAGTCCACGCTGTCACATGTCACTGCCACTCACTTAGCTGCACAGACATGGACCACCGCGCCAAACACACACTATACAAGACAGCACGGACAGGAGGCAAGGGGACCACAAGAGGAGCTACGAAGCAGTGCTGAGAATACATCACATGAAAATAAGACAAATCAGGTTTCTGACACAATAAAAAGACAGAATAATGCTGGGTATGTGCACACCAAAAGTCTGATCATGATCTGGTTTCTGGAGTTTTTTTTTGGAGATTAGATTACTGAAATGTCATGCAAACAGCAGCATCTCACCTAAGTAATCCAATTGCCTTCTTATTGTGCACACGTTTGCTGGTTTTAACAAGGGAAATTATGAAAAGATGACAAACTAATAAACTCACTAATGTTAAAGATGTTTCTATGTTATTCTAAAACATTGGAAAACAGGTGTTTATACTGTGAGCAGGGTTGCATCTTGACTAAAATTACTTAAATTGCAGTAGGGCTTCCTTGTGCTTGTTTCCATGGAAATATTGTTCATTTAGCTATAATAATCCACAGTGAAATGTATCTATTTCCATGGAGTACTATTTTGGGTGCAGGTGACATGCCACCTGCAGAAATGATGGTGTTAAAATTCCTTGTAGTTTAGTTTCACTGCATGTACCCCCAGTAAACACTCATTAAGCCATGGTTGCTCCAAAATTTGGACAAAGTTTTGACTTAAAGCCCTCTGACATTCCTAGAGATTGCAGAGGTAAAACAAATAATAACTCTCTTATTAATAAAGTTTTTAGCTTTAGCCTCCTCAGTCAGTGTTTAAGATACTATTAACTAAATTTGATCCAATCCGATACTCTGAAAATGCCTGGATCAGTGACTGATATCGATACCAGTATCGGATCAGGACATCACTACTGATTATTCTAGTAATCAGATGTACCCATATACAGTGGTACCTCACCTTACGAAATTAATTCGTTCCAGAAGTGGTTTCGTAACGTGAAAAATTCGTAAGTTGAGTAGCTATTTCAATGGAAAAAGCCTGATTCGTTCCAAGGCCCCGATCCAAGTTTTTTTTTTTTATATAGTGTAACTTTTTTTTTATAGTGTAACATTGTGTTCTGTCCTGATTGGTTTCTCAGACTGGATTTAAAATTTTCTCACGTTTGTCTCTCGTTTAAACACTCAAACTTTCATAGATTTTCAACAAAACGTATCGCGGTCATGTGTGCGCAGCATGACCCGGCGCAGAGCTGACAGCAGGACTAGACCAAGATCTAAACCTGGACTGGACCAGGACTAAACCAGGACTAAACCAGGACTAAACCAGGACTAAACCAGGACTAAACCAGGACTAGACCAGATGGATTAAAGCGCCGCGTGCGGGTCTATTTCCTGGTTTCTCACGAGTCACAGCTGAGGAGGGGACCGCAGGCAGTCTGAGCGCATGTGAGCGTGGCTCCTCCTGGTTTAGTCCAGGTTTAGTCCAGACCACCGCAAGAGCCGCGGCTCCTCTAGACCTGGTCAGGTCTAGAGGAGCCGC
The DNA here is from genome assembly GCA_036785185.1 of Paratrypauchen microcephalus. NCBI lineage: Eukaryota > Metazoa > Chordata > Actinopteri > Gobiiformes > Gobiidae > Paratrypauchen > Paratrypauchen microcephalus. The sequence continues at coordinate 7,660,458 of JAVJIX010000034.1, read as the reverse complement.
GGCTCTTGCATGGCTCTCGCTCACATGCGCTCAGACTGCCTCCTCTCTGCTCGCCTCAGCTGTGACTCGTGAGAAACCAGGAAATAGACCCGCACGCGGCGCTTTAATCCATCTGGTCTAGTCCTGGTTTAGTCCTGGTTTAGTCCAGATTTAGTCCTGGTTTACTCCAGGTTTAGTCCTGGTCCAGTCCAGGTTTAGACCTTGGTCTAGTCCTGCTGTCAGCTCTGCGCGGGGTCATGCTGCCCACACGTGACCGCGCAGTTTTCTCCCCCCTCCCGCTTCCCCCCACACTTCAATACTGATACGTTTTGTTGAAAATCTATGAAAGTTTGAGTGTTTAAACAGAGACAAATGTGAGAAAAGTTTAAATCCAGTCTGAGAAAAGCGTATAATGTGTGTGACTAAGTGCGTATTATTTTAATTTTTGAGATTTTGCGTTTCGTAACTTGAAATTTCATTCGTATCTAGAGACAAAAATTTACCGTGAAGGCGTTTCGTAACTTGAAATTTTCGTTTGTTGGGTCATTCGTAAGGTGAGGTACCACTGTAAATGCACCAACTGTTACAATGCTGGCAGGTACAAGTATAGCACATAGCAGTAACAGAAACAAGATTTTTTTTTTATTTTTTTATTGACTGATCAAAGCAATATTTCCTCCCTGATGGGTTATTATTGAAATGTTTACCACTCATTTGGTTCTAAGTAAACTTTTCTTGTGCAATTGTAGTATTCTCAGAGTTCAGTGTGTCCAAAAATATCCCCAGCATTTCTTCAATATTGACCTGTCTACACTTGAAATTATAATTTGTTTCCAACAATTTAGTGGGAAGTGTATGTATAGCCTATAGCATGTCTGTATACAGGCGATGTTTTGTATAGCACGAATGGTGAATACTGGCTCTACTTAATATAATAAACAGTCAGAAAAGTGTCTGCACTTGGATAAGACTTAGAAAGTATCGGTGGATGAAGTGTATTTGGACTTGTGTTATATATGAGTTGTTGTTATGTGCTGATTCCTGGGTCAGCTAACTGTGCCCTTTTCCATTCATTTACATAGCATTAGCATACAGGACACCTTGTTGACAGAGACAAATGCTAATTGGCTTGCTTCAAATAACAAAGCTGGTCTCCTTGCAAACAGTACTTGACATCCTTAAATTAGATTTTTGTGCATTTTGTCAGTCATATTAATATCTTTTTAAGTTTGGCCCTATGAACATGTACTAGTACTACTATTATTACTTCAGTCATGTCTTGCACATCCTCTCCTGTGTTCGTTACTGCAGACAATGGCAGGACTCGCTTGAATATATACAGATAAGGTTAGATGGTCTCCTTAGATTAGACTCAGTTAATGATTGTTTATTCATCTGTGAGACTGTTGATGAGAAATTGCTTCTTTTGTTGCTTTAAAGTCTTGACCTACATAAGGAGCACCAATGAATAATAGATGCACAAACAATGTCTGTGCATCAAAGACCAGTGTTCTTTCTTATTGAACTGATTGTCGAAGCAAATATGCAAATATATGTGGTCATAATTATGTAAATTGAAAAAATAAATCATTATTTTAAAAGTGTAAAGGGGTTGTATAAAAAAAATAAATTTAATGTCAACATGACATTGCATGATATGGTTTGAAGATTCTCACTTGTTTGTAGTTTCATTATAGAAACAGTTCTATAACGCTACGTTCACACTGCAGGGCTTAATGCTCAATTCCGATTTTTTTGTGAAATCCGATTTTTTTGCGAGGCCGTTCACATTTCCAGTTAAATGCGAATTGTATGTGATCTCCAGTGTGAACGCTAAACTCCCCAAAAGTGTCCCGCATGCGCCTTGGAGGACACGATGATGTCACACGCAGCGAACATGCTCAATGTTTACGGAAGTAGCCTAAAGTTGCTTTCGTACCGGAGCCAAAACATGTACAGCTTATTTGTTTTAAGGAGGAGACGGAGAAGGACGAGGTTTTTGGCCACAGCGTTTTGCGGGGCAGTGGCAGCAACGTCTGCAGAAAGGAACATGTGGGTGCAGAGTCACAGCCAGGAGGGGTGGGATTGCTACGTGCTTCGCCGCTTCACTGATACGAGTTTATATACTATTTTCGCATGACGAGAAGAACGTTTGTGCACATTTGTGAACGCCTACTTGTACCACTCTCATTGGAGGAAACACACTCAGGTCGGACCTGGCCGTTCAGACTGCAGTCGCATGTCAAAAGATCGGATATGTATCGGATTTAGGACCACATATCCAAGTGGCCTGGATCGCATTTGAAAAAATCGGATCTGTGTCGTTCACACTGTCATTAGAAAATCAGATACAGGTCGCATAGAGGCAAAAAAATCGGATTTGGGTTGTTTCAGGCTGCAGTGTGAACGTAGCCTAAGTTTCTCTGGCATGGTCCTTCTTAGAGCTGGGTGGTATGACCAAAAATTTATATCACGGTATATTTCAAAACTACATCGGTGTCATAGTATTTGATGGTATTTTTTTTTCATGCATGACTATGTGTTAACCCCATTTCCTAATCATTTTGAGAATAATTCCTGCAGTAAATTCGACTTGGTAAAACATATCTGGGTCCAGTGCTTTAATCATCTCCTTGAAGCACCTTTCTCAGCAGTACTAAGTGGTACCATGTCTTTGGCGAAGTGGACAGTAACAGCGTTGGTAATATCGTTTCACCGTTTGCTTTTCTTGTAGTAGGCAGTCCCCTTAGCAAACACGTCTTTGAGTGACGTCTGAGTCGTGTTTTGCGTTGCAGCGCCAACTTGAACGTTCCCTGCAGACGTGGAAGAGGATGCAGATCTTAGTTTCATGCATTCTTCATATTCCAGGACATGAGGTATTGTCACAGAGGTGGTGAAGCAGATTGCTTGTGTTGCCTCCTGCGGCTACAACTTTAGCCTGACAACATTTACAGAATATGTTTGTTTGATCACCACCAGATTTTTTTTTTTTTAAGCTGAAGTACTTCCACACAACTGACACGGCTCCTCTTTTCGGTATAATTTCCTGATTCTAAAATCAACATCCATGTTGTTCACCGCTCAACACACACTGTGTCCCAATTCGAGGGTTATTGATCCATGTGCGTAATTTGCGTGGGGGGTATTGTTAGCGTTAGCGGCGTGTCTTGGTTGCTGGGTGACAGGAGCGGCTCCGTGGACTGGACCTGTCCCAATTCGGCAACGGCCTTGCGGTCCGCAGAGGCTAGTTCGAGCCCTCAAATTGGGACTTGGCTTATGCTTCCAGCGCTCTCATGCCACTGCGCGACGTTCCACTGCTCTGTGTTCCTGACTTTTTGTACGCACACACTCACCGGTATTGCGGTATATGAAAAATTATTCAGTATGAACCGGTAGCTCAGCCCTAGTCCTTCTCTCTCTCTCTCTCTCTTTCTCTCTCTCTCTCTTTCTATCTCTCCCTCTCTCCCTCCCTCCCTCTATCCCTCCCTCTCTCCCTCCCTCCCTCCCCCTCAACCCCTCTCTAACTCTTTCTCTCTCATTCCTTCTCTCCCTTCTCTCTTCCCCACCCTCTATCTCTTCCTTCTCTCTCCCTCCCTCCCACTATCTCTTTCTCTCTCCCTTTCTCTCTCTCTCTCCCCCGCCTGTCTCTTTGCCCCCCTCTCTATCTCCTTGTCTCTTCCTTCTTCTCGCTCTCTTCCTCTCTCTCTCTTCCTCAATCTCTTCCCCTCTCTCTCTTTCCCTCCCTGGATTTTCTTTGTCTCTCTCCTTCTCTTCTTCATTCTCCTGCTTTTCCTCCCCCTCTCCCTCCCTCTCTCTCACACAGCCGCTGATGTGAGCTGGGCCTTGTGCGGCGGCTGTCTATTTACTCCATTCAGGGATTCACTTGAGAGGCCACAGCTCAGATAAATTTACTCAGCAGCAGTGCTCAGTGGGACCCCTCTCTCACTCTGTAGTCTGCTCACGATCCGCGCTCTCATTACATTCTTTGTGTTCTCATCGCCTTACTTAATTTCACTTTTTCGTGGTGTTTGGTCCTCATGACTGCTTCTTACTTGTTTCATATCATTCTAACAGGTCCAGCAAAGTCTACCCTACACACCCAGTATTTAGTGGGGTCTTTGTTCTATTTTCCACAATATGACATTAAACAGCTCTGCCAGTTACAGGTGGTTTTAAAACTCAAAGGCACCTAGATAAACAAGTATTTTGGCTGTGCGCGGGGTTGCACTCTCCACTGATCTGACCTGTAACTTGGTTTGGTTTTGTCTCCATGATGATAGAAAAGTTTAAAGGTCCCATGGCATGAAATTTTCACTTTCTGAGGTTTTTGAACGTTAATGTGAGCTCCCCTACCCTGTTTAGGCCCCCCCCCTCATGGTTAAAAGTTGTGAAATGTCTAAACTGAGCATCTGCGATCCTTTTCTGCGTTACAAAAAATCGGAGCTCAAACGGGCGAGTTTGAACAAGGCACCTTATTGACGTCAGATCGAAAAAAGAAATGCAAATGCAGTTCACCCCCGTCTGTCTGTACTCAGCGTCTCTGTAAATCACGCCCAGAGAGTTTGGACTGCGAATGCGCTAGGCAATGCGAAATGTGTTTTTTTATTTGCCTGGAGGCACGTCCGAGTGTTTCTAGGCTCGGAAGTCCTTTATCTGAGCCTCTGGACCTTTGAACAGCAGTGGTTTAATTTTATTTTATGTGGAAATGTGTTTATTTTTCAATGGAACGCTTCAAATCTCTCCCCCTGTGCAAAAACAAGGAAATGGATCAGCTGTGAGCTACAGCGGAGAGCGGAGAGTTTGGCCACGCCCCCACCCTCTACTATTGGCCAGCTCTTTTCTCCTCATTTGCATTCAAGCAACAACGCCCATTATAGAGTGTTCAGAGTGAGAAAAATTACTCTTTCTCAGCTTATCTCTGTTTCTCATGCACTGAGTGTTGATTTTGAAGAAGGATTCATTTACAGTATTAGGGAACCATTAAGGAGCCATATAAAAGCATCAAGAAGTACCATGTCATGGGATCTTTAATGCCATACAATGAAACATTCCAGATAAAGCAATAACATTTCCATGAAGAAAAGCATTTGACAGTCCTTCCAGCGGAAAAGTTACACAATAATTTAGACTTTAAATATTCTGTACTATTGGAAAATCAAACTTTAAATTATTGGGGTATTTGACACCATTCACCCCTAAACCAACACATTTTATTGGGGGCTATGAATCTGTAATTGCGAGGTGGAGTCAATGCCCTGCTCCTCTCAAATACATCAATAGCTATTTCCATAGTTGAATCTGCTTAGTAACTGCATATTGTATAAGTGTACACAAACCCTATGTCAGCAGCAGGCTGAGTCTCAAAGATCTTGACCCTAAATAAGGACAACCAATAGCTGTGTTTTGGCGACAGAACGTCATTATTCTTTGTATCTGGGATTTGCACGAATACCACAGAGCACAAGAATTTCTCTATTTTTCTGTTGTCTCCCAAGCATTTCATCATTGATTATTCAGTACATTATCAAAGAATGGATGTATTCCTCTGATGATGCACATATTTTTGTCAGCGGAGAAAACCCACAACTTCAGAAATACAAATCTGATCTAGTGTTGTGCTTTCTTGAAAGAGCATGAATAAAACAGGAGACTTTTGCAGCGGCGCCCAGACAGTATCGCCCTAAGTTTGAACTTGCAGATTTTAGCCATCTCCTCCACACACACGCATGCACGCACACACACACACACACACACACACACACACACACACACACATTCATGCTTACTTGTCAAGCATGCACTTAAGCCCTTTGCAAAGTCTGACCCAGCCTAAATGCCTTTCTGATGGTGTGCAGTGCATGAGAATATTTGGAGGATATTTTATCTTGAAGATCTCCCTTAGCGGTGTCGACCTGCACATTGAGGGTCAAAACAAATCACGCATTATGACTGTGCATGTGCCTTTTATACAGTTCAACAAACTGTAATACATGTAGACTCGTAGACTCATGCTTTGAGATTCTCAACAAACCTATTCAAATACTTAGACTTGACCATTTTTCCTGCATACCTTATGAACCTCAACCACAAATTGTCCCTAACTATTATTCAGCCTTCCAAAATGTTATACAATGAAGAATCTCTGTTTTGAGTGAACTCTGGCTGAACAAATCTGAACTATATCTGCAACATGATTCACTCCTGGACAGATACATACGAGTGGATCACTTCACTGTTCTCTTCAAAAAGGAGGGTCTAAGGCCAGGGGATTTTGGTGGCAATCCTGAAAAATGCTTTGGCTTCCAAATATCGGCTTCCAAATATTGATTCAGCTGATATCTTGGTTGTGCACATAATTTGTAGTTGTGATACAATTATTTACTGGTTGTAATGGGCCCAGAATGTCCCATCATGTTAGAACTTTTATTTAGACAAAGCTGTTCAGCAGTCCCTTGTGGGTTAAATAACAACTACATGTTGCAGACTCGTATCTGTTTTGTCTAGTTATTGTTTGTTTAAGGAAATAAATGCTGTTTTCAGTCTCTTTACTTGTATCTGTTAAAGCCATACTAATGTAATCAGTATTGGAACTGAAAAAGCAGGATTGGTTCAGCATCACCATGGCTTCAGTTTATGACTGTGAAGCAGGACGTTTGAGTGTGCTGTGAGAGCTTGTGTTGAAATGAGACTTGATGCATCAGGGGCTTATGGGACCTGTGTTATGCCCCAACATGTCAGTGTCAGCCCAGCTTTTGTAGTGTGTCAGAACAAGACAGCCATATACTGTCACATTTTGTATCTGAACTAGGGATGCAAATTATCGGTTAATTCATTAACTGATAGTTGATTGACCTTATCGATCGATTAACGATTAACTGATAAGCGGCGTTTTTCACCTGAATTTTAGTGTTTCAATAGGGTTTTTAAGAATATAAGCTATAGTATACATAACACTGAGTCAAAAATATATCATAGTATTATTATATTGTATATTCCTCAATGAATTATTCCTTAGTAAAAAGCAGACAAATGTATTGATGCTGAATAACAAAAGTAATCAACAGTAAACAACAGTAATCCCTCGCTCTATCCAATTTTTTTTTTTATAGTGTAACATTGTGTTCTGTCCTGATTGGCTAAGAGACTAGACCAGGACTGAACGTGGACTGGACCAGGTCTGAACCAGGTCTGGACCTGGACTGGACCGGGACTGGACCGGGTCTAGACCTGGACTAGACCAGGATTAAACCACCACGTGCCGCTGCTGGTTTCGCCGCGGCTCGCACCCCGAGCCGCAGACCAGCCGCGCGGGGCGCGGGGCGCGGCGAAACCAGCAGCAGCGGCACGCATTCTGGGTTCGATCTCGCCTCGCGGTACACCCGGGGCTGCTGAGCAGTGCCGTTGGCGCCTGCGGTCGGCTGTGAGTCGATCTTGGCGCAGCGCGGTTGCCTTGTTTCGGGTGCGCGTGTCCGCGTGTCCGCGGTTAGCGGTTAATTACAATTAATGCATTTTGATCGACCAACGTCTTAATCGACAATTAACCGTTAATCGATTAATTGTTGACATCCCTAATCTGAACCATTTGTCTCTTTATAAAAACATGAATTGTATAATATGATATCAATATACCACCATTTTGAATATGGTTGTTTTCTGTAATTTTCTGGTCATACTTACATTCATTGCAATATAGACAATATAAACCCTGTGACAAATCAATATGTAAACAAGAGCTCAACCACAAATCCAATACACCCAAAGCCAGACATGCATGTTTAAAAGTGCTTTTGTACATAAAAATAACAGATAATCTTCAGAAATTCCTCCCTCCAATACCCCCCTCCACAATATTGAGCGAGTGTAGCGGACTGCATGTGGCTGCGTGTGTTTACGTATTTGCACTCTGAGCTGTTCTCCAAATCGATACTTGAAAATCTCCCGGGTTTTGTGCAGTGTTAGTGAAGCGCTTATAAATTCTGAAGACTCAGCTGACTGACCCTGTGACCCTGAAAACACCCACTGAAAAGACATGCCTGCTGCCATTTGGAGCCTGTGTAAACAAATGCAAGGTACATGGGGAGGGGAAGGTGCAGTAAGAAGTGTGCAAGTGCTGTTAATAATTGATTCTAAGGGATAACCTCCATTCTCACAAGGGCCCATCCCAAAACAACAAATCTATTCTTCACTACTAAGTGTGATAGTGTAAACACTGTTGGGGGTTTGTTAAAAATAAAAACCATTTTGCTTCATGACCTTGGCAAAAATCACAGAAATCACAACAGACTTTCTACATAAGGCCTATATGTAATTTTTTAAATTTGAAAATGCTAAACGTAATTGTCTGAAAGGTACAATAATGAGATATTATGACTGGATTTGAAAAGAATTTGGTTTGTCACACTGTTATCTTGCTTATGCACAGTAGGTTAATTCTGAAAAAAGTTGGATCACAATACACCTTAAAGATGCACAAAGTAACTTAGATGGTGGAGGGCCCGTTACCTGCTTGTCACATGGAGATGTTATTGCTGTGCCTGAATGTCATTAAACTCATCTTTACATTTGATTCCATTATGACTGCTTTATTTGCTAAATGAAACCTTATACAAGAATGAGAACTTTGCACTTCAATTTCTTCAAACGGGTGCGTTGGAGGAGAGGGAGCAGCCCCAGAACATACGAGAAGAAAATAATCCTGCTCTCCGTTTTACTTGCAAAATGTAAGATTTATTAAGACATGCAACGTACATCAGGCAAAATAGGAAATGAAACCTTGACCAATATTAATTCTGACTGTGAGCAGGATCATCTCTCACAGACAGATCTCGCCATTTGTAGACATTTTCATAATAATAATAATAATAATAATACATTTTATTTGTTAGGCGCCTTTCAAAGCTCTCAAGGTCGCCATACATCAATTAAATAATACAGTACATAAAAACAAGATAAAACAAAATAAAAACAGTGTAGAAATACATTTTAAAAACAGATACAGATTAAAAGACAGTGCAGTTATGGTCAGAGTGGTCAGAGTGAGAAGGCCTCTCTAAACAGATGAGTTTTGAGTTGAGATTTGAAGTGTGAGAGTGAGTGTGTGTCGCGGAGAGCATGGGGGAGGGAGTTCCAGAGCTGGGGAGCAGAGCGGCTGAAGGCTCTGCTTCCCATAGTGACGAGACGGGCAGGAGGGACAGTGAGGTGCAGGGACGAGGAGGAGCGGAGGAAGCGGGCAGGTGTGGAGATGTGGATGAGGTTAGACAGGTATGGAGGGGCGAGGTTGTGGATGGCTTTGTAGGTGAGGAGATTCATGTCATATTGTGGAAGGTTCATGTCAAAGTGATAACATCCACATGGAAATAAGCATGTGGTGGACCCACACCAGAAAAGTTACGTAGTGCACATTTAAAATATATAAAATATGTTAATTTAAACAAAATGAATGTTAAGTGCTGAAAAATGCAGCAGTTCAGTCTGCAATTTAGCTAAGCTGTTAGCCGGCAAATACACGCTGGCAATAACATATTATTCCATCATGTATATGTCCCTGTGTAATTGCCTATTACGAGCTCTCCTCTAACTAAGAGTGTGTGGGGTCCTGCTGTCTCACTCTCCACACAAGACAAGCAGGGAGCTTATAAAAGCTTCATGTGCAGCTTTAGATTTGAAAGCAGTGCATTAAGGCCCTGTACCTCCCCGGTATCGCTCACTCTCTCTCCCTCTCTTTCTCTCCCTCCCTTCCTTTCTATTTCTCCAGCTATCCTGCTGTCTCTCCCCCTCTTTCTATCTCTCTTTCTCTCCCTCTTATCCTCTCTGTCATCTATTTCTCTCCCTCTGTCTCTCCACCTCTTACTCTCCCTCGCTCCCTCTCTGTTCTGTTTCTCTGTCCCCCTTCCCCTCTCTCTCTCTCTCTTTCCTCCAGTGCTGCCTTGTGGTAGTTCTGCACTAATCCCTCTAAAAATCAGCGACCCCCGCTCCCTCCCACTTCACACAACACAATTACGAATGAATGAGTGTGTGTTTAGTCGGAAATGTTTCTCCCAATAGCTTGGCGCAATGTGGGAAATGCGAGAATTGGCGTGCATTTGCCAACTTTGGATTTCAGTAAAAAAAAAAAAAAAAAACTTGTCGACTGGGGTGAACAATATTCAATTATACAATAGTTTCTACTGCACATTGAAATGATGGGCCCCAGATGGCTGGAACTTATGTCAGAAAGTATGAGCTTTAGAGGCCATATCCGGACTGTACCAGATCAACAAACAACAATTCACTCATTAATTCACAAGTTAATTTAGATTCACCGTTTCCCACATGTCTTTGAACAGCTCTGACAACATGCAAGCACAAATTTAACCCACTACTGTCCGTCTTTTCAATAGGAGCTGTGGCCACCCTGCTCCTCTGCACTCTAAAATTAAAATGTGTCTCAACATTGCCATCAGGAAAAGTGCACAAGCTGTTTTCCTCTACTGCACTTACTATAGTCGTAATGGCTGCCATTTCTTGTATTATTCAGTAAGAATTTATCTTTAGCCTTCATCATTTTAAAACTCACCTGACTGGGCTGGTGCGCCTCAGACAGAGATGTAATCAAAGCCACAGCAGCAAAACTGCACTAAAAAAATTACCATTTTCTTTGGGATTCAATGTCCATAATCATGTAGAAGTATAGTTTACTAAAAAATATTACAGTAACATTAGAGTTGGATTAGTTCCAATATCAGGATCAGTGATATCAGATGGTTTTCACAGATATCAATATATCAATATAAAACTGCTCATATTTGGCATCAGAATTAGTTTCTAATTTGACCTCTGTGTGCCCATATGTCATTGTGGTTCTCATTGCATCAGGCTTTGTTTTTCTCTCAAACTGAAAATGCTCTATTTCACCTTGTAATGTCATGTGGTAATACGGGATGTGCTGTTTTTAAATGCACCTTCACTAGAATTATTTGGATAATTTCAGACCTGGAATTGCTAATCTCCACTGAACTAACAGTAAAAGGTGGCTGTTATCTCAAAAACTACAGCTTCATGACATCACAAGGTAGAACAGAACATTTTGAGCTTTGGAGAGGGTTACCCAAGCATGTGTGAATGGAACAAAACGCTACTCTGGGTATGTTTTTGATGAGGTAACAACATTATACCATGGTTTAAAGCTCACAAGAGTCAATTTTGTGTACTATAGGTCATTTAAATAAACCAAATAAACACATGATGATGTATAGACTTTTATTTTAAGGCGAAAAAACACCCTTAAATCTCTAATGCCTTGGATGTCCCAGGGTGTCGCTCGAAGTCTATTGATTTGGCTCTGCTTAAAGAGAAGCCATGTTGTTCCATTAATGCGTGCGCTAACAGCTGGGTCCCACTGATGCCCAGAGAATCACGAGTGTGTTATGCTTACATCACAGACTGCCTCATGCTCTGTCCAGTGCTCTCGGAGCCTCTCTCGTTTGGTGTGTTTTATATAAGACACAAGAGGAGCTTTTATGGTCTGAGTTTAAACAGGTAGGAACCTAAAAGTCAGCCATACGTAAACAAAAGACTTGTTTAAGTTATTATTCTTACACAAAATTTACAATCCACAATTCAAGTTTATTAAAAAGAGAAACACATAGATTCAATTCAGTCCACATTAAATACACACATCTTTGAGTAGGGTTGATATTTAAAAGCAGCAGTGAGGCAGACCCCTGTTAATAATAAATACTGTATTACATATAATACGGAGTATTGCACATGATAATGAGGGAGCTAGCAGTAAAAAAAAAAAAGTCTGTAATATTGAGTAATTTACTTTGGCCATCAGTGTGACTGTGGCGGGGAAGAAGCTGTTATGGAAGTGTGTGGATTTGGTCCTGATGCTGCCTGCTGTGTGTCTGTGGACATGGAGTGAATGAATAATGCACCAAATTGTAAAGCGACATTGAGCATCTGGAAAAGCACTATATAAGACTAATGCACTAATATTTATTATTGTGTTTGAGGAAGGCATTGGCAGGGTGGCTCCCCTTATGATCCTTCCTGCTCTCAACTAACTAATTAACTAAGTACACAATCACATTAAGGGATACTGTACTGGCCTAGAATCTTCTGCAAAATGTCATCAGATGTATTGATCTTGCATGTATTCAATTATGGGAGATTAAATGAAAAAAATAGTAATAATATCACGAGATATTTCGACAATATATTAAGAGGTTGGAAGCATTTACATCTTGATCTTGAGCTTAAGGATCCAGTAATCTCACACAGTGTGGATGAACCAGAAAATGAACAACAAACTAATCAAAGAGAGAAATGACCGAGGCTCAGATTTGTTTAAAGTGGTTCAGACTGAGTGGGAGGGTGTCTACCTTTTGAAATTATGCATAATCTCAATAAAAAAAGCTGCAATAAAATAATAAAAATGAATAACAAACTTATTACAATGACATGTTTTTTTTCTGTGCACAAAGGTCTCACTCATGTTGCCTATTCTGCTTTTGTGCTGATTCTTGTGTTGGTTCATTATCAATAAGTATACCAATGAATACAAATTAGAAAGAAAAAGATTTGGTTCTTTAAAAATTAAGATTTGGTTCCAACCATTCACTTAAAGAAACTGTTCAAACGAGCTGACACATCACTACCCTTGACGTTTCTGTATCTTTTTGAGTTTTTTTTTCATCCAATATTTTTATTATTGACGATATACTTGATCTCCACAAATCTCCAAAACAACAATCGCAATATTATCAGTTTTTAAGATAAATCTTCACTCTTACATTCCAGACAAAGGGCTCATATCTCATTGTAGTTTTTGTAACTTCTTTGATTTCTATTTAAACATGCATTGTGTAACATTTCTGGTGGAGGGTCCGTCAAATGCTTTTTCCCATGGAGATGTTATTGCTTTTCCTTGAATGTTTCACAGTATGGTATTAAACCTTTCTATCATCATGGAGACCAAACCAGACCAACCAGCTCAGATCAGTGGAGAGGCAACCCCGCTCAACTAACGCATGTTTTTCTAGGTATTTTTGAGCTATACAACCACTTGTAATGTGAAGTGGAATTATTTATTGTTGTACTGTGAAACATTCCAGGTAGAAACAATGGATATGTCTATGGATTGTTTCTATGGATATGTCACAAACAATGACATATCCATAGAAACAAGCAGGTGATGGACGCCCAAACAAAGTTACACAGTGCACCATTAACTGTAGCCTACATCTTTATCTAATCCAGTTATCTAATGCTCTTTGAAATCCATAGACCAGGTGGGTGTGCTGGCTGAATCACCGTAATACGTTGGTCTCATTATTAGTCTTTGTTGTGCATATTCTCTAACATGCACAGAGGAGGTCATTGCAAAGGTGAGGGTGCTAAGGACTGTCTCATTTCTATTTCTGTGATAATTATCTGGAATATACTATGACCAGAACACATTATTCTTTATGGTATTACACTGTATACTGTGAGTGATGTATGCAGAGAATCTATGGGCTTATGTGTTCAAGAGCTGTTATCTTTCATAGCTCAAAAAACATGTTTACTGAGGAAAGGTTTTGTGCCAAATGCCCTAGCTGATTTATTTATAGGGGCCTGGCACTGCCAACATGATAAAACTAGACCATAATTGTACAATATCGTGTCACTGTTGAAATGAAAGGGTCTGCCACCTGCTTGTCTCCATGGAAATAGTAATGCTTCATCTAGAATGTTCCACAGTATAGACTAAACCTATCACAAGCAGGTTACAGCACTGCGCTACATTACAGTTCAGGCAGGGTTGCCAACTCCCTGAAAAATAAATAAGGGACACCTCATTGGCAGGACCGGCCGGCCCGATTGTCTTCACCCTTCGTGGTGTAATGAATCTTTTTAGCCCTTTTTTTGTATGTGTGAAGCGATTTTTTTAAACTATTTGACTCAAACCGGAATTGAATTAGATGGATATCTGAGTGATATGAACACAGGGAAAATAAATAATTATCAGCAATTTATTTTTAATACTAAATAACAAAGTTAACAGAATAAAATAAATATATGTCTTGCTTAACTTAAAACTGTATAAATTAATATAAACAGGGATGAAAGTGACCAGTAATGAAAAAAGCTGAAAGTCACTGAAAGGCTAGGGGGGTCCGGGGGCATGCCCCCCTGGAAAATGTTTGAACTCTAGATGCTTTGAGATGCAATCTGGGGTCATTCCAATAAAAACTAAGATGTCAACCACTCATTTTTTTTGGGGGGGGGGGAATTCCCTTTCCCTCTTGATGATCCCACTTTGCACGACCTTCTCACAAAATTTGACTTGCACTGGATGGAATCAGCTCGGGATGCATTGTTTGGACAGCCAGACTCAAGCTCACTTCTAATTGATCATAGTCATGGTGGAACAGTACTTGGGCTTAATGATCTTCATGTGGGAAAAGGCTGACTTACATAAATAAGTTTTCATACATCTATCTCCATTTTATCTGATGAATATTAATTTTAATCTTAAAATAAGCCAAGCACTTAACTGTACTGCACTTAAACACTCTGTGCCCCGTTTTTGGACCCTCACCCACAGTTTGAGGACCCCTTCTTTGATTTTTTTTTTTCTAACTGGAGTCACATTCTCTTACTGGTTTTGTAGTGGTATTTACCAGCTTCTGCACATTTACCAAATTGATGTTGTGACCAACAGATGCATTTGTGCACTTTTATTAGGCAAAATTCAACCACATGTCGCTGTAGACCTGCTCTGTGTGGACGCTGTAACATATGATACGCAAAGGTACACGCTGTTTTGAACAAGCTGCGGGCGTTCCAGGCGAGCGCAAGGGCTGCAGTGCGAAAAACACAGTAAAGGTTTATTGCTAAAGGCAACGGCCGTAATGAAATATGATCACAATCATCTCGAGACCAAGACCGGACACCGATCGACTGGTAGATGGCGATCGATGTATTGGACACCCTGTTTTAGACACTATTTTTGATTCACATGGTAATACGGGACAAAGTGCGTCCCTTTTCAGCTCAATACAGAATGCGTACTTTTGTTTCTGAATACGGGACGATTCCGTTTTTCAAGAGACGATTCCGTTTTTCAAGGGACGGTTGGCAACCCTAAGTTCAGGTCTGTGGAGAGTTGCCCCTATTCACAGAAGGAATTATTGTATTTTTGAGCAATAGAAACACCTGTAATGAAATGAATAAATGCTAGATGTTTAATGTCATACCATGGAATATTCCAGGCAAAGCAATAACATTTTCATGGACACAAGTAGACCAGAAAAGTTACACAGTGTACCTTTAAAGATAATGAATAACTCTTAAGACAGACAATGACTATCAATGGCTCAAGATATAAGTAACGTTCTAGTCAATTGAGTTTATGCAAACAGCTCTATCATAAAACAGTAATGACAAGCACTATTTACCATTTAGTTTTCCACGTTGTGAATCCATTTTATGTGATCACAGATGGAGCTTTATTAGAAGATAAACTTAGATGATGCCTGTCTTTGCCTGTATAGCTCAATAGTTCCTATATAATGAGATATAAACTAATAGAGTTGTTTGGCAGTCTTATTTGCTCCATTATTTATTCTTGCCTGCTGCTATCGAGACACAACAAGCCCTCTTCATTTAAATAACAAAGTTGATTTCTTGATTAATGAGTCACTTGAAGCGAACTGGGGAAAAAACCACATACATAAAAAAACAAAAAACTTTATAGTTCCTTCCTTAAAGTACCACACACTTTGAAAACTTTCCTTATCGGAGTTTTATCCCAGGTATCCATTATGATTGGCATAACGCAAACGCCTTTATCCAGACCAGACAGTTTTGTGCTTGCGTCTAAATTGACTCAATGCACTGGTAATTATCGGGGCGAGTGTGTCTGAGGCCCTGAGAGCGGACGTGACCATGAAAAACATTTGCTTGTTGTGATCGTCCACAGCCAATGACCAGGCACATCAGGTAAAAGGTGACCCACACGCAATATCTGGAGCAAAAGCCTGATGACATATTGTTTTATGAATAACTCATTAACTAATAACAATCTATTGGAAGTAAACTGTATCTTTAAAGGTCCTATATTAAACTACTAAATGGATTCTTCAGCTTTAAGCCATGTTAAAAAAAAAGTGCTATCTCCTCAGAATTATTTGTGGAGTTGTGTTTTGTTTCATTCACACATGTTTGAATAATGCTGTTTTATTACTCAGTCTACATCTCCAAAACTCAATGCTAAATACTTTGTTCTATCTTGTGATGTCATGAAGCGGTAGTTTTCAGGTTAACTGCAACTTTTTACATTTTGTAGTAGTAGAGATTGGGCTAAAATAATCCAAATTATTCTCATGAAAGTGGAACAGAGTATTTTCAGTTTGAGAGAACAAAACAAAACTCCAGGTATCTTTCTGATGAGGAAACAACATTATGACAAAGGTCAGACAGTAGTGTAATATGTGCTCTGTAAATGATTTGGATCAGGTGTAGGTGCTGTGATATACCTACACTGATGATCTTCAAAGCTGATGGCTTTAAAGACACACTATGTAACTTTTCTAGTGGGGTTGCTTGTCTCCATGGAAACAAAGGTTGTTATTAAAACATATAATACATTCTTAATTTTAATGTGGGTAGAATCCCTCAGTCATCCATTTATAATGTTCATAACTTTAGGCAAATTAGGTCATCATTGCCAGAAAATGCAGCTAAAATATTTCTCCACAGCATGATTTTTTCTCACATTGAATACTGCATTACTAACTGGTCACTGACAAACAATTTTAAACGCAATAGAATCACTTGTTTAAAAAAAGCTTTAAAAATATTTGACAGAAAATCTTTATCTTTTCAACATTGTCTCATACTTCAGAAACAGAATATCTTAAGTTTTTTTAGAGTTTTTTTTTAGAAAATTTAAACTAGCCTGCTCGTTATATAAGTTCTTAAATGGACTCGCTCCACCACCTTTGGGTGAGTTCATTTTCTTCCACTTATCCGGGGCCGGGTTGCGGGGGCAACAGTCTAAGCAGGCTTAGACTGTTGCAGACTTCCTTGACCCTGGACACTTCCTTCAGATCCTCCAGGGGGACCCAAGGCATTCCCAGGCCAGCCGGGAGACATATTCCCTCCAGCGTGTCCTGGGTCTTCTTTGAGGCCTCCTCCTGGTGGGACATGCCCGAAACACCTCCCAAGGGAGGCGTCCAGGAGGCAACCGGAACAGATGCCCGAGTTACCTCTGCTGGCTCCTCTCGACGTGGAGGAGCAGTTGCTTTACTCCAAGCCCCTGCCATGTTACTGAGCTCGGAGCTTTGCCTTTTGGCTCAGTTCACTCTTCATCACAACGGTCTGGTACAGCGACTGCGTCACTGCTGACACTGCACCGATCCGCCTGTCAATCTCACGCTCCATCCTCCCCTCACTCATAATCAAGACCCCGAGATACTTGAACTCCTCCACTTGAGGCAAGGACCCTCCACCCACCTGGAGAGGGCAAGCCACCTTTTTCTGGTTGAGAACCATGGCCTCGGATTTGGAGTAGCTGATCCTCATCCCAGCTGCATCATACTCAGTAAACCACCCCAATGCATGTTGGAGGTCCCAGTTCGATGAAGCCATCAGGACAACATCATCTGCAAAACAGCAGAGACCCTAAACTGGATCCCCTCCAGCCCCTGACTGTGCCTAGAAATTCTGTTCATAAATACAATGAACAGAACCGGTGACAAAGGGCAGCCCTGGCGAGGTCCAACATGCACTGGAAACAGGTCCGACTTACTGCCGGCAATGCAAACACAGCTCCTGCTCCGGTCATACAGGGACCGGACAGCCCTTAGCAAAGAGCCCGTGGCTGGGACAAAAGCCACACTGCTCCTCCTGGATCAGACGTTCTACCATCGGTTGGGTTCTCCTCTCCAGTACCCTGTAATAGACGTTTACCGGGGTGGCTGAGGAGTGTGATTCCTGGTAGTTGTAATACACCCTCCAGTCCACCTTCTTAAACAGAGCGACCATCACCCCTGTCTGCCAGTCCAGAGGCACTGTCCCCGACCAATACGAGATGTTGCAGAGACGTGTCAGCCAAGACAGCCCCACATCATCCAGAGACTTAAGATACTCAGGACAGATCTCATCCACCCCCTGAGCCTTTCTACCAAGGACTTTGCCAACCTCCTCAGTGACTCCAAGTGCCCAACCTCTGCTTCCTCCTCAGAAGATGTGATGGCGGGACTGAGGAGATCCTCAAAGTATTCCTTCCACCATCCGACAACATCCCCAGTCAAGGTCAACAGGCCGAGAACAAAGCCCACTCGGACTCCTGTCCCCGGCCTTCCTCGGAATCTGGGAGAAGCTCTTCCGGAGGTGTGAGTTGTAGGTCTAACTGACAAAGCGCTCTGCCAGATGTTCCCAACAGACCTTCTGGTTGGGTCTGCAAGGTCTTTCCGGCTTCCTGCCCTGCCAGTGGACAACTCACAACCAGGTGGTGATCAGTTGACAGCTCTGCCCCTCTCTCCACCTGAGTGTCCAAGACACGTGGCCGGAGGTCAGATGACACGACAACAAAGTCTGTCATCGACCTAAGGTGTCCTGGTGCCACGTGCACTGATGGACACCCTTGTGCTTGAACATGGTGTTCGTTATGGACAAACCGTGGCTAGCACAGAAGTCCAATAAGAGGACACAGCTCCGGTTCAGATCAGGGTTGTTGCCCACGTGTGCGTTGAAGTCCCCCAGTAGAACAGCGGAGTCCCCGGTCGGTGCACTGCCCAGTACCCTTCCCAGAGACTGCCATTTCCCGAAGGCAATGCCAGAGAAATGGAGAGTCCAGCCCCCCTCAAGGAGTTGGGTTCCAGACCCCAAGCTGTGTGTGGAGGTGAGGCCAACTATATCTAGTCAGTAATGCTCAACCTCCCGCGCGAGCCCCCCAGACCCCCCCAGCGAGGTGACATTCCATGTCCTCAGAGCTAGTCTCCATATCTGGGGATTTGCCGCCCAAATCTCCCTGCACCGGCCTCCTGTGAATCCTCCTGCTGGTGGTGGGTCCATGGGAGGACAGCCCCACGTCGCTCCTTCAGGCTGTGCCCGGCCGGGCCCCGTGGGGGAAGGCCCGGCCACCAGACACTCGTTGTCGAGCACCAACCCCAGGCCTGGCTCCAGGGTGGGGCCTCGGTAACGCCATTCCAGGCGACGTAAATGGCCTTGTTCTATTATCTACGTAATGGTAATAATAATTAATATCAGCTCCAGTCTTAGTTGTTGTGTATTCTACTACAGGATCCTTTTCCCGGTGATTTAATGTTGTTTTCAATGAATATGTCAGCAGCCGTCATAAATCATTTAGACAGAGCTGCTCTGCTCATTGTGCAGCTGTTACCACGGAAACCAACGCTGCGACTTCACAGAAAAAAATAAAGTTACACTTCCTTTGTCAGAAAGTTGCCATTTACTGTAAATGCTTCCAATTACTGAGCATGTCTCAGAGTCAGAACCTCTGCAGATAATGCCTGAGCACAAGTCAACCTGCACTTTTCTCAACAATTTAGACAGTCTATTCCAAATGAGCACATTCTGTCAAACCTGGGAGCTTCTGAAAAATATAGGCCTACTATAGCATTAAGAACTGGTATTTGGGTTACACTTTATTACAACTAATTTTACAACAACTAATAACAATTGTAATTAGCCTCCATAAAGCATGGTTAATTAACAAATTCACAATTATGAATTTTTAAGAATGATTTAGACATTGACTACTTAAGGCGGTAGGGTTAGGAGTTTGGGCTACTATAGTAGTTTGAGATGTATTGGTAGTTACCGGATTAGAAAGTATTAGCGTTAGTATATTTGATAATATGTTGCCTCACCATCTACCCATATGTTGAGTACATTCATTTTCTTAATGTGTTTGACATTTGTGTTTTTTTTTTTCCTTTTCTCACTGCCAATCTCCTCTGCCTGAATTATGATTGACCTTGTCCTTTCAGATTCCTTATATTCCTGTATATATGTGTAAGTATAACCCACTAATATGCTCTGCTCCTGGCTTCACCATTGTCATTCCCATCTCTCTCTGACCTTTGACCTCCTCTCAGTAACGTGTGCATGTGTGTTATGAATGGCACACAGCAGGGGTCTGACACTGTGAATAAAACATCCTCTCAGCAGGCGTGAAATATTGAGCAGACTGGACTGAGACTCCTGTCTTGTGTATGGCGGGGTTATGGATGCAGAAAATAGACAGGAAAAGCCAGTTGGTTTGGGGTAAAAGTGAGCGAGGAGGTCTGGAGAGTTCACAGGAGGGGACATGGAGCTAAAAAGTCAAGAATGATGGATTGGATATATAAGTTGATAATAGAGGAGCTTTTGATTCGCCATTTTTTGTTGTTTTTTTTGAGTCTTCATGACCTTGACAAAGACACTCATGTTGGCGGGCATTTCAGATTCTTATTTTGTTCTTCATTACTGTGCTGCTGACTCACTCCATCACATTCACACACTCTTTGTGGCTTTGTTCACACAAAAAACATGTGTTGTCACTAATATTTATAACTTGATTTTGACTTGATACTGATTTCAAAGCAGTGACAATAAAGACATTTTTTTCTTAGACAATTTTTATTATTTAGTATGTAGTTTTTTATGGTTTTACACTAGTTCTGATATAAACACCTAAATACGTCCTATTACTGTGATTATCTTTGTTTCCTAAGCATTCATACATATTCAGATCTAGTTTTGATATCCAGTTTGGTCTGAATACTACTATCCATTTTTATAGACAGACAGTACAACAAAACCTCCATATTGTGTCTTTGGCCTTAAGCAGTGGTTGGTTTTCTTAAAACGACACATTTTCAGGTCAAGTTGTTGGCACAGTTTTGTGCAGTTTTCAGAGACAATTTGTCATTGGTGCTGACACCAACAAAGCAAAGGCGCTTTGTAGATGAAATACAAAATATAATGTGCTGGGCTCCATGCTGGTTGTAAATATGTAATTTTGTCTGTCTCCTCCTGTGTACCACAATAATTACTACTTTTCTGCTCTGATTGGTTAGAACGCTAAGACTTACTATGAAGTCATGCGGTATATCCATTTACGTTGTTTTTCTTCAATTTGTACAATTTGTGTCACTGATTTTAGTTCATTGTGTTTCATTTTAACTCAGAAATAGCTTCATTTCAAACTTGTTTGACTGGTGTACCCTGTCACTGAAAATAGCCTTAAAACAGTGCACTTTTTGATTGGCATTTGTGGCCGTTGCTATGTTAACCCATTTTATTACTTGAGTTTGTGGGGACTTTATAGAGTTGTCCATCAGCACTGACACAGACTGGCAGTATAGCTTTAACAGAACAGATGATGGCATGTTGCATATAATGTGTACATTGTGAAGCTAAAGATGGCTGACAGAGCAGGGCCTGTGTGAAAGGGGTAGCCCTGCTGGGATAACTGCAGGCTATTGTGAAAGAATCCACATAGCACTATAAGCTAGGACTATATGCTGCTGTAGGGGGCGCTCACACTCTACTGTTGCACTCTTTTTCTTTATTAAAATATGTCCATAACAAAAAAGAATTAACTGTATGTTCAGAATGATTTTACAAGATTTTATTTTGCCTTATTAAAGGGCCAATATTACACTATTTTTTGATCTGTGTTATAATGTCTCCTCATAAAAAACATACTGTAGTTGTGTTTTGTTTAATTCAAGTTTAAAACACACTCTCCACTGTGTTTTAAAATTCCATACACCATCATTATTTGGATGATTTCAGCTGTGGAAATGTCAGTCTCTACTAAACAAAAGGTAAAAGGTAGCTATTAACTTGAAAACAACCACATCATAAGGTGGAATGGAGCATTTCAAGCTTTGGAGATGTAGACAGACTAATAATAAAGGATTACTCAAACATGTGTGAATGAACAAAACACAACTCCAGGTATGTTTTTGGGGAGGTAGCAACATTCTAAGAGTCAGTTTTGCATAAGGACCTTTCAAAAACAAATCAAAATGACTTTTCGATCTGTTTTTCCTGAGTGTATGTTTTCAGTGCGGAGTATGTTTCTTTAAATGCAGCTCTCTGGACTTGGCTCCTCTTTTGTGTAACATGTAATATAAAACTGTTACCCACACCATTATGTCTGACAACATTGTTCCCTTCACTATTGTAGGCAAAATTACATTTTTCACAGTGGAGAGTCGATTAATTCACACATGAACAGACATTCGTTTTGCAATATTTATGTTTATGTTTTCACACTTTTGGGTAATACTACTATATATGAGAGCGAATCATCTCATCATCAGTCATAACATTTTTTCATAGTAGGGCTACAAGATGTCCTTTTCACACATTTCGTTTCTATAAAGTCTGCTAACTCTGTAGATTAGACCTCTACAAACATACTCTGAAATATATTGGATTCTTGTATTTATTTAGTGGTTCATATGTCAGTCTTCTCTTGAATACTCCTGGACATGTTTAAAAAAAAATGTGTGTATTTAATTGAATAACAATCGCAATACTTGTCAGAAATTAATGAAAAATCTGATCCTTTGATAATGCTTACTTTGGGTCATAGTGGTAGCACCTAGTGCATTAGATATACAATTGGATTGGAAACCTGGATATATGATCATAATATTATATTAAACAACATACCATTTACAATTATAGGCACATAATATTGCAATTCTTGTTTTCGACATGTGTAAAACTATAATATTTTGTATATTGTCTATAATTTTAAAAAGATATTTCAAAATGACCAAGGAATTTACTTTTGAAATGCAGGTTTAGGCTACATTTATACGGCGACAATCAAAACAGAAGACGCAAAAGTGGCGTCTCGTCTTCAATTTTTTATCCGCGTTTAGACGAGCGTTCTCAACAGGAAATGTTTGTTTATACGAAGACGCAAAAGTGGGCGAATTCGATTGAATATGCATGCCAGGCCGCTAATATAATGTCAGAGCTACCTTTTTCAGGACACCACAGGGGCTCTCATTACGGTTGTTTCGCCCTCGATGTAGGGTCGGAGCTCTTCGCTTAATGCAACAAGAGCTTGTTTAGTCATTCTGAAGTTTTCTACCCAAGCACTGTCCGCAACTAATCCATTCTCAAAATTGTCCCACCACTGACTGGTTCTGCCCGGTCTTGTCCAAACTCGCCTCTGTCACCTGCGACGTATTGTTATTGTTTTTACTGGCTTGGCGCATCCAGTCAGCTGTATGCGATGTGAACATGTTTTGCGCTTCTTGCCGTTTAGATGGAGACGCGACCCGGGCCGTCTTCAGAACTCCACACTCTGGAAGGAGTCTTCAGATTTTTGCGGTTTCAGAGCCCGACGGCGCTGCCACTGTGTAAACGAAAGACCCTTCCGATAGAATATTTTGTCGTTTTCAGTCGCCATCGTCCTCGTCTAAACGGCCCCTTAATGTCATATTTCTGCTCTTGTGTCTTTTTACAGTCCTAGCCTTTTGTAGGATACTCAAACTTTTACAAGCACAAATGAATACATTTCTGACATTAAAAAAAAAGAAAAGAAAAATCCTTTTAGTCAATATAACCCACGGTTACCAAAAATAATTTAAATTTAAAAAAAAAAAGGGAGAAAAACTACATTGGCACAAGAACATTTTTGTGGTTATTTCTTCCACTTACTTTAGCCTCCAAAATCCCGCAGTACACACCTGTTAGCTGGTCTAAATCATGTTTCCCCACAACTCCATTAGGTCTTTGAGGGTAGTAATTACACGAGTCCTTTAATGTGATTAGAAGGTGCTGTGTGTGCATTTGTGCTGTCAGCATCTGTGGTAATGCTACATAATGACGCTGGATTTGATGCGGCTGGACACTAGATTAATGGACTCCCCCTACCCATTACCCATTAGGAGTAGTTAACAGAGGTGAATCGACACAAATCGCTCCCAAGCCCCGCAAAGACCAAAAATCTTCTTCTTTAATGGACCCATATTATGTTATTTTTTGATCTATGTTATAATGTTGTTTCCTCATCACAAACATACATGGAGTTTTGTTTAGTTTCATTCACATGTGCTTATTTAGGTTGAGTTCTTCTCTCAAAAAACGGAAAACACTCCATTTCAACTTGTGATGTCGTGGTAATACAGGAAGGGCTCCACTGTGTGTTTTTAATCTTTTCCATATAATTGTTCTAGAATTATTGGGATAATTTGAGCCCTGGAATTGCTGAATCTCTACTGAACAAAAGGTAAAAGGTAGCTGTTAACTTGAAAACTACCACTTTATGACATCACAAGGTGGAACCGAGCATTTTGAGCTTTGGAGATGTAAACAGACTACTAATAAAGGATTACTCAAACATGCGTGAATACAACAAAACACAATTCCAGGTATGTTTTTGAGGAGGTAACAGCATTATAACATGGCTTAAAGCTCACAAGAGTCAATTTTACGTAATATAGGATTATTAAGACGGACAAAAATTGCTAAGAAATGCTGAGATTTTCTTTGAGTTGGATTAAAGAGAGATGCAAATACATGTCTGTTTAATAGATTGTCTTTAGCTTGTTTTAGATACTGGCAGGCAGCGCTGTTGAAAGTCACTGAATGAGAAATCCAACAGTCAAGCCATCTGTGCAGGAAAACGGTGTCCAAAAAAGGAGAAAATGGAATCTTTAGTAAATACATTTTACTTCACAAGTGAAAATGGCTCTCCATGAAAATGTAGCTCACAATAGAGGTACATTTGGGAGATGTTGTAATACTGTTGTTTTGAAGTTATCATACATTTTTTTTGTCTTACATTACGTAAAAATGACTCCTGTGAGCTTTAAACTATGATAGAATGTTGTTACCTCATCAAAAACATACTAACACACTTGGAGTTGTGTTTTCTTTCATTCACACATGTTTGAGTAATCCTTTGTTATTACTCTGTTTACATCTCCAAAACTCAAAATGCTCTGTTCCACCTTGTGATGTCATGAGAGGGTACTTTTCAAGTTGACAGCTACCTTTTAACTTTTGTTTAGTAGAGATTGGCAATTCCAAAATGATCCAAATGATTATAGTGAAGGTGTATGGAGCACTTCCTGTACTGCCACATGGCTTTGTGATGAAGAAACTTGATTAAAACATAGATCAGAAAATAGGGCAACTACGTACTTTTGTTCTGATACATGTTTATATTGGATTACAGTTCAAGTTGATCTGATGTTGTGACTCTCTTAAAAGTGTTTTGACTAGATAACTCAGGCCTTCACAGCTGCATATTTAGAATTTTGCAAAAATTTTATGATCAAGACCAAAATACTTGTTAAAGGTGCACTATGTTACTTTTTGGATGGGGTTCTGTCACTTGTTTGTCATTGCTCTGCCTCGAATATTCCACAGTATGACATTAAACACCTCTCTACCTTACATTTATTTAATTACAGTTGATTTTTAGCTAAAAAATACAGTAATCCCTTGTTTATCGCGGGGTTAGGTTCCAGAAATAACCCGCAATAAGAGAAATCCGAGAAGGACAACTTTATATTTTACAAGTATTCTACATGTTTTAAGGCTGTAAATGCCTCACCACACACATTATACACTTTTCTCAGACTGGAATTAACCTTTTCTCACATTTGTGTCTCGTTTAAACACTCAAACTTTCATAGATTTTCAACAAAATGTATTAATAGTGACGCGTGTGTGTGTGTGTGTGTGTGTGGGGGGGGGGTGGCACGGCCCCGGAAGCCCCGTCGGACGCGCGAGGAGCACTGCCACGTCCCGGGACGCGACGCGCACCAACCCCTTGTAGAAGTGCGCGACACGTGCACACCTCATCGTGGACAAATCCGTGACAGAGCAGCACGACCGGCGCGAGGCAGCGCGTACACCGGGGCCGCGAGCACGAGATAAAACCGCGGCGCCCGCAGGGCCACAAACCAGACACGCACAAACGAACGCAAGAGCCACACGGAGTGATTTAATCCTGGTTTAGACCTGGTCTAGTCCCGGTTTAGTCCAGGCCTAGACCTGGACCAGTCCTGGTTTAGTCCAGTGCCAGTCCAGGTTTAGACCTGGTTTAGTTCTGGTCTAGACCTGGTTTACTCCACGTTTAGTCCTGGTCTAGTCTCTTAGCGAATCAGGAAGCAGAACACAATGTTACACTATAAAAAAAAGTTACACTATAAAAAATAAAATAAAATCCGCGAAACAGCGAGGGCGCGAACAGTGAATCACGATAGAGCGAGGCACCACTGTACATAAAAAACAGGCATTCTGACTGTGAGCGAGGTGCCTTTCCACAGATCTGACCTTTAACTTGTCTTTTTTGGTCTCTGTAAAGATAGAAAGGTTTAATGCCATACTGTGAACCCTTCTAGACAAAGCAATAACCAGTGTTGTCCCTGAATAGTTCATGAACGCGTTCATATTTTGGGTGAACGTGAACTGAACGCTCTGTATTACTGCCTGATGAACGAACTGTGAACGAGTTCATTCTGGTGTCTGTGAACGACACGCGCTATCTCTTTAACTTCGTTCAATAGGGTCTCAGATTTCTGATTCCCCCCCCCGACCTGCACCCCTCTCCCTCTCGCGGAACGCTCCGCCTGGTTGCCTCAAACCTTTCGCTGCTCCTGCAGGAGTGCTTACAAACTGTTTCCTGCTCTCTGGACTCTGTCCCCCACATGCTCTCCCGACCTTCTCCTCCGTGCTGCTCTCTGGTTCAAGGGATAAACTGCAGCACTTCCTGGTCTTGCGAGAAACAGAAAATGGGGCCACATTAAAGGGGGAATCACTAATGTTAATTTGTGGGTTTATTTTGTTTTGTTAAGTCTCTTAGTTAATTAAGTCATACTATATGGGGGTTATTTAAGTATTTTCTTTATTATGTTGAATTGCAGGTGTTTTATCATTATGGGGACCGTTATTTGTAGTTGGATAAGGATGTGAAATTGGATATGAAGATGGAATCTAACACATGGTTTGATTGTTAAAACTGATATAATAATTGCTGTCTATGGTTCTATATGGGCTTTGGCAATGATATTGAAAAATAATAGCTCGCAGCAATGTATTGGAAAAAAAAGAACTATGAACTAGTTCATTTTTTGGAACTATGAACGAACTACTAACTATAAACAATTATGAACTATGAACGAACTAGTTCATTTTGAAATGTGTGAACTGAACTTTGAACTAGTTCATGCAGAAAATGAACTTTCCCAACAGTGGCAATAACATCTTCACGAAGAAAAGTTTTGACGGACCCTCCGCCAGAAAAGTTACACAATGTACCTTTAAAACCCGCCTCGACAATGGTGCCTGTGCTTTTGATTAGTTTAAATCTTTAAAAAAAAGTACATGAAGATAATTCGGTAGAGGATCAATGACAGTAGTAGTATTGGACTGGATGTGGAGCGCCACACTCGGAGAACTGCTTTTGCAAAGCATCTGTTGGTTATATTATATTTGGCTTTTAAGTGACTAACAGCTGTCCCCATGTTGCTTTCTCATTATGAAGCTATTGATTACACTATAGCAGCGTTACACTGTAGGCCCGATGAGCAGGCACAACAGATGTTTGGGAACATCAATATGAGATTCACTAGTTAATGATTATTGTGTTTTCATTCAGGCTGTAATGTCCTTCTTTCCCTATTACACATCAAAGCGCTTTACTTTGGACAGTCATGTTTAACAATTCAACAGAGTCAGTGGATTGAGGGCTGGTTTAAAAGAATCATTTTAGAACTGAAGTTGAGATTTTTTTTTCAGTAAAATACCAATAGAGAATATATTTTGCTCTGCCGTGAGCAATTAAATAGACCACTGCAAAATTGGAATATCTATGGATTTAAGTATCTTTATTTCAGAATATTAATCTCAAATTAGTTGTTTTGAGTTGGTGAAATATGCTTATATGACCAAGGGTAGTCACTTTGTTTTATAACATGTCAGTCTGGCTTTAAGAGAAGATGGAAACCAGACAAAAATGACCAGTGGAGTTTGAAAATGTTATCTTACTTCATTTCCCCAGCCATATTGGCAAATTCTTGGATTAAAATGAAAAGCACAGTACTGAAACACGGGCGGCAGTAGCTCAGCTGTAGAGCATTCATCCACTGAGTTTGACTGGTTGGCGGTTCGAATCCCGCTCTCAACATAACATCATTGGTTGAGCTGTCAGATCCACTGACCCACAGGTTGGTGGTGTGATTCCAGCTCTCACAGATGTATGCTGCTGTTGTGTCCTTGGGCAAGACACTTAAGCCCACCTCACCCCCAGTGTCTGCGTACACTGGTAGAGAGCCCCCATGACAGAAGATACATCAAGGCCGGCTGTGTCAAGGGACTTGTGACCATCCTCCTGTGGACCCACCACCCGCACTGAGATCTGTCTGGACTGCTGCCCTGACCTGAAGACTCGGAAAAAGCAGATGAAAATGAATAAATGAGTACTGGAACACATCAGAATTCTCTTGTAGCACATCAAGAAGTAGGCATAAAGACCGCAACAATTTTGATTAAGATTTTGAACTGTTATTTAGACTTAGACAAACTGTATTGATCCACAAGGGAAATTATTTGGACACAGTAGCTCGCACATCACAGAATATACAACACAACATAACAATATTCAAAATCAGAATGTCACATGGCCTAAACCAGTGCTTCTCAAATAGTGGGGCGGGCCCCCCTGGGGGGGGCGCGGTGTGATGCCAGGGGGGGCGCGCGTGTGACCCTGGGAAACACGCTTTTTTGCCGTACTGTACTAGAACTAAGTGTAATTGCACATCAACAACAGTAGTTGGCAGTAGCGCTTTCATTGTCGCTCTGGGGCAGGGGTCGGCAACCTTAAATACGCGATATACAGAAGAGACTCACCATCAGCAGAACATCCTCTGTCACAGAAAAAACACGTATATTCCACTGAGTCGTGTCCTTTAGTCCGACAGAAGCTGACGCATCAGTGGCACAAGGACAGAGCGCTTTGAGTTTATGCAAATGAGGTGGTTTTAAGTTTTGTTTCTGTAAAACGTAAACAAATGTGCGCAAAACTGCATTAAAAACACATTAATATTTGAGTCCTCAGTGCAAAAAGACAGTGCAGTCTTTGTTGGAAGTTTCTTTCTTTCTTTTTTTGTTTTTAATGTTAATAAAGGATAAAATGTATTGCAGAGGTGTACTAATAACAATTTTCTAGACAAAATACTATTTATAGTTGCATGCAGGGAGGGGGGGCGTGAAATATTTTCTTCTTCCTAGGGGGGGCGTCACAGAAAATAATTGAGAAGCACTGGCCTAAACCAAAATATGCACCTATGTCTTAAGTGTATTTTTTGAAGGCTACTATGATATCGATGAAACCCAGAAAAGTCTGTCACACCAAAATATAAAGCTTAGATATGGAACTTTTCAAAAATCACTGATAGCCCTTGCCACTTTGAGTGATACTGATATGTCAAATTTGGGGGTCTGGCCCATGGACTAAATGGGAAACCCACTATCAAAGACCAGAGTACAACAGAGTACACTTGCTTCCCTTTAGTATAATCAAAAAGTAAGAATCCAGGCATAAAGATCCAGGCATAAAACTGGACTGAAAAATCTTATAGCCCACAGCCCAGATTAAGAATGATATTTGTGTCCAGTGTAAAAAGCTCCTATGTGTTAATCCGCTGATGATGACAGTGCGTAGTGATAGCACATGGCACTCTCGTCCATCTCTCCACTCGAGCTCTAATGTAGTTTTAAAAGGTACACAGCGGGACACTTCTCTAACAGGGAACACTGCGATCCCATCACTGTTTTCATATCCAGCATGACTCAAGCACATGACATTATCTGTTAAGTGGAGCTGGTGTTCACTGTAGAAAGCCACACCACCGGAAATGTAGTATCACTCGAAAAAATAAGTGGAATTTTCCATTTCTTCAAAAACATTCAGATTGTTTTAATTTAAGCAGGTACAACATTACATTCAAATAAAACTTGGATTGACCCATATGATTGTCGGCAATGAACAATTAACTTTATTAAAGGAGAATTAACATTTTTTACAATCTGAGCCTTA
Organism: Paratrypauchen microcephalus; assembly: GCA_036785185.1. Lineage (NCBI taxonomy): Eukaryota > Metazoa > Chordata > Actinopteri > Gobiiformes > Gobiidae > Paratrypauchen > Paratrypauchen microcephalus. The sequence continues at coordinate 7,630,421 of JAVJIX010000034.1, read as the reverse complement.
TTTCGGTAATAAAACAAGTTGTTTTACTCACCCATAGCACTTTGGTGTCATATGGAGCACTTCCGGAGATGTTTTAGATTAGCGATACATATAATATATGCCCCGAGCGGTCTCCAAATAACACAAACTTTAGCACTTTTCAAATCATAGAAGCTCAATGTCTTAGTCTACACCTTCGTTTGAGTCAAAAGTGGCCTGTAATCCGAGATTTATCCATAATTTACAGCTTTGCGTTTCATGTTTGGGTCCCGGGAGCTGAGAGTGAAATAAACTGTGACTCCGCACATGCGCACTGGCGTCCTCATCTACTCGAAACTATGGCTAAATCTCGGATTACAGGCCACTTTTGACTCAAACGAAAGCGTAGACTAAGACATCGAGCTTCTATGATTTGAAAAGTGCTAAAGTTTGTGTTATTTGGAGACCGCAAACATGTGCCCCGAGAACTCACATTACGGAGATCGCAAATCTAAAACATCTCCAGTGCTCCATATGACACCAAAGTGCTATGGGTGAGTAAAACAACTTGTTTTATTACCAAAATAAGGCTCAGATTGTAAAAAACGTTAATTCTCCTTTAAACTTGAAAGGCCCCATCTATGTTATAATGTTTCCTCATCACAAACATACCTGGAGTTTTGTTTCTTTCTGACATGGTTAAAACACAAACCGTGCATATTTAGGCTGAGTTCTTCTCTCAAACAGAAACCTCTTCCACCTTGTGATGTCACGTGGTTATACAGGAAGTGCTCCACTGTGTTTTTAAACACCATGCCCCTGCTCTATAATCATTTGGATCATTTCAGCCCTGGAATTTCCAATCTTTACTGAACAAAAGTTAAAAGGTAGCTGTTAGCTTTAAAACTACCTGTTCATGACATCACAAGCTGGAAAAGAGCATTTTGAGCTTTGGAGATGTAGACAGACTAATAATAAAAGAATCCTCAAACATGTGTGAATGAAACAAAACACAACTTCAGGTATGTTTATGATGAAGTAACATTATAACGTGTCTTAAAGATCCCATGACATGGTACTTCTTGATGCTTTTATATGGCTCCTTAATGGTTCCCTAATACTGTAAATGAATCCTTCTTCAAAATCAACACTCACTGCATGAGATATGACTCTGACAGTCTTCATGAGGCTAGATATGTGTCTAAAATGCTTTATTGTGGGTATTGCTGCTTCAGTGCAAATGAGAAGGACAGTGAGATTGGCTAAGGAGCGGGGGGGCCGGGTTTCCCCCGCTCCTCAGCACAGCTCGGCACCGCTCTCTGCTCTCTTCCGTGTTTTACGCACGAAGACAGATGAGAGACTTTGCAATGAAAAAAAGCATATCTGCACAGAAAATAAAATTAAACCACTGGTATTTCAGAGGTCCAGAGGGTCGGGTAAGGGACTTGCGAGCCTAGAAACACTCGGACGTGCCTCCAGGCAAATAAAAAAAACGCATTTCGCATTGTAGCGCATTCACAGTCCAAACTCTCTGGGCGGGATATACAGGGACGCTGACCGGAGACAGAGGGAGGGGCTGGAGCTGCATTTGCCGATCTGACGTCAAAAAGGTGCCTTGTCCGAACCCGCCCGTTAGAGCACTGGTTTTGTGTAACGCAGAAAAGGACCGCAAATGCTCAGTTTAGACATTTCGCAACTTTTAGCCATGGGGGGGCCCTAAACAGGGTAGGGGAGCTCACATTAACATTCAAAAACCTCAGAAAGTGAAAATTTCATTCCATGGGACCTTTAAAACTCACAGGACTCAATTGTGTGTAATATAGGACCTCTAACAACAACAATTCAGTCCCAACTGATATTTTTCATTGTGCTTTGATACCACTTAAGTAGCTAAGTGGTGTGTGAGTGCGTGCGTGCGTGCGTGCGTGTGTGTGTGTGTGTGTGTGTGTGTGTGTGTGCGATGTGTATATGACATCACAGCAAGCTCCTCTAAACCCTCTTATCCCTCCTCTGGGCCACCGCTTAGAGTAAACAAAAGCACAGGGAGCAGAGAGAAGAAGAGGAGGAGGAGTGGATTATTGAACCTCTACACCGTCATTTACACATCACTCATTTAAGAGGCATTAGTCATCAAAAACAACTGGGTGGCTATGGACTTGGACATTGCAAATTTAAACCATAAATGAACAGAAATAAGGCTCAATCAATCACATTCTTTGTTGGTTAAATGAACTGTAGTGGTAGATGATAAAAAGTCAGGTTGGGGAGTCAGTACAAGTAACCCTGTGAACCATTTTGTGTGACTGATATGGGTGATTTGTCTCAGGAGGCCAACCCACTAGATAAAAGTTTGGTTCCAGTTCCAGTGATGGTTTGTGGGTGGGTTGCAAAAACAAGACTGAAAAGCCATCTGTAGATGCAACACCAGTCTCATATTGGCCCTATATTGGTAAATGGTCAATGGTCACATTTTTATATAGTGCTGCTTCTCCTTCAAGGTACTCAAAACAACCACTAACCCATTCACACACACGTTCATACACCAGTGTACACAGTCACTAAAGGCGATGTGGGTTAAGTGTCTTGTCCAAGGACACAACAACAGCATTCAACAGCATCTTTGGGAGCTGAAATCAACCTATGAAACACTGGGTCTGACCGCTCAAACAAACAATGTTGGTTCGAGTGGGATTCGAACCGCCAACCTTCAGATAAGAGGACAAACGCTCCAACTGAGATACTTGCTCAGCATATTAACTATATTAACAGTAAAAAGTGCTTTGTCTTTACTTAGTAATTAATGAATAAACATTTTTAATAGTAACTACTCCATTGTAGGCCAATGCAATCAATCACAATTAATCAGATGAAGATTCAAACATTTCAAACTGTCAGTGATCACCTTGGGGGTTTCTAATTTGCTGTCAGTAAAAACATGTTTTTTAGAGTTGTTTTTGGAGAGAGAAAATGTTAATGTGTTTTGTGTAAACTGTCACTGATTAAAGTTTCTTGTTTATGTTTGTGACATTAGAACTGAACACCATCTTTATTTGTTTTCAAAGAAAAAGAAATGTGACAGGTAATTCAATGTTGATCATGTTTCTGCCCTACTTTACTGACATGTTTTTCTTTTGTGTGTGTGTCTCCCGCTGCCTGTCCGTCGCCTGTCTGTTACCTCATCACCAGGTAAGACCTATATTTCCTTCTCTGCTTCACAACTGTATTTTCTTCTACTCAGTCTGACAGGTGACCACTAGAGCCCAAATGGATCCATCTAAAAGTTTTAAGTTTCAAAAGTAAAACATTTTAACCAATTTTGTATAAAAAAAAAATCTAATTTTCTCTTTTTATGACTTTTATGTCTCTAATTTCCCTCGAGCTGAACCACTGTACTGTCATAACATCTTGTAATACATTCTCTCGAGCAGGCAAAGTACTAGTAAATCTTTTATTATTGAATTCACTGTGTGTGAAATGTTATTTGAGCAGCATAATAATGAGATGGGCACTCTTTCATTTTCTCTTTTCTTACTTTGTGACTCAAACTTTTCCAAGTATCGTTTCAAACACCTTGACCTATTTTAAAACTATAGTATAATGGCGCCTTTGGGAACACCAAGCTGTATGTGCATTTTTTAATATTAGTTTTCAAATCAAAATGTGCTTTTATTTATTGTTGCATGTTTTAGTCAAGTGGAGGAGTTCAAGTATCTCGGGGTCTTGTTCATGAGTGAGGGGAGGATGGAGCGTGAGATTGACAGTGGATCGGTGCAGCGTCGGCAGTGATGCGGTCGTTGTACCGGACCGTTGTGGTGAAGAGGGAGCTGAGCCAAAAGGCGAAGCTCTCAATTTACTGGTCAATCTACGTTCCTACTCTCACCTATGGCCATGAGCTTTGGGTAATGACCGAAAGGACGAGATCGCGGATACAAGCGGCCGAAATGAGTTTCCTCCGCAGAGTGGCTGGGCGCACCCTTAGAGATAGGGTGAGGAGCTTGGTCACACGGGAGGAGCTCGGAGTAGAGCCGCTGCTTCTCCACGTGGAGAGGAGCCAGCTGAGGTGGCTCGGGCATCTGTTCCGGATGCCTCCTGGACGCCTCCCTCGGGAGGTGTTCCGGGCATGTCCCACCGGGAGGAGGCCCCGGGGAAGACCCAGGACCCGCTGGAGGGACTATGTCTCCCGGCTGGCCTGGGAACGCCTTGGGGTCCCCCCGGAGGAGCTGGAGGAAGTGTCCGGGGTGAAGGAAGTCTGGGAGTCCCTGCTTAGACTGTTGCCCCCGCGACCCGGCCCCGGATAAGCGTAAGAAAATGGATGGATGGATGGATGTTTTAGTTGCTTTAGTTTTATACAGTGCTTTTCCATTATTGGATTAGTCAGACTGACGGAGGCTGACAACCTGCACCATCAGCCCGTCTGACCACCACCAACAATCACACAATGTGGGTGAAGTGTCTTGCCTAAGGACACAATCACTGGTGCCCCACAGTGATACCTTGTGTTCCCTGCAGTCTCCCATCCATGTACCAACCAGGTCCAGCCCTGCTCTGAAATCTGATGAGATCAGGCTTTGACAAGGACATTCGGTCACACGTACACATGCAGTTTATATGTAATATGTTCATTCACCTCAATAAATCACATGTAGATACACTACTATCATAAGGAAGTAAATAATGATTGAATGCTCTTAACATAAAACTCTTATACATGGGTTTCAGAATGATAAAAAATAATATTTACAAAAGTATTTATTATTGTCAAACGCTAAGTAGTTTCATTCATTCTAATAAGTAAGGAAACAGCAAACCACTGCATGTTTTTGACAGCGCTGTAAGTCAAGTGTTGGCAATTAAATGTAGACCTTTATGCTGAGAATGGCATTGGTCCAACAGGGGCTTATGAGTCTCTGAGGGAAGGCTCCTCTCTGCAGCCTCGCATCTCTTTAACAAGGACGGGCTGGTAAGAGGAGCAGCATCACATCAGCTTTTGTTAGTTAAGTCCAGGAGGTTAGCACAGTGAGCTTTCAGGGGTCATGTAGGCCACAGTAAATATCTGTAATGGACAATAACAAACAGACCATATAAGAGTGTTGCTTTGTCAGCAGAACCAACTATCTTTCATCATCCTTATTGCACCTCAAATGGACAGTGTGTTACTGTCTCCGAGCACGGGCGACCACTCCTTTTTCATATAACTCCCCCAAAGAGCAGAGGAGAATGGCTTACTATAGAAACTTCTCTAGTATTATTGACAGAGAAACTAGATTGATTGTAAAGCTAGTATTTAAATGTTGGAGTCATATTCTAAATTATACATACAGTACATTTAATAGTGGAATGTCTCCCACCTGCTTGTCGCCATGGAGATGTTTTTGCTTCACCAGGAATGTTCCATGGTATGGTGTCATCACCATGGGGACAAGCAGCTGACGGCACCAGGTCAAGTTACAGGTCAGATCTGTGGAGAGAAGAGCCTGCTCATTGTAAGAACAGTTATATAGTGCAAATACTGTAACTTCAGTATAGTATAATAAACTATGTATACTAAAATACCATTACATATACAGCCATTTGCACAATAAATAGGGTTAACGACACCTTTGCTGCTGAGTTCTCTGGCAAGACACTTCACCTCTATCTGCATATGCTAGTGTACGGTTTGTATGCCGATAAGAAAGATGCACGACACTGCATTTGTAAGTAAAACACACAGTAGAAATAAGAGATAAAACATACATGCTTTACAGCCATAGTGAGATATTTCCTATAAGCTTTGTGTGGTGTTGCTGAACAATTTGTCATCCTAGCTAGCTTAATCTGGTCCACGGTCGATAATAGCCCTGTCTAATGTCTTGCACACATAATGTACTGCACTCCTGTAGAGCCAACTCCCAAAGCACACACTGCCAAATGGTAATGGTCTTTGTACTTGACTTCTCTGCATCCCAGTGTCCCTCTGAGGATACATGTATGTACAACAACAAGTCCTCATCTGCGTGTTTGAAAGAAAAGCCTGCATGGCATTATTGGCATTATTCTACATCAGACTTCAAAGTAATATGTACTTCTAATCATATAAGTGAATATCACATTTACTCCAGATTACATTTCTATCTATTTTAATTCTATAGACTTTCTGTGTTGGCTATTGCAGCTGATTAGTGTAGGTTGTCTTATATTTAATTTTACTTAAGGAGTTTGTAAGTTTCTGATGTTTGTTGTGTGCAGCAACATGGAGGTGATATAAGTTAAGGTTAAAATCAGATGGGATGAGGTATTCTCACGTACATAGGCTGTAAAGGCCGTAAAATGCACTTCATCAACCAAAATGTGTCTTCTGCATTTGACCCAGGAGCAGTGGTTTATCACAAAATTGCGCTCAAGGGCTTTTCTCCAGAACTTAAAGCTCTAAACTGAGCATTTGCGATCCTTTTCTGCGTTTGAAAAAAACACAGCTCAAATGGGCGATTCTGGACAAGGCACCTTATTGACGTCAGATCGAAAAAAGAAATGCAAATTCAGTTCCACCACCGTCTGGATCTCCACCTCCTGTCTCTGGAAATCACGCCCAGAGAATTTGGACTGCGGAGGAGCTACGCAATGCGAAATGCGTTTTTTTATTTGCCTGGACGCACATGCGAGTGTTTCTAGACTCGGAAGTCCTTTACCCAACCCTCTGGACCAGTGGTTTAATTTTATTTTCTGTGAAAATGTGTTTTTTTTCATTGAAAAGGCTCTCCTTTCCTCCTTCGCGCTTACACACGCGGAAGTGGGGCCAGGCACAGCGCACCGCTAAAACAAGGAACCAGCGGCGCATTTGCCCCCCCCCCCACCCGCTCCTCTAACCAATCTGTGTCCTTCTCATTTGCATTCAAGCAACAAGGCCCAGAATGAGTCGTTCAGAGTTATTTTTTGACTCTGACTCTGTACATGTGTTTTTCTCATGCACTGAGTGTTGATTTTGAAGAAGGATTCATTTACAGTATTAGGGAACCATTAAGGCACCATATAAAAGCATCAAGAAGTACCATGTCATAGGATCTTTAAGGTTCATGGCCAAGATTGCCCAGCTGGACGAGCAGCATATTGTGCATATATTTGTGTTTTGGGGGAGTTGCAGGGACTAAACCTACCTGCATGCATAGAAACTGAAAAGTCATCACTCAGAAAAGGCCAGTAACTTCTTGATCTGAGACATGAAATCTAACCACTCAGCCTCCATCGCCATTATGAGGCCCTGATAATACACAGCTTGATCTGTTTGTTTGTGTGAATAGAATTACCCACAATGACCACTTGAGTGGACAGTACTTTGTCCCCTGTGAATATATGCAGGGATATTTGTTTGGCTCTGGTTTTGAATATGAAGTGATTGGCATAACCCGCCTGAAGATTTGTGTTTGAGTAAAACTGCTGATTGACTATTCATGGAACATGCTGTGGTGACAAGCTTAGGAAGTTTGTGTTTCTCTGTCAGAGTATTGACATTGTCACACACAGTGAATAGCATATTGAACATATAGAGTCGTATGGCAATAGCACAGAGCCGAAAAACTGTTTAATTCAGCATCTAACTGTCAGCTGGCAGCAAGCGGGTCCCTCATTACCCATCAGCCCATTTGCCAGCTGCCTCATCATTACCCACAATCCCCCGACGCCCCCTGTCACTCAAAACACAACCGAAGACGCCGGAAAGTCAATTAATGTGTGTTGTATGCAAGCATGTCAGCAGCCCAGAGTGAGATAAAGACAGGCAAGGTAAATATGGACCATAAATGTGTCTGAACCTGGAGGGGTCTGATTAGGTCATTCAGAAGGGGCTTATTACATCATCACTATGTGCAATGGCTATGTAGTATTAGCTCTTCTGTATTCATCAAAATGACAGACTGGATTCAAAATGGGAAGAGCTGTGCTGGTCTATGTAGAAAAGAACAGGAGAACTGCACTAAACCTGTCTTACTTTCCCCAAACTAGCAGACCACAGTGATATAGCGAATTAGACTACTTTTAATACAACTGTTTTGTTACACCCACTGCACTCTACCAATTTGTCTCTTTTCAGTCTTGTTTATTCCAGTTTTTAGATTAAACGTAACCTTTCAAAAAATAGCTTTTTAAATCCCAAGATCATACCAAATAAATATATAATTAGATCTTTTTCCACATTTCTGAACCAGCTGTTTATGCTAATAGCCTCCTCTGAGATGTAGGTTGCATTTCTCTGCTCATGGCTGGAGTTTGTGTGGGCAGCCGAGAATGTTTACATCACCCAAAAATGTCAAACGGCATGATGCTCAAGTAAAAGCAAACCAACAGATGATGAGAAGTGTAAGGGTGAGGAGGCTGGAGTGATGCAGGGGATGCTCAATGCCAGATGGAGGAGCAGTTGGCACCTTTCTCATTACTGTGGGAATGAATTTTGCCCTATCATTGCATCGCACGCTACACACACACACACACACACACACACACACACACACACACATACACACATAGGGCTGTACCTGCTGTCTCTCTGTGCCACCTGCCCTGCACCTGGTCATCAAAGGAGGACCAAAGAGGACCTGGGCTGACCACAGGAGCGGCTCTGGAGCAGGAAGGACATCGGGGCCAAATGCTTTAACCTGGATGTGTTGTGACATGTTCTTGATGCCTGGGATTTCTCTTTGTACAGAAGTCATTGTTTGGTTGGAAATCAGTTTGCTGTCATTTAGTTTTTGAACACAATAACAATAACTAACCAGAGTTTTGAGTTATTCTGGTTAGTTATTGTTGACAGAAGAAATACAATCTGGTAAAAGTTTAGAAAAACATGTTTATTGTGAGTTTGTGATGATTACTGCAATAATTCGCAGTGTACACCGTCTTGTCTGCACTAAATAGCTCTCAAAAGTATTGTCAAGCAAGGAAATGGAATCTGTGATGGCATTACTGTACTCATTTTTCATGTATAAAGAATGTTGTTTTGGACAGTGTTGTATAAAGTACTGGAAAATCAAACTCAAGTAAAAGTATAGATACCCCTCCCAAAAATGACTTTGGTAAAAGTCGAAGTCACTGACTGAAATGTTACTTGAGGAAAAGTCTTAAAGTATCTGGAACTTCTTGTACTTAAGTATGACAAGTAATGTAAAAATAAATGTACTCAAGTAATGTAATTAAAAGTACAAGTAAAAATATCAAGTCAAGGCAGTCTGAAGCTAACCCTCGCTTTGTTACTTAGATCGCACAAACACACAGCGCTTGTTTACATTTTAAAAAGTAGGCACATGTTAATCTTATTTTTTGTCCTTTCTCATTCGTTACACTTCGCCTACAGCTATGCCTTCCCTTGAGCCGAAAAAGCTAGGTAGCCTGTTAGCTCCAACATCGTCAAATACGCTTTGAGTAACCGAAACAATGTCACACAAAGTTAATTTCTACATGTTATGCTCAAGGTTTCACAACGGTGTCTAGAATGTCCATGCTATGGTTACTGAAATTGGAATATAGACGCTAACAATTTCATTAATCTAGAACTGACCTCGATGTGTTTCTTGAGGTTGGACGGGGAGTTTCTTTAAGATAGGATTTCCATGTTTCTTGGAAGGCACAAGAGGCACTTCATTCGATAGGACGAATCCTTCATATCAGCGTAAGAGAACATTGTGTTTAAGTATGGCCAGGGATGCTCATCGTCAGGTCCCCCTTCATTTGTAGCCGACGTGGATGCTGTCTCCTCTTCCATCAGGGATGTTGATTGATTAAACTAGCTACATGAAACCAACAGGTGTAGGCTGATTGTCATGCGCAAGTAGCGAACAAGCCCAGGCACGTCCTGACTTCCTTCAGTCAGTAGAGGGTTTTTTTGTAACGAGTAACTAAACGGCACATTGAAAATGTATCGGAGTAAAAGTATGCAATTAAATTCGGAAATGTAGTGAAGTAAAAGTAAAAGTTATCTTTTTTTTTTAAACTCAAGTAAAGTACAAAGTCTCCCAAAATGTACTTAAGTACAGTAGTGAAGTATTATTACTTCATTACTATACAACACTGGTTTTGGACTAGTACAGATATATTGTAAAAGCAGCACTTAGTATCAAACTAAGATGAAGTGTGCAGTCTGCATCTAATTATGAAGAGTTTTTTATTGTCCGTGAAACAGGAAGAAGTTGTTGATTGTGGCATAATGCCCGATCTCCACTCTGGCCTCTGAAAGTTGAGACACATAAACACATGAATAATTAGGAAAGATGCTTTTTTATGTTTTACTTTTTAAGACAGGTACAGCAGGTTTAAAACAATACTTGTAATAATGCCAGTCACTCCATGGATCAGAACCACAGGTTTATTGACATACAGGAGCTGTGCCCTGGTCATGGGTGCAGACGTCTGCACTAAATGACGTGGGCACAGATGGGTGAGGCCACATCACCCTCTGATCAGAGCGAACAGCAGAAGGACCTGCTCACACAACACATGTCAGACAAAACTGCAGCAGCGGTATCTCCACAGGCTCACTGGAGGAACGCCACATAAGAGGTGAAAAATATCAAGCACTGTAAACAGTATTCAGCTTAGATTGAAAGGAATTTGAAGTGCTGGACCTGATTTTGAACATGTTTTAATTTGAAGTATTAGCCTTTTGTCTCTTCTCTCACTCTGATGTTGAATCATGACAAACAAACAACTGTCCAGGATAGTCACTGATAGTTGTTTCTATATAGTTTGTATAATTCTCATACAACTATGCACCTGATTGGACAAAAAAAATGTCCCTGGCAGTTGCTTGCTTCTATATGGTGATCATGACATGTGCACAGTTTGCCCTGGTACATTCTCTGCTGAATGATTATAGTTAAAAATTCTACATAAATTAACACAAATACAATAAAAACAAAAGGTGCTTAAATGTACAGTATCCTTTATTCTCAAATAGTTGCTTTTACAGTACACTGCAGTGTGAGGGACATTTAGCTGAACCACACAAAAAAAAAAACATCAAGTACTATTATTTTCTGTTTAATAACTTTTACTGGACATTTACCAGTGAAATAATATTACAGAAATGTTAAGGGCAACTCCGTTTTATGCTGAAGATCAGAGGGCTAGTAGAACGTAACATAAGTTAAAATTATTAATTGATGGAGTGGTATAATTATTCAGAGTAATGATCAATCACATCATTAAACTCAGTGTGTGTGGGTGTCTGTCGGATTGTGACTCTGAATTGTACTCACATAAGGTTGTGGCCAAAATGAATGATTAGGTTATTATTTCTTTATAGAAAGGATACCATAGTTGTAGGCTAAAGTGACACCTACAGTCTGACTTATTCAAGCTTACAGTCTATTGAAGTGTATGACCTTGTGGATAGACCATCACTTACTTCTTCTCTCTGAACATAGGAATTGTCAGCGGTTTTAATTTGAACAAAATATAAAATCCCTTCGTTCAGCATGCCTATAATTTCCCCCACTGTAATAAGCCATCCTTTCATTGCCGCTCTTATCTAAGTTTGTCTCTCTACCTTCTTCTGTTGAATTCCATGGGGCTCAGTGCAGGCATCTTAAACACAATTACAGTCCACAGCTGAGCGGAGGGGCGGGCTCCCGGGGGATCCCTCCAAACAGGAAATGGTCAGGAGGCTGAACTGAGGAGGGAATGGCAAATCCCTAATTCAATTGGCTCAACCTCGCCAACAAGCCCCTGGCGACGCTCACCGTGGAATCAGCTGGAATCAAGCAATGTGGCTGAGATCTCCCCAGACACTTCCACCCACAGCCGCACATGCAACATACAAACTGACATAAATGCATCTCATTTTCAGGGGCTTATGTAGGGCTATGTGCTAGATACAAGACACATGCAGGCTTTCTCTTTCACCAAAACTAGTGAACGCAGTGTATTTATTTGATAGTAAGTTAAACAAATATCAAAAGTGCAATAGTTCCGAATATTTCTTGACTGAGAAAACACTGTAAGTACCCTGCACCTCTGATTCTTTGTTTGTAAGCTATGGCAGCAGTGCCCCGTGCTAATCATTTGAATGTGTATGTCCCTGTAGTGCTGCGTGCAGCTCTGAGCTCTTCAGATAACTGGGTAAGCGATCGATAGTGTGCCATGTGTCAGTGATGATGATCCCCAGCTCTTTACAGGCCTGTTATAGGTTAGACTTTATTACTAAGGAGCCTGAGCACACTCAGCCAGGCCCACACGCATTGCTCTGTCAGAGTTTGTGTGGGATAAAGGCCAATCGATTTGCAACAACACCACATCTTTTAATCCGCGCTGTGGGTGTCCATTGGCAGCCCTTCGAAGAGGCAGCCACCTAGTGCGCATGCTTCCTTCTATTAGTCTTTAATATTTAATGTCTTGTGGTTAGAATAGAAATAAGAATGCACAAAATATATAAATATGCAAGATTTTTGTATAACACAGCAGATAACATGATGTCATGAAAACCCTTCTCCATTAACATACTAGATAGAGATAGAGATAGAGATATGTAGATAGAGATACAAGATATTTTTAAATACCTCCAGCTAAGATCACACCTACATGTGTAATGTAACTGCACTGTACAACACCGTGTGTGGTTACTTATAGCCTAATGTGGTTCACATCATCAAAATCTACATAAACATTGGTACATTTATGCAGCCTCCTCTTCTTTGCAATATCCTCTTCCTCACTGCTCCTCTATGTTCCTCTTCCTCTCTTTGCTCCTCTGTGCTTGTGCCACAGCAGCCTGGGTTGCTCAAATGCTTGTGTGAATAGCATTAGGCGCTATACCCTCACTGATAATTGGAACAAAGTGGAGGATCGATGCCGAGGGCACACACACAACAGTACAATCATTGATCCACTCTGAGGAAGGATTTTCTTTTGCATTTACAATGCAGCATCCACATAATCCTGCATCACACTTATGTGACCAAAGGAAAAACAAATAGCAGTTTCATTTTCAGAGCACATACTTTCCACTTAACAAAAACACTTTGATACGGCTCTGACATCTGCAGTTAGTTTGTCCATCTAAAACCAAGTGTTGCATTATACAATGTGGACAGGACACTGCTGAGTGACACATGCTTCTGGCTCTGTGTTTCTTCTGGTTAGTACACTTGTATCCACACTTGTCCATCAAGACCACTATGATCAGGTTTGCATGTGACTCTGCCCCCTGTGTTCAGGAGGCCCACAGCCTCAAGACTGAAGGCTCTAAGGCTGAAGCCTGAGCAGTGCTGTCAGCTCACACAGGCCTGTCTCTGGACACATGCTTTTTGAGCTGTTGCTGTGATTTAGTAAGTCCTTCTTATAGGATCCAAACTAGTCTTTAGTGTTATAGCACTGTATAAAAGCCTCACAGCTAGCACCCATTATGTATGTTCTAAGCACAAATGTCTTGTTATACATATTTAATGATTTAGATGTGTTGACAGCAACACAGCAGCCTTTTATCCCATGTAGTTATTTTGAATATATATATCTATGTTTCTGTTTTGAAACTGCAATGTAATGTAATGCACAGGTGTTTGTAGGGTGTGTTGTGTGTGAGTGCAGGCCTGGGCTGCTTCAGCACAACTCTTACTTTATTTATCTTTAAATAATTGACATTGAATTGTGTGACACTCCCCTTGAACTTCAGCTCTTACTTTTCATGGACTTTATAAATGACTCACTCGCTTTTTGAAGCAGCTGAAGTCAGTTTGATTTTGTAAGCAAAATGTGGCCAAAATTTCAAATTTTGCTAGCTTTTAGCTCTGTTTTCTGAATTATGCAGCCTCATATTGCTAGAATTTCACTGTATTGCATTTATCTCATGTGTGGTTGAGATATGATGAGCTAACCACTGCACTTTAGTGGGAAATTAAATAATAATTCTACAACCTTTGTAAACCAATGTATGTGAATTTTCTTTTTGGGTCTTTTTCATGAGATGAACATTAGACAAAGCAAAGACACAGTGGACAATATTTAAATGGATTCATTGCATCATTATGTACAGTGTGGGGTGGAATAAAATCATTACACCCGTTACTGCTCTGTTAACTGGCATCTAGTTATTATTTTGTGTAAATTTGCAACAAATTAGCATAATTAGGGTCATGTTTTACTTCACTTGGTCGAATGAGAGTTACATGAGTCAATAGTTGTTTTGCACATTGGAAGATTACTGAAACAGGCCAATGTTGATTAGAGAGCAGTGCTCTCCTCTTCTCCTTCTCCAGCACTGTTGTTTTGGAACCTGCTGTATCAGGCTTAACGCCAAAAGGCTAAATTGTGTTTTGTTTTGGGTTTTTTTTTTTGAGGGGGGGCTGAGTATCTTTGAGATGCTAATGTAGCCTCACTCATTTAGCACGTAGCCAAAAGATGAAATGCCAACCGCTAATCAGCCTTGCGTGTAAGAGAGTGTGGGAGAGCATAATCCAGGCACTATTAAGAGCTTTTCAGATATTCACAGTGACAATCCCCCTCATTATTTGCCTATCATATCCCTATCCTGTCTGATAATTGGGCCTTTGTTGGGGAATCCTATGGAATGTACTTGTATAAATCACATCAGAGGAATGAACAATAGCTGCATTAGGCACTGAATAAAAAGTACAGTACAATTATATGGAGGCTGCAGTGGACAGTCCAGCCAGTGATCTGAAATGCACAAAATGCTCGTATCCAAAATGTTTAGTGATGGTTTGAGTTAATGTAAAATAAATGTTAATGTGCAATATATTACTGAAGAATATATAGAGGATAAATGATAATAGGAAAACTAATTTATGCGTCTGACATAAAAATCCAAAAGCAGATTTAAACCACAAAAACGATTCTAAATATAACGATATTGTTGAGCTGAATCATGAGCTGAAATAAGCAGCACAATGAAACACTTTAATTTGCGTGTAATGAGTCACAGAAGTTATTAATTTAAACTTTGTAAACTAAACTACTTCTCAACTCAAATCAAAACCATATTACCATACTGACTTATTGTGGCAGGTCTAGTTTAAATAAAGTAGCCATGAAGAAGCCATTTATCACGTTATAACGTTTTTGTCTATACACCATTTATTTATTTCCCATTCACAGCTCAGCTTTTGTCACTGATCACGTGACTTTCACATCGGGAACGTTAGCGGGAGGCATAAACAAACCATACTCCTACTTGTCGCAGCTGCCAGAGCTCGTTTTTTGTCGCAAAAATGTTATAGTACATTCCTGTTGTGTCTTTGGGTGTACCAGTCGACATCCCAAGGAGGGGATTTCATTTTATAGACTGACTGCTGACCCTGAACAACACTCTAAAAGGGTATCTGGCATTAAACGGGATCACAGGAAGCCCCCGGAGGGCTCTCGGCTATGTAGTCAGCACTTTGGGGTAAGTTGGGCTAAGGAAAATAAAAATACATCTCAATTAGATGTCCATCTTGTCTGTGTAGCTAACAGCTGACGTTAGGGTAACAACAGACAAGTGTCTGGTCCGGTTCACAATAACATTAAGGACGTTAGACCACTGCAGGCTTTTTGTCTTTACTTATTCATATCAATATATTTAAAATTAGACCAGATCACCAAAACTACACATAGAAGCTCATGAAGTAACATTAGTCAGAAACTTATCCCCAACAAAATACACAGCTGATAGCCCTCCGAGGGCTTCCTGTGATCCCATTTAATGGCAGATACTCATTTAGCACGTTATTCAGGGTCAGCAGTCAGTCTATAAAATGAAATCTCCTCCTTGGGATGTCGATTGGTACACCCAAAGGCACAACGGTGCGATTCCAGCGCCCACAGTTGAATGCTGTTGTTGTGTCCCTGAGCAAGACATTTAACCCCCCTCAGCCCCAGTATCTGCATACACTGGTGTATGAATGTGTGTGTTTGAATGCCTGAGTAGTTCCTTGTTGTAAAGCACTTAGTGCCTTGAAGGTGGAAAAGCGCAATATAAAAATGAGACCAGTGTGACCAAAAATACTATGATTTAACAATTACTGACAACATGACTAGAGACCATAAGGTGGACAAAGGCAGCTAGATAAAAAAATCACTTTACTTTTTTGCTGAATCTATTGAATGAAAAAGACTTGATCTTGACTTGCCTGTTGTGTTGTCTGTATTTCTTAGCAATAAAAGCACTGAAGTACTTTTTCTGCCCAACTGCTTATAACCAAATCTGCTTATACTCAAATATCCTGATGGGCTTGTTAATAGTTTTGCAGTAGGAAAGCAGTACATATCCATAGTGTGTTTTTAAGTAGGACCCTGTGTACAGCAGATGAACAGCTCCATGCACTGCTGGGCTGTTTGTGCACACGCTGCGATACACTGTGATGTTGAAGGCGGACATTTAACAGATGGTACAGACTACCTCCCAGGATAGTAATGTTCAATTATCTGTGTCCAATTTACACCTTTGTAATGGGCAAAGAAAGACAGGCAGAGAGAGCACATGTACAGAGCAGAAAAGGGGGTGAGCAGACATTTTGAGATTTTTTTTTTTGGTTGAAGGTCTGCCACATGCTTATGTTTATGGAGATGTTATTGCTTTGTCTAGAATGTTCCACAGTAGAGATTAAATAACTATATTTTATGTTACAGGTCAGATCTGTGGAGAGGCAACCCTATTCAAAGAGCAATAGAAACACCCGTAATGAATTATTAGACATATTTAAAGGTACAGTGTGTAGGATTCGTGGCGCATAGGTGGTGTAGGTACCATGCACTTCCTCTTTTGGCTACGGCAGACCTCGAGGGTCACCCGGGCGCGCCGTAACGTGGACAGCTCGCGTACCCGCGCGCACCCGGCGCTGTGTGAGCTCTCGCCGACAACTACGGTATAAATAAAACGCGGTCCCGTTTTTCTTTTCGCATGAAAACACCTAAAACACCTGTCGTGTACCATGACAATCTACACATCAAATTAAACCTTACAGTCTCCTCTTTTTTACTATGCAATTCATTTCCAGGCACAACAATCACTCCCCGAGCACATGGGGCTTTTATACGGAAAAGCACAAAACGAGGGTTGTTACTTGGCTTACCTTTGAAGGCTCTGCACAGGTCAAACTCAGTATTTCACCATCAGCTTGGTCTCAGTCTGTCCGTAAGGATCCAGCGAATAAAATCCAGTAAAACAATTTAGTCCAAAACACGTGTTAGATCCATTACGACGTGTGATCCGGCAGCATGCTTGTCGTTGTTTACCCAAAACCACGAGCCTTGCCGAAGGCGAAGGCGGAGCCCAAATGTCCTTCTGCGGCTCTCGTATTCAAAATGGCTGCCTCTATATGGGGAAGATCCCCCTTTTATGTGACTATATCTAAGTCCAAAAGAATACTTTGATTTCATGATGGAAGTGAAAAGGCTTGGAAAACACTGTATTTTTGAATGGGTATCTTCAATTTCGGTAATTAACGGGTAAAAATCTTACACACTGTCCCTTTAATGTCATACCATGGGACATTCCAGGCAAGGCAATGATATCTCTCTGGAGACAAGCAATTAAACGACCCTCCTCTAGAAAGGTTGCGCAATGCATCTTTAAAGTGACGAGTGGGTATAAGATTGTATTTGCATCCTTGCACTAAGCCTGTATTTAAGACTGCTGTCATTCCACTTTCCACTGTCCATCTTCTGACACAGCTCCCAGGGGCTTTGGTCTGTAATAGCCACACAATGAGGTCAACTATAATTCAATACTTGAAAAAAGCTAGCACATTACATTTATTTGTTCCAATTAATTGTAAGACTTGGACAGAATTAAGCACAGTTCAATTTGTCAGAAGTGACCCCCATGAGTTTAAATTTGTGCGAGGTAATTGGACACACTTTTTTCTTGTGTAAATATAGGCTCAAGCATGAAATAGGATTTATTCCGGGCCAGGTTTAGGTGAATGGTAATGTTGAGGTGTGGGTCCATCGCTGTAATGTTTTATTCATTCATTACATTAGAGGCAGCAGGCATGGGACATACAGATTCAGCATGTTCAAGATCAGTATCTGAAATCGGTATTAAAAAGTCATTTGATTTGATTGAATTTAAAGATGCATTGTGTAACTTTGCTGGTGGAGGGTCCGTCAAATGCTTTTCTCCATGGAAATTATTGCTTTAACTGGAATGCTTCACAGTATGGTATTACACCTGTCTATATTCATGGAGACCAAACCAATTAGATTTGAATTGGATTGAATTAGATTGTTATCCAAAATTAGAGGTCAGATCAGTGGAGAGGCATTTTTGAGCTGTAAAACCACTTGGAATTGGAACTTTCCAGGCAGAGCAATGACATTTCTATAGAAAGAAGTAGATGACAACCCCCCAACCAAAAAGTTAAGTTTAGAAATATTTTGAGATAGCATATTTGTGAAAGTGTAATTTTTTTTAGATCTTGTCCTGAAGGCTTTTGTAAATAGGACAGCTAATGTGTGAAATGGGGAGAGAGAGGGTAGAGACATTCAGCAAACTCTTAGCCAAGAGAAGAACCACATATGTACAAGGATATCTTAAAGGTCCCATGGCATGAAATTTTCACTTTCTGAGGTTTTTGAATGTTAATGTGAGCTCCCTTACCCTGTTTAGCCCCCCCCCCCCCCATGGCTAAAAGTTGCGAAATGTCTAAACTGAGCATTTGCGGTCCTTTTCTGCGTTACACAAAACCAGTGTTGAAACGGGCGAGTTCGGACAAGGCATCTTTTTGACGTCAGATCGGCAAATGCAGCTCCAGCCCCTCCCTCTGTCTCCGCTCAGCGTCCCTGTATATCCCGCCCATAGAGTTTGGACTGTGAATGCGCTACAATGCGAAATGCGTTTTTTTATTTGCCTGGAGGCACGTCCGAGTGTTTCTAGGCTTGCAGGTCCCTTACCCGACCCTCTGGACCTCTGAAATACCAGTGGTTTAATTTTATTTTCTGTGTAAATATGCTTTTTTTCATTGCAAAGTCTCCCATCTGTACACGGAAGAGAGGAGACAGAGCGGAGCCGAGCTGAGCTCGGCTCCTTAGATAGGCTAAGGAGCCGAGCTCCTTAGCCAATCTCTCTGTCCTTCTCATTTGCATTGAAGCAGCAACACCCACAATAAAGCATTTTAGACACATATCTAGCCTCATGAAGACTGTCAGAGTCATATCTCATGCAGTGAGTGTTGATTTTGAAGAAGGATTCATTTACAGTATTAGGGAACCATTAAGGAGCCATATAAAAGCATCAAGAAGTACCATGTCATGGGATCTTTAAAGGGAATTGAAAGAATCAGTGGAAAAAGACATTGCATAGGGATGCTATGGAAAAGTATTATAGTACAAGTTGTGGTAACTGACATACAGCTCTGTACAGCTCTGAAAAAAAATAAGAGACCACTGCAAAATTATCAGTTTTTTCTGATTTTACTACTTATAGGTATGTGTTTGGGCAAAAGAAATATTTTTTATTTGAGTCTATAAACTACTGACAACATTTCCCCCAAATTCCAAATAAAAATATTATTTATATTATTTGCAGAAAATGACAAATGGTCAAAATAACAAAAAAGATGCGTGCTTTCAGACCTCAAACAATGCAAAGAAACAGGATGAAATTCATTTTAAAACAACATAATACTAATGTTTACACTTACGAAGAATTCAGAAAT
Source organism: Paratrypauchen microcephalus (assembly GCA_036785185.1). Classification (NCBI taxonomy): domain Eukaryota; kingdom Metazoa; phylum Chordata; class Actinopteri; order Gobiiformes; family Gobiidae; genus Paratrypauchen; species Paratrypauchen microcephalus. The sequence goes on along the minus strand of JAVJIX010000034.1, from coordinate 7,610,847 downwards.
CAATATTTGGTTGCCATAACCCTTATTTTTAATCACAGCTTTCATACGTCTTGGCATGCACATTTTGATGCACACTGCACATTTTGGAAATCTGTATATAGTATAGTTTATTTATTATGTTGCACTGTTTTAAGATTTTAGATCGTAAACTTTAGTTTTAACTTTAGATCTCTGTCTTAGATAGTTTTTGTTGTGTTTTGTCTTCATATTGTATTTTGTACGCTGTCTTTTTGCACTACTTGGCCAGAGAGAAACGAAATTTCGATTCACTGTATGTTGAACACATATGGCAGAATTGACAATAAAGCTGACTTTGACTTGACTTTGACAAGTCTTTCACATTGTTCTTGGCTTTATTCCACTCCTGGTGCAAGAACTGAAGTAGCTCAGCTTTGTGTTTGTGTTGGAATTCCACAGACGCTGGAATGGAATGGCTGTAACACATGTAGAGATGCTGATTTCAGAAAAAAAATGCAGAGCTGTATTTTATGCCAGATGCCTTTCCTGGTGCAATCGTCTCCCTAGCTTTTGACTCCTTGTGGCCCACATTGATGAAAAAACAAACAAACAAACAAACAAACTTTCTCACCATTAATTGTCATAAAAAGAAACTACTGTCATGGATTCTTGTCAAAACCGTTTATATATAAAATATCCCAGAGTATCTTGATGTTAAAATCTGGTGTACTGAGTCTGACAAAGAAAGAGCATTGGCCTGTGAGATGAGCAGAGCAGAAGATCCATGCTGGAGTCCTCTCTGACCTGGATACAGCTGATCTCCTGGGAATACACTCTGCTGTAGCTTCATTATCACCTCCAGTGCCTCCCCTATTCCCCCTATATATACAGCATATGTGTTTTTTTTTATTTATGTTATGCTTGTGCTCACCACCACTACTTCTATCTCTGTAACTGTATGAATAATGTAGAGTCATGAAGGCTTTTTACAGACAAACAAATACAAAGCTACAAGGTTAGACGTTTTCTTCTCCATCTTTGTTCTTCTCGCACCTTTTCTCTAAATGCTAGTATTGTTTTTGAGGCATGAACAATGGCGAACATCCCATTAAATCGCAGATGCTTGGATACAAGGGAGATGGTGAGACAAAAGGAAAATGCGTAGTATAGACTTGAAAGGCAGACAGATGAATACGTACTTGTCTTTTAGTGTGTTTTTTCTCTATCTTTTATCCTTTTAGCGGCAGACCCTGGTGAGTTGCTAGCCCTCTGGAGACAGCCTGCGGTCTGGATGCCCCAGTGGTTTCCCTTTTGCAATCATCACAAAAGACCTCATGCAAGCAGAGCAGATACACACACGCACACACACACATCTGGATGTCAGAGCTCAATAGCAAGCACAATATTTCACTTTTAAAATAGTGCCGATTCACATCACACTATTCAGTATGCATTACTAGTGCAGAGCCAAGACCCACCAGACTTCAGTTCCCCAGTGGAGGTCCATTTATGTGTTGACCTGCTGGAAAAGAGACACGATGGCCTCAACTGAAAGATGGGACGGCAGCCTAAAAGTATTACTGGGCAAAAATCAAAATGTTGATGAATGTCATTTTAAGATGTTGTCTATAGATGCTGACTGACACCATAACAATTTGTTTTATTGTCAGTTTTACCACATAAAACAAAGGTGGGATAGTTTCAGAGTAATTTCATTATAGTTAGCTCCTCCCTGCAGCTAGATATAAGCAGTGTCCATCAGCACTCTAACCAGAACTGATGAAGCAGTTTGGATGAGCTGTGAAACTTTTTCGACCAAATAAACTTTGTCCAGTTGACAAATTGACTTTTTCCTTTTACCATACACCATATTATGTTTATTTTTATATATTTTCTGTCAGCTGACACCCCCCCTCACACACACACACACACACACACACACACCTCCCTCCAGTAGATGCTTTTCAAAACATACTTGAGAATTGTGTGCTCCTCTGACTGTCTTTCATTGATTTTTTTTCTCTTACTAATTTTAGTATTTTTATAGTTTTTTACTTAATTTTTTATGCTACATTTTATGCTGTGTGTTTATTGATTTGATGCTTACTCTGTGCACCACTTTGGAGACTTTGTGTAGCTAAAATGTGCTGTATAAAATACAAGTTTGGATTGTTTTTGGTCTTCAAACTCCACACCACCTGGAGAAGTTACAGTATTTGACTTATAATCGGAAACACTGTAAATAAAACTGACAATAAAACAAACTGCGGTCTTGCTTATCACCAGCTTACTATAAATGCTCATTGCTAGGCCATATGTTCCTTAGGGGAAAATAATAATAAAAGTTAATTGAAGTGTCACAAAGCAACATGGCAACTATTGGTGGTAGCTGGTCATCGTGTCTCTCCTAACTGATCTGTCAATCAATCAATCAAACTTTATTTATAGAGCACTTTTCATACAGTGATTAAAAACAGCCCACATGAGAGATGAGGCCCAAGCACCATCCCCCACCAGGAGCCCACGAGAAAGACCCTGGCAGCAGCAGAGGGCTCCTACAGGGGAAACACTGGAAATCCTAAAAATGATAGATGAATATTAGTTCAAGCTAATAAAACTCCCAAAATGAATATGTTAAATAAAATATGAACAGTAAAAACAGGTAAAAGTATAAAATTTCAATCAAAAGCCAAGCAAAACAGGTGAGTCTTGAGCCTATTCTTAAAAACATGAACGTTCTCTGCAGCCCTGAGGTCCTCCGGCAGGCCGTTCCATAGACTGCTTCCCTTACTAACAGTAGTTAAAAGAACCAAGCAGTGGTATTTCTCATCATTGTACGATTTGCACTTGAACGTCCTTGTAGAATTGAATTCCCTAGCCTTTTTGAACTTTGTTGTAATGTCAGTTCTCAATAGGGCTCACAATAATTCACATTATGTTTAAACTTAGTATTCATTACCAGATGCTGAGCGTAAAGCCTTCCATTCTTCTATCCCCAGTGGAGGTCTTTTCTCTTCTTACCATTCTGGAGAGACCCCAGACACCCTCCACAGAATAAAGGCATATACTGATAATAGCTTGAAAACACATCAGGTGACAGAGAGTAGAGGACAGGTGCAGGAGTTGGCTCTGTGTGATTCCAAATGGTCCCTTGAGGCAGGTGCGCACCGGTCACTTCCCCTACAGAGACACAGTCAACACTTGGCCAATTTGCCATCACTCAAGCCTTTGTAATGCAACACAGCACAAACACAGCTTTGTTCACTGACCTTTGAATAATTCAGCCGGAGCAAAACGCTATGACACATTTTTGATCAAAGTGACGCTATCAAGAGGAGGAGAGGGGCTTTTCGCGGGCGTGTTCCTCTCCACTGAGGATAAAAGCCGGCTTCCTCAACACGCGCCACAACTAAAGGCCACAGACACAATGGGATGTAACGGTTTGAAAATGCATGTAGCGCAAACCTCTTTATATTAACTCTTTCACTGCCAAGGCTTTTCATATGGGCAACTTCTAGACATCGGAGTAAGCAATTTTGTAATCCTACTGGAAAAAATGTGTGGCAGGAAAATGCATGTGGTGTATGCCAAAGGAAAGATCCTAGTCTCCACATTCAGTTAAAAAAGAATGGTTGACCAAATTTATTGGTTCACAAGGGAAATTATTTGCAAACAGTAGCTCACGCATCACAATATATTATTATAACAAAGAGCAAAGATTTGAATGGTAATAATAAATTCACCAAAAAATTCTCAGCTATGTACAAGAAGAACAGGAACAGTGCAAAGGTGAAATAGTGATTGACTTGACATAGTATTATCTATGACATAAGGGTGAGTTGTTGTACAGTTGTATGTATATTGTATGACTGTAGTCCTGTATCTCTCACTGTTAGAGTGGAGCTGTAGGAGCCATGTTCATTCCTACTTTTTTTGTTTTCATAATATATATATGGTTTTTTGTTTTTTGTTTTTCAAAAGGAGCTGTTAATGTTTTTTTAATCATTTATGTATTTATTAACATTCTGGTTCCATTAATTATGTACCTTAACTATCAAAAGTTCATATTGACAGTATGATCATCATGAAGCGCTCTTATTAAAGCCTTGTAAGCACGCTTTTCATTTAAATTTTGTCGTAGATTTACAAAGGTTTAAAAAGTTTATTCATTCTGTCTATTATTAAATAAACACAGGTTAAATATTTTGTGACCTTTCAGGTGTACTTTTAGAATTACTTATTTTATTTCAAGCTACACCTTTGGCGTGTTTGTTTATTGTTAATCAAAATTCAGTTATTAAATTTTAGTTAAGTTTTCCATAAAGGTCAGAAATGTGGTAACAAGCAAATAAGCAGATATTTATTGGGCTCACAGAATACAATCAAACCCCATGTTCATTCAAAACGATGCCAGTTCATTTTGTTATTTGGTTTCACCACCTGCTTGTCCCCAGGGAGATGCCTGGAATATTTCACAGTATGGTATTAAACATATATCTCCAAGGAGACAAGCATGCAACTCCATTAGACCACAAGGTACAGGTCAGATCTGTGGTGAGGGAACCCCGCTCACAGTAGAATGCATGTTTTTCAAGAGGAATTAAAACATCATGCACGAATATAGGTTTAATGTCATAATATTTTACATTCCAAGCAAGCATTTTGTTCAGTTGACAAACTGAATTTTTCCTTTTATCATTCCAAGCAAAGAAATAACATCTGCACGCAGACAAGCAGGTGGCCAAACTTTACCTGAAAAGTTCCATAGTGCTTCTTTAAATCCTTTCAAATGTCACTTTCCCACTGCTCTGTTTGTCAGACTAATAACTTTTCTGCTAAAGAAACCCATCACAAAACAAAAATAGAGACGATGTTCAAATTCACAAGCCCTTCATAATTCACCCTCTTTATCCTGTCTGGACCTGACCTCTCAAAAATGAAGCTTGGTATTACGTCCAAGTCCTCCTGCTAAAATCTGCTGTCCCCTAGACTGCTGACAAATGGCCTCAGATTACAGGTTGGTCACCACATCCACTTCAAAGCCCTGTCTGCTGGAAGCCATTTGTTACCCGCTAGGCATCTATCACAATATAACTTCACTTTCTAAACTATTCATTTGAAGACGCCATGGAAACAAAAAAAGCACACACTGAGTTATGGGCAGTGCCAGGGTTGTCCATCATGTAGAAGCACGACTGGGCTGACAGGTGGAGGTGTGTGAGAATGTGTGTGCGCATACGCCAAGTTTCAGACATGGCCGCTGGTATGTCCATCATCCCATCTTCTCTGGTTTCAGAGATTCATGTATGCCATATATTTAATGCATGTTTGTCGGTAGAGTTTGATAGGTTTTGTTTTTAGTCAGTTATCAACATTATTTAAGTGCAATTTGAATAGGTGCATTTATCAAATCGCAAAGACTGTAATTATTTAAGTACGAAAATGTCATCTGTAAACAACTCATAATTGTTCTTGTATAAGTTTGCAAGTTCATATTTCAGTCCTCTCTAATTTTATTGCTCCTGGACAGGTTTCAAATGAGCACTATGAACAGAATCCTAAAAAAAAAAATATATATATATATATATATATATATATATATATATATATATATATATATATATATATACTGTGTATATATATATATATACTGTGTATATATATATATATATATATATATATATATATATATATATATATATATATATATATATATATATATATATATATATATATATATGTATATATATATATATATATATATATATATATATAAAAGCTGTAACTGCTAATTGGTTTAAAGGTCCATTGTGTGAATTTTCTGGTGGAGGGTCCGTCAAACGCTTTTCTCCATGGAGATGCTATTGCTTTGCCTGGAATGTTTCACAGTATGGTATTAAACCTTTCTATCTTCATGGAGATCAAACCAGACCAAGTTACAGGTCAGATCTGTGGAGAGGTGACCTCTTTCACAGTCAGGATGCCTGTTTTTCTAGGTATTTTTGAGCTATAAAACCACCTGTAATTGAATAAATTAGGGATGCACGATATATCGGCATTAACATCGGTATCGGCCGATATTGCAAATTTTTTTACATATCGTATCGGCCTGATGTGTAAAACTGGGCCGATATTAACGACCGATATTTGTCAGTACTATAAATACCAGATTAAGAGTGACATGGTGTGTCATGTCTTTGTGTTAAGACATCAATATTTTATAAGATCAATAAGCTGGTTAAAGGTTATAAATGAGTTCATTTCATATTTGTAAATTGTTAAAAAGAGATAAAATCAGAGTGAGAAATCTTCACCTTTAAAGGGATATGCCACCCCCAGGTCAAACTTGGGCATCTCCCCACAGTCCAGAGACTAAAATAAGTGATGGAAAGCGTTTTCCTGCTCACCCAGCCATTGTCCGAGTCTGTCGCCACTGACCGCCGCGGTATCTGCAGCTCCTCCGCCTTAGACTGGAGTCTAACGTCGCCAGAGAAAGATTTCGGCCAAAAGGAATTAATTTGCTCGATGCGTTTCCCAATTACTTTCTGTGTAGTGCACATTCATATCGAGTGCAAATAAATGTGCAAATCAACACGGAGAGCTTGCCTTGGTCATTTTGGGTGGGAACTATTTTCCAGTGCGGAAGAATAAAGCCGAATCATGCACCACGCTGTGCACAGACAATGAGTTTAATTAATACAACCAAATGAGCTGCATATGGATGGTAGAATTGCGGAAAATGCTGGCAAACTCTGATCGCGATTAAAAAAATTGTTCGCGATCATAACTCTAATCGCGATTAATCGCGATTAACGCGTTAATATTCCCAGCCCTAGTTAAAAGACATCAATATTTTATAAGATCAATAAGCTGGTTAAAGGCTATAAATGAGTTCATTTCATATTTGTAAATTGTTAAAAAGAGATAAAATCAGAGTGAGAAATCTTCACCTTTAAAGATCCCATGACATGGTACTTCTTGATGCTTTTATATGGCGCCTATGGTTCCCTAATAATGTAAATGAATCCTTCTTCAAAATCAAGACTCAGTGCATGAGATGGCCTCGTGAACACAGTCAGAGTCATAAATATCTCTCTCAAACACTTTATTATGGGCGTCGTTGCTTGAATGCAAATGAGGAGGACACAGACAGGCCAGTGCAGCGGGTGGGGGTGTAGCCAAATGCGCCGCTTTTTTCTGGATTAGCAGTGCGCTGGTGCGCTGGCTCCACTTCTGCGTTTTATGCACGAAGGAAGATAGGAGAGGCATTTCAATGAAAAAAAAACACATTTTCACAGAAAATAAAATTAAACCACTGCTGTTTCAGAGGTTCGGAGCCTCAGATAAAGGACATTCGAGCCTGGAAACACTCTCACATGCCTCCAGGCAAATAAAAAAACGCATCTCGCATTGCGTAGCTTGTGCGTGGTCCAAACTCTCTGGGCATGAGTTCCAGAGAGTGTGGGTAGAAATACAGACGGGTGGTGGAAATTAATTTTCATTTTTCCTGGAGTGTGCGTCAGAAACTTCCCTTGTTCAGAATCGCCCGTTTGGGCAGTCTTTTTTTCAAATGCAGAAAAGGATCACAAATGCTCACTTTACACATTTCACAACTTTTAGCCATGGGGGGGGGGGGGGGGGCTAAACAGGGTAGGGGAGCTCACATTAACGTTCAAAAACCTCACAAAGTGATTTTTTAATTTTTATTTTTTAAATGTTAATCTGTATGGGTTTCCTTCTAAAAGTTACGTGCGGTAATACTGGCTTACCTCTGACAGTTTGCGCTCAGCCCGGTTCTGCTCGCGTTCTGGAGCTCAGGTAATTGGGTCCGGTAAGTTCGCGGGGTTTGTTAATAAAGCTTGTTTTTCTTCTCAAAACAAAACATTTGTCCGAAAGGTGATATATTTGCATCCCAAACAGTTGTCCACGAAATATCCAGCAGCGTATTCTCGCATTCGCAATGTTCTATTTTGAGTAAAGAGTGAGCATTCCTGTGTTAGAGATGATCTTTGATGATCTTTTTTCCGCTCGGAGAAAGTCCAGTCTGTTTTATATGAATTAAGCATGAAGATGGCTCGTGTTCACGCTGAATATGTTTTATACGTTTGAACCTCGGCAAACTTTCACCTTTGTGAGTATTTTATGTTAACAAGCACTTTGATTAAGGTGATGTATATATTGCATTTGAGCAAGTAAGAGCTGAACTTGTGGTTTCACGGAGCTAACTGTTTAAGCTAGCTACTCGTATTTTGTTCATCACATGTACTACGAAATTAGTAATATGCCTTCTTTGTCCTGTTTCAGTTACTACATAAATATATAAGAGACCTCCATAAAACAAGAAAAGTACGCCTTGTGTACGGAGTTTTTCTTTATTAGTTCGCTGGCTGTTTAGCCTCACATAGTCACGTGTCGTGAGGACAGCACATGGTGATTTATCATCCTTGTGGTTTGTTTTTTTAAATATAAACTTTCTCACAGGGGTTTTGTGAATAAAATAAGTTAAGCTTTATGGAGTCAAAACATGTTTTGACAAATAAAAGAAGACATTCAAAAATTAATTTTGCATGATTTTCAATCTGTATAAAATGTTCTCTTAGAATTTTTTAAAAATTAAAAATAATCGGTACCAGCTAATATCGGTTATCGGCCACAGCAGCAATATTAACATCGGATATCGGTATCGGCTAAAATTTTCACATCGGTGCATCCCTAGACTAAATGTAAAGTAGAGCTGTTTAATGCTGGAGCATTCCAGGCAGAGCAATGGCATATCCATAGAAACAAACAGATGATGGACCCCAACCAAAAAGTTAAATAGTGCACTAATGAAAAAAAATCATTAAAACAATATATCATTAAAAAATCATTTACAAACCTTGAATAGGCCTGTCACTATAATATTACTACTCCTATCAACTTATTGTTCAATACATGACTGATGGAAGAGTAATTTTGGGGGTCAATATTTATCGTGTGTGTTTTCTTTGGACTAGTGGGTTAGTTACTACAATGAGATCTGAACTGTAGAGGGTTGAATTATGAACATATGATTCATAAGGACAATATAACTATGTTATGTTGCATTCTGTTATTTATTTATTTATTTATTGAAGTTCTTTTTTTTTTTTGTATATTGAATATTGGACATTTAGAATAGTTTTTGGGGATGATTCTGCTTTATAATTTGGTTTCAATTAAGACAGAATATGGAATTCCCATGGTCCCTTGCGATTCGATACAGTATATGATACATGGCTCACAATACAATATTATCACAATATGGCAATCCATGCAATAATTGATATATTGCGCATGATAATCTGTGATATATTGCTGTTTTTTTTAAAGAACTGAATGCATTTTATCAATTTCTTTGTTAAACTACTACTTGAGCAAAGTTAATACATCTATTTTAATCATCAAAACAGTGAATATGTCTCACTGTTATACGTTTCCTTTCACTAAATAAACAAAATTATAGTGTGGTCACAAGAAACAATTACTAAAAGATAAGAAAAAATGCTCTTGCCGATATACCAGTACAGCCACCCACCCAATAACGATACAGTATCACCAACATGTATACCCCTAGTTGCAATGTTATCATTAATCGGCTATTTACTACAGTAATAATTTGCACTTCAAAATGTGTTATTGTGACAGGTCTAAACTTGAAAATGACTTTTGGAATGATTATGATTTCTATTCCACCAATGGAAGACAAGATAGAGAAACCTAGAGGGCGATTTTGAAAGACACAGGACAATATTGTTGAAATAACTGAAGAATTATAAATAGTCCTGCAGGTGATGTTTAATCTTGACTTGTGTTTTATGTGGAGAAGACTTTTATTTGCTTGGCAGAACTGTCCTGTTGGCGCCGTGTTATTTTAGAGGCTCACTGCACCTTGAGATATACTGTACCTGACAGAGGCTGTGGGAGGTGTCAGCCCATAAAAAGTGATCGGCCTCAAAGTCTCCAACATACACCAGGCACAAAGGCTGCCAATGAAAGGCACAGATAAGGAGGTGTAACAAAAGCATTATTTAGAAGAGCTTTTGTTTTCTTTCAATTTGGACACTGTTTAGGGTAGAAAGGCCAAATAAACCAAAATGGAGTGGATTGTACAGTGAGTGGTTCTCAAAGGGTGCTTCCTGGTAGGTGAATATGCGTTGGACTTAGGGCTGGGCGATTAATCAAGATTTGCGATATCTCAAGATGTTTTATGAAATCGAGAAAGATTTTGGCATATCGAAAAACTCAAGATGAATAAGATTTCGCCACTCTGCTTATTTTCCTCAACTGTGTTGTGGCGCTGTCCGCCTCGCCTCCTCCTTGCGTTTGTGTTTCACTGCGTTTCGTGGTTCCCCCTCCCCTCCCCCTCTCCTCCCCTCCCCCTCCCCTCCCTGTACGCACACCGAGTTTGTTTGTTGATAACTCATTTTCAACATGGCGGCGCCCACAGAAGCACGAGAGAATTCATACCAAAGAAAAGAACAAACGGCTCCATTATATGGCGGTATTTCGGATTTAAAATGTCCGATGAGGAGCAGAAAGAGGCATTTTGCAGAGAATGCAAAAAACTGGTGCCATCAAAATCATCGAGGGCAAACCCACCACCACTTCTTCTAAGACACAACAAACAACGCTCCAAACATCTTTACCCCGGTGTCTACCATATGGAAAAACAAGTGCAAGGTGGGTCAGCATTACGGAGTCCATTGCCTTTCATATCGCAAAAGACATGACGCCCATAGCGGTTGTTGAGCGACCGGGCTTCATACGAATGCTAAAAACGCTTGACCCTAGTCCCTAGTCGCCACTTTCTTGTCAGTGCGGTACAGAGCAAGGCTGCATTTGGCGATCGGTGAGTTTTAATCTCTCTCTGTGTGTGTGGGTGGGTGTTGCCAGTGAGTGAAATATTTGGGTGGGTCGGGTATGTGGCGTTGATTCTAAAGCACACTTGCGTTTTAATGGTTGCAATAAATTAATATAGTATTTTTAGAAAAAAAAATGATGCAGAATACTGTGCTAAGTTAAAGCAAATACACACACAAATATAAAATGTACTACAGTCACAAAACACACGAGAATTCATGGATTGAGGCTCTATTTATCTATATTTAAAAACAATTTAATATGTGCTTTTTCACTTGGCTACGAAATGAGGGATTTTTTTTGTCTTTTATCTTAAATGTTAAAGAAGCACTTCATAAGAACTGTCTGCCCTCAGGTTTTATGTTTACAATTAAAATAAGGCAATATACTACTTCCTTTGTTTGGTAATGTTAAAAATGGTGCACAAGCACTTTGTTACTAGTACCTGTCTACCTTTAGGCACTTGGCTGCCTGTTTGCACTTCAATAAAAAAAAAAACCTTGCTGAATTTGGCGCGTTTGTTTGTTTTTTTCCCCCTGCATAGATATCGAGATATATATCGTATATCGAGATATAGCAAAAACAAATCGAGATAAATTTTTTCTCCATATCGCCCAGCCCTAGTTGGACTTTTTGTGGGGTTGGGCAATATGGGAAAAAATAAATATTTTTTTCTGATAATGATGGATTGGCATAAACAAGAAAGAGTTTTAATCAGTGACATTAACACAGAAATACTAATAATTAATTATAATTTCTTCCTTTCAAAGTCTAAACTCTGTTTCTGCATGTTTTTCACTAACAGGGGATTGGCACTGAACCTCTTCTCTATAAAGACCCAATCGTATCATTGACATTTCACATGACATGACCAAGTCTAGATTAAAATTCAATGAACTGCCCAGCCTTATTTATATAAAATCTTAAAGCTTCTTTCTACCATCAAGCACATCTTTCTATTACATCAAGCATGTTGTTGTTGATTTTATTATAATTTTCAATGTCAGACCTTTTAGAATAACAGGTCCAAAATAAAATAGCAAATCATTTTCAAAGAACTTCAAGGCCAAAAGCTAGTGTATTTCTAAGTACATCGCTGTGCAAAATGTTGTAGACTAAAAGTACTTTAATAAACAGTTTTTTTTTATCTACATTGTTTTTGACAGGCCAATATGTTGAGACTGTTCCCATTTGAGATGAACACTGCAGATACAAACTCTACTGAATACTGGAATACATTTTAGCAGATCAAAATATCTGCTAAAAGCTCAATACTCGAGACTCAATACTCAAGAATATGCTGTTTATAATCACATATAAAGGTATGTAATGTTGTGGTGTTTTGACTTTTGGAGTATTTAAATGTTGATCATCTCTGAAATGTTCTTAATCATGGTGGGAAAAGCTGAAGCTGGCCGTTTGTCATGTAGGGTCCCACTTAATTAGTATGATATATGAATGCGGGTGAGCAGGGAGAGGAGGGCTGAGGAGCGCACAGTGTCAGCGCTTCCTGATGAGCTCTGCTGGCTGCGTGGGAAGGTGTGATATATGGCAACGCCACACTGCATTCTGGGACTAAAAGCTGTGCTCTGTACACACCATTGTGACTGTTGGTTAGAGATTGTGAATATTCATATTGCAAACACAATGTATTTTGTGACATTTAACAACACATGACCTTTCCATATGGAACAACTATGAACACAAGAGAGGACGTGTAGGAGAGAGAACAATAAAAAATATATACATTAAGGAACTATAATATAGTATGAAAAAAATCTGTGTTTATTACATTAGTACATTGCCTTACATTCAAGGCATATCCATTCTATACACATTCATACTGTATCATATGTAAATGTGCATTAGGGTTTTGTCTTTAATAAGTGCTAATGTATTACATTTGAAGGAGAGGTTAGTAGATGGAAGAGACAGGAGAAACACTGTTATATGTTTTTTATTCTTTTATTTAAAGGGACAGTGTGTAAGATTTTTACCCGTTAATTACCGAAATTGAAGATACCCATTCAAAAATACAGTGTTTTCCAAGCCTTTTCACTTCCATCATGAAATCAAAGTATTCTGTTGGACTTAGATATACCTGCATAAAAGGGGGATCTTCCCCATATAGAGGCAGCCATTTTGATTACGAGAGCCGCAGAAGGACATTTGGGCTCCGCCTTTGCCTTCGGCAAGGCTCGTGGTTTTCACACGAGATAGTACACGTTTGGATAAACAACAACAAGCATGTTGCCGGATCACATGTCGTAATGGATCTAACACGTGTTTTGGACTGAATTGTTTTACTGGATTTTATTCGCTGGATTCTTACGGACAGATTGAGACCAAGTTTATGGTGAAATACAGAGTTTGACCTGTGCAAAGCCTTCAAAGGTAAGCAAAGTAACAAACCTCGTTTTGTGCTTTTCCGTATAAAAGCCCCATGTGCTCGGGGAGTGATTGTTGTGCCAGGAAATGAATTGGATAGTCAAAAAGATGAGACTGTAAGGTTTCATTTGATGTGTAGATTGTCATGGTACACGATCGGGAATGTGTGCTCTCATGCAGAAAGAAAAAAAAAAAACAGTGAACGGGACCGCGTTTTATTTATACAGTAGCGGCGCGTGGTTCCGCGAGCTGCCCGCGTTACAGCGCGCCCGGGTGACCCTCGAGGTCTGCCGTAGCTAGAACAGAAATTGCAATAGCCACCATCCACCTATGCGCCACGAATCCTAGCGCCACGAATGCACTGGACCTTTAATAGGGACAGTGCATATTAATGGAACATCTACAACATTGCAGTGTAAATATGCCAGATTATAGCAAGAATAGCTCATTTATAGCTAATTTCCATCTGTAGTCCCTAGGCAGGTGACACCACAGCAAAAACAACAATAACAAGTGACTATAGCAATACACACTAAAAGTGTCCACAAGTCTGTTTTTCCTTTAGCCAGTTTCAAATGTGATTTGAAAGTGGCCAATGTTGAAGTCTCTCTTATCGATAATGTAGAATCTAATCCAGAGGGAAAAAAAATCTGATTATGTACAAGTTAAGTAAAAAAAAGATAAGCACAGACATAATTTAGCTCCTCCTACATAGATAAAAATGACATTTGAAGCATGCGGGATAATGCCAGGTCATGCATAAAGGGCACTCAGAATTAGTGAGGAAAGTGCTGCTTTAAGTACAGTAATGCATAGCTTTTAGCAACTCACCTCTGCTGAGCACCTCCTCCGGGCTTACCATAAATATCAGCTGCTCTGTCATTTTAACTGTGTTTAACTCTCGGCTCCTCTAATAATTACTGCATCAAACCAGTTAACTTGGAACACAAGCAGCTCCATAATATGTAGTGTTAAATCATGTTAGGTTTGGACAAACACTGAGGAGGCACACTGTAGATGTGTTATGTTCTATATGTTTTACATATAGACAAGGGGTTGGAAGATTTGTAACAAATGTAGTTTAATGTGAGGCAAACCAAAGACATGGGATTAGGATGCTAATTGGTAAAAGAAATTCTGGAGATTTGTTCAATCAGGACTTAGTATATTAATAACCTAGTGTCTAACCTGTGACTATAGTGGGGATTGGATGACGCTGGTGTGACAGAAAACATGGAGGGTCTGGAGACTGTGACTCAGCACATCTGGTCCCTTCAAACAGAAACAGATATGGCAAGGCCCTGTGCATGTGTGACAGTGTGCAATAACATTACTCACAGAAATATGCTTTAACAACAACAAACAGATGTGCCCAATGTAAAGTGCGAACACACAAACAGCTTGCTATGTTTTCCTATGTGTCTTTTATGGAAGCAATATGTATGCGTAGGTTTTTTTAGATGGAGGGTCCAAAACTTTCCTGTCTCTATGGAGATTTTGTTGTTTTAACTTGAGTGTTCCACAATCACCACGGCGACAAGCAGGTGACACCGTGAAATCAAGTATTTTTTGGCAATAAAAACATTTGTAATTGAATAAATGAAAGATTGATACGTTCACACCACACTGTAGAAAATTCCAGGCAATAACATTTTTATGTGACAAGCAAGTGATGGACCCTCTAACTGATAACAAATGTCAAATGCTGTAACATAACAAAGGAGCCAGATTGAGTCAGTCAATATTTGGTGTGTTGATGCTTGGAACTAGCCAAAAGTCAATGAAACATCAATGAAACAGTGCAGTAGCATGCGGTGACTTTTATGGGTAGGCTATCAGACTTGGGGTGGACAGTAATATTTAGTCGATAGCAATTTAATAACATAACTTTTTATTCATACTACATTGCAAAGTAGTATATAGTAGCCCTGGCATTTTGCACCTACAAGCGGCCCCGTACCTGTAGACCGTGGAACGGGGGGTGTCTTAGGTCTGACAACGCCACACATGAAGCATTTATACATTAAGCATTTATGGACACGCACAATACCATACATTATGCTCTATATTTTTTATTTGTATTTAAATTTACAAAGTCTGAAATAAAAAGCTGATGAATGAAAAGAAGCAGAAACGTTTTTTGTTCCACCATCAACAATGCATTCACAAGCACGTTTTAGCACATTTCTTATTGATTTCCATTATCTTACAAAAACAACAATATTTCTGTATACATTTCCTGATATTTATTAATATTTCCTGACATTTCATTAAAAAACTCAGAGATTTCAGAACATTTTTTTACTTGCATTTTACACCATCACAATGATTCATAACTTTTCTGTGCTTTGGATGTTGTTAAATTATTCACTACAATGAACAGTGTGACAATGTGCCTCTCTGTGCTTGTGCATGTTGGTGGATTGATGGCTCTGTGTATAGCTCAGTCAAGGGTTGTACAGAAATCTGCTCACTGGTGGAAATATTGGTCCGATTCCAAAGGGCCAGGAGTACATCAGACATATGGCAAAACAGCTGCTGCTCCTCCAAAGATAAGCACAACTCTCCATCACTGCATGTGACACTTCCATCTCCATAGGCCTTTCAGCGAGTGTCGCAATATATCTGCTCCCTCCACCGAAAAGGCCCATGGGGTGCACTGGAAAACACAGTAGTGCATTTTACCCAGACAATTACTTTTGTTTAGTTTTCTACCTCAACACTTGGGCGATATGACAATAAGAATTGATGTGGTGAGATCTGCTATTTTGGTGATTGTATTTTGATTCAATGCTTCCCTGTTCATCGGCGTGCTCAAAAACAAAAGAAAAGAAAAGATTAGGATTAGAAAATAAATAGGATTGTGGAAATCTTGGCTGCTGGAAAAAACAGGGACGAAATAAAGAGAAAATTGAGACTTTTTCCACAATGTAAATATATGTATTTATGTAAAATGTATGTTTCAAAGGTTGTCATCTGGCAAGTGGTTTTGAAATGAACACATTTCAACTTCCATTTGAAAGTCATTCCTACTGAATATGGTTTAATGATCTCAACAACCCAAGCTGAGAGTGACACTGCTAGAGTTATAAGCAAAACAAGGCTATGGCTAGTTTCAGTTATAACTCCTCCCTTTTGGGCAGGTTTCATTTTAGCTCAAGAGGGTACAAATACTGGCTGCTCTAACCATTTTCTTTCTCTTGGTGGCAATGCTCCTTTAAGATGATCGCCAACTACCATAAAACAATCAAAAGAAGACAGACTTTTCCTTCAGATTGAAAATTACTTGTAGATGGAAGTCAAGACGTCTTGATTTCTAAAACATTGTCCAGATGACTACCTTTGAAACCTCTTCTATGTCAGTTAGGAGTTTTCTTTCAGCCGACTGAACAGATTTTACAGTGTACAGACTTGAGCATAGAGTGAAGGGGCAAAAAAAATAGGCAGGTGATGCAAGCCGGTGAATGAGAGGAAGTGGCAGCATCAGAACGGAAGCATCCCACAATAGGTATCCCGGGGGAGATGGGTGCCCCGCGGGAATAATGTGATCATCTCAAGTGTGAGCGTGTCGCGGTGGGTGGTGCCCGGATGAACTATCACACAGTTTATTTATGACGGCACCCTGCTGACAAAGACACACACTCAAAACAACCTGCTTTTCTCTTCAGTCATCTCCACACTCCACTTTCCAAGCATCTCTCTCACATCCCAAACTGGAAATGTAGCTGTGGTTTGGGATTTTTATCTTTTGAATGCCTGCACATTGGTCATCAATGTTGCAAGTTGGATTGTTGTAGCACAGGTTTCAATGGTAGTCATCTGGACAAGGTTACTAGGTCAAGCAGTTTTAGGTCACAATATATTTGTAAGGGCATGATTTTGACAACTTTAGAAGCAGAATAAAGCGATTTCATTTTAATGCCTGTTAAAGAAAACCTAGATGTAACATACTTTTAAAGGGCCCATATTACGTCTTTTTCAGATTTTTTTCCTATTACGTTGTTTCCTCATTAAAAGCATACCTGGAGTTGTGTTTCATTTCATTCACACATGTTTAACGCATAAACTCTGAATATTTAGGCTGAGTTCTTCTCTCAAACAGAAAACACTGTGATTTCATGTGGTAATACAGGAAGTGTTCCGCTGTGTTCCGCTCTATAGACTTTCATTAGAATCATTTTGATAATTTCAGCCCTGGAATTGCCAATCGCTACTGATCTTGAAAACTACTGGGAAAATGTGTGAATTAAACAAAACACAACTCCAGGTATGTTTTTGAGGAGGTAACAGCATTCTGACTTGGATTAAAGCTCACAAGAGTCAATGTTATGGAAGATAAGACCTTGAAAGTTTGATTTTATAAAGCAGGCCACACGTGAAGCAAATCTTTTGACAATAACAATGAAAATAAATTAATGATTTGGCTGTTTCATCATTGTGCCAACAATTTAGAATAATTATAAAATTGTAAAAAAATGTTTGTACTTTTTGTACAATAGTGGTGTCTTGGGAGGCATCTGAGATATTTAGTGGTACTCTGAGAATGATGATGATGAAGTGCCAATCCAAAACCCAGATTAACTGATAGTGCAATACTTTTTTAAATCATTATGTGGCTAGATTACTGCACACTATACTATACTATGAATTCAAATGGCATGTTCAAAGTTTAAACACGAGTGCTTAAAGAAACAGGTGTCTTGACTTCAGTGGAATGCCTAGGAAGTACATTCAGAGCATTTTTACTGTTGATTATCATTTATTTGAGGAGGCTGTTTGCTTTGATTCTAGCAGAAAAGCAACATAATGTCTGAATCAGAACAAATATAATATGAGCTTAGATGCAGCACTTGAACGAAACCCAAAAGGTCAAATCTTTATCACACAACATTGCTTTATTTAAAACACACTCGCATTTGTGTTTCTAAAGCTGCATGCATTACTCTGAGAGACAAAGATGAGCCTCTGTGCAATGTTAAATGCTTCTGTTAAGGCAAAAAAATCAGAAATATGAAATTATCAGGTCCTTTCAAAATGTGTTAGATATAAAATACGTATTCATTAGTGTGTATTCCTGTGATCTGTTGGCCTTTGCTTTCCAGCTTCAACACAATGCAGCAATAGTGGGCCCTTAACCCACGAGGACATTGCATTGGTTTGATGCCAAATGCACTTCTTGTATTTTCATTGCTGAACGCCTCTGCTAAGCTAATTTAAACAGCATATAAACAAATAGAGATCGGGATAGAAAGCCAAAATTGGACCGTGTGTGGCAAGATGCAAGATGCAAAAAAAAAAAAAAGTAAAATGGTAAAAAAGGTTTCTGATAAAAAGGGCTGTGGGTGTGTTTGTAATAAATATTAATTAAATAAATTAAAATGGCATCATTTGAAGAAAATAATCAAAATCGGCCCTAAATATTGGCTCAAAAATATTGGCAGAGCTTACTAGCTATTGGTTTCTCTGGATTCCACACAATTGGCATCAGCCATGAAAACCACCATATCAGTCAAACTATAATGTCAGAATACTTTGGAATGAATGATAACTCATCTTAAAATCTGGTTAACATCAGGCTTATGAGTTGTAACGACATAGCTCTATAGCTGCACTACTACTGCAGCCTACTGGGTTCAATCACGGCCACTGCGTGACCCAGAGAACTGGCCATGGTCCAATTGATTGGGAATTGTCTGCTCATGGCATAGTAACATAGAGGAATAAGAGGTGGGAATGAAAAGTGTTTTATTCAATTTCAGCTTTGAGCCAGGACTCGGAGAACTGTTGTGTGTGTCGCCTAGCAACTGTGATACTCTGATACAGAAGTGCTGCGAGTGTAGTGAAAAATACTCCCACAATCCTCCTCTTCATTCAGGACTGTGTGTTCTTGCCTGTCTGCACTTACAGTGCATACAGAGGGGCAATTCTAATTAAACACTAATTGGAGAACATAGTTGCTTGTATCTTGTCCTTTCCGTCATTACCCAAAGCTCACCATAGGTGAGGGTAGGAACGTAGATTGACTGGGAAATCAAGAGCTTTGCCTTTTGGCTCAGCTCCCTCTTCACCACAACGATCCGGTACAGTGACTGCATAGAGCCGCTGCTCCTACACGTCGAGAGGAGCCAGCTGAGGTTCCGGATGCCTCCTGGATGCCTCAGGAGGTCTTCCGGGCATGTCCCACCAGGAGGAGGCCTCAGGGAAACCCCAGGACATGCTGGAGGGACTATGTCTCCCGGCTGACTTGGGAACGGCTTGGGGTACCCCCGGAGGAGCTGGAGGAAGTGTCCAGGGTGAAGGAAGTCTGGGAGTCCCTGCTTAAACTGTTGCCCCCGCGACCCGGCCCCAGATAAGCAGAAGAAAATGGATGGATGGAGAAGATCGTGTTTTAGATTCATTCCAAAGTATTCTGACATTATAGTTTCACTGATATGGTGTTTTTTTATGGCCGATGCCAATTGTGTGGAATCCAGAGAAACCAATGGCTGATAAGCCAATATTTTTGGGGCATAAGGGGCATACGGGAGTTGGTACAATATGTTTATGATAGTTTATTTTGTAGAAACCATATAGAACTGAACACTGAAATCATGATGCTTTTTGTCTCAGGTTAACTGGGTACTTAAAGCACTCTAGTCTGAAATGTTGAATCTGTTAAAGTTTGTGGGGAGTACTTTTAATGTTTCTAAAATTTTTCCTTTAGACAAGCTCTTCACCATACATTTATTCTTTGCCTAAGGGACAGTTTGGACTTACAAACAGTGGCTATCGGTGCTTTGCAGCTGATGTCATCAACATTCTCTGGGGGTGTGATGCTAACTGTAAGCAATGCTGCAACTCCCTCTTTATAATAATAACAATTTTATATATATATTTTTAGGTTTCATTTGCATTACTTTTTCTGTTATGGACACCTTTTTGATCACTCATGGTGCTTTGTTTTGACTTCTTAATTTCTATAGTAATTATTGTACTTTTTCTATGCTTTTTTAAACAACCATGAACTGTAGTGTAGAGCGGCCCATATTTTGTATCGGGATTGTGAAAGGGGGGGATTTTATACAGTGCTTTTTGATCCTCTGGCGATTTCTTCCCTTGAGTGGTGACATGAAGAGATCACAGCCACAGTTGTGACAGAGACTCTACCTCAGGGATAAAAGGCTGGATTAGATTAGGTCAAGCACTGGTGACTGAATATTTCACTGAGCCTTGCCATTCATTGAGAACCCAGAGTATCTAGACATGTGACAGGGTGTGACCTTTCTGACCAATAACACGGCAGCAATGTGGAACTGCTCTTTGCCTGTTGCTACAAATGTTCAAGAGATTTCTGCACTTTTCCAGTGAATGTACCATACCATGCACAAGTATAAGAATGATTCAAAGAAGTAAAAAGAAGAAATGGAGATACATTTCCACAAGCCATATTGCTAACTTGTAATGGCTCAGTTATACATGTTATGGTATTTCGGTGTATACTCAAACATTTTATAGTTTTGGGGGTACACGCAGAAAAATAAACAATCAGTCAATCTAGAAGTAATCATTTGTTCCATCTGTGGGTTTCAAGTGATGGGCATAATTGATTACCTGACCTGCCAGAACCACACAGTTTGACAAAACAGGTGGATTAGCCAGTCAGGGAGACTCATGGTACATCTGTATCAAAACAAATATGGCTGCTTACCACCAAAAAGAAAGGAAAGAAATGGGACTGGGACTGAAAGGGACTGAAAAACATCACAGTTTTCTGCAGATTTAATGAAGGATACACTAAGCTCTGTTAATGTGAAGTCAGGATCATTTTATTTGGTTCAAATAAATAGGTGACCAATGAGCTCCTTCATTTCACATGTGCCACAGAAATAAACTAATTTAATTGCATGGCCATGTCTGAATCTGGCTCGAGGTGCAGCAGAGGGAGCGGTGACCAGACTGATGTCCCTCTGTAACAAAGACAACATGTAACAATGTAACATGTCATTTTGGACTGTTATCACCACTACTACTTGTAGTGTGTTAAAGGTCCCATGGCATGAAATTTTCACTTTCTGAGGTTTTTGAACCTTAATGTGAGAGTGTTTCCAGGCTCGGATGTCCTTTATCCGAGCCTCCGAACCTCTGAAACAGCAGTGGTTTAATTTTATTTTCTGTGGAAATGTGTTTTTTTTAAATGGAATGCGTCTCATATCTTCTTCCACGCTTAAAACACGGAAGTGGGGCCAGCGCACCGCTAATCCAGGAAACATTTATTTGGCTACAACCCACCCGCTGCACTGGCCTGTCTCTGTCCTCCTCATTTGCATTCAAGCAACAACGCTTAGAATAAAGCTTTTCAGAGACATATTTATGACTCTGACTGTCTTCAGGACGCTCTCTCATGCACTGATGCTTGATTTTGGAGAAGGATTCATATACAGTATTAGGGAAGCACTAACGCGCCATATAAAAGCATCAAGAAGTACCATGTCATGCGATCTTTAAGGACTGTATTGTTTAAAGGAATATTAATGTTTTTACAATTTGAAAATAATTTCATTAATAAAACAAGGTCATTAACTCACCCATTGTACTTTGGTGTCATTTGGAGCATTTCCGGAGATTTTATAGTTTAGCGATATCCATAACGTGAGTGCTCGGGGCAGGCGATTGCAGTCACCAAATAACACAAACTTTAGCACTTTTCAAATCACAGAAGCTCAATGTTAGTCTCCACTTTCGCTGGAGTCAAAAGTGGCCTGTAATCCGATATCCAGCCATGTTTTCATTGGATGACCAGGACAGTGCACATGCGCGCATTCACACCTGATTTGCAGATAACACGACGCTCTCAGCTCTCGGTTACAGTCATAAACATCTCCACTTGAGAAAACCCGAAATGGTGCGAACATGCATGTATCCTGGTTGTGAAAACCAAATGACAGCTTGGACAAAGTTGAGTTTTCACAGGCTTCCTCGTCACTATCCGGAGTTATTGCTGTGGCTAGTTGCTTTGAGAATGGACCCAAACAAGAAAACATGGATTACAGGCCACTTTTGACTTCAGCGAAAGTGGAGACTAACATTGAGCTTCTGTGATTTGAAAAGTGCTAAAGTTTGTGTTATTTGGTGACTGCAATCGCCTCATGTTACGGATATCGCTAAACTACTAAATCTCCGGAAATGCTCCAAATGACACCAAAGTACTATGGGTGGGTTAATGACGTTGTTTTATTAATGAAATAATGTTCAGATTGTAAAAACGTTAATATTCCTTTAAGGCACACATGGTTTAGCATAATTGTCAATGCCTCCCAAACTATAATAGACATAAAATTTCAAATGATATTATGATGTGTTCTTTCCCAGGATACAAAACACAAAATATAATCTTCTCTGTCAGGACTGGAAATTGGTGCAATCACCAACTTAATAGAGGCTGGAGCATAGGCAAAACAATATGTGGGCGTAATAGAAGAGGCTGGCCAGCATAAAAGCTCTCAGTGTGGCCTCAAAAACACCATTTTCTCTTATCACTGAGCAAATGAAACATATATCTGTGCATGCAGATATGCCCCGTCTCCAGCCTTTGCAAGAAAAGAGTTACAAATGTGTAATCCTGAAGCAGGTGCCATATTTGTTATGCTCTGGACACCTGCAGGTTCTCCTCTCATACACGATTTTTCAGCCGCTGCCTCTCTGTGGTTTTCAGGCTCACTGGAGGCATTCCAATACATCCATCAATTTGCCAAAGCAGTCTGTGTGAAGCATACGAGCTATTCCCTCTGGACCCTAACATCAACTAAGAGACAAACACACATGCAAGCTAACGGACATTCTAAGTAGTTGATTTCAGTGTCTTCACCTGCAGGATGTCTCTGAGGTGCAGCCCATTGTGTGGATTTGTCTGGTAGGATCCCCTCCCACATAGTTTCATAAGGGCTGTGCTGTGAGGCACAAATGTGAACTGATTATAGAGCAGCCTCAGACCAATAATCTTCTTGTCTGTAAGACATGCCACATAGTTTATTCTCTCCAAGAATATCAAAAACCGAAATGTGACGTTCACGTGAAATGCCCTATTCTACTGCATGACACTGCTGTCAATCAAATAACAGTCTATCATTATTTAAGTAGAGTTTGACCACCTGCAAGTTTAAGTTCACAGCCACAGCCATCCAAGTGCAAAGTGGCATTGTGTCGTTGAGCAAACACCAAGGGAGAAGTGAAAACTTCCTTCATTGTCTTTTTAAGAAAAAAGCTATTAATTCCAGACCTTGCTGGGTGATTATTGTCTAATCTTAGTAGAATCTGCCATTCTAATGTTCTTGTTGATTTATGATTTAGTTAAGATTCCTTCATCAAAGAAATTCGTAATTATATTAGTGGAAATGTCTTTAATAATTGTACACAATAAGGCATCACTGGAATACCTTCTTTTGTGCCTCTACTGTATAAAATGTGGGTTTTGTCCAAGATGGCAGCATTCCCGTGAGTGTAGAGAATTCAGTGGAAAACAACAGGCCTGTGTGCTGGATGCAGGTGATGAGACAGGAGTAATTAAAAGGTGCTAAAATGGAAGCTCTCAATCTGCTGACGCTGGCGACAATAGTTTCTTTCAGGGCTGAACGCTCTGCCGTGCTCCGCTCCTGTGATTGACGTTGGAGATAAGGAGAATGTTGTTTTTGCATATATTTGACAGATACGGCACTGTTCTTCCTACATAGTGATCTAATCTGTGTCCTCTCCCCTCTCTTGTCCCTCACTTCTTCTGCCTCTCTTGCTGTCCATCTGCCCCCTTATTTTCTCTTCTTGGGGACTCCAGTGATGGCTTCAAAAGGCAAAGTCCGAGGTGAGTGGTGGCTGTAGTTTGCTGCTCTCACTGTGATGTAGCAAACTCAAGCTCTGCCTATAGTATTAGAGCGGCTTCATGGACTTGTGCTTTCATAGTACCATTTACATTGATCAGACATAACATTATTGAACTATAGCATTAAATAGAAATGCATTTGGATTATTTGGTTTGCATTTAAGGCAGGTGGCTGTAATGTTATGCCTGATCTGTCTAGTTTGCTCCCATGTTTTTTTGCCTTCTCATTCTGTGTACGTCAATAGTAAGCCATTGTGCCGCTTGGATGTTTTGGTTGGATTACATGAGAACATGGCATTATTTCAATTTAGGCATTACGTTATTGGTGTGTTTTTTTGTTTTTTTTTGTTTTTGTTTTTTGTTACCATTTTGTAAAGTAAAAACTTTTGCAGCTATGAGCAATGAGTACGCACTGCTCATTTTTATTGATGCACATATTATCTCTCACACACATACACACACACACCCACATATATGTTAAAGGGATATGCCACCCCCAGGTCAAATTTGGGCATCTCCCCACAGTCCAGAGACCAAAAGTAAGTGGTGGAAAGCGTTTTCCTGCTCACCCAGCCATTGTCCGAGTCTGTCGCCACTGACCGCCGCGGTATCTGGTGCTCCTCCGCCTTAGACTGGAGTCTAACGTCGCCAGAGAAAGATTTCGGCCAAAAGGAATCACGCAGCACGCTGCCAGGGGAATCCCAGTTACGCACCGGGAAGGGAGTTCCCCTGTTGCACAACGTGGTGTGTGATACGGCTGTATTCTTCCGCACTGGAAAATAGTTCCCACCCAAAATGACCAAGGCAAGCTCTCCGTGTTGATTTGCACATTTATTTGCACTCGATATGAATGCGCACTACACAGAAAGTAATTGGGAAACGCATCGAGCAAATTAATTCCTTTTGGCCGAAATCTTTCTCTGGCGACGTTAGACTCCAGTCTAACGCGGAGTAGCACCAGATACCGCGGCGGTCAGTGGCGACAGACTCGGACAATGGCTGGGTGAGCAGGAAAACGCTTTCCACCACTTATTTTAGTCTCTGGACTGTGGGGAGATGCCCAAATTTGACCTGGGGGTGGCATATCCCTTTAAGAGTGCAACAATACCGTTTTCCCATGATTCAGTACATAGCTTGATACATGGATCACAATATCGATTCGATTTTAACATTTTAAGATGTAAAATAAAATTCTCATAATTTTTTCTGCTAATGAGTATAATATACTGGTAATAACAATATGGTATTAATGAAACAATACATACATTACACACAATACATCACAGTACAACTACCTTAAAGTTATAGTTTATATGTGAAGTGTTTTAGTTCATTTGGTTCAGTGATTCACAGCACAGAATTTTTATTCAGTGAAAATAAGAACAGTGCTTTCTCAGGCTATTTTATATTTTATAATCTAGCCAGTCTACTCTTAATATAGACTCTAGGGGACTTACACTATCAGACTTTGGCTTTTTTGATAATGATTTGATGATTTTCTTTCCTCTTGAGTCTGTCTCTCCTCTCACTGCGTGCACACGCCTGTGTCCACGTGGCTGTGCCTCCTCCAGCAGAGACAGGCAGAGGCTCCTCCTGTGCTCTTAACAGATACACTGCACTCTCCTGTCCTCTTTCTGGACACTAAAACTATGTTCTGAATGCCTATTTTGCTGTATTTACATATGTGGTGTTATTTTTTTTATTTTTTTTACTGATTTGAATGGAATTTAAATTTTAATTGTCATTTCAGTATGTGATTTCAGCAGCTGGTCAAAGATAAAATGCCTGCTTTAAATAAAATCATTGTGAATAGTCGACTATTTAAATGCTCCCTAACAGAGTAATAGCCCAGTATCAAGAAAATACAGGACCAAATAAAAGCCATTTATCAGACTGCTGCCTCCATTTAGATAAAGCATTTTGTGGTGTATCCTTTTTCTAATAGTCAGCAACACAATTCATCATGTAAATGTTCTTTTCACAGTTAAAATCCATACACTTTTCTGCGCTTAGACTCCAATCACTCCCTCGGGACAATGCTGCCTTTCCATTTAGTTATTTACGATTGCTACATACCTGTTTTCCGTGTGTTTAGCCTTGGGAGGCATTTCTGACTTGTTTATTTGGGGAATTTGGATAATGGTTTTCTTCCGTTGGGGAACCTTACCAGCAACACCTGTTCAATACTCGGGTTGGAAATGTCTGGCATAGCATTGTCATTACTGGCATAAGATGGTGTGTTTGAAAAAGTGTGCCCCCGGTGTATGCGTCAGTTGGTTTATCACTTGTATCAAAACATTTCAATTGTGAGATAAGATCGGTCTTTCAAATGCAAATGTTTCGAGGCTGTCTAGATACAGCTGTGTTGACCTCTGAGCTTGTTAAAGGCTATGCTATCCCAGTTATCATGCTTTTTTTTATCTCCCCACCATGCTATAGGAAATCCATTGCACTCTTAATAGGGGGACAGAGGACGTGAAGATCACAGTCAAGCACACATCTGCCTCCTGCTCCTTGTAATGAGGCAACTGGAAGGAAAACATAAGTGAGATAAGACTTGTGTGGCAGGTCGTGGGCAGATAAACGGTGCTCCCCTCAAAGCATCACTGTATCACAGTGCACGAACACAGCTCTGCAGGTGGCGAATCGGGTGAACTGATTTTATAATGCGCCAAAATTGTGATGATGATTCACAATTTGTGTCTGTGTGTCTCTGTGTGTCTGTCTGTGTGTGTGCGTGCATGCTCACAGTCCAGGGTTTAGCTTGGCCAGTTTTAGACAAAAACTAGACAATTGAATACAATTTTTTTAGACTAAATTGTTTTTTTTACTTATTGATATTTATTGGGTTTGCTAATGGTGAGTACTGTGACACTTTATTTGGGCAAACAAGAAGCAAATAGAACAAAAAAAAAACAAAAAAAACAATCAAAGTCTTACATAACATAATATTGTGTAAAATTGATCAGCTTTAAGCCATGTTAAAAGTCTACCTGGACGACTGAGGGACTTTTCACGCATTTTAAGCCATGTTATAATGATGTTACCTCATCAAAAACATACGTGAAGTGTTTTGTTTCATTCACACATGTTTGAGTAACCCTTTATTATGATTCTGTCTACATCTCCAAAACTTAAAATCCTCTGCTCCACCTTGTAGTGGTACTTTTCATGTTAAAGGGACAGTGTGTAGGATTGGTCGTGCATTGATGGATGGTGGGTATTGCAATTCCGGTTCTAGCTATGGCAGACCTCGAGGGTCACCCAGGCGCGACGTAACACGGACAGCTCGGCGTACCCGGAGGTGGGTTAACCGGCAGCCGCGCACGAATCGCGCGCACGCGTGAAGCGCACCTGGCGCTGTGCGCGGATGGGGGGAATCGGGAACCGGACCGCGGAGGGCGGTCTGAACCCGGGGTGCGGGCCCGCGCTGCAACAAAGCCCCTGCCGCGGTAGGTACTATGTCCTTCTTCTTTTCCTCTTAGGTGAAGGTGCTTGCTCCTGTGATGCTTGTTGTTGTTTATCCAAACGCGTACTATCTCGTGTGAAAACCACGAGCCCTTGCCGACAACTACTGTACTGCGGCTCTCGTAATCAAAATGGCTGCCTCCACATGGGGAAGATCCCCCTTTTATGCGACTATATCTAACGAACAGAACAGAATACTTTGATTTCATGATGGAAGTGAAAAGGCTTGGAAAACTGTATTTTTGAATGGGTATCTTCAATTTTGGTAATTAACAGGTAAAAATCTTACACACTGTCCCTTTAACAGCCATTTTTTACCTTTAGTTCAAAGATAGCCAATTCTAGAGCTGAAATGATGCAAATGATTCTAGTGAAGGTGTATGGAGTTTAAAAACACAGTGGAACACTTCTTGTATTACCACATGACGACACAACAGCCTTTATGAATATGCACGGTTTGTGTGTGTTAAACATGTGCGAATGAAACAAAACACAACTCCAGGCATGTTTGTGATGAGGAAACATTATAACACAGATCAGAAAAGTATATAGTAGTAGGACATAACATAGGTCCTTTAATAATATGTAGTGTATATTGCAAAAGGGTTCTATTGCAAGATTCATGTCATTCTAAAAAGGTATTGTCAAGGCTCAAATCTCATAGCTGTTAAAGCAATATCATATTACTTAAAAATAATGAATGTAAGACTGTTTTATGTCAGTACAATAGGGCCTACATATTGCAATACTTTCTAGAATCCATAATTGTATCAGTCCCTATTCACAACAATGAAGCCAGTCCTATACACCTCCCATTCAGTATATTAAGTTTTACATATGGTTCTGATCTAATCCCATTATACAGTGACAGAGATGGATGCCCTGGACCCCACACAACCTAACATATACTCCTCCCATTTGGGTGCTTGTTAATACACTATTTTTGGAACGTATGGTCGTATAATGGCAGAAGTGATGGTATGTAAATGAGACTGAAAAAAGAGCTCATTAATGGCAATGCTGTTATACGGTACATGGGGCTCCACCCTGTCAAAATACACAAGCTGTCACAGAAGGGGAGATTGCTCACTAGAGTATGCAGCTTTTTATAGGTCAGTGAAAGAAACATTTGACTCAATTGGCAGTTTTAGATGCAGAAAATACTTGAAAAAATAAGCATTGTTTCAATGTATTGCAAACAGGTGATTATATTTAAAGGTTTTGCAGAGAAATCTTATATTAAGTACGTTAATGTATTGCAGAGGAGTTATGACTCAGTGCCCACAGTGAGACATTCTGGCTTAACATAAAAATAGATTTCTCACTTGGAAGATAAACAGGTGAAGGAAGTGGAGTAGGCCTGACCTCCCTGTGTTACTGTAGGTGTTCCTTCCAAACACATTCATGTGATGTTATGGAAAATTTGGTTCAAATCAGCAGCATTTAACCTATTTTTTTTAATGGTGCAGAAAACATAACCCAGTGAGTGTAATATTAAATAGCATTATAACATATAATAGTCAAATAAAGCACAAGTCCTGCAGGGTTAATGTTAGCATGAGTGCTCCTATTTTACTATGCTATTTTTTCTACAGTGATCTTTTATTCATAAGCATATTTAATAGACTTTTATAGTCCTCGCAGAGCAATGGCCTGGCTTGCAGTTTAAATGCAGTTCTCACACTCACGTGCCTCCCACTTGTCAAACCAGTTCCCCAAGACTTCTCTTTGATTATTCTGTCTTTTGGTCCAGTCTGAGTCTGGCTTTGAGCCCTGATCTGCAGTGTCAACCCAGACTTGGAAGTTGCGTGCCTCGATGGCGTTAGGCAAAATAAGTCCTGTCACTCACTGCATATGATAAAAGGTATTTTTAAGAGCAGAGCACTAGCCTGTGTACCCCCCGGGGCGAACGTCATTCCTCCGGATCACTGCCTAAACGAACAGTACTGTCAGCACATCAGTGCACATTAGAAAATCACACTGTGTCATGTTGATCCCAGAGCACGGAGGGTTTGATGCCAGTAGTGATTAGGGCTGATCCCCACGCCAGCGTCTTCCAATATCTGTTCAAGCATCAACAGAAATTTGGGATGAAAATACATGATATAATAAAAGTCAAAAATCTTTGAATTATTGATGATAATTATTGTCTGATTTCCAGTGTTGGGAAGTGACTAAGTGTAATACTTATACTAATACTTATTGAGTAATTGTATTCTGGTACAGTTACTCATTACTCATTTGGTGGTATTCAGAATACAGTTACTTTCCTAAAATTAAATTGCAATATTTGTTCAAAAATATCTGAGCAAACAGCGAGTAAATAATTATACTACATAAATGTTCCAAAATGATATAAAGCAACTCAATGTAAAAGCATTTAGAATACAGTGCCTTGATTGGACCGTGTAATGGAATACATTTTAAAGGTCCCATGACATGGTACTTCTTGATGCTTTTATATGGTGCCTTAATGGTTCCCTAATGAATCCTTCTTCAAAATCAAGACTCAGTGCATGAGAAAGACCCATGAACACAGGTAGAGTCAAAAAATATGTCTCTGAACACCTCATCACCTCATTATGGGCGTTCTTGCTTGAATGCAAATGAGAAGGACAGAGATAGGCCAGAGCAGCGGGTGGGGGGGTGGGGGGGGCAAACTCTCCGCTCTTTCCTCGTTTAGCAGTGCGCTGGCTCCACTTCCGCGTTTTATGCGCGAAGGAAGAAAGGAGAGGCGTTTCAATGAAAAAAAACACATTTTCACAGAAAATAAAATTAAACCACTGCTGTTTCAGAGGTCCAGAGGCTCGGATATCCAGACGGGAGGTGGAACTGCATTTGCATTTTTTCTTCAATGTGACGTCACATAGTTTCCTTGTTCAGAATTGCCCGTTTGAGCTGTCTTTTTTTCAAATGCAGAAAAGGATCGCAAATGCTCACTTTACGTTCAAAAACCTCAGAAAGTGAAAATTTCATGCCATGGGACCTTTAATGAAGGGTATTCATTCATTCATTAACTTGATACATTTTACAAGTACAGAAATCCCTCGTTTATTGTGGGGGTTAGGTTCCAGAAATAACCCGCAATAAGAGAAATCCGCAAAGTAGGACAACTTTATATTTTACAATTATTCTACGTGTTTTAAGGCTGTAAACGTCTCACCACACACATTATACGTTTTTCTCAGACTGGAATTAACCTTTTCTCACATTTCTCTCTCGTTTAAACACTCAAACTTTCATAGATTTTCAACAAAATGTATTAATAGGGAAGCGTGGGGGGAGACATGGCTCCGGAAGCCCCGCCGGATGCGCGGAGACATGAGTCACTGGATCCGCAGGAAGCACCACGCTCATCCAACGGCACTGCCACGTCCCGGGACATGACGCGCACCAACCCCTTGGAGAAGTGCGCAACACGTGCACCCCTCATCGTGGTCAAATCCGTGACAGAGCAGCACAACCGGCGCCGCGCGTACACCGGGGCTGTGGGCACGAGATCGAACCGCGGCGCCCGGACCGCGTCCTCTCAGCCCGAGCCACAAACCAGCCGCACGAAACCAGCAAAGAGCGGCACGTGGTGGTTTAATCCTGGTTTAGACCTGGTCTAGTCCCGGTTTAGTTCAGGTCTAGACCTGGTCCAGTCCTGGTTTAGTCCAGGTCCAGTCCAGGTTTAGACCTGGTTTAGACCTGGTCTAGACCTGGTTTAGTTCTGGTCTAGACCTGGTTTAGTCCACGTTTAGTCCTGGTCTAGTCCTGGTCTAGTCCCGGTCTAGTCCCGGTCTGGTCCTGGTCTAGTTCCAGTCTAGTCCCAGTCCCCCCGCATCCCCCATCTATCAATCGGCAAAGGTCTACAGTCTCTTAGCCAATCAGGACGCAGAAAACAATGTTACACTATAAAAAAATGTTACACTATAAAAAGAATTGAAAAAAAAAAAAAAACAGCGAGGCCGCGAACAGTGAACCATGATAGAGCGAGGGACCACTGTATTCATGCCAACACTGCTGATTTCTTTAACATTGTACTCAGGAAGATATTTTGAAGTCAAAAATTTGTACCAAATTACAATGAAGTGAAAAACTATAAAGACACCCCCCTGTAAACAATGTAGTTGTAACATTTATTGTAGAGAATATAGAGACAAATCAATAGACAGTATAATACAAATCAAGACACAATGGGATACATGCTAAGTATTAACACAGTTTATGTAAGCCCTGTCTAACTTGTCCTATAATTTTCACTGCTATGTCTGATTGTAATCAATGAAATATTGTGTTTAGTATTACCCACATGTTTGATGTTGATGTCCAATACAGAGCAGTCCCACCAATCCCAGGTGCAATGCCAAGCCACTATCCCCATCTCATTTGATTCAGTTACTTCACTTTTTCTTAAAGGGACAGTGTGTAAGATTTTTACCCGTTAATTACCGAAATTGAAGATACCCATTCAAAAATACAGTGTTTTCCAAGCCTTTTCACTTCCATCATGAAATCAAAGTATTCTGTTGGACTTAGATATAGTCGCATAAAAGGGGTTTCTTCCCCATATAGAGGCAGCCATTTTGATTACGAGAGCCGCAGAAGGACATTTGGGCTCCGCCTTCGCCTTTTCTTTATACAGTAGTTGTCAAAGGGCTCGTGGTTTTCACACAACGAGATAGTACGCGTTTGGATAAACAACGACAAGCATGTTGCCAGATCACACTTACTCCGCACATACATCGCAGGAGCAAGCACATTCATCTAAGAGGAAAAGAAGAAGGACATAGTACCTACCGCGCCAGGGGCTTTGTTGCAGCGCGGGCCCGCACCTCGGGTTCAGACCGATCCCCCCCCTCCGCGGTCCGGTTCCCTATTCCCCCCACCCGCGCACAGCACCGGGTGCGCTTCACACGTGCGTGCGGTTCATGCGCGGCTGCCGGAACCCACCTCCGGGTACACCGAGCTCTCCGCGTTACGGCGTGCCCGGGTGACCCTCGAGGTCTGCCGTAGCTAGGACAGGAATTGCAGTACTCACCATCCACCAATGCACCATCAATCCTACACACTGGACCTTTAAAGATCCCATGAAATGGCACTTCTTGATGCTTTTATATGGTGCCTTAATGGTTCACTTATACTGTAAATGAATCCTTCTTCAAAATCAACATTCAGTGCATGAGAAATACATGTGTACACAGTCAGAGTCATTTTCTCTCTATCTGAACAGCTCATTCTGGACCTTGTTGCTTGAATGCAAATGAGAAGGACACAGAGATAGGCTTAGAGTGGGTGGGGGGAGCCCCACCCGCTCCTCGGCGCCGATGGGAGACAGCGCTGCGCTGTCTCCCCTCTTCTGTGTTTCAAGCACGAAGAGGCAGAGATGAGAGGCTTTTCAATGAAAAAAACACATTTTCACAGAAAATAAAATTAAACCACTGCTCTTTCAGAGATCCAGAGGGTCAGGTAAAGGACTTCTGAGCCTAGAAACACTCGCACGTGCCTCCAGGCAAATAAAAAAACGCATTTTGCATTGCATAGCTCCTTCGCGGTCCAAACTCTCTGGGCGTGATTTCCAGAGACAGGGGGTGGACACCCAGACAGGGGTGGAACTGCATTTGCATTTCTTTTTTTGAGCTGACGTCAACAAGGTGCCTTGTCCAGAATCACCCGTTTGGGTTGTTTTTTTTTCAAACGCAGAAAAGGACTGCAAATGCTCAGTTTTGACATTTCACAACTTTTAGCCATGGGGGGAGGGGGGGCCTAAACAGGGTAGGGGAGCTCACATTAACGTTCAAAAAACTCAGAAAGTGAACATTTCATGCCATGGGGCCTTTAGATAATTAACGGCACAGATTTGATAACAAGCCATAAATATTTTGTACCAACCACAACTACACAATGTCACTTCTTAAAATAGTGACAGTATTTATTTTAGAAAGAAAAATGTCTTCCTCAATTGATCCATAAAGCCTCTACAGCTGTAGTTTGTGTTTCACAGTGACATCTATGTACGGCTTGAATTCACAGACTGTTTACTGTCATGTTCCAGCCAAACAACAGTAGATATACAGTATGTCACTATATTTTATTCACAACACAATGATTATGCACACGCACTGTCTGCATAAACATACCTCAGGCTAAAAGTACATAAAGAAGTGACTTACACAGAGCTTATGTCTGTTGAAAATTGGAATGCATCTTCTTTTTATCGCTGCTGAGAAGTCTAGTCATGCGAGACAGTTTTCCTTGTGGCAAAACATTTAAGATATTGCTTTCTCATTCCTCTGCCCTCACTGATCCTGCATTTTCAATTCCATGTTTTCAAAAATGTGTTCTTGTGTCCTCACCTAACTTGTCTTTGCTTTGGGCTCCTCTTGCTCACAGCGGCTGGTGTGGTGAAAACATGCTATGAAGTATTTATGAAGGCAGGGTTTACTTGTGTCATGAAAGTCTGAAAGTTCTGCTCTGGTGGAGGGGGGGCTGGGCAGCCATTGGATCTTTTTTGGATAATACGAAAATAAGTTTATTTAGAATAGAATAGAATGCCTTTTATTGTCACTATTCATATGTACAATTTACATTATACATACTCACAATGAGACTGAAAGCATCTCACTTCAGTGCAGACATTTAAGTACGATATATACAACACAGCAGGATATTTACAACACAGTATAGGAAAAAAAATAGTGCAAAAAAATTAGTCCTATACAAGCAGGTACTACACCAGCTTATTGCAAGTCTTGCTCAGATATTGCAGTAGGGGTGGCACATACAACCATATACACACACTTGAGAGTCTCTACGTTGTAGTATTTGGCCTTTAAATGGGCGTAGTTAGATCACTGAAATACAAGAGAAATCGAACTAATGCATGCTAATTCATTCATTCATTCATTCATTTTCTTCCGCTTTTCCATTTTCTGGGTCGCGGGGGCAGCAGTCCAAGCAGTGTTCTGCTGCCCAGAACACAATGCACCAGCCCCCATGAATTCTTCCGCGGGTGGTGGGTCCACAGGGACACAACGGGACTTGATGTATCTTCTGCCATGAGGGCTACCAATGTCCACAGACACTAAATGAATCCTTCTTCAAAATCAACACTCAGTGCATGAGAAACAGAGATAAGATGAGAAAGAGTCATAAATATCTCTCTCAAACTCTTTATTCTGGGCGTTGTTACTTGAATGCAAATTAGGAGAAAAGAGATGGCCAATAGTAGAGGGTGGGGGCGTGGCCAAACTCTCCGCTCAGAGCTCAGAGCCCACAGCTGATCCATTTCCTTGTTTTTGCACGGGGGAGAGATTTGAAGCGTTCCATTGAAAAATAAACACATTTCCACATAAAATAAAATTAAACCACTGCTGTTCAAAGGTCCAGAGGCTCAGATAAAGGACTTCCGAGCCTAGAAACACTCGGACGTGCCTCCAGGCAAATAAAAAAACGCATTTCGCATTGCCTAGCGCATTCGCAGTCCAAACTCTCTGGGCGTGATTTACAGAGACGCTGAGTACAGACAGACGGGGGTGGAACTGCATTTGCATTTCTTTTTTCGATCTGACGTCAATAAGGTGCCTTGTTCAAACTCGCCCGTTTGAGCTCCGATTTTTTGTAACACAGAAAAGGATCGCAAATGCTCAGTTTAGACATTTCACAACTTTTAACCATGGGGGGGGGGTAAACAGGGTAGGGGAGCTCACATTAACGTTCAAAAACCTCAGAAAGTGAAAATTTCATGCCATGGGACATTTAAAGCTCAGTGTTTTCGTACGTATTTGTTGTTTAAAGGATAATGCATTGATTGTATTGTTATTGGCCTTTAAACATCCCCTTGAGTACCTTTGCTTTGACATTTCTTCATTTCCTCATTTGGATTTGGTGTTAGCACTTCATCTACTGGCAGCAGAGAGAATTACCATGGGTGAATAAAACAAAAGCTAAGCAGAAAGATGCCAGGGCAAGCTAATATAAGATTGCAATTAGAATATACGTAACAGTGATGTCCGATATGCTCAGAACGAATCTGGATTTATGGTTTTAAAAACAGAAATGTGGACCTGCGGATTGCTACCTTTGACATCACAATCCTGGGAAATTTTAAACTGTGAAAAGCTAGCCAGCAATGTGCCCGGGCATGCTAATATAAGCTTGCAGTTATAATAAGCACAACATTGATGTCAGAAATGCTCAAAAACAACAATGTGGAAGTGCAGATTTCTACCTTTGACATCACAATCCTGAGCAGATTGAAACCGAGAGCATAAAAAGAGAGCACCTTCAAAGTTCAAAGTCAGTTTTATTGTCAAAAATGTACAGGTTGCACACACATGATTTGAAATTGCAGCGCTCTCTAGGCCCACAGTGAACATAAAACCTCTGATAAACAAGACAATAAACACAATGACTAAAACATCACATATACTCGTATCAAAGTAGAAAACAATAAACACAATGACTAAAACATCACATACACCCATATCAAAGTAGAAAACAATAAACACAATGACTAAAACATCATATATACCTTGTAAAGAAGATTAATTAAACAAGCGTAAATGAAACTAAATACAACTTCAGGCATGTTTTTAATGAGAAAAACTTTTGGTTAAAGCTCAAAAAAGTCCACTGTAGATAATATACACTGCCTGACAAAAGTATTTATTTATGAACTTTCATAATGATAACAAGACGTATTGGTAATGACAACAAATCAATTTATCGATATATTAAAGCAAATTTCATCATGTGTAAAGGCATAGTATTGTAAAAATGTAACAATATCAAGTTAAATAGTTTTTTCATCAAAATAACCACCTTTGGCCCTAATCACAGCTTTACAAATTCGAGGCATTCTGTCCCACAATTTTTCAAGATATCCATCCTCTATAGTTTTCCACTCATCCTGAAGACATTTCCACAGGTGTTTAACATTGGTCAGATTCCTGGAGCGCACTTTAATATCCAAATAATCCCACACTTTTTTCGATGGGTGACAGGTCAGGAGACTGGGGCATGTCATAACCTGCAGTCGATGACGCTGTTCACACGTCTCCAAATGACCCTTACACAGTTTGGACGAGTGCTTTGGGTCATTATCAGAGGTATCAGAGTTGAGAAATACACAATTGTTCTAATACTTTTGTCAGGCAGTGTATATCCTGTGCATTAATAGCATTGTCAGGGTGATAATATGTTTAGCTGTGTTGCACTTGGCCTCTACATGTTCGCACCTCTCTACACGTATCCACAGAGAAACAGCTGATGTCCCTGATGAGCCACTAGGGACATATTTGGACTGGGAGTTTGTTGTGGCAGAATCAGCAGCTGCCCACTCTCATTACTGTATGTAAATGACAACAGGCCTCTTATCGCCGTGCTCTGATGCAGCAGTGCAATTAACTTCAGATGCACATCACAAACGGGAGCACATAATGCAACAGCAGCCCCACCCACTTCAGGGTTCATTCATTCAGTTTCTCTTTAATGTAAAAACAACAGAACAGCAATGTGGCTGCTGGGTGATGTAATAATATGCAATAACAATGAGAATTTATTCAGTTTAATTCATCAAAGAAAAAAACTGAAAAAAGGAAAAACCATAATAAATGTCATAAATTAGTCTTTTAAGTTTTTTTTTTTTTTTTTTTTTTTTTTTTAGTTTTGAAATTATACATAACAAAAACAAACATCCCACACCCCACCCTTCTCTTCACATTCATCACACACACACAAAACTACCACCAGGCAAACAAACATTAACTGACAGTCAAGTCCAGTCCCATCAAGATGTCTTTTTAAGTTTGTTTAAATACAATTATGTTTTAAATACATTTTGTAATTATTTCATTTAGGCACTGTTTTCCATGATACATACTTTTCCTGCCATTGACACACTTCATTTTGGTCATTGAGCTCTGGCGTACACTTTACCAGACCCCCCAAGATTTCGCGGGCATTTTTTGTGATTGTTGCGGGCTAAAATGCCTGAATTTGCGGGAGCTTTTCCAAAAAGTTGCGATGAAAGTTGCGGTGCTTTTAAGGTTTTTGTTGCGATTTTGTTGCGGGAGGAAGTGAAGTTGTTGCGATAAATAGTTGCGATTTTCCCTTTTTGTAATTATTACTGACAAAGAATAATACAAAGACACAGAGATCACAGATATGGTCCTAAAACAACCTTACCAACATCGAAAATAAATTACTACTAGGAGGGGAACTGTTTCGCGCGGTCTTTTGCTGTTATTTTAGTGGGCAAATGGCGCCACAGACATGTTTCTTTGCCATTAGAAGCCGTGTCCCAGTTCCCAGAGCGCGCGGCTCGGAGCGTGGCCCGAAGGCCATGTGCGTCACACATTTCGACAGTACACCGGCGCAACGACTGCTGTCCCACTTCTTTTTTGTCCCATGCGCAGTTAACACGCGGTACGAAGACCGCAGTCATTAAGCGGTCCATGGACTGCAGTCAGGGCTGAGCAAGTGTGCACCTCCTTGACTGCAGTTTGAGCCCCCTTCGGGCCGCGCTCCGAGCTGTGCGCTCTGGGAACTGGGACACGGCCGCAGTTTTGTTTCGTCACACGGAAGTAAGGCAGAAGGAAGTTGGTCGGCGTTCAATACGTTGCCGATGACTGGTCAACATTAGTAAAAATTGCGGGAAAGTTGCGGTGATTGGTCAAAATTGCAACACCGCCCTGAATTCACGGGGATTGGCTGAAGTTGCGTTGAAGTTGCAAATCGCAACATCGCGAATTCCTGGAGGGTCTGACTTTACATTTATCATGCAGTGAATCATTATTTTGTTAGTATAAAACAATGTATTCCTTTGAATGTGCATAGATAATAATAATAATTGTGCATATTTCTGAACAGCTGCCATTTATCTTCTTAACTAATTGTTCATTGGTTCATTAAATGAGACCAAATATAGGAGACATCTGTAGCACGGCTCGTTCTGCCCTACAGTGTAAATTCCAATTAAATCACGGAAGGATTGATAACGTGAGCTCTTCTAATTATTTATTTGACTAATTGTTTCAGGAGCACAGTGGAACTTTAACTGTGAGCTGAAATATTAATACAATCAATTATTAACAGCTACAAATGCATTTTTAATCAGACACAATGTTCTGTTTGTAATTGTAAAACTCATACTTCAGCAAATAATGGTTTAAAAAAAAAAGTCTATGTAAATTATAGTACACTGGGCAAACTATAAACTACTATTATATTTCTTTATTTTTACTGTCTAAAAAGTACAATGTGGTCTTGTGTTGTAATTCTGTACGTTCTGTTCATCTATTAATGAATACTTGTGTCTCATCACAAAACCATAAACAAAGTGTTCTGAGCCCCTCCTGGTCAGTAATTGTAATTGTAATTGTAATTGTAATCTAAACTCTTGAAGCCAAAGCATCTTCACACACACACAGGCCACATACTGTGCTCTGCCGTTAGTCTGTGTTCCCACTGAAAACTACACACCCTTACCACACTGCAGTTAGCTCACTTCATTTGTGTTAATGATGTTGATAAAGCAGGTTGAGATTCAAGGTGAATTTAAACATGTCAGTGTGAGGTGCTAAAAAGGTCAGGAAGTGTGCACATGTTCCTGAGAAATGGGAGTCAGTGTGAAAAAGTTGAGGAACTTTTCACACAAAGACACAAATAGACATTAACTTTTCTCTGGTGCTATGCAAATTTCAAGTTCAATTAGTTTATAATATGATTATGTCTAGGGCTGCAACTAACGACTATTTTCTTATCGATTAATCTAACTACACATTTTTTTTCAATTAAACAGCTAATCTTCTGTTTTTTCGATTAATCTGTTAATTAAATGATAACATTTTATTACTTTTTATGGAGAAATTTGCTCAAAATTCTCCATAAAGATTCATAAAGGTTTTGTTGTTTTTATTGGTTAGACCAGGGGTCGGCAACCCGCGGCTCCGGAGCCGCATGCGGCTCTTTGATCCCTCTGATGCGGCTCAGTACAGTGGTCCCTTGTTTATCGCGGGGGTTACGTTGTAGAAATAACCCACGATAGGCGAAGTAGTCAACTTTATATTGCGTGTATAAATATGCAGGTATTTCACAGTTCCTCTGACCGAGGCGCCTGGCGCTGCTGCACTGCTGCGGGTTTTGTTGGGGAGAAAACTTGCAAACATACAGCACTTCAAAGCAGTGATGAACTGGGATCAAAAAACGGCCCTGGCATTTTGCACCTACAAGCGGCCCCGTAGACCGTGGAACGGGGGGGGGGTTCTACAGCTCTGCACCGTGCGCGCCGGTCACACGCCTCTGGGAGTCCGGCTGGATGCACAAGGGGTGCGGAGACATGAGTCACTGGATTCGTAGGAAACGGCTCTTTTTGGGTCTGTTGAAGCCAGTTCTGAGTCTGTCCCTGGTCTTCACATCCTTCCTCATGCTCCAGAGAAGGACACACTAGGGCTGAAAGCAGAGCCTGGTGCTGCTCAGACTGCTTCTCATTCAAACACAGAACTGTAGTGAGAATGCATCCGTGCGCTCTCAGGTGTCACACTGTTCGTGATCAAACATTTAAATAAATTTGGCAAACTGAACGCATTCTGTACTGTACAGGAGACACGGCATGGAGGAGAATGACTGACAAAGACAAAGGTCTACAGTCCCTTAGGATGCAGAACACAATGCGCGTTGATACACTAAAAAAAATCTGCGAAACTGCGAGGGTGCGAAAGGTGAACCTCGATATAACGAGGGACCACTGTATTTAAATAAATGTATTTTATTTTAGTTCGTTCATATTCAAAATGTAATTCTATGACACAAAGGCAAAAAAAAAAAAAAAGCAGTGTTATTTCATTTTAAATTTCAAAAGGGTTTTGTGGCTCCCAGTGTTTTCTTTACTGTGTGAAACGGGTCCAAATGGCTCTTTGAGTGGTAAAGGCCCCTGGGTTAGACTAATAAAAAGTTTTTTCTTAGAGCAACATTGCTGATTATGTTACTGTGTCATGCAAGACAGTTGTAGGATTCAAGACAAGGACATAAAATGCTGCTTAAGACAACAGGCTAATATACAGGCAGTAATACAGAGCTACAATTATGGACAGCCCGATGCGTGTTAACGTAAATGAACAGTGAGTACAGTCCAAGGTGCCTTGATTCCGTAGAGTCCACGGTGCGCCCGTACAGTCCACGGTGCGCCCATACAGTCCACGGTGCGCCCGTACAGACCACGGTGCGCCCGTACAGTGTGTGTCTTGCACATGCACTGCTGCTCTGTACAGCGCAGATGCTGAGAGAGCGCTTGTTCTTATTATTTCTGACTAATTAAAGACTCGCCTCTAAAGGCATCAACATGCTCTACAGGCGTTGACATATCCTTCGAGTTGATGTCGTCGATTACGTCAACGAATCTTTGCAGCTCTAATTATGTCATAGATGTCATCCACAGAGGCATTTCCCTATTGATACTTACTGCAGCTGATGATATCAAGATGTGAATCTAACTGAAAGCACTACACTATCTCCAACCTAAGCTAATCTGAGCTTTATTTTAACACAATCTGATCAGAAAGAGCTGACTTGGTTGGAGCTATAAAAGGTGAGATGATTTGTGTTATTAAACAAGTCTATCTCACATAAAATTACAGTCACAACCCATATTTTATTTAAAATCACCTAATCAGGACCATGAATGCTTGTATTGATCACAGGCTCCTGAAAATGTGTTGTTTAAATCAATTTTGTATTTTTTTTTTAGTTTTTAGACATTTTAAAACATTTTTGCCCCAGCATGATATCACTGGAAAGTATCGATGGATGACAATGAAATATCAGAAATGTTGAACATGATCATTTTAATGACACAAGAACTCAACCCATCTATATTTATTATTATTGGTGGTGCTGTCAGGTGATTAAAAAAAACAAAAAACAAATTCATTACAGGATTTGGAATTAATTAATCACATTTTAATCTCAAGTGTGTGAGAGAGAGAGAGAGCGAGGCAACCCACTTTGTTTTTTCTGTGTTCGTTTTGCTCATTCGTTTCCCAAATTCTGCAGGCGTGGTTTGGCGAAGTGCGCTCACGCTCGCACTATCACCGGTAATTCAAATCATGTCAGGCTGGAGCAGCTTCGGTGATCGGAAAATTCTTTTTGACAAAAGCTACAAATCACCGCGTTCTTGTTGATAGTCCCGTCTTCATTCTTTTTATAAATAAACTTGCTGTTCAAAGGCCCGAGCAGCAATTTGTTCACCTCACACCCCTGAGTTGAGTCCATGTCCAGTCTTTATTTGTTTGATTAGTGACTGCCAAGTTGCCTGCAGGTCATTCAATGGGCCAAATTTAAAATGCGCGCGCATTGAATTGCCACTCTTAATTAATTGTGTTAATTTTTGTAACGCTTTAATTTGCAATGTAATTAATTAATGTAATTAACGCGTTAAACTGACAGCCCTAATTATTGGTCCATAGAATGTTGTGATGTCATCTGTATAAAATGTTTTGTGTCTTTGTAGAGTATAGGAAGACATAGGGAAACAGTTCAATTGAAGTTTAGATGAAATTCCAATTATTATTATTTTTTATATATGTATTTTTAGATGTTTTCACTGATTTGTCTGTAAAAACTGCCTCTCCTCCATCATTCCTTCCATCCATTTTTCATCACATTAAACATTCGTGCGAGAGCAGGTGTCAAGGTTGTTCCGTGTCTCAAGGATTCTGACAGAATGCTCTTCCCGTTCTCATGATGAATTCAGAAAAGCTCTTGAGGAGATCGAACTGTTGACCTTGGGGGCGCTTGTTTTGCGATGGCGGGTGGGCCTTCGTGCCGCGCAGCCTGACACTGAATCAGTCAGCTAGAGTCCAGCTGCGTAGCACCTGTGTACATGCGGACACTAAGCGCTGGCAGCAAAGCTGTCATGTCTCATCGCGTCCTCGCCGTCTCATTCATGATCTCCTGAGTGGAAGTGCGTTTTGAGCAGTGGTACTCATGCCTCTGCTGTGGACACAAGTGTGGACGGGGATTAGATAGGCTTCACTGGTGATTAGGACAACATGTGTTAGTCATTTTCAATGGCCATGTTTAAGAAACACAGCAGTAATGTAACAATTTTATGTATCTTTTGTTTTATTTTGTTCACATGTAATTTAGGGTCCTTTCACATGTTTTGGTCCTAGTTTTGTAGACCTAAAGGACCCATATTATGCTATTTCTGATTCTGATGTTATAATGTTATTTAGTCATAAAGACAGACTCGGAGGTGTGTGTGTGTTTTTTCATTCACACAGCACAGAAACCCTGCATATTTAGAGTTCTTCACCCAAACTGAAAACACTGTGCTCCACTGTGTTCTTAAACATCTTCATTAAAATTATTTTGATATTTTTAGCACTGGAATCTATAGAACTAAAGATTAAAGGTACCTGTTAACATAAAAACTCCTGCTTCATGATATCACAAGGTGGAACAGAGCATTGACATTTGTAGACAGCCTATGGATTAATCAGACATGTGTGAATAAAAGAGAACACAATTTTCACAATTTTCATGAGGTAACAGCATTATACCATGGCTTGAAGCTCACACAGATCTATTTTGTGTAATATTGGACTTTTTAAAAAAAACACACTGTAGACTTAATGCAGACTTGGTTTGGTCCATTTCTTGTCCACATTTAGTTCTGGGTTTTGTCCCAGTTGAGTCATAATTTTGACGTGATGATTGTGAAGTGTGAACTCACCCTCACTGTGACAAAGAAACTCTCTGTTTGAGTCAGTTTAGTCATGCAACTATTCTTGTGTGAGTATATTTCATCATATTAGTATTTGACAGTCAATAGAAGGGTGCATCACACACACCAAAATTGGGACTAAAGACAGAACTAAATCCAGACTAGACGAGGGCAAAACCATGTCTCAGGTCTAAACTGGGGGAAAACCAGAATCAAATCAGAACAACTGTGAACCCACCTTAAATGAGATGTATGATAGTAGAACCTTCTTGCCACCCAATATGAAGAGTGCAAGTTTTATTCCTATGCCAGGGCTTTATGGGTAGAGTCACACTATGGAATCTAGTGGAAGCATCCTGAAAACGGTGGACCAAAATAAGAGGCATGATTTTCAATGCCGCTGACATTTGTTTTGATTATTCCTGAAGTTATTAGCCAGAAAGCCAGGTATTGGATTTGATTTTTGAGTTTACAATATTTGTGATAAAACTAATATTTCTATCAGTGACTCCATGGATAATTTTAGCTAGTATTTTGAAGAGAATAAAATGTGTATTGTTGGATTATATAGGGAGATAATGTATAAAGATCTATTTGGTTGGAATCATTTATAATACATGTTTGCCTACATTTGTTTCTTCCTGTGCATTGGTGTACAGTAAGAAACAATTAAATTAATAGATCTCTGATTAGAGAACTGTGTGTTAAATGGCTTGGACTAATCACATAAACATAATTTAATTGCAACTAAATAATTCTGAGGTAATTACATTGTGTCATAATGTAATTCATGCAGAGGAGGGTGTAGTTGACATGGTTTCCTACATGGTTAGACTGGGGTGCTATGATTGTGTGGAATCAAATTCACAGCTCTCGTCTAGAGGCTCCCTGGTAGACTCCTACAACTATGAAAAAGTGAGACAAAGGCAGGGAAAGAGCTACCTTCAGGGATCATCTCAGGAGTGAACTGGAAAAGACAGAGCAAGAAAGTGAAAGTAGGTGTTAGAAGAGAAGCGAGGGAAGACCTAAATTTAGACATGGAAATCAGGAGAGAACAGCTGCCTCCGGAGATACATTTAAATCAGGTCTGGGTGGCCGAGGGGGAGCGGCCAAGAGCCTACTCCACTGGCCAATTAGGCGCACACACAGGAGCAGAGCTCTAATATAACCATCATGGTACACCCTTTGGCCTTCACAGTCCCACTGGTGCTGTAGCAGCAGACTCCCGACCAGGACTAAAGCACAGGCTTCCCCAGACTAGAGTTAGAGGAGTTACAGGAGTTAGAGGCGAGCCTTAGCAGACTGAGAGAAGATGGGCTTTAGTGAACATAATGATCTTCAAACCCATTGAAGAAATGGATTTTATATGGACATTATCTATTTGGCCATTATTGTAGTTTTGCTATAAATTTTATATGATGTAGGAATCTACACTATACAGTGTACAAAAATGTCTTTTTCAAATAACTTTTTCAGAATATCTATCCAGTTTTCTGACTTGTGACAGGTCACCTTTTGTGCCAGTGCGTCGCCCAGTGAAGCTTTCCTCTGTCAATAAATCAGTGCTAATCCTGTGACTGTACTGTATACCACGGCTATAGTCCAATTAAACAGCCT
Organism: Paratrypauchen microcephalus; assembly: GCA_036785185.1. Classification (NCBI taxonomy): domain Eukaryota; kingdom Metazoa; phylum Chordata; class Actinopteri; order Gobiiformes; family Gobiidae; genus Paratrypauchen; species Paratrypauchen microcephalus. Next base: position 7,565,977 of record JAVJIX010000034.1, on the reverse strand, counting down.
TGTTGTACTACGACTGTAGCTCAGCCTAACAGTGCCTTGAGACTAAATATGGGAGATTGATGTTCAAGATGTCAATGGAAACTTACACTGCGACCACAACAGGATGCATCAATGGTTTTGACGTTTGTGTACCACAGTTAGTCAGAATAGTCTGCACACTGACAAGGAGGTCACTTACTAAGAGCTTCTATTGATGTTTTATAGGAACAAATCATTGGTCTCAATGTTGCCTAGAGTTTATTTTGCCACATGAACATACCAACTAACTTTTGCATCTCTATTATAGAGGCAGTCATGTGAAGTGTTTATCATAACTCATCACTTGTGTCTTGTTTAAACGTATGCGATGCCTGATGACTGTCTTCCTAAATAGCAACACTAGAATAATCATCTCAAATTATAGTTACATTTCTCCAGCAGATCACCTCAGCCACACTTGCTCTGCCCATTTGATTTTAACACTATTGTGACCATCACAAAGGGAATAAAATGCCTCATGCTGTGCTGCATGTTGCCGAGTGTGTCAGAGAGAAAAATGGGGGACAGTAAGTGATTTAAAAAGAGAATGTAATAAAGAGACCAAGGCCAGGCGCACTAGAACAGTAAATCATCTGCAGATCATGCTTCATGCAAAACTTTCATGAATAAAACATCCTTCCAGGCTCCCGTAGCAGAGATCCATTTTTCCAACATTTGCCGACTCCTCATGCTCTATCTGTGGCACGCATGATTAACCTCGGGAGGCCTTAATCAACAGTGGAAATGACCCGTGCTCCAGTCGTACCTGCGCTTTTCTCCTCCATCGGTGCATCTCTGCTCCTGGCAACTCGGCCAGTGTGCCAAGATTCACCAAGCAGTATGTGCATGTCTCCAGTCTATTGTGAGCAGATTTCAGTTAAAAATAGAACGAATCCAAATGAAATGTTATAGGATTTGAAGAGGTTAGGCCACCACAAAGGTATCTATCTATTTGTGCACAGGGTTAATGATGATGATAATAATATTGCATTGGATTTATATAGTACCTTTAAAGACACTCAAAGCACTTTGCATTGCATTATTTATTCACTCCATACTGGTGGTGAACCAGATCTACACCAAGTCATATTGTCTTTCCTCGTTTTCTATCTTCCTTTCTTTTACAGTAAAGTTGCTTCCTGCTCTATTTTGCAATGTTGAAAAAAACTTGCACTAATTATTTGTTACAAAAGCACATTTTTTACCATTACCTATAAAGTTAAATCATTTATGGGAGATGTTTTCATATAGTATTTGTAAATGGTCACATCCCAGTACAAATCTATATGCGTTTCTTTATAGACCTGTTCCTTGGATACCTGTTTGCTTGCACATTGTGATCCTGACTAGAGGGGCTCTAAGTCGAGTTTGCTGCAGTGAATAATCTTTCTCACCTAAGCCTTTATTCACACTCTCTTTAAAACTTGTCCTATGGGGGTCCAGCCAGGCACAGATTTATGGTTATTATTATTTACCTGCTTGCCTTCAGCCTTTCCTTATACAACACATACATACAAGCACATGCAGAAGCAGGGGAGCTGTCCACGGTGCTGAAATGACCAATAAATCATGTTCCATTACTTGTATTATTCATGCACCAGCTATAAAGTAGAGTCAAAATATACAGTTATTTATTAATACTGTCAATTAAATCAAATCAGAGTTGCTGTAGGCTTATAACAGCTTGGTTCTTCTTGTCATCACAGTTTGTTTTGTTTTTTTCCTGGTGCATATTGAAGATCTTTGCTATATATGTGGTGGGGGTTGCTTCATATTTAATGCTATTTCTTTGATAGTCTGCTACAGGCCAAATGTGACTCCAGAAATACCACTACATTTCCTTAAATACTGTCATCATACACACGTTAAGTAATTGGAGCTGTCCTTGGTGCTTAAACCACAGCCATCGCCACAGAACGACCTGTCCATTGTCCTGAACTCCAAACTAACTCTCTGCTCTTCTCGTGCTATTCTCTCCCATCTCATTGTTCTTTTTTGTAATTCGTTGCAGCAATTACACAGACAAACATGGGCACAATTCCACAGAGGATGGTTTTTAATTGGTGCTCCCTGTGGAGTTGAGGTTTCAAGGTTGCTACTGCAGGCTAACTGCCCCTTGTGTTCCCCATGTTAGGCTCCAATTTAGCGCACAGCAGTGACCGGTCATTCTTTAGTGAACATTTGCTGTGTAATTAGGGTATTAGCCGTTTTTAAAGTCTAGCTCTTGTCGGGGTGGGACTGGACAGTTCCAGACAATCCAGATAAACCATTACATTATGACCATGTTCCTGTGGTACTGGTGGTCTTAATGATTCTGGAGTCTCTGTTCTGGCTCCTCTGAGAATGAGAATGAATGCCTCAGCAATGTGCCTTATCTGTTGTATAGGACTTAGGAAAATACTCAATACAGATTTTGATACAACATTAAGGATAAAACAAAACAATAAAATATAATTCCTTTATCATTCAGTACTTTCTTTAATAATATATTGTAGTTCTCTTGATACTTTGCATCTGATGTCGTCAATATTAATAACACAATCTGACCAGAAAGAGAGGACTTGGACAGTTTTTCATTTAGTCTCTCTCACCTTTTTTGTTGAAAACCAAACACTACTAATACTAATCGTAAGCTCCTGAAAATGAGTTGTTTAAATTAATTTAATTTAATTTATTTTTATTTATTTTTTCAGACTATCTTAAAACTTTTTTTTGTCTGTGTTTTGCCAATGTGTGCATTGTGTCCATAGTAACTGCTGATGCGGCCAATAAAGATGCACGCAGAACACCCCCAGTGTGATGTCAATGCAAAGTATCAATAGTCCGGAACAATACGTTCTAAAACTATTCTAGAAAAGTGTACAATTCTTTCCTATTTATGTGATTTATTTTAGTGATCAAATGAGTATCTAGTTCCGATACTAGTTTAAGTACAGTGGTACCTCACCTTACGAATGACCCAACAAACGAAAATTTCAAGTTACGAAACGCCTTCATGGTCAATTTTTGTCTCTAGATACGAAAGAAAATTCAAGTTACGAAACGCGAAATCTAAAAAATTCAAATAATGCGCGCTCAGCCACACACATTAGCCGCTTTTCTCAGACTGGATTTAAACTTTTCTCACATTTGTCTCTGTTTAAACACTCAAACTTTCATAGATTTTCAACAAAATTATTAATAGTGAAGTGTGGGGGGAAGCGGGATGGGGGAGAAAACTGCGCGGACACGTGTGCGCAGCATGACCCGGCGCGGGGCTGACAGCAGGACTAGACCAAGGTCTAAACCTGGACTGGATCAGAACTAAACCTGGACTAAACCAGGACTAAACCAAGACTAAACCAGGGCTAGACCAGGTGGATTAAAGCGCCGCGTGCGGGTCTATTTCCTGGTTTCTCACGAGTCACAGCTGAGGCGAGCAGCGAGGAGGAGACCGCAGGGAGCAGGGGACCGCACGCTGTGACTCATGAGAAACCAGGAAATAGACCCGCACGCGGCGCTTTAATCCACCTGGTTTAGTCCAGGTTTAGTCCTGGTTTAGTCCTGGTTTAGTCCTGGTCCAGTTCAGGTCTAGACCTTGGTCTAGTCCTGCTGTCAGCCCCGTGCACACGTGTCCGCGCAGTTTTCTCCCCCCTCCCTCTTCCCCCCACACTTCAATATTGATACGTTTTGTTGAAAATCTATGAAAGTTTGAGTGTTTAAATGAGAGACAAACGTGAGAAAAGTTTAAATCCAGTCTGAGAAACCAATCAGGAGCAGAACACATTGTTACACTATAAAAAAAGTTACACTATAAAATAAAAAAAACTTGGCTCGGGGCCTTGGAACGAATCAGGCTTTTTCCATTGAAATAGCTACTCAACTTACGAATTTTTCACGTTACGAAACCACTTCTGGAACGAATTAATTTCGTAAGGTGAGGTGCCACTGTATTGATTTACCCTGCTAGGACAACTTTCCAGTTCCAACTCACTCAAATCTTGCATTACTTACATTAACATGCTGCTGAATAAATTCCACCTACACACAGCTGCCACAATGAGACCTGTGTATTTATAATCATGTTTCTCCATCAGTGGTCGTATTGTTTTGCTTTTTGGAGTCTTTCCCTCTGTAAGATTCACTTGGTGTCATTGGTGAAGGTGATAGCTGCTTGGGTCTGTGAAGTGAATGGAAAAGCAGCATATGTTAGAGAGTCCGTTCCCCATGTGTCTTACACGTGTGTCTTGTTTAATGTGTTGCAGGCCTCAGCGGTCAGTACCCTCTGGTCCAGAACGTAACTGTGACAGAGAGAGGGACAGCCAACCTGACCTGCCGCGTGGAGTACAATGACAACACCTCCCTCCAGTGGTCCAATCCGGCACAGCAGACTCTGTTTTTTGGGGACAAGAAAGGTAAGTCATGACAAAATGTGTGAAATTTGTACATATTTGTGTTCAGGTGTTGTAAGGGGTTGAGATAAACTACTTTAACTGCATGTAATGACTGAATAGTGAGCTTAAAATTGTGGATTTTTGCTATGTTGATTTGGGTCTTGATATAATGATATATCTCAAGTAGTACAACTGTTACTATGCATGAATTTTGGTTTTCTGTTAATAGACGATATTCCTTTTGCCCATTTTAAAAATAGAATATTTAATTTTGAATTGTTTAAATTTCTATGTCAAATGTGGTAGATTTTCATTACTCTACAACCCATGGATAAAAACATTATAATAAATAAATATAAATAATAATAATTCAACTTTTCATTTAGTTACTCCCAGTACAGTGTATAATATTGCTTTTTTTGTAACATTCAGTAGTTACTTTACACAGCTATACACAAGTCTTATTACAAATGATATCATTGACTTGCCCTTGTGAATGATCAGCTTTGCAGATTATAAGATTTATACATTTACTACCAGTTGCCTTGACATTGAGAAATCTCCAGATGAAGAGCTTTGTGCAGGGATACTAATACTTCACACATGGAGAGTATAGAGGCAGCACAAAGCCACCAGTGTTTAATGACTAATAAGCACATTGTGAGGCTGTATCCGTGACCTTTGAACCCTCTCCTCTCACCACCACATAAAGAGGATTCATGGCTGTTATTTTGCCGGTTAGCGCACTCTGAATTGATTGTGCACCGTGTGTCTGAGCTTGTATTAGCGCAGTGTAATGGAGTATGAATCACACAGTGTTGTAAGTGTCTGGATTAAGCACATATGGGATTTACACAGTCTTCTTCCATTATCCTTCTGCCCAGTGGGCTGCTGCTGTCACTTTGTCTGACTGTGCAGTCCGTTTATATCAAGTAAACATTGGCATAGAGCTTAAAGTGTAACTTAACACTAAACAAACTTTCTTCGGCTGATATAAATTGTGGTTTTTAGAGTACAATCTAAACGCCTCAACCCATGTCCTTCTTTTGCCTTTTTCGTGCATGTGTTCTTTTTTTTAATATATTGAAAAATGAGCATGCCTTATAATGTAAACAGAACGGTATACAAAACAATGTTGTCTTCCACCTCAGAGCTCAAAATACTTGCCCCTCACTGTCATTAATAGTGGTTGACACCTTCACCAGACATTATCTGGTTGTGCCAGTGTTCAAATTGCATTACCTGGCCAGCCAAATGATATCTCTCTGTATTTCCTATACAGCGCGATGCCATTTGGACACCCTCGCTCCACCCTCGCTCCTCCGGTTAACAACGGACTCCGCGATTCTGATTCGTTCAAAGATGATGACGTCAGTGCATCCGCCTTTGCCCGCAACGTCCCTTCCATTCAGCTGTAAAATTGGTCTTAACTGACCTAAAACACATCGATTCCTTAAAACCACAGCAGCTGACAGCTCTAGAGGCCTTTCTTTTCAAAAAAAATGTTTTTGCATTGCTTCCTACCGGCTTTGTTCACGTCGCTGTCCGTTAACTGTTCTCTGATTGGTTCACTTGGCTGTCTGTCTAAGCGCAACAGCAGCGCATTCTGGACCAAGCGTTACCAGACATGCTGCTGGTACAGCGATGAGTCATGGATTCTTCCAGGCAACAAATTGCATCCACTGCAGAGTTTAATATGTATTAATAGATTACCTTTTAGCATAAATATAAACTACGTTTTAATGCAGTCCTAGTCCCTCTGTGGGCATTTTACATGAACAAGTTCTGTCCCAGTTTGTTCAGGTTTTTACAGATACACTTTGCAAGACATCCAATATAACCTTGAATTATGCAAAAAATCTTGGACCTTTAAATCAGGGCTGTGCAATTAATTGAATATGAATTGTCACAGAAATTGAGTCATTTTTAATCGGCACTTTGATCCAACTGTTAGTAAAAACATGTGGTTTAGAGAGAATTCAGACTATGAAGAAAAGATTTTTTTGTGTAATCTTGATATGTTTTTGTCATATTTCCCGGCCCTTCTCTAAATCACCCAAATACTATTTTTCATCCATAAAAACTTGACCTGGCCATCTCTTTCCATCTTGAGGCTGTATATATTCTGCCATTTCTCTTGCTCTGCTTTAGGATTGTGACAGCCACTGGACGTTGCTGTTATCAGAATAGGCAAACACCCCAAAAAGGGGCTAACACAGTGCGGAGAGGCCCAGAATAGTTGGTGTGTTTTGGGCCTGGCTTGGCGTGTGTGCAGGGCGCGGAGGGAGTTGTCTTGCTGAATGCTGCAGATTGGGATGCACATGCTGATGACACCACTGCAACTGAGCTCCTCCAAAGTACCCCTGGTGCAGAGGAAACCCACATGTCTCTAACGCTTTCACTTTCAGATTAATTTGCTCTGCTGCCTGATGGGGAGCAGATTTGAATGAGGGCAAGTCCACAGTTGCTCAGAAGACAACCTTGCTTCGTGTTGTAACAGTTTACAGGGAAATGTCTTTGTGGTGCGTGCAAATTGTCTGCCTAAAGGTGTGGGGAATGCGTGTAGAAATAGTGTACAATTTGTAACCTCATATAGTGGAAAAAATGTGCAATAAGAAGTCATTGAGAGTGTTTTATATGGTATCTTGGTAGTACTATATATTTAGGTTATTCTTATTTGTTAGGGACCATGTCCAAATTCATTAATCTTACAAAAAATATTATAGGAGCAGTGCCTCTTGAGCTTGAGCTATGGGTTCATGTTCAGGACTATTTGGAGGAATAACCAGTGTGCACATGTTTTATGTTACTGGAATTTTCTTGAAGAATTGCTATAGGCAACATAAATGTTCATATTTGTGCCCTTGGGCAAGACATTTAACCCACCTTTAAGTACCCCATCTATGGCTACAATAGCAGCTTATAGAGTGAATGAATAATCTATGAAATTGTAAAGCAATTTTTGGGTAGCTGGTGATATAAAAATCAATTCATTATTTAGTATTATTTAATTGATAAATATCTGCTTACATTTGGTTTTCAGCTCATGCAAGTGTAAGATAAACAAATGTATTTTTATTATTATTTATTATTTAAGATTATTTAAACACACACAAATGTATGTGTGTATGTACCACATTTAAAATAATTTTAACAAACACAAATTCTTCTCATTCTTGTTATAATTTTTTTCCTCACAGAATTTCTCTTTATGAATCAATGTATTATTTTAAATGCACAGTTTGTACCACTTCAGCGTCATGCTATAACATCCTCTAGCATTAGCATACGCATATTACCTTAGCTCAGTCACACTCCGTACCAGTTCAGAGCCCAAGCTTTTCTGTTGTTTTTTTCTGTCAGGTTGGCAGCTCACCTTCGACACTCTGAGACGAAAGAGAAAGATTCCTCTCCTTTCCCCTCGAAGGCTCTGCGATGACTACCGGGAGTTGTTTGAATTTCAAATAAGTCATTGTCCCAAAAGTAGCCAATTTTGTCCTCTCCATCGCATATCACTGGAGTGCAAGTGAGGAGAGTATAGAGAGCCTGTCTTTTATGCTTAATATCACTTCAAAAACTGCTCTGTGTCTGCGTGTGTGTGTGTGTGTGTGTGTGTGTGTGTGTGTGTGTGTGTGTGTGTGTGTGTGTGTGTGTGCGCGTGCGTGCGTGTGTGAAATTGAGGATTTGATAATAGCAGTATGTCCTAGAAATTTTGGACTATGGCTTAATTAGTTTTTTTTCTTCTTTATTTTACTAGAAAGACCTGTACGTTATTAGTTTCAGGGCTGTGGAGACGTTTAAGTGTCTCATTTCAATTATTTTTCCATTTCTATATTTTACTTGACTTATGGTAATCTTATATCTCTCTCTAAAATTAAGGAACATAATATATATCCATCTTTTTAGTTACCTGGCCAGCCAAATGATATCTCTCTGTATTTCCTATACACCGCGATACCATTTGGACACTCTCCATCCACCCTCGCTCCTCCGGTTCCAAACTGACTCCGCGATTCTGATTCGTTCAAAGATGGTGACGTCAGTGCACCCGCCTTTGCCCGCAAAGTCACTCTTTAGGCAGCGGAAGTTCCGCCTCAGTTTTGAATCAAGATGGCGCAATCTCTGATTGGTTCACTTAGCTGTCTGTCTACGCGCAACCGCAGCGTATTCTGTGGATCAAACGTTACCAGACTCACTCGCTGGTACAGCGATGAGTCATGGATTCTTCCAGGCAATCTTTTTAGTATATTTGTAGTAAACATGACAACAGTAGTTTTTTGACAGTAAATTTTCCAGTTACTATTTAGAAATTATTTAAGGTAATTTTAAGTCTCTATCTTATCAGAGGAAGATATGTGTAACAAATCTATGCTTTATAGTTCAGTGTGTATTAAACATGCATTAATTTATATTGTATTAAAGTATTCAATTATGTAAATGTTTTCTTAAAGTCATTATGACAAATTATTTGACTATAACTCTTTCTACCACTACCAGCACTAATGCTTTTAAAGCTCCCATGGCATGAAATTTTCACTTTCTGAGGTTTTTGAACGTTAATGTGAGCTCCCCTACCCTGTCTAAACTGAGCATTTGCAGTCCTTTTCTGCATTACACAAAACCAGTGTTGAAACGGGCGAGTTCGGACAAGGCACCTTTTTGACGTCAGATCGGCAAATGCAGCTCCAGCCCCTCCCTCTGTCTCCGCTCAGCGTCCCTGTATATCCCGCCCATAGAGTTTGGACTGTGAATGCGCTACAATGCGAAATGCGTTTTTTTATTTGCCTGGAGGCACGTCCGAGTGTTTCTAGGCTCGCAAGTCCCTTACCCGACCCTCTGGACCTCTGAAATACCAGTGGTATTTTCTGTGTAAATACGCTTTTTTGTCATTGCAAAGTCTCCCATCTGTCTTCCTGTGTTAAACACGGAAGCGAGCAGACAGCGGTGCAGAGCTGCGCTTCCAGCGGGGGAACCCCCCCCCCCCCCGCTCCTTAGCCAATCTCTCTGTCCTTCTCATTTGCATTGAAGCAGCAACACTCAGAATAAAGCATTTTAGACACATATCTAGCCTCATGAAGACTGTCAGAGTCATATCTCATGCAGTGAGTGTTGATTTTGAAGAAGGATTCATTTACATTATTAGGGAACCATTAAGGAGCCATATAAAAGCATCAAGAAGTACCATGTCATGGGACCTTTAATATGAACCCAGTGGAGTGACATTCAGTGTTTGGAGTGGGTCCAATCAGCTTTCATGTATCCTAATGTAAATAATGTGACAATCTTAAAGCAGGTGCAGAATGGCCAAGGTCAGAGCAGAAAGTTTTCTCACGTTGTAAAACGCCTCCTTACCCTCTCTCATCATCCCTCGCTCCCTCCCTCATCCCTCGCAGTCTCCTATTCCCTCTGTTTTATGACCCTTGTCTTCAGGAGGGTGACTTGTTCAGGATCTGTGCAGATTTACAGCAGGCTTTTTGTCAGATGGCATGAATTTGGTACCAATTTTGGGAATGTTTTATGGCAGTATTTTTCCAAGAAAAAATAGACAGCTGTCTGGAAGTTTTCTATTTATTTGATACAAAGTGTGAGAAGCATTTGGTATTCTGTTATTTACTTTGAGGAGAACTTTTAAAAGCCCATCGTCTAAATTGCTCAGGCATGGATACTCTGAATGCATCAAGGCTCTCAGGGCTGCGATGTGGTGAGCGACATCACCTGTATGTCTATGTGCACTGAAAGAGGCAGGAAATTGATTCAGGCTTCAGAATATTTGACATCTGAGGACCGAACACTGTGATATTCAGCAGCTCAGAGCCCAAAACGTACACTTAGCTGTTAGCCGCTCAGCCATAACACTAATGTTAATGTTTAAGCAAATGCCAGCGCTCTGCAGGGCGCTACTCCCAGGTCTTTAGGCTAACAGGTAAGGTAGCTGCACTGTGTATCTAGTGGGGGTGCTAGGACTTGATTGTCTCCATGGTGATGTTGTTGCTTTGTTTGGAATGTTCTGTATGGCATTTAACATATCTGTTTTACGTTTGAGTTACACCTGTTTTATTGTGGGTATGTTTTTGCGCAGCTCTGACTTGTGACTTGGCCTGGCTTATTTCCATGGAGATGAAGATAGACTTAGGGTGCACTCACACTAGGACTTTAGAACCGTGCCCAAGCACGCCCCTTGTCCAGAGTGAGGCATGGTTGGGACTTTGGCCTAGTTGGAGAAGGTGGGCCAAAGCACGGTCCGGTTGCTCATGTATGCACACACACACGACTTCACTATATAAACCCTGTCAGATGTCACTCATACGAGGAAAACAGTGAATAAAGTCTGCTCCAAATCCTACAGCGAATCCACGCTTACCTTTAATAAGGACTGTGGACAGAGACAGAAGTTTTGCAGCCTCGTCTCCGTCCGTGCTCACTGCTCCGAGCTGTTTTTATATCCATAAAGTCACGGAGGAGCACGTATCGCAGCAGGACTCATATCTGTCTCACTATTTAATAGATATTTCATGCTGCTGGACTTATTTTCCCCGCTAAAGCATTAGCTCTGCTGCGCATATAAACAAACAGAACCGTGTGATGACGTCATCGGCCTGTGGCCCGGTTCGGTTGTGCAGGTTTGACTGCGGTCATATAACCCTACGCAATCGTGCTTGAGCACGGCACAGTTCTAAAGTCCTAGTGTGAGTGTGCCTTTACATTTAGAGAAACTTTATTGATCCACAAGGGCATCTGCTGTCAAATAAGGCGTAATTAAATAAATGTATATGTAGTAAAAAATTGAAATATGGTAATATGTACAGGATATCACAGTCATACAGTATACAAGAGATTGTCATAATGATGGGCTATAGGGTTTATCATTATACACATTATGTCATACTTTGAAACATACCAAACAAAGCAATAGCAATCACAAGCATTGTTTTTTTGCATTGTTGTAAAGACTCTGAGATTGGCTCAAAACGTATGCTTGATAGTTACTCACTGTGGTTGGAATTTCAGTTCTTACAGTCACTATCTATTAGTAATATTTTGAAGTGCCTTTCTAAGTGCACACAAGAAATATTTTTAAATTGAAAATATTTTAAACATTGTCGTATTCACTTCGGAACACTGGAAGCTTTTTATGAGACGGGCAATTTGTGTTTTGACCTTGCAAGTTGCGCGTCTTTGTTCATTGTCACATCGTGTAGCTTCAGAAAAATAAAAGCTTTTTGCATGGGATTTAGACAGGAGTTATTATGACAGTGGAGTTGTGTGTAGTTGTGTGTATATTTGTGTGCTTTTGTGCATTGATAGTGGTGTCAGGTTGTGTTTTAGAGGGCACACAGGCACTGAGCTCTGAAAAAGAGATGCAGTTATTCTAGTCTTTATTAGCACAGCGACTTATCATTCGTGAGGTACAGAGAACTACCTGAGGCCAAAAGAAATAATTAGCTCACACTTAACACTCTTCATTTTTCTCTTACACAAGAATGTTCTGGGCCAGAGCAAGGGAAATTAAAATATATGGTGTTTTTCTTACATTTGTACTACCGTTAATTGCCATATACATGCAATATATGGTAAGGTTGCATGGTTTTAAAAAGATAATAACTGCCATCTTTCTCGTATGTATTGTAGGATTATTAGACTGTCCCAGAGCTTTAACTTTATTACTCTGTCTACATCTACAAAACTCAAAATGCCCTTGTGATGTCATGTACTGGTAGTTTTCAATTTAACAGCTACGTTTTACCTCCTGTTCAGTAGAGATTGACACTTCTGGGGCTGAAATTATCCAAATGATTCTAGTGAAGGTGTATGGAGTTTAAAAACATAATGGAGCACTTCCTGTATTACCATATGACATCACAAGGTGGTGTGTTTTCTGTTTGATAGAAGAACTGAATCTAAATATGCAAGGTTTATGTGTTAAACAAGTGTGAATGAAACAAAACACAACTCCAGGTATGTTCGTGATCATGAAACATTACAACATAGATCAGAAAATAGAATAATATGGGCCCTTTAAACTAATTCAATAATTCCATACATTTCGGAACATGTAGAGGTCCAAACTTGTCTAAAATAGGACATTTCGTTGTTTACAGTTGACATTTTATTACCTAAATGAATCTTGGGAATTGGTAATTTTGAAACAATTGTGATACATTGTGCAGACCTTTGATAAAGCATCAAAAAAATACCCAAAACAGTGAAAATGAGTGGCAGGTCTGGATTTTTTTATTTATTTATTTTAATATTGCAATACCTCCATCATTTTCCCTTAGGGCAACTTGCTACTATTGAGTATGACTGAGGAGGTGAGGAATAGATAAATGAAGTTATTTGTGAAACATAAAAAGTCTTGGAAATAGACCTGCCATGATAAATGCTATATCCACTTATCGTTCAACACATAATAGATGGAACAATCATTTTTAGGGGTCATTATTTATTTGCTGGTACTTTTTCTTTGTATTAGTGGGGAACATTTTGTTATTTTTCTGCACTATAATAAGATTTGAGTTGTAGGGAGTTGAATAAATAACTTCAATGACTCACTGAGTGTTTCATTTATTTATTGCAGCTCATTATTCATTAAAGGTCCCATGGCATGAAATTTTCACTTTCTGAGGTTTTTGAACGTTAATGTGAGCTCCCCTACCCTGTTTACCCCCATCCCCCCCATGGCTAAAAGTTGCTAAATGTCTAAACTGAGCATTTACGGTCCTTTTCTGCGTTACACAAAACCAGTGTTGAAACGGGCGAGTTCGGACAAGGCACCTTTTTGACGTCAGATCGGCAAATGCAGCTCCAGCCCCTCCCTCTGTCTACGCTCAGCGTCCCTGTATATCCCGCCCATAGAGTTTGGACTGTGAATGCGCTACAATGCGAAATGCGTTTTTTTATTTGCCTGGAGGCACGTCCGAGTGTTTCTAGGCTCGCAAGTCCCTTACCCGACCCTCTGGACCTCTGAAATACCAGTGGTTTAATTTTATTTTCTGTGTAAATATGCTTTTTTTCATTGCAAAGTCTCCCATCTGTCTTCCTGTGTTAAAACACGGAAGCGAGCAGACAGCGGTGCAGAGCTGCGCATCCAGCGGGGGAAACCCGCCCCCCCGCTCCTTAGCCAATCTCTCTGTCCTTCTCATTTGCATTGAAGCAGCAACACCCAGAATAAAGCATTTTAGACACATATCTAGCCTCATGAAGACTGTCAGAGTCATATCTCATGCAGTGAGTGTTGATTTTGAAGAAGGATTCATTTACAGTATTAGGGAACCATTAAGGAGCCATATAAAAGCATCAAGAAGTACCATGTCATGGGACCTTTAAGAATACTGTAAGTATAGAATAGTTTTTACAGGGGGAAATCCTGCTTTAGAGTTATCGTGTCAGTGACATAAAGGCATTCAATATTATCGTTTATCGCCTATATTTTCTTAAGCAATTTTGTACATCAAAATTTGTGGCAGGTCTACTTGGTGGCAGGTTTAGTATTCATACATATTCCAAAAAGTGACACCTAGAAAACAGCGTTGTTTCATTTCAAAGTCATAGTGAAGGATGGCAGAAGTGGTTAGCTGAGAAAATAGCAGGTTCCTAATAGACTCACTATCACTGGCCAACTTCTTCTCTAGAGCTGGAGGGGGACTGTTCCCCAATGCTGAAGTACAATGGTTTTATAGGCAGGGGCTGTCTGTCTCTCTGACCCGCTTTTCACAAGGACTTAATGAAACGCAGCGGCTCCAGGTGTCCCACTGAACTCAGCATGGCCGCCCCAAACTGATGAAAGAAAATCACTCCTGTCACTGCAGAAAGAATCCACCACCAGCCAATTATACTGTATAGACCATGACATATTTTACATTTTAAAAAGGGGCTTGCAGGAAAAGAGAGAGGATAAAATGAAGGTTGAGAAATGGCTGAGACTTGTTGGTCACTATATTGCTGGGTTGTCATCCTAACATTCAATATTTAGGTGTACTTGACTATATTATTATTATTAGACTATATTAGAAGAAGATATAGCCTTTTGTTTTAGTGTCTGGATATATCTTATGACATGCATATCATGATATGTATTGTATTGTCAGACTCATGGCACGGCATAAGCCTAAAAATAATGTTTTATCATCTGTGAATTTTCACTTCATATATTTGTCATGAAAATACCCAGGGCAGCATCGTAAATGTGTTAATTTGTTGTTTTATATTCTATTTTACCATCTGAAATGCGTATTGGAGTTACTGTTGCCTTGCATCATTTCCTCTAATACTTACTGCCTCAACGGGGCCCCTGAGCTGCTGATTTGTTACTTCAATTGGGAAACATAACTAGGCCTGGGTAATTATTCAAACCGTGATCCAGTGGTTTCAAATTGTCAATGATCAGCTTTAATCAACATGTCTACAGCCAGTTCTCTGTGGTTTGGAGAAATAAACAGGTATTTTCTTGCATTCATTTGTTATTCAAGCTTAGTGTTTTTATTAACCTTGTGTATTATTTAAAGGTGCATTGCGCAACTTTTCTAGTGGAGCGTCCGTCACCTGCTTATCTTCATAGAGATGTTATTGCTTTGTTTAGGATGTTCCACGGTAGAGAGTAAACCTGTCTTTCTTAAAGGTCCCATGGCATGAAATTTTCACTTTCTGAGGTTTTTGAACGTTAATGTGAGCTCCCCTTCCCTGTTTAGCCCCCCCCATGGCTAAAAGTTGCGAAATGTCTAAACTGAGCATTTGCGGTCCTTTTCTGCGTTACACAAAACCAGTGTTGAAACGGGCGAGTTCGGACAAGGCACCTTTTTGACGTCAGATCGGCAAATGCAGCTCCAGCCCCTCCCTCTGTCTCCGCTCAGCGTCCCTGTATATCCCGCCCAGAGAGTTTGGACTGTGAATGCGCTAGGCAATGCGAAATGCGTTTTTTTATTTGCCTGGAGGCACGTCCGAGTGTTTCTAGGCTCGGAAGTCCTTTATCTGAGCCTCTGGACCTTTGAACAGCAGTGGTTTAATTTTATTTTATGTGGAAATGTGTTTATTTTTCAATGGAACTCTTCAACTCTCTCCCCCCGTGCAAAAACAAGGAAATGGATCAGAGAGCGCACAGAGAGACAGCGGAGCGTTTAGCCACGCCCCCACCTTCTACTATTGGCCAGCTTTTTCCTCCTCATTTGCATTCAAGCAACAACGCCCATTATAGAGTGTTCTGAGTGAGAAAAATTACTCTTTCTCAGCTTATCTCTGCTTCTCATGCACTGAGTGTTGATTTTGAAGAAGGATTCATTTACAGTATTAGGGAACCATTAAGGAGCCATATAAAAGCATCAAGAAGTACCATGTCATGGGGTCTTCAAGGGAAACAACTATAGGTTACATGACAGGTCAAATCTGTGGAGAGGCAGTCCTATTCACAGAGAGAAATATTGTATTTTTGAGCAATAGAAACACCCGTAATGAATACATGCTAGATATAGATATATGCGTTTAATAGCGTACCATGGGACATTCCAGGCAAAGCAATAACATCTCACTGAAGGTCTCCAAACAGGTGATAGACCCTCCACCAGAAAAGATGTGAAATGAACCTTAGGAAAAAAAAAAACATCAAGGAAAAAAACATATTCTCCAACCCCCAGACTTCTTGTTGACATGAGACGGTCAGATCCAGACGAGAGCGGCTGAAATGCTTTTCTCATTATGAAAGTGTGTTAGCAGAATATGCGCACACATCTGCCTGCTCTCTGGACTAATGCGCAGTGTGTGGGCTCAGATAAAGGACAGGGCACAGAGGGGCGGGCCGCAGGTCACTGAAGGAGAGAAGATGGCGGTGGAACTGTAATAAAAACAGACGTAAACCACTATATTATGTATGCATGTGCGACCATACAATAAAAGCACCCTTAATACGGAGATAAGATAATTGCAGGGATGACTAAGTGCTAGGACAAAAAAAAACAACATACTACACACCAGGCAGAATGTTAAACAAACCATGAGCATGTATTTGCATTAGAAACACAATTTACTTCATGCTAATTGATTTGATGGTGAGTGAGCCTAGCTTAACCATTGTCTTTGTGTTTGAAAGAAAGAAAGAAAGAAAGCTATGCCTTTATTAGTCCCACAGTGGGGAAATTCCAGTTCTGCATTTAACCCATCCTGTTATCAGGAGCAGTGAGCAGCACATTACTGCGCCCGGGGACCATCTCCATGATCTTCTTGCTTCGGCTTGGTCAGGACCAAAGCTGGAGGTACCTATGGTGCATGTTTTGGGTTGGTGGGGGAAACCGGAGTGCCCGGAGGAAACCCACCCAGACACGGGGAGAACATGCAAACTCCACACAGAAAGGCTCGGGTGACCCGGGGATCGAACCCAGACCATGCATGCAAACTCCACACAGAACACACACAGAAAGGTCTGGGCGACCCGGGGATCGAACCCGGAACCTTCTTGCTGTGAAGCATGAGTGCTACCCACTCAGCCACCGTGCCGCCATGAATGGTGTTTTGGTGTGATAACAACATTAAACAACATTATAACATGTCTTAAAGCTCAAGAGTAAATTTCGCTTAATATAGGACATTTAATGTAAGCAGGATAATTACAAAAACACCCTGATATTAAAGATAATTTGCATTCTATTGCATACACATATTACAATGCTGAAGAGGCTAACTGTTTGGTACACAGTCCGTACATTGTGGGTAAATATGCCTTCTAACAACATATCAACATAAAACATGTACATGGCTTGCGATCTCCATCTGCGTGTTTATGTGGTGCAAATAAAGCTGTAGTGTGGGGCTGTGAGACTGACAGGAGATGTGACAAGCACTGGCTTTAGTATTAACAACACTATCACGTTCACACCTTAGATCTCCTCCACAAATACAGGAAGCAGTGGGATAGGTGTTGGCTTTCACGTGTCACAAAAGACAGGCATTAAGGCCCTGTCCGCACGACAACGTTTTTTGGTGGAAACGGGGGGGCCCGTTTGGGCTTCGTTTGGGCCTGTCGTCCACACGGCGCCGGCGTTTTTGGGGGGTGAAAACGGTGTTTTTCAAAAACTGGTTCCAGAGTGGAGAAGTCGGAGAACGCCGGGGGTCGCGTTGTCGTGTGGGCGGCAAAAAACGTGACTTTTGGGAAAATGATGACGTTGCGATGCCGTAATCATCACGTGATCAGTGACCAGAAGGTAACCCTGCGCACAGTAGCACGACACACGAGTGTTTGCCAATTCAAAGCTAAACACGTATTTTAAAACTGGAAAAATCCCGTCAATGAAAAGGCAGATACTGGACAATGAGGAGCCCATACCAATTTGAGGGTGTTGTGTGCTATAAATAAAGAAAAAGAGCAACCATTTCTTGTCTTTTTTTATTGAATGAAAATTTACCTTTTACAAACAGGCACATGCAGTATCACACACAAAAATATATGAAAGCATTTCTGTTTTCTTTACACAAATTCACACAACTATATAGCTACCTGTTGTGATGGTCCCCGGTTGTTTATTCTCGCAGAAAAGCCAACATAATGTCCGAGTATGTTTAACATTCCCGTATTAAGATCCAAACAAGCATTTTGCGTAAATAACACGAGCAAGGTTAACGAGAGTTCTACTTGTTAATGTCTATCTAATAAAACGATAGCAAGTAATACTAACTATCGATTTATAGGCAAAAACTCTGCTCAGGCAGCGCAAATCTTTGTTCTGTGGCGTCTGTCTATGTTAGGGACGGTCAGCATTTTCACATTACCGGCGTGAGTCCCTGCTACATTGGTGGAGCAGGGGGGCAAAATAAATTCGCTTTTGTTGACGGTCCCTAAAGTACACGTGTTTGCTTGTTTACGAAAGAGAAAGGACTTTCTGCGCATGTGCTCTTTGTTGTCTTGCGTTTCCGGCGGCTGTGGCTCTTTCCGGTTGACAGCGCCACTTATCGGTGTGACATATGTACTACATCGTTTTCACTCAGCGCTCCGTGCTCATCTTGACGCGAATGTTTTCTGATCCAACACGTGTGTGGACGAGACTTTTTTTCACCCCGGGTAAAAAAAACAAAAACAGGAATGTTGTCGTGCAGACAGGGCCTAACACGGACGCTTGCACTTAATAGGTATTGCATGTTTAATAGTGATACAGTGTGAATATTATTACTGCAATTAACACATATTTTAGTATGGTCGATGTGTCAGTGATTATTTTTCTGATTTGTCAACCAGTCAGACAATGATTTCTATTGTTAATCGTTGCAGCCCAAATTAATACTGTGTAAGTATCATATGTTTCAGTCTTTAGTCATGGTTTAGATGCCTTGCACTCAGATATTAGTGCTGATACTGAAGGCAGGATCAGTTATCAAGTATCAGTTAATTTGATATTCTGATTGGGCATATACAATGATATAATAAGAGTATTTACTGGTTGTAGTTGGCCCAGAAAGTCGCAAAATATTTTAACTTTTCTGTAGTTACTTGAGAGATAAATAACAGCTACATAACATATTTGGATCCGTTTTGCCTTATTTTATTTTTGTTTTAAGGGAGTTATCGGTTGATATGTTATCGGGAGATACTCATACTGTAGCTATAGTATCGGAACTGAAAAAGCTGGATCAGCACATCCCTAAATACATAACATGAGATAGCATGGAGCAAGTAGGTGTTGTCAAAAAGAGTTCTGAAATAGAAAAACAGTTTTCAAAGTTTTCATACCAAGTACCAACTAAGAATTTGGCTTTCCAAGTACCACCAAATCCAATAAACCAGGTCTGGAGCGGGACTGTTCCTTCTTGGTCTAAACTGGATTTAACTCTAGTTAGCTCGTTCTAACGCAGGACTAACCCAAAAGAGGATAAAAATGGGACTCTATATTCAGAAAATATTTGAACTGCAGAGGAATCCATACCACTAGTGCTACAGTTTGAGAATCACTGTAAAAATGAAAAAATAATAAATAAACCAGCTTTTGCAAACCACCAAATGCAGACAGCAATGTGAGAGCAAGCTGTAACATTTGACCCGTGGCATCCTTTAAATGCTTCTAACCCTCTATCACTATACCCTAACACAATGTGAGATTTTTCTTTTGGTAAGTTTATCCCACCAACTTCCTCTACGAATCAAAATGTCACTTCTCATATAAAGGAAGCCAGTCTTTGACCTTATGTTTCTTCACCTCGAATCCATCTCACTTTTTTATTTTTTTTAAGACATTTTTATCTTTCATCCTCCACATATTATGAAAAAACCAATAGCTGCTGTTCTACCCTTTGTTTGATTCTCTCTATATACCTTTTGGGAGGCCGTATTTTGAAGTATATGTGTTTGCAAAGCTCCTCTCCGATCATAGTGGATGTATTTCTTGGTACTTTAACACCGTCAGTGTTGTTGGAGTCTGCGGTCATAAGTTCTACTGCTGTAATAAGATCATAAAAATCTCCAAATCTCACTTCGCATCAACCTCAGTGAACTCATAAAGGTGTCGCTGGCAAAGGTGTCTCGTGTTAGATCTACTGGGATTTTGACAGTCAAATGTGAAAATCTCCACTTTCTTTCTGGCATCAGCCATTTTGTTAACAACACGTTGCAAAATCAGGGCTGCTTTGATGCTGACAAGTGCATTTATGTCCTTGAGGAGAGGCAGTGGCATTTAAAAGAGTGTGTTGTCCGGGTGCTTTTTTTTTTTTTTTTTTTCAAGTTGCTCCTTTGATGTTATAGGCACTAATGGTTGATAATGGATAGAATCAATGCATATATTATGTCTGCACACAATACAGTTATGGCATTGTATAATGGCATTTTCAGAGACTATTTTACACAGAACATTTTCAGATAAACAAAAGTTGTGAATGCTTAACTTTTCTGGTAGAATGTCCACCACCTGCTTGTTGTTATTGCTTTTCCTGGAATGTTCCACAGGTGGTATATTAAAGGTCCCCTGACATGGTACTTCTTGATGCTTTTATATGGCTCCTTAATGGTTCCCTAATACTGTAAATGAATCCTTCTTCAAAATCAACATTCAGTGCATGAGAAAGACACATGTACACAGTCAGAGTCAGAATCTCTCTGTCTGAACAACTCATTCTGGGCCTTGTTGCTTGAATGCAAATGAGAAGGACACAGATAGGGTTAGAGGAGCGGGTGGGGGGGGCAAATGCACCGCTGGAGCGCTGCGCTGTGCGCTGTCTCCCACTTCCGCGTTTTAAGCACGAAGAAAGAAAGGAGAGGCATTTCAATGAAAAAAACACATTTTCACAGAAAATAAAATTAAACCACTGCTGTTTCAGAGGTCCAGAGGGTCGGGTAAAGGACTTCCGAGCCTAGAAACACTCGCATGTGCCTCCAGGCAAATAAAAAAACGCATTTCGCACTGCGTAGCGCATTCGTGGTCCAAACTCTCTGGGCGTGATTTACAGAGACAGGGGGGTGGAGATCCAGACGGTGGTGGAACTGCATTTGCATTTCTTTTTTCGATGTTACGTAACAAAGGTGCCTTGTTCAGAATCGCCCGTTTGAGCTGTGTTTTTTTCAAACGCAGAAAAGGATTGCAAATGCTCAGTTTACACATTTCGCAACTTTTAGCCATTGGGGGGCCCTAAACAGGGTAGGGAAGCTCACATTAACGTTCAAAAACCTCAGAAAGTGAAAATTTCATGCCATGGGACCTTTAAAGGACCTATATTATGGAAAATAGACTCTTGTGAGCTTTAAGTCATGTTGGAATGTTGTCACCTCCTCAAAAACATACCTGGAGTTTTGTTTTGTTCACACAATCCTTTATTAGTCTGTCTCCGCTCAAAATGCTCTGTTCTACATTGTGACATCATGAAGTGGTAGTTTTCAAGTTAATGCTAGATATGGGCAATTCCATGGTTGAAATGATTCAACTTTCTTTAATACCACATGACATCTCAAGGAACAGACAGTTTTCAGTTTGAGAGAAGAACTCTAAATATGCAGGATTTGTGTGTTAAATGTGTGAATAAATGTAATGAGGAAACAATTTTATAGCATAGATCACAAACTACCCTAATATGGGCTCATTAATAAATTGCTAATTTGCCATTTCCGTCATAAACTGAGCTATAAGCACGAGCCTTTTGAGTCATATCCTTAACGAACTTCACTCAATCAACTCTTTACCTCAAACTCTGAATTCCACCCTTCTCCCTCCTTTGAGACTTTACATAATAATTCTGAGTTGCGCGCTTTCTGTATTAGGCTGTTGCCAAGAGGATATTAGCCTTCCCACGCCTGGATAATTGTGTGGGAGTTTAGTTCATTTCACACCTTATATAACACCTTTCATGTTCTTAAACCCACCCTGAATGCACTCTTCAGGGGACTCCGGGTGAGCCTCAGTTCACCATAAAATTCTCAATAGGCATTTTCAGATACTTATTACTGAGCTATCAAACCCAACATACAGGTTATCAAACTCTCACGTTAGAGCTATATTCAGACTGCAGCATAAAACTTCATCTTTTAGTTCAATTTGTGCATGGCCAGTGGCAGAAGTCATATTTCATTCAGTTTTTCACATTTAGATTTATATTAAATGTAGTTTAAGACAAGAGTGACACGACAGACAAGCAGATTAAATTAAGTAAGATGGCAAAAATAGTTATCTTAGGGACAAGTGCAAAGGTTTTACCCATTTCAAAGTGGTCCTCTTTAACCAAATGCTTTCTATAGTTCTTTGTACATGTTTGTATTTATAGAATGTGTTGTCCCTGTAGGGAAATTTGTCCGTACATCCGTTAACTCCTGTGCCTCTGGGCAGCCTGTCAGGAGCAGTGGGCGACTATGGTGAAGTACCAAGGAACCCATCTCCAGATCCAGAGACAGAAGCAGTCAAGAGTATCAAGATGATGAATTTGCCTAAGCCTGGCATGTTTTCAGATTTAAAAGTACTTGTTTGGCTATAAAAATATTTTATAAACAATAAAAATTGAGAAAAACAGAGCTTGATGCTTGCGAATTTTACAATGAATCGATCAATATTATTAGGTGACCCTCTAATCACGTAAATCTATTTCAATATACAGTGGTACCTCACCTTACAAAATTAATTCGTTCCAGAAGTGGTTTCGTAACGTGAATTTTTCGTAAGTTGAGTAGCTATTTCAATGGAAAAAGCCTGATCCGTTCCAAGGTTGTTTTTTTATAGTGTAACTTTTTTTTTATAGTGTAACATTTGTGTTCTGCGTCCTGATTGGAATAAACCAGGTCTAGACCAGAACTAAACCAGGTCTAAACCTGGACTGGACCTGGACTAAACCAGGATTATCCCGGGACATGGCAGTGCCGTTGGAGGAGCGCGTTGCTCGTGTCTCCGCGCTCCTTGCGCGTTCCGCGCTAGAGCTAAGAGGCAGAGAAAGACGCTCTTTCAGCGGGAATAAGAGCGGATGTGTTGTTGATAGTAATCCTGTGTCTCCGCTCCCCTCACGCGTTCGGCGCTATATTGAGCCGTGTCTACCCCCACGCTTCACTATCAACACATTCCATTGAAAATCTATGAAAGTTCGAGTGTTCAAACGAGAGAGAAATGCGAGAAAAGCCCAACTCCAGTCTGAGAAAAGCGTAGAATGTGTGTGGTGAGGCATTTACAGCCCTAAAACATGTAGAACAATTGCAAAATACAAAGTTGTCCTATCTCGCGGACCTCTCCCACCGCGGGCCACCTCTGGAACCTAACCCCATGTGTGTTGATAAAGTGTATTTACTTTTCGAATTGAATTTTTGAGATTTCGCGTTTCGTAACTTGAATTTTCTTTCGTATTTAGAGACCAAAATTTGACGTGAAGGCGTTTCGTAACTTGGATTTTTCGTATGTAGGGTCTTTCGTAAGGTGAGGTACCACTGTACTATTCATGGTAACAATGCAAGTTTCTCTTAGCCAGAGAAACGAACTGGTTTGAGAGGAGGGTTAAAGAAGCTATTTTTGTCAAGAAAGAGAATCCTTCCTTGAACAGAAATGGAGGTCTCACACATAATTTGTCTCCCATTTATAACTCTATCCTCAAACCTAAATCAAAACAAAGAAAACAATAGGGCTAGCCAGGTCAGGCCCAGAGGTGTGAAAACACCCATTATGGACCTGAATGTGTATGCTAACAAGAACCCACACTCCCACTGCATACTTAATAGGCTTACCTAACTAACAGAAACTGTAAACAAGTAGGCGTGTTTCTCAATTTCATTGAGACTGCCACTCTTCCGTTCAGGCAGATATAAGACAGTGTCCCCCAGCGTCTGACCAGAACTGAAGAAGCAGCTTCGATGAGCTGCAAAACGTATTCAACCAAATAAACTTTTGTCCAGTTGACAAATTGAATTTCTCCTTTTGCCATGGATTCTACCTGGACGACTGAGGGGTTCTACACACAATGCATGTTTCAGGAAATGTAGAGACTGGTGGGCAAAGGCAGCAGAGCCAAATGTATTTCCTAACATTTTCCTGCTCACTCTTAATGCCCAAAGCTAACCTAAGTGAAGAGTGGAGTCTCCATCCTGTTTAACATAAACATGTGAGTGGCTGTGGTTCAACAGAATGAAGTCTGCCCTGTGAGGAGCACAGACTCTTCTACAATACCTGCCCTATATCTATGTTTCTCAAACTGTGGTACAGGTATATGTTTATAAGTATGTACAAGTACAAGTACAAGATGGCGGTGCGGACACACATAATATGTTATCACATATTATCCTGGTTTAGACCTGGTTTAGACCTGGTTTAGTCCTAGCTTAGTCTTGGTTTATCGAATTATCGATTAATTCATTAATTGATAGTTGATTGACCTTATCGATCGATTAACTATTAACTGATAAGCGGCGTTTTTCACCTGAATTTTAGTGTTTCAATAGGTTCTTTAAGAATATAAGCTATAGTATACATAACAATGAGTCAAAAATATATCATAGTATTATTATATTGTATATTCCTCAATTAATTATTCCTTAGTAAAAAGCAGACGAATGTATTGATGCTGAATAACAAAATACAGTAATCCCTCGCTCTATCGCGGTTCGCAGATTTTTATTTATTTTAATTTTTTTTTTTTTTTTTAATAGTGTAACATTTTTTTATAGTGCAACATTGTGATCTGTCCTGATTGGCTAAGAGACTAGACCAGGACTAAACGTGGACTGGACTAGGTCTAGACCAGAACTAAACCAGGTCTGGACCAGGTCTGGACCTGGACTGGACCGGGACTCGACTGGGTCTGGACCTGGACTGAACCAGGATTGGGCCGCTGCGTGCCGCTGCTGGTTTCGTGCGGCTGGTTTGTGGCTCGGGGCCCGGGTCGCAGGCCAGCCGTGCGGGACCAGCAGCGGCACGCAGCGGCTCAATCCTGGTTCAGTTTTAGACCTGGTTTAGTCCTGGTTTAGTCCTGGTTTAGACCTGGTTTAGTCTTGGCTTAGTCTTGGTTTAGTCTTGGCTTAGTCCTGGGTTAGACCTGGTTTAGACCTGGTTTAGTCCTGGTTTAGTTCTGGTTTTGTCCTGGTTTAGACCTGGTTTAGTCCTGGTTTAGTCCCGGTTTAGTCCCGGCTTAGTCCTGGTTTAGACCTGGTTTAGTGCCGGTTTAGTCCTGGTTTAGACCTGGTTTAGTCTTGGTTTAGTCCTGGTTTAGTCCCAGTTTAATCCTGGTTTAGACCCGGTTTAGTCCTGGTTTAGTCTTGGCTTAGTCCTGGTTTAGACCTGGTTTAGTCCTGGTTTAGTCCTGGTTTAGTCCTGGTTTAGACCTGGTTTAGTCCTGTTTTAGTCCTGGCTTAGTCTTGGTTTAGACCTGGTTTAGTTTTGGTTTAGTCCTGGTTTAGTCCCGGTTTAGATCTGGTTTAGTCTTGGCTTAGTCCTGGTTTAGACCTGGTTTAGTCCTGGTTTAGACTTGGTTTAGTCCTGGTTTAGTGCCGGATTAGTCCCGGTTTAGTCCTGGTTTAGACCTGGTTTAGTCCTGGTTTAGTGCCGGATTAGTCCCGGTTTAGTCCTGGTTTAGACCTGGTTTAGTCCTGGTTTAGTCCTGGTTTAGACCTGGTTTAGTCTTGGCTTAGTCTTGGTTTAGTCCTGGTTTAGTCGCAGTTTAATCCTGGTTTAGACCCAGTTTAGTCCTGGTTTAGTCTTGGCTTAGTCCTGGTTTAGACCTGGTTTAGACCTGGTTTAGTCTTGGCTTAGTCCTGGTTTAGACCTGGTTTAGACCTGGTTTAGTCTTGGTTTAGTCCTGGTTTAGTGCCGAAATAGATGCAGAAATAATCTGATAATATGACTCACCCATAAGAACGCGGTCACTGACGATAGTTTGCGTATCCATGTATGCACGGTCTTTAATAATCCGGAGCTTTGGAGAAAAGGACATATCCCGAACTTATCCTGTGTCCCAAGGCGAGAGTTCCTTCTTACGTAGCATTAACGTACTGTAGCAAGTTAAGGATTCTTATTCTCTTGGAAATGCCGCATAAATATCACACGGCTCGCTCACAGCTGATCGGCGAACAGGCGCAAACACAACAGCAGTAATCGTCATGGTTGGCGGGAGCGCGATCGGTGGTGCTGCAACATGATTGGAAGCTGGAGCGCAGTTTGGCCTATGATTGGCTCTTGGCACTGGCTATTTTGACTTAAAGACGGCAAATTTCGCCAAAAGGTGAGGGATTTTCATGCCTGATTGATAAAATGCCACAAGGGATGGAAGAAGGGATGACTGTTTTAGAAGAGGGATGATTTCCTCCACTCTGTGGAGGAAATTCATTTCAGCCGCTTGTATCCGCGATATTGTCCTTTCGGTCATTACCCACAGCTCATGACCATAGGTGAGGGTAGGAACGTAGATTGACCGGTAAATTGAGAGCTTCGCCTTTTGGCTCAGCTCCCTCTTCACCACAACGGTCCGGTACAGCTACTGCATCACTGTCGACGCTGCACCGATCCGCCTGTCAATTTCACGCTCCATCCTCCCCTCACTCGTGAACAAGACCCCAAGATACTTGAACTCCTCCAATTGAGGCAGGGACTTCCCACCCACCCGGAGAGGGCAAGCCACCCTTTTCCGGTCGAGAACCATGGCCTCGGATTTGGAAGAGCTGATCCTCATCCCAGCCGCTTCACACTCGGCTGCAAACCGCCCCAATGCACGCTGGAGGTCCCGGTTCAATGAAGCCATCAGGACAACATCATCTGCAAACAGCAGAGATGAGATCCTGTGGTTCCCAAACCGGATCCCCTCCGGCCCCTGACTGCACCTAGAAATTCTATCCATAAATATACTGAACAGAACTGGTGACAAAGGGAAGCCCTGGCGGAGTCCAACATGCACTGGAAACAGGTCCGACTTACTACCGGCAATGCGAGCACAACTCCTGCTCCAGTCACACAGGGACCGAATAGCCCTTAGCAAAAGGCCCCAAACTCCATATTCCCAGAGCACTCTCCACAGGACCCCCACAAGGGACATGGTCGAATGCCTTCTCCAGATCCACAAAGCACATGTGGAGTGGTTGGGCAAACTCCCATGCACCCTCGAACACCCAATGGAGAGTATAGAGCTGGTCCAGTGTTCCCTGGGGGACGAAAACCACACTGCTCCTCCTGAATCCGAGGTTCTCCTCGCCAGCACCCTGGAATAGACCTTACCGGGAAGGCTGAGGAGTGTGATTCCCTGATAGTTGGAACACACCCTCCGGTCCCCCTTCTTAAACAGAGGGACCACTAACCCGGTCTGCCAGTCCAGAGGTACTGTCCCCGACCGCCACATGATGTTGCAGAGACGTGTCAGCCAAGACAGCCCCACAACATCCAGAGTCTTAAGATACTCAGGACGGATCTCATCCTCCCCCGGGGCCTTGCCACCGAGGAGCTTTCCAACCACCCCAGTAACTTCAGCCAGGGTGATGAACGAGTCCGCCTCCGAGTCCCTAGCCTCTGCTTCCTCCTCGGAAGACGTGACGGCGGGATCCTCAAAGTATTCCTTCCACCATCCGATAACATCCCCAGTCGAGGTCAACAGCTCCCCACCCGCACTGTAAACAGTGTTGGTGAGGCACTGCTTCCCCCTCCTGAGGCGCCGAACGGTTTGCCAGAATTTCTTTGAGGCCGTCCGATAGTCCTCCTCCATAGCCTCTCCGAACTCCTCCCAAACCCGAGTTTTTGCCTCTGCTACCGCCCGGGCTGCAGCACGCTTGGCCTGCCAGTACCCGTCACACAGGTTCAAATATACAGAGAATACAAATAATTGCCCGAAATAATTGCCCGTGCAAATTACTCATGGCTCACATGACCCCTGGCGGGTGAGAGAACGATTGGGTTTAGCAATTTGGATGGGCAAAACTGGCGCTTCTAAGTGTGCAGCCTTAGTCATGGCAGAACATGCTGGCGAGGTTATGGAGAATTGAAAAGGGTTCGGCACGCGGAGCACAGCAGATAAGGAAACGGGCGCATGCATCTTCACATGCTCTCCCCGGGGACAACGCTGTTAGGGACGGACCTGCTCCGTCACATTTTTAAAATAAACTTGCCGTTCAAAGGCCCTGCACACCAAATTTAAAATGCGCACACATTGAATTGCTGCTCATAATTAATTGCGTAAATTTTTATATCGCGTTAATTTTCCGTTGTAGTAATCTAATTAACGCATTAAACTGACAGCCTTAATAATAATACATTTTAGTTATTATATCTGCCTTTTAACAATAAACAAGTTAAATGCAATTATAAAAACATACAGTGAAAAGTGTGCAGTTAAAGCAGGACAGTTCAGCTATGGTCTGGTGGTGTGGTGGAGTGATTTTTTTTTTTTTTTTAACCAGGCCACTCCCAATTTGCTCGCTATCCATGGGTTTCAGGATGAAGAAAAGTTAGGACTGTTGCCATAGCAATTGACAATTCAGTTACGCCCTCAAAATTAAACTTTATAACAGGAAGCATAAACATGAAACATAATCATATATAATAATAGCTATAAGTTTTTTGTTGTTTTTGTTTTTTGTTTTTCTTTCCATCACACTTGGTTTTTCTGAGGGCACGGTAGTCCTGGGTCAGACTCACAGTAGAGACTCTGTGCCTCTGGGGCGGCAGTAGCTCAGTTGGTCGAGCATATGCCTCGTGATCCAGGGGTTGGTGGTTCGAATCCCGCTCTTGACGGGCTGACCGCATGTGATCCCAGCTCCCACAGATGAGTGCTGCCGTTGTGTCCTTGGGCAAGACACTTAACCCCACCTCGCCCCCAGTGTCTGTGGACACTGGTAGCCCCCATGACAGAAGATACATCAAGATACATCCCGTTGTGACGTGAGCCGTCCTCCTGTGGACCCACCACCCGCGGAAGGATTCATGGGGGCTGGTGCATTGTGTTCTGGGCAGCAGAACACTGCTTGGACTGCTGCCCCCGCGACCCAGAAAAGGGAAAAGCGGAAGAAAATGAATGAATGAATGAGACCACAACTGTGTAGTCATTATTAAAGTGTTACTAAATAATTTTTGTTTTTCTCCCCATGTAATGCAGGGCTGAAAACTTTACTCATTCTCACTTGTGTCCCTTCCCAGTCAGACTCAGTCTTTCTCAGACAGAGGGAGTGAAGCCCTGAAGTCTCCTTCAAAGCCACCACTGTGTTCTGGCAGAATCAATCCTTTTGTTGGCCAACAAGCCTTGGCTTTTCAGTTTGTTGCTCCGTTCACTTGTTAGTCACAGATTAATTAGAGCTGGTAACCTAAGAATGTAACCTATTGTTTTGTTAAAAATGTTGAAACCCCAGTTGCAGTAAGAATCATTCTCAAGTCCTTTTTTTGCCCAAAATAATACCCTTTACGATTTCCACAGTGACCCACATATGTTCAACCTACTGAATATTTTGTGACCATATGAAGAAATCCTGTTTCAACCATGTTTAATTTTGATGGTGTCTCAGTTTGTCCTCCTTTGATTGATAGTTGCTTGTTCCCAGTTCAGTCCAGGTCTGTGTTTGGTAGACCTATTTTACACCTTCTTTTGATAGCCTCTTTGTTGACAATTTTTACCCATGAAAATATAATCATCTAGATTTCTGTCACATTCTGTCTGTCTATTGTCCCATAACACATCCAGGCACACCACACATGCCTTTATGCTCCAGACAGGTAAAAGCAGAGCACAATACAACCTTGGTTTTTCATCTTAAGTAAGATTTATTGAAACTTACAAACTCAAGGTTCAGCTATAGTACATCTCTTTGACTGAGGCTGTGCACAGTCAGACTCCAGCACACCAAACACAGTCCTCTTTCACAATATCTTTTCTCACAATAGCTCAGACGTCATCCTGGCCACGTCTGATATGTAGCTACACTGGGGAATAATTCTCACTGTATCAGAAGAAGTACACACCTCTTTCAACTGGCCACGCAATTTTCTGCAAATCCAATACTACTCTCACATCTTTCATTAGGGCTCTTTGTCTCCTGCTTATTGTGCTATTGATTTCCATTGCCGTTATGTCTTTTGGAAGATTACATTTTCATATAAGTAAAATGGTGATGTGGTTTTCCAGCAGAGAGAATGTATAGTGCACTGTGGGGATCCATTCAAGCATGTATTTTTCAATTCCACAAGTTATACAGATACTTTTTGATCTTTTATTACTACTTTTTCTCTCAGTTTCTGCCACGGGTTTTTGAAAGTTATGTCTGATACGTTAACAAAGCTTTTCAGACTGAATCAATCAAACATTTAAAGAATGTTCTGTGTAACATACTGTAGCTATCTTCTACATTGTCTGCTACTTTGTCTGTATGTTTTAACATTCCTAACAAGATCCAGTGATAATTTAAACCTGATAGCTGTTAGTTTCAACACAAAAAGATATTGCTTTTAAAAGTTGTACATCAGTTGTCTCTTTTTCCAAAATATCAAATATTTTAGTTATCTGTTTAATAGTCCGTCTTGTGCGAGTGCAGCTGCAGCAACTTTCTATTGCTTTTAAAATGTGCAAAAAGGGCAACTAGATGTTTTTGAAGTCCCTTACTTAAGTTATATAAGCCAAGTTTCTTTCTGTTGTCTTCTTTCAATTATCTTAATATGCAGTATGGATAGAACCCAATGACACCTTACATAGTTCTTCACCTACATAGTTCTGCAACCTACAATGAGAAATGGTCCCTTTTACAGTTTGTATGTAATCCCTTCTTCTCCTCTCTCTTTGTGTCTTGTGTGCAGCTCTGAGGGATAACCGGATCGAGCTGGTTCGTGCCACGTCGTCCGAGCTCACTATCAGCATCAGTGACGTGTCTCTGTCAGACGAGGGCAGATACACCTGCTCTCTCTTCACCATGCCCATCAGAACAGCCAAAGCCTACCTGACTGTGCTAGGTGAGAGCCACTCTTATCCAAACAAATAATACTACAGAAATTGTAACTTTTCTGTCAATGAGACTGTCACCTGCTTCTCTCCATGGAGATGTTATTGTTTTCCCTAGAATGCTCCACAGCACGGCATTAAAATAAGCTATCTCTACAAAGACGAGTGTGGAACCCGGGAGGGCTCAGGGGAAAAAACCTTTTTGAGGGGTGGCAAGAAAGCATGCGCTCAGTTTGCAAAGTGTGCCCTCCTTTTATTCATGATAAAAGGAGAAATTCAATTTGTCAACTGGACAAAGTTTGTTTGGTCGAAAACGTTTCGCCGCTCATCCGAGAGGCTTCATCAGCTCTGGTTCTCATGCTGGTTAGACCCTGTTTATATCTAGCTGCAGGGAGGAGCTAACTACCCTGAACAAAGCTCTGAACCTATCCCAGCTACTCTGTCTCTTTTGTTTTACGAATTCCTCTGGCGTCTAGTATTAGCATATCTATAAGCTCTAGGAGGCGCTCACTACACTGAAATAGCTCTGAAACTATCAACTAATCTGTCTCTTTGTATTTCAAATTTGGCGTCCATTTTCGTCTCCTTATTCAAGACAAACGACCCTCTCCACCCCTCTGCAATGGCTTGTCTGTCCTAATGTTTCTTTGTCTGTTTTTGACTTGGTTTGAGAATCGAATTATAGATGGGAGACAAGTTGTGTCTAACTCCCCCATTTCTAGTCCCCATTTTCAGTGTAGGTAGCTCCTCCCTGCAGCTAGATATAAACAGGGTCTAACCAGCATGAGAACCAGAGCCGACGAAGCCTCTCGGATGAGCGGCGAAACATTTTCGACCAAACAAACTTTGTCCAGTTGACAAATTGAATTTCTCCTTTTATCATGGATTCTACCTGAGGAACTCTTCACTCCTTTTATTAAGTTGCACGTTCATGTAAGTAGAGCATGCTCTCAGTTTACTAAATCGTGTGCTCGTTTAAATATAACGTGCACTCATTTACCTAAATCGTGCACCGTGGTTCACTAAATCGTGCGCTGTATGAATGTGTACATGAGATGTATAAAATGTGTGCTCGTTTTGAAATTGTGGCCACGCTTTAGTAAATTGTGCTCACGAGGTATATAACGTGGGCACGACTCAATTTTAGCGAGCACACAGTTTTAGCAAGACCAGTCCACGATTTAGGTAAACGAGCGCACGCTCTATTTACACGGACATGCGACTTCATAAAATGAGGACGCGATTTCACAAAACGAGGACATGCTTTGCAAAGTGAGCGCACACTTTACTGACACCCCCCAAAAAAGATTTTCTGTGAGCCTTTACGGGCTCTGTAGACGAGGCGATGTGACCAGCCCAATGTGTGAAACATTCCAGAGAAGGCAATAACATATCCATTAAGACAAGAATCTTTCAGAGCCCCATCAGGAAAGTTCAGCGTGCACCTTTAAATGTTTACATGATTTAATATTTTATTTAAACAGTGTGTAGTGTGTACAAAAGTGGCAGGAAGGTGGGATTAAATAAGTTTTGTTCTTCCCACTCCTTTTTGGGCAAATGTTTTTGTTGTTATTTCTGTTATGATTGCACTTTTGTCATATGTATATGTGAAATAATGTAAATTGCTTACTTGCCCAAAAATAAATACATAAATACAAAAGTGCTTGTCTGGGAAAGGCTCATTACACCAGTGACCCTGAATGTGAGTAAGCAGATGGTTAATGAAAGGACACACAATTAAACATTTCTAGTTCAGGAATGAATGCTCTCCACAAAGCTCCAAGTCGAAACCTCTCAAAGCACTACACTGTACTCATTACTCAGTTCAGAATGTTACACTATTTACCATTTGAATATCATTTTGTGGACCCAGTGTTAAACGTAATAGTGTCCATCTTCAGATCAAAACACAATAAAATTGCCTGGTTCTCACAAGAAATGTGAATCAATACAAGCCTTCTCTCCTCTCCCACACGTGCTTGCTTCATGTTGATTACATTACATTATATCATCACTCGCATGAAATGGCTGTATATTGTAAGGCTGTCCGATCCCTCAGCATGTTTTGTGTTCAGATCATCTCCATGTATAAACATTGTCTCATTTCCTGCACAGAGCTTATTATGTTCCCAGTTAGTTTTTGCTAATGCTAATAGATGTGCTAGTGCTCTCCAGGACCATTAGCTGGCTTGGTGTGTTAACAAGCAGTGGGAGAATTACATCACATTAAGGCCTCCTGTTCAATAGGGATATAGAGAGAATGATGCAGGGAAATAAAACAATAATTAATGTGGTGAGCTAGTTCACATAAAAAGGTTTTAATAAAAAATACATGGGTGTTTATCTGATACAAAGATTAATATTATTTTACTCTAATCAAATAAATTATGATTTATGATTCACATTGTTGTAGCTGGATTAGTACTGCAACTTATTCCTATCTAAAGAAATTCATTTTTGGTCATTTGTGTTTTGGATCTGCTGGAAGTTTTTAAAAAATGAGAGATTCAGTTCAAGCGTACATGCTAGAACATGTAGTTTATTGAAGTAAATGTGGTACATTGGTACTTTATAGAGAGTTTATACCTTACTGACCATATTGTTCTTTATAGTGTCCTTTGTAGCCCGAGTAAACAAAGGGATCTTTAAGTGCGGTAATAAAGCTTACAGGATGTGCTGAGACAGACAAGGCCACACACAGTCAATAGAATTGACTGACAGAGCTCCAGTCCATCAGCCTGAGGCAGCTGTATTGCTCATTGACATGAGAAGGGCACACTCTACACGCTTAAAACACTCATTATTGGAAATGCAAGTAATTAACATTTTCTGTACAACCTGATGGTCTTGGCTCTGTTTGTACACAGTGATCATGAGAATGGAAATAGTTAATGTCTGATATATGAATCAAGTTTTGCATTGATGGTCAAAACTACTAATGGTCATGAGGAAATAATGTAACCATAACCAAACCAGTGAGGGAGTAACTGTGTGTGTCTCAGGTGTACCTGCAAAGCCAGAGATCGAGGGTCTCACGAAGCCTGCTTTGGAAGGAGACCAGATCACCCTGACATGCAGCAGCCAGGGCAGCAAGCCCGCCGCCGACCTGCGCTGGTTTAGGAATGAAAAGGAGGTCAAAGGTATGCTCTATCTATCTGTCTATCTCTCTATCTGTCTATCTCTCTCTTTCTCTCTCTCTCTTCTCTCTCTCTTCTCTCTCTTTCTCTCTCTCTCTTCTCTCTCTCTTCTCTCTCTCACCCACAGTCCAATTGTTGTGATAAGTTCAAATGTATTTTCCAAACTTTTGATATCGGGTTTCTGCTTGTGTAAAGCAGCACCTTGTAAGATTTCTGCTGATGGGCACACATTGACAATAAAAAAGTAGTAGTAGTAATAATAATAATAATAATAAACAATAACAACAACAACAATAATAATAATAAAAACAATAATAATAATACATTTCATTTATTAGGCGCCTTTCTGGACATTCAAGGTCGCCTTACATCAATAAGCAAAAACAAAACATAAAGTTGAATACAATTATTATTAACATACATGTGCCTGTGGTTAGGGCCCCCCCCCCCCCCTAAAAGAGGGGGGGTAGAGAATACTACCACCGTATTCCCTGCGTGTCGTAAAAGGCGACTAAAAGGGACGGGGCGAGAGGACTGGGAATCCTCTCCCCTGTAACTGTTTCCTAGAAACGGACAGGGCTGAGTAGGGAAGGGGAGGTTGTCTCCCCAAACCCTAAAGATTGGGTCCTTGAATGTGCGTGGGTGTAGTACGAATGAAAGTAAAAGAGATCTGATTGGAAGGATGTTTGGAAGAAGGAGATTGAGTGTGTTAGCACTGAGTGAGACAAAGATGAAAGGGAAGGGTGAGTGTGTGTTTGGAAGTGCGAGTGGGAGAAGGTCTGGTGTAGAGAGTGGGAGAGCAAGAGAAGGTGTGGCCTTGTTGGTGAGTTGTGAGGTGAGACGA
This sequence comes from Paratrypauchen microcephalus, assembly GCA_036785185.1. NCBI lineage: Eukaryota > Metazoa > Chordata > Actinopteri > Gobiiformes > Gobiidae > Paratrypauchen > Paratrypauchen microcephalus. The sequence continues at coordinate 7,531,286 of JAVJIX010000034.1, read as the reverse complement.
TGTGTGGTTGAATGGAAGGAGATTTCACCAAGACTGATGTGGGTGAAAGTGAAATTTCTGAATGAGTTGTGGGTGTTCGTGAGTGCGTATGGTCCTGGCAGTGAGAAGAATGAAGAGGAGAGAGTGTCCTTCTGGAATGACTTGGATGAGTGCCTGCAGGGATTTGGAGCAAATGTGAATGTAGTGTTGATGGGAGATCTGAATGCGAGAGTGGGTGACGAGAAAATTGAGGGTGTTGTTGGTGTGCATGGTGTACCTGGAAAGAATGATAGTGGTGAGAGACTGATAGGAACGTGCCTTGAGAGAGAGATGGTGATTGGGAATACATGGTTCAGAAAGAAAGATATCCATAAGTATACGTGGGTGAGGCAGGATGGTGGAAGAGTGATTGATAAAGCATTGATGGATTATGTGGTGGTTTCAAAGGTTGCATGTAGTAGATTGTTGGATGTAAGTGTGAGAAGGGGAGAGAGTGAAGGTATGTCTGATCATTATTTGGTGGAAGGAAGGTTGCGTGTGGGTATGCCATGGGTGAGATCGAGAAAGAGTGGGGATGCAAGAGAAGTTTTGAGAGTGAGTGTTTTGAAGAACAGAGAGAAAGTGTGTGAGTATCAGGAGAAAATAGGTGGCAGGTGGAATGAGGTGAAGGATCAAATGATTGTTGGTGTGGAGGAAGAATGGCAACAGTTCAAGAGTGCAGTGGTTGGGTGTGCAGAGGAAGTGTGTGGTGTGAGGCGTGTTGGAGGTGGTGTAAGAAAGGGAAGTGAATGGTGGTGCGAGGATGTAAGGTTGGCTGTAACTGAGAAGAGACGTGCGTATGAAGTATGGCTGCAGAGAAAGGACAGGGAGTCGTATGAGTGTTATAAGGAGAAGAGAAGTGATGCAAAGAGAGCTGTGCGTGAGGCAAAAGTGGCTGCGGACGAAAGGTGGGGCAGACAGTTGACTGACAATTTTCGGGAGAACAAGAAAATGTTTTGGAAGGAGGTGAAAAGAGTGCGAAAGGAAGTGTCTGGGAGGGAGGAGAAAGTGAAAACAGAGGATGGAAGGATGCTGAATGAGGGGAATGCTGTAAGAAAGAGGTGGGCGGAGTATTTTGAGAGGCTGTTGAATGTGGAGGAAGATCGGGATGCTGTGATTGTGATGGATGGAAGGGAAAGCAGATTGAATGTACTGGGAGAGTTGAATGAAGCGTTGATTACGAGAGATGAAGTTGAGCAAGCTGTGGGAAAGTTGAAAGCAGGAAAGGCTGCAGGTGTGGATGGGTGTACTGTGGAATGTTTGAAGTGTGGTGGAGCGAGTGTCACCGAGTGGTGTGTGAGATTGTTGAATGTGTGTTTTGTAAGTGGGCAGGTGCCACTTGACTGGACGAGTGCGTGTGTGGTTCCACTGTACAAGGGTAAGGGTGATAAGTATGAATGTAGTAGTTATAGGGGTATTAGCCTGTTGAGTGTTGTAGGCAAGGTGTATGGAAGAGTGCTGATTAACAGGGTAGTGGAGGGGACTGAGTGTATGATTGGTGAAGAGCAGTGTGGTTTCAGGAGAGGTAGAGGATGTGTGGACCAGGTGTTTGCTGTGAGACAGGTGTGTGAAAAGTATTTGGCTAAGGGGAGGGAGGTGTTTTGGGCGTTTATGGATTTAGAGAAGGCGTATGATAGGATTGATAGAGAGGCGTTGTGGGTTGTGTTGAGTTTGTATGGTATGGATGGTAGATTGTTGGAAGGTGTGAAGAGTTTTTATAGAAACAGTAGAGCGTGTGTGAGAGTGGGAAATAGCACGAGTGAGTGGTTTCCTGTGAGGGTTGGTTTGCGTCAGGGATGTGTGATGTCTCCGTGGTTGTTTAATGTGTATATGCATGGTGTGGTAAAAAAGGTGAATGCAAGAGTATCAGATAAGGGTATGATCATGGAGAATGTTGATGGCAGCTGAATGGAGCATGAATCAGTTGTTGTTTGCAGATGATACTGCACTAGTGGCTGATTCAGAGGAGAGCTTGGCACGTTTGGTTGAGGAGTTTGGAAGGGTGTGTGACAGAAGGAAGCTGAGAGTGAATGTGAATAAGAGTAAGGTGATGAGGTGCACGAGGTCAAAGGATGAACGTAGGTTGAATGTGGCATTAAATGGGGAGTTGTTGGAAGAGGTAGAGTGTTTTCAGTATTTGGGGTCGCATGTTGGTGTGGATGGTGGAATAGGGGGTGAGGTAGAGTTTAGAATGAATGAAGTACGTAAGATATGGGGGGAATGAAGAGAGTGTTTGAATGTAGGTCACTGGGAATGGTTGCGAAAAGGAGATTGTATGAGGGTGTGGTGGTGCCTGCTGCGTTGTATGGGGCTGAAACGTGGAGTTTGAAAGTTGCGGAGAAGAGGAAGTTGAATGTAGTTGAGATGAGATGTCTGAGGAGTATGTGTGGTGTGACGCGCATGGATCGTGTGAGAAATGAAGATATCCGAGAGAGAACTGGTGTGTTGCGAGAGTTGGCTGAGAGAGCAGAGCAAAAGGCATTGGGATGGTTTGGACATGTTGAGAGGATGGAAAGGGAGCGATTGGTGAAAAAGGTGTATGAATCTGATGTGAGTGGAGTGAGAATGAGAGGAAGACCGCGAATGGGATGGACAGAGGGTGTAAGAAGAGCGTTGAATGCAAGAGGGATGACTGTGGTGCAAGGGAGAGAGGCTGCTCAGGACAGGGATGAATGGAGAGAGTTTGTGTATGAATGAATGGATGGGTGTGGTAGAGGACGGGTCTTGATATGAAGCGGCAGGGGGAAACCAGCTTTGGCTGAGGCCCTGCTGTGGAAGTGCCCACACTGGGCTGTGCAGCTGACCCTGGTGCAGTGTGGTGTGGTTTTAGATCGGTCCTTAGACCTTAAACCAAGGTGTCCTTTTCCCCAACATCATCATGCCTCTCCGGTGACGTTTGGGTGGTGCTGGCGTCTGAGTGCTGGTTTGTTCTGAGTGCTGGGTTGTTTGGGGGGTTGCTGGCGGGCTTGGGTGGTATCACCAGGTCTGGTTTCGGGGTGCCGAGGGGGCGGCTGGCTGGTGCTTAGGGGGTGTGGTCCGGATGGCCGCCTGGATCCGGGGTTCTTTGGGGTTCTGTATGGTGGATGGGGGCACCTGGAGGGGGGCGACGTTATCTAGGTGCACCTTTAGTTATTACTGTTACTGCTGTTGTAGTGGGATGATTGCGGATGGTCTGGACCTGGACCCTCTCCCAATGTTTTGGATTGTTTTTAATGCATCATTTCTTAGTCAGGGCAAGCTGAATACCTACACCTAGGCTGCAGGACAATGTCCTCCTTCTTTTAATGCATCATTTCTTAGTGAGGGCTGAACACCTACACTTAGGTTTGCAGGACAATGTCCTCCTTCTTTTAATGCATTTAGACACATTATAAATAGCATACACATTATACACAATATAGGGCAACATAGGATATGAAGAAATGTTCGGAGAGGGGGGAGAAGTGGATTTTAAAGTGGGGCGACAGCGGTGATGGTGATGGACGGAAGGTGTGCTTGGGTGCTCGTCCCTCTCTAGGTGCTGTCCCTGTGTGGTCCTCTGGAGGATTCCTGGGTGCTGGCGGTGGTCCGGTTTACGCTCTGGGTCTGGCCGGTCATCCCTTTGTGCCGCCTGGGGCGGGTCCTGGGGTTTTTCCGCTCGGGTTCGCTGGCTGCCTTCTCGATTGTCCAGTGCATGGATGGGGGTGGGTGGACGCCAGTGTGGGAAGAGAGAGTGGTGATGGTGATGAGGAAAGGACGCTGGTACAAACGAAGGGGAAAAAAAAAAAAAAAAAAAAAAAAAAAAGTCACGGAAGGAGGGTTTGGGGAAAGGAAGGAAGGAGGGAAAGGAACAAAAATGTATGCCCTGTCTAGGCTACCCCACTATGGTGGGACACAGCCTTTGTATATAGATAGATAGATTAACATACATATTATGAATAATAAAGATGGTTTGGCTTGTACTAAACCCTCAACCACATTTTCATGAGGTCAATGCCTAAAGTCATTGTTGAACCCTTGTGTAAACCCTTTACTATTTTATTTAGGTGAACAGTTAGTGTGAAAAATCTGCACCTGAGTTAAAGGCTAACTGGGATGTCACAGAAATTAGTCATTTAAAAAGAGACTTGTTGGCACAAAAGCTGCTGAATGTTTAAACTGTCCTGATCCAGCTCTATTATCTGACTACACGTTTCAGTTTCTGCTTCTTTCTATTTGATTAAGTTTACCCTTGTTAATTGTCTGAAACTCACAGAGAAGCAGCTGGAAATACTAATAATGATATTTATGTAATGAAACACAGAAATAAAAATGTTACTGTATTCACTCAGCAGTTGTAAGTAGTAGTTGTAAGTAGTTTCAGCGTCTTTGAGTGTCTTGAAAAGCGCTTTATAAATAAAATGTATTATTATTAGTAGTAGTAATTGTACCTTTTGAGAACACTTTCTGAAGCATATCTTTACTTCATTAGGACAGCTTGTCTTATATCTTCAGCAATGTATGACTTTTGTTTTAGCATTGTTTAACAAAAGACAATAAAGACAAAGCACAAAATGCAAATTAGCCTCTTCTAATTTAAATAACCACATGTATAAACAAAGAAATTGAAATGAGAATCACTGTTTTTATGGTTGCCAAAACAGAAAAGACACTGTTGTAATCTCAATGTAATGAGTAGAGCTAGCAGCCAGGTGTTGCAGATCCTAAATGCCCAATTAAATGTTGTAAAATTTCCTTCATGCACTGAACACAGCAAAGGATTAATAAACACAGAAATCGTCTCTGCAAAAGCAAACACTTTTGCTTATTATATTTGCATAATAATTCATGTTTGCTGCTCAAGTATGCTCAGAGCTGGTGAAGTCTGTGGACCCTTCTGGCTCTTTAAATTGGAGGAATAAAGTACAGTGTATTGATAATGATGTTGCTGTTTTTTGTTTTTGCTCGGGCTGTCAGTTTAATGCGTTAATTAGATTAATTTATTACACTGCAAATTAACGTGTTATAAAAATGAACGCAATTAATTATGAGTGTCTACGGAAGTCGACAGAGGCCATAGTCATAAGCAATATTTTTCTTCCTTGTTATCCCGAGATAACGAGATAATTAAGTTGTGATCTCGAGAAAACAAAATAGTTATTTCGAGATCTCGAGAAAACAAACAGCTATTCCATGATCTTGAGAAAACAACTGAAACATCTACCTCCACGTTGTGACAGGCTGACTTCGGGGCTATTTCTCATTCTGAATAGATACGTTTTTGGTCATTATGTCTGGAATAATAATCGATCAGCTGATAAGGCAATATTTTGATCAGGGGTTGACACAGGGAGATTGCAATACGTCTTTTAATTCGGGATAATTTCAAGATTAGTCCGCGGCACCTCCGCAGAAAACTGGCCCGGCTTCATCTTTACCGACAGAGATAAAGTGATCGTTTTCTCGAGATCACGGAATAACTCTTTGTTTTCTCGAGATCACGGAATAACTCTTTGTTTTCTCGAGATCTCGAAATAGCAGTTTTGTTTTCTCGAGATCAGAAATTAATTGTGTCGTTTTCTCGAGATCTCGAGTTAATTTTCTCGTTATTAAGGTGGAAAATAATCATTACGAACATGGAAGCCACTTATGGAAGACTCTGTTAGCTTCCATAAGTGGTAATTCAGTGCGTGCGCATTTTAAATTTGGCATGCGGTGAGCAAATTGCTGCTCGGGCCTTTGAACGGCAAGTTTATTTATAAAAAGAACGGGACGATCAACAAGAACGCGGTGATTTGTAGCTTTTATCAAAAAGAATTTTCCGAACACCGAAGCTGCTCCAGTCTGACGTTACCGGTGATAGAGCGCACTTCAACAAACCACCAAACCACGCTTGCAGAATTTGGGAAACGAATGCAACCACATGAAAACTGACGAACTCAATCGCAAAGTGGGTTCGTTCGCTCACTCGCTCACTCACTCACAATCTCTCTCTCTGTATCTCTCCCTATCCCTCTCTCTGTCTCTCCCTCTCTCACTCTCTCTCTCTCACACTCTTAAAATGTGATTCATTAGATTAATTAATTACAAATCCTGTAATTAATTTGATTATGTTTTTGCCTGACAGCACTTGTTTTTGCACATAGTGATGGAAGGTAGCTTCAAAATAGGTAGATTCAAAATACAAGACAATTTTAATAAAATGTGCCCACTTAGGAACATTCTTGGTGCTGAAGCTGATAGTTGTTAGTCTGGTTAACACCTGACCATATCACAAGTGAGATATGGGTCTGGAAACTCGCTTCGAAAAATCCCGTAGCGGAGGTGTGGTTAGCGATTGCCAACGGCCGTTTATTGGGCATTATGAATGTCTATCATTGAGCGTATACGTAAGTCCATAGCCAATCATGTCAGTTGTCAGTTCAAACTACAAGCTTCCGTTTGTCATGTAGTACGCGTCACCGTCTTGCCACACCTATGGTGCTCTCTGATTGGGGCCCTAAATCTGGGACTCTCGCTTGGAAACCCACCCAGACACGGGGAGAACATGCAGTCTCCACACAGAAAGGCCTGGGCAACCCGAACCATTCTTGGCGCTGAAGCTAATAGTTGTCCCTCCACCAGAAAATTAGACATACTTGATAATATTATTTACTCAAGACACAAGTCCTCCTATAGTAGCAAGGGTTTCATAGGCACAGCAATAGATGTACTTTAAGCATTCATTGCCTTTAATAACTTCAGACCACATATAATCCACAAGGAGCACATTTCCATAACAATGCAATTATTGTATATATGTTTAATGCAGGCATTCTGGAAATAGAAAGCAGGTTATTGCATACTAATTAGCAGGCGATATGTCTCCCACAGGTTTCTGTAGTCTCTGTGGGTAATTATTACAGCTCCCAGGGCCAGACTGGGGAAGTAGACACTCCCTGTAAAGATTCAGGCTGTTTAAGAGGTAGCTGGAAATGTCCTCTCTGGGCTGCCGTAGTCTCAAGGGGATATCTTCTGTTTCATTAAGATCAGATCACATTATTCCTCTATTAAGCTCACACAAAAGCTTCTCAAGACCTTTAATTTCCACTGGTTATTAAATACAAAATGTATTATTTCAAAACTTCATGTAAAGGTCAATTATTCAAGGATTCATATTACTGTATATAAGTGATCATAGATTTGTCGGTTCACGTGTCATTTTGTCAATGTCAAGTAAGTTGTATTTGGTTTTCATGGTTTTACACTGGCTCATAATAGCTGCTTATTGTGGAAGATAATCTGGACATAGACTTCCTTTCTTATCTACATGCTCCTCTGCTCTTTGAACAAGCTGAACTAGTGAGCAGCCTATAAGACAAAAGGCAAATTAAATTACGAAATATATTTATCTATATACTTCTACCAGCGGTATGCATGTTTCATACGGTGTTTTTTTTTTTCTGGTCTGACTTCAGTCTTGGAGATGGGTTGCATGTCCTTGTTTGTTGATGGTACTTCTGTGACACTTGATATGAATGGCAAAGATTCTTGTCAAATCTTTTATCACAAAGTCAATATGTTTGGATCTGGAGTGAATTGTCTGCAAAGCTCCATTGCTCTCTTGTCACTACACCTTTTGTAGCCGGTCTTAAGCGCTCTCACCCCAACTCGCTATCAGTCAGGTGGGTGTTTTTGGTTCAGATGAGCAGTAAGATAAGCCCAAATCAATGTTAGTTTTCGCACCATTTGTCACAGACGTTCAGAGACAATTTTAAGTCAGAATGTATTCAGGCTGGCCACTCTATACATTTAAGCACATTATTTCCTCAGGTGGTAAAGTCTCCTACCATCATCTCATCTCTGTCAGGAGATTGGGATGATTTCAGTGTTCAGGGCTGAAATTAAAGTAAAATATAAATAATGAAAATGCCTATGACAAGTTAAAAATGTACCTGTTCCTGACTGGAAATTGTTACATCAGACTAGGTAATAGATAATAACTCTTACCTAACAACTCCTCTAATGTACACAGAAATTATTATCTGACAGATACAAAACACCATTATTTTGTTGAAATCATATTTAAAGTTTATGGGTAAATTATGCTGAACTTTTGATTCCACCTTGTGTATGTTTGAACTCTCTACTTCCTGTCATTTTTAACATATTTTCTTTGCAAATTGTTTTTTTGATTGGTGTAAAATTATAATTTATATTTACAATAATTATAATCCCAGTAAATTAAGTCAAAATTAGATGCACACTTTATGATTTGATTGTAAAGAAATAGTATTGTAATTTGTAAACAATTTTTATCTAGCTCAGAATGGATATCAAATTAACTAAGATTAAATTTAAGTCCCAGATTTACAATATGTGCTACATTTCATTAATTTGATTTACCTGTGTAATATTTAGTATATATCTAGAGTTATATACTGTTAATGCAATACAAAAGAAGACATAAAATAAGATCTGCATTTGCATGTCCATCTTCCTGACAGTATCCCTCTCTGTTCAGTGTGAATCTGGGAGCCATATTGGGGAATCCATGACAATTGTGACATATTGGTGTGGGATCTTGGGGAAGGGATGAGATTATATTATGAAGAAGGGCCCCCGGGGCCACGCAGTTAGTACAGTGCGACGCTAAACATGTGTGTGCCAGCACTATGGAGCTTTTTACATGCATATGAGGGAGAGGCGCTTGCATGTGGAAGTGAATCCAATATTCTTATTTGGTGCCCTGGATCCCCTCAGTCCCAGCCTGTACTGCTATATTTCTGTCTCCGTTACACATATCCCACTGAGATTTCTGCCAATATCTCCACATGTAGCTCTTGTTTACACACTGCTGAACCGAAGGGACTGGTGGAGAGACCAAGGCAAGGCACAGATGAAATGAATATTTATTTCGCGAATATATGGGCAGGGATGTAGCTATCGGGCAGGTATTATCATAGTGCCTGACCTAAACTGGAGAGGTTATGGCTTCATCATGTTAGGCTATAACTATATCCGAAAATGGCTTATGGGAAAAAACACACAGATTTGATTTAAGATCACTTGCGGTCACCTCTCCATTCCATTGTCAAGGTGTTTTTGCCGTGGATAAGGCGATTGGATTGCAGACATATACCATGCGCACTGCTACGTTTAAAGGTAATAGATGCAATATAGAGACACTATTGTTATAAAATGGTACAGAGTCAGCATTCAAAACGCGGTAGTACATGATTAGACTTCCTTATCCAGTCTTTGTAGTCTTATGGGATGCCCATGGATTCCACACTGCCATTAAATATCTTACATTAAACTCAATTATAGGTGTTTTTATTATACAAAAATACCTTGCAAAACATGTATTGTGGATGTGAGCAAGGTGCATTCTCCACAGGTCTGACCTTTTATGATTCTATCATTTTGACTTGGTGGAATAATACCTGTTGGAAAGATAAATTATAGTTTCATACTAACCAAGAAAAGTTGAAAAATATGTTGAAAATTACAGGAAGTAGAGGTCATATTGATGACATCACACTAGGGACAGTTCTATCCAAAAATTCGGCACAATTTAGACAAAAGAAGCAATTTTTTCTGATAGTTTAAACATGATTTCAACAAAACAAAAGGTGATAACAGGAGAAGTTCAATTTGTCAACTGGACCAAGTTTGTTTGGTTGAAAACGTTTCGCCGCTCATCCGAGAGGCTTCGTCAGCTCTAATAAGAATACTGGTAAGACACTTGCTTATATCTTGCTGTAGGGAGGAGCTACCTAGCTAACTACTTTCCGGAACTATCTCATTGGTTTCGGTCTTTTGTTTCTCTGGCGTCTAGCTTAACGATCCCTATTCATCCCTACACGCCTGCTTTTTCACACCTCTGGCCCTGACCTGGCTAGCCCCATTGTTTCCCTGTTTGTTTGATCTAGGCTTAATAATGGAATTGTAGATGGGATGCAAATTATATCTTACGCCACCATTTCTGTTCAGAGAAGGATTCTCTTTTTTGACAAAAATAGCCTCTTTAACTCCCCTCTCAAACCAATTCTTTTCCCTGGCTAAGATCTGAACCTCACTGTCCTCAAAAGAATGTCCCGTGGCTTCTAGGTGAAGATATACGGCAGAAGACGGTCCACTCTGGCACGCCCGTCTGTGATGGTACATCCTCTTGTGAAGTGGCTGCTTGGTTTCTCCAATATAGCGCTCACTGCAGTCTTCACTACACTGAAAACAAAAGGTGTTTTCTTATGTTTGCATTTGCCAAATAATTTCTGTGTAGATTAGAGGGGTTTGGCTAGGTAACAGTTATGGAATTACCGAGTGTGATGTCCCGATTTCCAATCAGAAAGTAAAATTTAAAGATAAATTGGGAGAACGAGTGTGAATGTTTTTGCACTCTTAAATGTAATGATCTTAGCTGTGTTTTAGTAAAATGAGTAGTCTAACCTGTCATAGGCCTGGTGGTGCCCCTAATCTCCTATAGAGAAAAATACTCTAATTGTGATACATAAACAAGCTGTAGCATCATGTAGACAAAAAAGTGCCTAATCCTCCACCAGGAAAGTCACATTGTGCACCTTTAAACTATTGAATTAGAATTCTTGAAAAAATAAATACGGTAAGAGAGACTAACTCAAGGGAATCTACTCTGCCAAAATTGGATTCACTTAGATTCACTTAGATTTCTAGCAGCCTAAAAGTTGAACTTTGTAAATAATTGCAGGCTGTTTGTTCATTTATGGCCAATTGCCCTTGACTTGCACAGAATAAGGTGGGCATTATTATTCTAAGACAGGCAGTCAGTTAGTCAGGGATCTTAAAGTGGATCATGTTGAAGTTAATGAAACTGCCCCTGACTTTGTGAAAAAGAAGAAGAAGAAAGAATCTTCTTGTAAAAACTCACTTGAGTTCTCTTTCTGAAGTTTGGGCTAACCTTGCTTATTGTTTAGCCAGTGTGCGTTGGGACTAAAGTATGCAGCTCCCTGGGGTGCTCTGGATCAATGACTATTACAGATGTAATTTCAACACTGCTCCTGTAGGTCACAGTGGTCTGAATAAAAGATTATGAAGCTCCATGTCTTCTGTCCTGTACAACTACACAAAGATATTAAATCCCTTTGTTGTTCATCTATTTTGTATGTCTGTATATTTGTGTGATCCTATTTAATAGTGTTAAATATTAGCATGATTTTGAATAATTTATGTAACCTTTAATTTGTGCTTTCTTTCTATTGTTTATGCTTCAGTTTCAATTGTGTTAGTGGTGTGCTGAGAGCCTGTGCAGTATTGATGCTTCTAAATGGTTTATCTTCCAATTGTAAATACCCCTAGATATATATTATATAGTTGCTCAAGAAAAATACCGTGGTTGTCTTCTGTGCTGTGCAAACTCTAAAATGAGAGATCCTGAAAAATGGATAGCACCAATAGTTTTTTGTGTGTGTGTGTGTAATCTGTGGTTTTCTGCACTTTTAAATGTACAATTCATTGATGTTTTGTGCAGTGCTAGGCGTCTCTCTCTCTCTCTCTCTCTCTCTCTCTCTCTCTATCTATCTATCTATCTATCTAGATAGATAGATAGATAGATATAGACGATGATAAACAATTTAATATCGAATGCCATTATGCCATTGATACGATAACTCTAAAGCAGGATTAACCCCCTAAGTTATTTATTTCAATTTTATCACAGTGCAGAAAAATAACAAAAAGTTCCCCACTAATACAAAGCAGGTTACAGTACAGTTCAGATATGTGGAGAGTCATCCCTGTTCACAGAAGGAATTACTGGATTTTTGAGCAATTGAAACACCTCTAACACAAGGATCATTTGAAAAAGTATAAATACAGCTCTGGAAAAAAATAAGAGACCACTGCAAAATTATCAGCTTTTCTGATTTTACTACTTATAGGTTTGTGTTTGGGCAAAAGGAACATTTTTATTTGAGTCAGTAAACTACTGACAACATTTCCCCTAAATTCCAAATAAAAATATTATCGTTTAGAGCATTTATTTGCAGAAAATGACAAATGGTCAAAAGAACAAAAAAGATACATGTTTTCAGACCTCAAACAATGCAAAGAAACAAGATCAAATTCATTTTAAAACAACATAATACTAATGTTTACACTTCAGAAGAGTTCAGAAATCAATATTTGGTGCAATAAGCCTTATTTTTTATCACAGCTTTCACGCGTCTTGGCATGCTCTCCACAAGTCTTTCACATTGTTCTTGGCTTTATTCCACTCCTGGTGCAAGAACTGAAGTAGCTCAGCTTTGTGTTTGTGTTGGAATTCAACAGACGCTGGAATGGAATGGATGTAATACATGTAGAGATGCTGATTTCACGAAAAAATGCAGTGGTCTCTTATTTTTTTCCAGAGCTGTATATACTTTTTTTAATGTCACCCACCTTTATCTATAAATATACAATTTTACAACCAATATCTTCATTTGACCTGCACTTCAAGCTTCACCATGTCCAAAGAGGGAAATTATAAACAACCTATGCCAAATTGTGTTCTCCCAATTGCTCATCAACAGCACAGCTGTACAGATTCAAATGCCAAGAACCAGACCTGCCCACTCTCTTTGTGGGGGCCATCGCTATGAATACGAGTCACTTTGAGCACTGTGGGATTTCCATGTCAGAACGCTCGTCTCTCTGATCGAAGACCTCACCGTGTCTCCCCGTAGTCAGTCATCAGTTAGGACGGTCCAGAGCTGAGGAGACAGGGCTGACCAGGGCTGCCAACAGGTCCTGCTCCCTGGACACAGCTAGGGTAATAGATCATGTCCACACCTCGCTAACACTGTCCAACTGGGGATTACTGCCCCAGAGCACACTATAGACAAGGAATTATGGGCCTAGCAATACAGACTAGTGTTTTTGGCCTGCAAGAGAGCTTTTGTTTTGTTTTAGTTTTTTGTGAACTTTCCATGAAAGACTTGCTCTACAATATTCAGGAGGAAATGTGTTTTGAATCAGATGTTAAGATGAAGTTATGAATATTTTGTTTTATGAAGTTTGTTTTTCAGACTATAATTTGATTTTAATGCTTTCCCATCCCCCCAAAATCACAACTGCAGTGATCACATGATGTTGCTGCAGATTTGTCAGATGTTTTTTGTGCTCCCTTCTTACTAGGACAGGCAGGACAACAACGCCATCAACAATACTATATTATTCTTGATAGAATTGCCCCCCTAACAAACACATTGGTCTGACGACCCAAGATCAGAAGACCAAATTAACCTTGTTTCCAGACTTAGTGTATCTGTAGGCCTATAAGGAAGAAAGGCTACCTATGGCCTTAAACTTTTTTTTGTGCCTGTTAAAGAAGGGACGTTTAAAGAAAACCAAAATTTCTGAAATTTTGTTTCAATATGGGTAACAAATACATTTTTTATTAAAACATTGTTATCAGTTTTCCTTGTAGCACATCCCCCAGCTCTGCTGTAGCTCTTTCTGTCTTGTGAGAGGACTTTAAAGGGTCATATTTGACTTTAGTGTGGTTGTCTTGTCTGTTTTCAGTTGTCAGAGACCCGGGCATTTGGCTCGTGGTTTGTAGTCCACCCACAGAGCAGCTGCAGCTCCTGCCACACTCTGCCAACATGCTGGGTAAAGACACACAGCACAGAGCACAGCCCAGTGTTGGTCATTAATAACACTAAATACGGTCAACAGTGCAGCCTCCTCACTGGCTCTATTCTGTCAGTATTATCTGCGCTAAAGTTGTACGTTTTAGAAAATTTGTTTTTATGAAAGAATCTACAAGGACAAATACAATTAACAAAATTATTTACATTGAAATGTTAATAGTGTAATTATATTTAGGCTTAGACTTAGACAAACTTTATTGATCCACAAGGGAAATTGTTTTGGGTACCGTAGCTCACTCATCAAATATAATATATGATATATAACAGAGGGTTAAAATAGATGGAAATAGCAACCAAAGAGCAATAAGCCAGTGTCAGATGAGACATAATTATACAATTAAAAATAATGATAATAACTGTGCATGTATATGTACAAATCAGATTTAAATAGAAAAGTAATAATAAATATAAAATGCAATATCAAACAATTCCAGTGATATACAGTTGTAGGGAGTGTTGTCTAGGGAGCATTATCTATTGCACAAGGGTGAGTTGTTGTACAGTTATATGGAGTATGGTATGACTGTAGATCTGTATCTCTCACTGCTTGAGCGGAGAATGAGCTCCTCTGTCCCTCTATGGTCTGGTGCAGTGGGGGAGCAGTAGTGTCCATGATGGAGAACAGTTTGCCCAGTGTCCTCCTGTCTTTCACTGTGACAAATGTCTCCAGCTCACAGCCGATCATGTGACCAGCTTTGCGGATCAGTTTGTCAATCCGTCCAATGTCCCTTTTACTGGTGCTGCTCTCCCAGCAGACCACAGCGAAGTACTGGGCGCTGGCCACCAGACTGGTAGAAGATCTCCAGTAACTTGCTGCACACATTGAAAGACCTGAGCTTTCTCGGGAAGTAGAGTCTGCTCATGCTCTTCTTGTACACAGCATTACAGTTGTCCCTCCAGTCCAGCCTGTTGTTCACATGAACCCCAAGGTACTTGTAGCAGTCTACAATCTCCACCTCATGACCCTCCTCTTTCTTCTGAAGTAAATCACCAATTCCTTGGTCTTGCCAGTGTTCAGGAGCAGTTGGTTAGCCTGGGACCACTCCACAAAATTAGCAGTGTCCTGTAGTCCAGCTTCTGTCCATCCCTGATACACCCTACCACTGCAGAGTCATCAGAGAACTTCTGCAGATGGCAAGACCCAGAGCTGTACTGGAAATCAGAGGTGTACAGAGTGAACAGGAACGGAGACAGGACTGTATCCTGGGGGGCTCCTACATTACTGACAACAGTGTCAGACAGGGTGGTCCCCAGTCGCACATACTGAAGCCTGCCTGATAGGTAGTCAGTAATCCAGGAGACAGTGGAGGAGCTGACACCCATCCTGAGAAGCTTCTCACTCATCAGAAGGGCTGGATTATGTTAAAGTCACTGGAGAAATCAAAGAACAATATCCTCACAGAGCCCTTAACACTGTCCAGGTGTGAGTGAACCCGCTGCAGAAGATAGATGTGGGCCTGATAGGCAAATTGTAGAGGGTCCAGGGATGGTGTCACCAGGGGTCTGAGCTGCCAGAACAAGTCTCTCAAACACGTTCATGACATGAGATGTCAAAGCAACTGGTCTGAAGTCATTGAGTCCAGATGGGACAGGCTTCTTGGGCACTGGAAAAATGCAGGAGGTCTTCCAAAGCACCGGTACCCTTTCAAGTTTCAGACTCAGTGCGAAGAGAAAGTGCAGGACCCAAAGGGAGCTGTGCTGCACAAGTTCTTAGCTCACGGGGGTTGATTTTGTCTGGTCCTGGAGACTTGTTTTGGTGCACTTTCTCAAGCTGCCTTCTCACCTGCCCTGGTGACAAGGATACAGAGCTGAGTTCCTTCACCGGGGTGGGGGCAGGCGTGGGAGCAGAGGTGATGGGCTAATGAGTGGTCTGTGGTGAAGTGTGGGTTGGGCGTCTGGGAGGTGTAGAGATGGAGGTGTCAGGAGAAGAGAAATGATTAAAGAGAAACAAATCATATTTTGCTTTATATGGTACATTATATCATTTGTTTGGAGGTATATATGGGGAAAGTAGGAGTTGTGAATGTTTGTTTTTGGTAAATGGTACATATACATATATATTTCCAAATGGAATATATCCACAATTGTTTGTAAGTAAAATATCAGATTATAATACAAAAACTCTTTAAATATAATTTTAGACAATCATACGATTGTAAGTTGTAAAAAAAAAAAAAAAAAGAAGAAGAAGAAAATAAAAACATGCTAGGGAAATTCCATTTTTGTGCTAAGCCCTTATTATCTTAGCCTGCATCATCAGAAATATAATATTCCCTACAAGGGAAGCTTGTAGGGACTGGACTGCACTACACAGGAATGAACAATGGACACTATCCATTATCACTATCTCCAGATGGTGATGCTAAATAAATTTTTGCTTTAGAACTCCAGCCTCATGCGTCTTCTCTTCAACTCTCGGGCTACTACTATTTATTCTATATTGATAGACTTCAAAACTGCTTTTGCGAAAAACAGTTGCCGCTATTCCCTCTTAAACAGAAGCAATCACAGTCCATCTTCAACAACACTCTCCCAAAAGCACAAGTTTGAATTTCAACATACTTCTTTTCATCACTGAGACTCAGCTGCAGTCAGAGAGCGCTGATGGATCTTGTAACATTAGCCTTTCACTGTGCAGCTCGTGGGCCGATGGTGGGCTGATGGTTTTCCTGCAGATTTGAGGAGGACACCAGTGGATGAGACGGTCCATGTCACAGCTGAGAGTCCATTGTACTGATTGAAGGACTTAAATTTTAGGTCCTTAACAGAATAACAGTACAATCAAAAGTGAAACACAGCATATTGAGATCTGAAGAGGCATAGAAACACACTGATTTAGCTTTTTATTATTATTACATCAAATACTGATAAACGTAACCAATATATTTTTGTTTCATTGGAAAAAATAAAGAAACAATATCTATAAATGTACTCAGTGGCTAAAAGCAACCCTCACTTGTCCTTTCTATTTTATACCTGGGTAGCATTGCAGAATCTTAACTCTTAACTATGGCCTTCAGGTTACATCAATAATTCCATCAATGAGTCCATTCAAATAAAGACCTACACTTAACCTTAAGAAATGTTTTACCTTCTCCAGTAGTTTGACATCTGGACTTTTCTCGAATATGTAGGAATATTCAATCAGAGCTGGTGATTGGCCATTATTCCCCAATTTCATCTGGATTTTACTTCTTTCCCACTCCATATTTTTCCACACAATATGACCATTTCTGTCTGCATATACAGTACTACATGGATCATTTTAAACCTCAAAGCACATCAAAGGATATTGTCATAGCTCTGCTAAGGTCAGGCTGCCCTGGCCCCCTTATACCTGTAGGCAACTTCCAAAAAGGTTTTCTAAAAATACTACCATTGTACAAAAATCTAACCACATCTGAGCGCCTATTTGTAACTGCAAAATCATGTAGCAACATTTGAAATATAGCGATTTTTTTTTTTCCCCATCACAATTTTTCCAAAACTCTTTGTGCTGGGATGTTGTTGTGATCAGGGAGGCGGGTGATTGGCATAAAAGAGAGCAGAAGAAGACACAGATGAGGAGTTAAAGGGATATGCCACCCCCAGGTCAAACATGGGCATCTCCGCACAGTCCAGAGACTAAAATAAGTGGTGGAAAGCGTTTTTCTGGTGACCCAGCCATTGTCCAGGGCTGTCAGCACTGACCGCCGCGGTATCTGCAGCTACTCCGCCTTAGACTGGAGTCTAACGTCGCCAGAGAAAGATTTCGGCCAAAAGGAATTAATTTGCTCGATGCTTTTCCCAATTACTTTCTGTGTAGTGCGCATTCATATCGAGTGCAAATAAATGTGCAAATCAACACGGAGAGCTTGACTTGGTCATTTTGGGTGGGAACTATTTTTCAGTGCGGAAAAAGAAAGCCGAAGCACACACCACGCTGCGTAACAGGGGAACTGCCTTCCTGGTGCGTAACAGGGATTCCCCTGTCAGCGTGGTGCGTGCTTCGGCTGTCTTTTTCCGCACTGAAAAATAGTTCCCACCCAAAATGACCAAGTCAAGCTCTCCGTGTTGATTTGTACATTTATTTGCACTCGATATGAATGCGCACTACACAGAAAGTAATTGGGAAACGCATCGAGCAAATTAATTCCTTTTGGCCGAAATCTTTCTCTGGCGCCGTTAGACTCCAGTCTAACGCGGAGTAACTGCAGATACCGCGGCGGTCAGTGCTGACAGACCTGGACAATGGCTGGGTCACCAGAAAAACGCTTTCCACCACTTATTTTAGTCTCTGGACTGTGGGGAGATGCCCAAGTTTGACCTGGGGGTGGCATATCCCTTTAAAGATAAGATGGTGGGAGTACATATATAGGAATACTGGGACAAAATTGTTATTGGAATTTGGATCAATAACATTAACAAAAACTTAACATAGCTGAGGTATATTTGTATTACTATATTTCTGTATTTAATTTTTACTTGTACATATACATTTATATAATTTCACCTTATTTGATACCAGTCTCTTGCTACTTATTTTGAATTTATTATTACCACTTACTGTGTATAGCTACTGTGTCCAAATAATTTCCCTTGTTGATCAGTACAATTTGTCTAATTCTGAGTAAGAACTAAACAACCACTTTAACTTTAATAGGAACATGATGATTTAAAAGGTTTAAGGTCTGTGTGAAATAAAGGGCTGTGCAAAAATACACAAATAAGAGTTGAACTGCACATTGTTAATAAAATTGAAAGTAAAACCAGATAACAAAAGGAGAAATTCAATTTGTCAACTGGACAAAGTTTGTTTGGTCGAAAACGTTTCGCCGCTCATCCGAGAGGCTTCGTCAGTTCTGGTTCGAGTGCTGGTTAGACACTGCTTATATCTAGCTTCAGGGAGGAGCTCACTACCCTGAATTCTTCTGAAACTATCTCAACTAATTTGTATTGCGATTCCAGATAACCAGATAACACTTCACACTTAACTACGATCTATATACAAGAGGTGGGTAAGGAGAAACAGTGTAAAGATGCAGTAGTGATTAACATGAGATAAATCCATTACATAAGGGTGAGTTGTTGTCCAGTTGTATGAAATATGGTATGAATGTAGTCCTCACTCTTTGAGCAGAGCACGATGGGGGCTGACCAATAGGAATGGATGCAAAAAGTCATTTTTGATCATAGAGAAGCACTGGATCACCTGTTACAAAAATAGCCAATAATCACCGATATCAGATCACTCACCATTTCATTTTTATTGTATCATGAAGCCCTACGTGAGGCGCTTTGTTTCTGGACTGTTGCAGCTGCAGATGGAGAGCATTAAACACCAGTCATTTGGACATGGCTCAGGACAGTGGGAGCCAACATATGCAGGACCTAAAATTGTGCGATCAGTGGGCCATTTGTGGATGACTTATGGACACCTGTACTTTTGGTAACACTGAGCTGGAAGACTTTTGCCAATCGTGTGACAGTAATGAGGCTGTTCAGCTGTTCACATCAGAGCAGGTGTGACTCCACAGGCACACTGTACAAATGCATTGAGAATAATCATAGACTGCAAAGAGGCTGATTGAAGTCTGAAATGCTTTTTAACATTTTGGGCGGTGAGACTGCGTTTGCTGTAGGTGAGACAAGGCGAGAATATAGCATTTATTCTCACTTTGTTCAAGACAGCTCTATGAGACAATCAGACTGACAAGAAAATAACACTACGCTGGTGAGCTGGTTTCTCTCTTCTTTTTTTTACACAAAAATCAGCATGAAATTGTTGTTGTTGAACAGTGGTTTTCAGTATTTGGTACCACTGGTGGTTTTTATCTATCAATCTAGTTTTACACCACTGATCATATTGTTGTTGTATTGGACTTATATACTGGCAGTTATTATGATATTACACTGCATCAGTGTGCATTTTGATTTAGATATGTTTTGGATTTGTGTGACATTTTTCCAGGTTTATTCTTACCCTTGCATTGATTGTGGTGTTCACTGCTCTAGACTTGAATTGGAACTAACATGGTTTATGCTTATATTCTTATAGCATTTAAAACTAAGATGATATTGCACATAGGCCCTGCAAAACAATCCAATAACATTTGTATTCTCTTTGGCCTCCCTCTCCCTCTCTCTGTCTGAAGGAGCCAAGGTGGTGAATCCTATGGGGAAGACGTTCACAGTGCAGAGCTTTCTGCAGCTGCAGGTGGACAGAAACGATGATGGAGTGGCCTACACCTGCCGCGTGGACCATGTGGCCCTTTCCCAGACGCCGCAGCAGGCCACCGAGGTGCTGGAGGTCCACTGTGAGTGCAGACGTGTGTGGCGGGCGCATCACACAGAGGCCAGGCTATATAAAGCTTTTGTTACTCTAATTAGATCTAATATGATACTATTTAGACTTTTATATTAAGTTCTAAGCAAAAGGGTTCATTATTGTTGATATTAGTCTTTTGATGAGAATGTAAATTAGACATAATGAGAACATAATATTAATCATCTCTAAAACAAAGGCACTAGTTGCAAACAGCTTTCTTCTTAAATATAAGACCATAAATACAATATAGCATGTCAAGTAAAAATAAATTAAGCAAACTCAAAATGTATTGAGGCAGTCTGTGTACAAAACAGCATATTATGCCAATATGAAGAGAACATTGTCTGTTGAAGGTGTTGAAAACAGATCAAATAAAGACATAATATTTGCATACAAACTTGAAACTGTTATGTAGTTCATATAAAAGCAGTCTCAAATGGACTCTGTGTTGACTTCCCTCTCCTCAGATGCCCCTCGTGTGGAGATTAACCCTCTCCATTCTGTGCCACTGGAGGGTCAGTACCTCAGACTGGAGTGTGTATCAAAAGGCAACCCTTCGTAAGTCAACACATCAACACTTTTTTTTATATTATATCATCTCCTCCTCTCACATCCACTGTATGACTATGACTGTGTGCCCTCAGACCTGACCCTGTGATGTGGACTAAGGATGGGGGCGAGCTGCCTGACTTGGAGCGTATGATTGTGGAGGGGCGTGACCTCACCTTCACCTCTCTGAACAAGACGGACAACGGGACGTACCGCTGTGAGGCCAGTAACCACCTGGGCACCAGCAGTGCTGAATACAAGCTCTATGTGTACGGTGAGTTCAAACGCACAGGATTATTATGGGATGCTCACACAAGACCTGCAAACTATAAGGCTACCATAAGATATGTAAGTGAATGCTGATGTTGCTGTTTAAAAGCCCAATGCCGAGTTAAACAGCAGGTTGGTTTTCCTTATCGCTTTTAATAATTAACAGCAAAATATGAAGTGCAAGCCAGCAGCTTGTACACATTCTCCAATCATTCATCTATTCATTATTCATTAAGGCATCTTTCAAGAAGCCAATGAGTAAGGTACTTCATACTAATGTGTTTTCAACATGAAACATTGTCTAAAAAAGAAACTCTTTAATCTGAACAATACACAATACAATACATTTTGGAGTTGTTTAGTTGCAATGTGATTGCAATTAAAATGTTAAGATAAGCTAAATTATAAAATATGTATTTATGTGTACTAAATAATGCACCAAAAATGATTTGCTGAAATTACAAAGATAATAAAAGACCAATTCATTAGTGTTGTATTAGCCAAAATATTTTCTGTTTTCAATTGTTGTCCATATAAATCCTATTGGATTGTTTAGTAGGGCGGGATGCTGTTACATTTGCATACAGAACTGTGCATTGAGTGAATAGAGCACCCTATATCACTGGGGGATAGGGGCCTCAGGTGGCACAAATGTCTCCAATGGCTTTCCTTAAATAAACCATCGTCCCAGATCCACACACAGATAGGGAACAAACCAGAATTTAGAGCTGCATTGTCAGGAATACCACAAGGAAGGATAAGTCATTCCCAACCACAGCAGAGGAGAAGCAGCAAAATGGCCTCCAAGACATTTTTCGTTTTTTTTAATGCTAGCAAAAATACATTTATTTTTCAATCATTTGGAGGAGGCACAGTATCCTTTTAGCATGATGATAATAGGCGCTCTTCAGTGAACTTCAGTGTTCAAGTTCAAGTTATTTTCAATAGCTTGTGGTCTTGGGAACTTGTTGTGGATCAATAAAAGGTCCCTTTATTAATATTACATGTGAGTTGGTTGTATTTAAAAGCAGCTTTAATCTTTTAAAATGAAAATAGACTGTGTATTTTGCCTTAAGCAGACTTATTCCTACTGCACTCCGGCCTGACCTTGGCTACAGATGTGGAGAGGCTGAAGGGAAAAAACAAGGTTAATATGTATAGCTCATGAAGCACTGAGGGCCAGGACAAGTCAAGGCCACAAAGTGGAAACCTCCACTGGCTCCCTTAATAAGCAATGACCCTGTATTTTACCATGGTGAACTGTGGTTTCTGACTCTTTAAAAAAAAAAAAGACTCAAACGTGTACCGCTCTTGACCATAATACAAAGTTTAGTGAATTATAGAAGTATCCAGTACATGAGGGTATTTAGGGGCAATCAAATCCAATGTACTCCAGTTATATCCTTATACTACACACAGAAGAGAATGTTTAAATCAGACATACCACAAATAGTCAAAACTCTTGAGTCTCCCTACCTTACAAACCGAATTTTCTTAAAGATGCACTATGTACGTTTTCTGGTGGAGGGTCTGCCACCTGCTTTGTCTCCATGGATATGTTGTTGCTTTATTTGCCTGCAATGTTCTATAATTTATTCATTCTATATTCTATTTATTATTCAATTTCAAATGTTTTTATTGCTAAGAAATTCTTAAAAAACACGCATTCCTTCCCAGAAAAGGCAACAAGTGCATGGCTTACTCTATACCAGAAAAGTTATATAATATACCTTTAAATCTGCTGAAGTTTAATGAATGCTCTTACCCCATGTGTCTTAAAGCATCCCTGCACCTAACAGTTCCTTCAAATGCCATCTGTGCAACAACAAGAATAACCCACATGCTTAATGACAGTGATGCTATTAGACTGACAAATGCTGTGGCTCCACAAAAAGTCATTTGGGTATAGGCAGGTCAGAAAGTCTTAACCAGATTCATTACTCGTTCTTCTCAAATGGCACCATCTCTGTTCCTGCGCTTCATTAGTGATTAGCACGCCTTTTAGCCTTTTGCAATTGCTTCCATAATTCTCAGGAAATACCTTTTTAATGGTACCTCAACAGCCAGAAGACGTTGTGTCTCACCCTCTCTTCCTCTGTCTCTCTCTTTCGCTATCCCTCTCTCTCAAATACATTCACCGTGCTTCTTGGTGATTCACGCTAAAGCTGAAATGTCACCGAAGCACACAGGACACTCACCCCAGAGAGAGACAGAGGAGCACAGCCAATTAAAAAATGGACAGTAAAAATGTACAAGAACCAAAACATAAAAAGTTAAGCTAGTGTTGTAACCTCATTAACTTTGTCAGACCATGTTTTAAGCCATAAATCCTAATTCCTTACATTTTCAGCACAAAAAACTTGAATTGTAATAGTATAGGTTGATAGATGGATCGTAGATGTATAAAATGTCAAAGTCACGTTAAAGGAAATGCCATTACAGGTTTTTAAAGGGCCCATATTGCACTATTTTCTGATCAATGTTATAATGTTGTTTCCTCATCAAAAACATACCTGGAGTTGTGTTTTGTTTCATTCACAGATGTTTAAAACACAAATCCTGTATTTAAGCTGTGTTCTTCTCTCAAACGGAAACACTCTGTTCTAACTTGTGATGTCATGTAGCAATACGGGAAGTGTTCCACTGCTTTTAAACTCCATAGTAGAGATCGGCAATTCCATTTGGATAATTTCACCCCTGGAATTGCCAATCTCTACTGAACAAAAGATAAGGTAGCTGTTAACATGAAAACTACCACTACATGACATCACAAGGTGGAACCGAGCATTTTGAGCTTTGGAGATGTCGACAGACTGATAATGAAGGATTACTCCTAATATATGTATATATATATATATAGGATGGGTTAAAATGCAGAGAAGAATTTCTCCAGTGTGAGATCAATAAAGTCACTTCTTCTTCTTCTTCTTCTTCTTCTTCTTCTTCTCCAGGGCTCTCAAGGCTCACGGATTGAGAGTGTGACACACGCAATTCGACGTATTCACACGCGCACACGCCACACATGGCATTTCTCACGCTGATTAGTGTTTTTTTTATTTTTTATTTTTTTTGTGCCCAGAAAATCGGTCTGTGTGGCTTAGTTTATGTAGGCTCCGCGCGTTTTCAGCGCCGCCCCCTCCCCCTGCTCCCCCGAGCAGGGGGAACAGGGGGAGGGGGGGACGGCGCGTCTGCTCGCCGTCCCCCGGGCACGTCCTGAGCCTCAGTCCCGGTGCCACGTCTCCCTCCTCTGAGACGCACCGACTCCGGTCCCGGTGTCTCCGTCTGTGCGTAACGTGTCCCCCCCGACGGCTTACGCGCGGAATACGCGCGGCCCAGAGCCGAACTGCCCATGGTGAGTCGCGGTGAGACGCGATGAGACGCGGGCCCGGTGCATTGACCAGACTCTTACATGAATCCGTTAAAAATGTCCCGCTCCCTCCTCCCCGCCCCTCTCAGCGCGCACTGACAAAGTGCAGTGATGATAAAACAAACTGAGAACCATCAGGTAATAACTTCATTTCTACAACTCTCATTAGTTGCTTTGTAGTTTAAGTTGGCTCTTTAGACAAACAGGGCTCTCAACACGCAATTCGACTCACACGGCATTTCTCACGCAATTCAAGCGCCAAAAATTGTTCACTCGCACCCCCCCCCCCCCCCCCCCCCCGGTCCTCGGAAATTACAGTCACACGCACGACCCCGCTCAAAACTTGAGAGCCCTGTTCTTCTCAAACATGTGTGAATGAAACAAAACACAACTCCAGGTCTGTTTTTGAGGAGGTAACATCATTATAACATGGCTTAAAGCTCACAAGTTTGTGTAATATAGGACCTTTAACATCTCTTGTCTTAAAGGAAAAGTAACGTTTTTTTACAATCTGAGCCTTCTTTCGGCAATAAAACAACTAGTTTTACTCACCCATAGCAGTTTGGTGTCAATTGGAGCAGTATCGCAGAACTTATGTTGAGCCGTTCTGTTCTACTAATGATCCCGTATCCGTTAGCGTGAGTGCTCGGGGCACTGATTTGCGGTGTCCAAATAACACAAACTTTAGCACTTTTCAAATCACAGAAGATCGCTGTGTCAGGGTAGACTTTTAGTAGATTCCAAAACGGCCTGAAACCCGATATCGCAACAGAAAAGTAAAGTTCAGAGCGGTGTTAGCTTCTTTCGGACTAGCGGTGTTTACAAAACAGCTGAGTTCACGCATGCGCACTGTCCTCTCTGATGACGTCATCAAATGAAACTATAGCTGGATATCGGGTTTCAGGCCGTTTTGGAATCCACTAAAAGTCTACCCTGACACAGCGATCTTCTGTGATTTGAAAAGTGCTCAAGTTTGTGTTATTTGGACACCGCAAAGTAATGCCCCGAGCACTCACGCTAACGGATACGGGATCATTAGTAGAACAGAACGGCTACAACATAACTTCTGCGATACCACTCCAATTGACACCAAACTGCTATGGGTGAGTAAAACTACTTGTTTTATTGCCGAAAGAAGGCTCAGATTGTAAAAAAAAAATGTTAATTTTCCTTTAATGAACATGAATCCAAAGGTAGTTATGTAAATATGAAATATAATACTATCAGAGTAATACGTGTATTTAGAATTCTGTCAGAAATATTTGCTAGAGTAGGAAAAAAGTAAGTAAAATTTCTCAAATGCATTACAATTACACTAAAGTAAAGAAAAAGTGTAAAAGAAAATCTTTGATCATGGTAACATGTGAAAACACATTTTTATGAAACCAGCCTTATTGCTAGTCTAGTGCAGAGTTTTCATTTACATCATTTTTTATTTTTCAGTTTTAACTTGGTGTTTCTGTGTGTTTCATGCATTAGTTTTGTAATATTTCACCTTTTTAGTTTACCCTCACTACTGTGTTACCTAACCGCACCCATGTGAATTTGGTTTTGTTGTATTTTTGTATGTGTTTGCCCTCCACCAGACGCACCCACCTCCCCACCTCCACCCACCACTGCCCCCCTCCATCCCTCCACCTCAGAGTCCACTGCTCAGTTAGACAGCCCCGCCTCCGAGCCCTCAGTGACCGGACACAGAGGTACAGTAGTGCCCCCTACACTCCTATGCACTCCTCTCCTCCACTTCAGTCTCTCCTTCTGCTTTCTCTCTCTCAGATGTTTTACTGCCTCCAAGTGCAAATGCTCCTATATTGTGAAATTGTTAGATGACCTGCTTGATTTTCCACCTTGCTCTTAAAGCTATAAACTGTTGACTGAAATGTATTGTGGTAAATTGTAATAGCATTGTGTAACCTGAAAATGTCTCTGGCCCTGGCATTTCTAACTCTTGTGTACGTGGGTGCCCTCAAAAAAAGCAAATATCATGTCCGAATGAAAATGTCTACCCACCAGAGAGCCCTCATTATCTGCTCTGCTGGCACAATGAGTTAGTGTGTGAAATCATGAATTACTTGATGAGTGAATGGGACAATTTGTGATAGAGCTTAGATTTTTTTTTGGATTCTTTTTAGTCAAATTACAGTAGCTGCTCATTTTGTTTTGATGTAGGTAATTGTCCATAATAGTTTAATTCTTTTCAGTCAGTCAGTGGTTGCAAATTTTAAAAATAAAAATACCGTGGATAGTACGATAACAAATGAGCGCGTGACTGGAATGACTTTCCAGGGATTGTATCCAAGTCCCTGTGTAATGACTCCTTTAGTTCAAGTTCAATTAAGAGAATTCTGGGCACAAACAACTATAGTGTTTTTCTTCACACCTTTAAGATAAACACGGTTATTTTTCTGATGTGGCACTCCAATGTCAAGATGAGGAAATGGTATTGTTAGTAGTAGGGATGCAAATTATTGATTAATTCATTAATCTATAGTTGATCGACCTTATCGATCGACTTAGGATTAACTGATAAGCGGCGTTTTTCACCTGATTTTTACTGTTTCAATAGGGTCTTTAAGAATATAAGCTATAGCATACATAACAATGAGTCAAAAATATATCATAGTATTATTATATTGTATATTTTTCAATTAATTATTCCTTAGTAAAAAGCAGACAAATGTATTGATGGTGAATAACAAAATACATTCTTTATTGAAAATAAATTGAGCACTGGCTCAGTTGTTGCACTTGCAGCATGGAAATCTTGAAATTAAAAGGAACAGAAGAAATTAAATAACAGAATGTTATTTAGTCTACATATTATGATGAAACCAGTGAATCCAGGCTATTTTTAGGACATTCTCAACATTTATTTTGACCTAAGGCATCAACAATATTTCTCTCCCTTAATCTGTGAAGGGTTACAGTACAAAATATACATTTCACAGGGCCCCTGGACACAGCATGAAACATTACAGGGCCTCAAACCAGAACAATCAAGAAATTATAAAAGCATGTAAGTTACATGCTGTTATAATTTCAAAAATATATGGTTCTAGGTCCAGCTCTACTGAGAGTTGTATGGCAACATCCAGAGAGGAAAGGGTTACATAATGTAACGCTATGGTCTTTCTCGCAAGAGGGTTCGCATCTCGTGTTCACATTCCAGAGTAGCGCCCTCTAGCGATTAGTTACAATTAATGCATTTTGTTCGGCCAACGTCTTGATCGACAGTTAATTGTAAGTCGATTAATTGTTGACATACTTAGTAGAAAAGAAAGAACCTAACATATTTGTTACATTTCATGCATCAAAACACTTAAGGAGAGTGCTGTATGCTCAAATGGCCTGTTTAAGCTTATCAAAAACCTTTTTCCTCTTGTATTTATTACTACCATGGTAACCTGTGCCGTCAAACATGTTTTCTTTCTCTCCTCTCATCTCAGCCTCTGATCCAGTCCAGTCAATATAATTCCCCCTCATCATGCCTCCTCAGTAAATTGTCATCTTTAAAGTCCCTATTTGAGCCTTGACTCCTTCTACTCTGTTTGGCTCCTGCCTTTTTTGCTTTACATTCTCCATCAGCGTCTCTCTTCCTCCTCTTCCTCCGCAGTCTTCGTCTCTCCGTAGACCTCCGTGTAGATAAGGGACTTGCAAACGGTGTTGGATATTCCTCATCTCGCGTGTCTTCTTTCTCTGATATGTGTTTGTGCTGCCGTGCCGACACAAAAGGAGCAGAGCATGGTGGTGTATCTTGGGGGAATCTAAATATCAGACTGCTTGAGCGCGTCTCGTAGTCACAGGATACTACACTATCTGCTTTCATGTGTCGACTTGATTTATTACCACGGCTTTTCACAGACCCGGGATGAAAGCAAACAAGTACGGAGCTGGAGAGGAGCCCTGGTGACGTTTTGCCTCTTTAATAAAGCTGTCTCTCTGCATGGGGGAAGTACGCGATGTATAGGGACAGGGCTAAGGTCTGGATGTAAAGTTTTTGCCTACCAGCTCAGGTTTAGGGGGTTTGAAGTCCCAAAAGTGGAGGAAGCAATCCAAATCTTCACAGTCAGGTTGAAGTAAAAGCATGGTATTATTCAAACTGAGGAAAAGTGGTACTGTAGTCAAAGTATGAAAGCAGGTAGAAAGTATCCTTGGCTACTGCAACCAAAACTGCTAAAGATTCAATAACTACAATAATAATACAGGTGCAATATTTGCTATTACTACTAACACCAGCATTTTGACTACAATCAGGTCTAGCCAATTATTTCCCACATTTTGAGGACTTTTCACCATTCAAAAAAGACTGGATGTTTTTTTTATTCAAATTCTTCCTTGCTAATATTTCTACATCACTCTTAAACCAATCGTCCTGCAGTGGGCAAGACTTTCTTATCATATCAGATTCTCAATCCAAGTTTCAAGTTTCTGTATGAAATCAAATGTTAATAATAAAATTTGAAACTGTAATTTTTTGTTTGTTTGTTTATGCTACAAACTATCTTCCAATTCTCCATCACTTGTACAGGTACTATGAAAAATGTACAGGGTATGAACAATGTTTTAGTTTATCTATTCTGTCCTTCTGTGCTGTGTATTGTAACCTTGACCTATCAGGGTTAAATCAGGGTCAAGGAGGCGGTTCTAAATTAATTCCTGTTCACTGTCATGACAACCATCAGCCAATCAGAGCCTAGTGTGTAACGGCTCCATTATCTAGTGTCTAGTGCTCCTGAGCCCAGAGGCAAACCTGAATGACAGACATGTAATAGAAAGTGATGTTAATTAACCTCTACCTGGCTGCTAATTGTAATGTAATCAGGATTTTGTAAGAATATAACAACAGATGGACAGGAGAAAGAGAATTTAATGACACATTTTTAAAAGAGACAAAAGTGCCTCTTCCTAATGCTGTTTGAAACTTGGGCGGGAAATGAAATGACGCGATGTGACTTGCCTGTAGTGACTAGAGACCCTCGCCGTGACGTAGGAATACACCAGAGCTTTCCAAAAATGTATAGTTTGTTAGCCAAAAAAAACCAACGGAACATTGTTCTTGTTTCGGAATATTCTTCTTTCTTTCTTTCTCACCCAATTTTCACCCAGTAAGAACTTGCGGTACTCTAACTTTTGGCTATTTCCATTTTCCAAAATTAAATAAAATTGCCCATCAGCGCCCCCAAACAACTCAGAAATGCATTAGGGTATACGAAAGACGGCAAAAAAATGTGCACGTAGAATCATGAAATTTGACACAGAAGTAGACCAAGACAAGACAGGAAAAAGTACTCTTACACCGACACCGTCCACCAACGCTCCACCAGGGGTCAGCAGTATTGGTTTGTTTTTTAAAGTTCATAATTTTACCCACTCCTCCTAGGGACAGGTTGCCTGGAAGAATCCATGACTCATCGCTGTACCAGCGAGTGAGTCTGGTAACGCTTGGTTCAAAATGCGCTGCAGTTTCGCGTAGACAGACAGCTAAGTGAACCAATCAGAGATTGCGCCATCTTGATTCAAAACTGAGGAGGAACTTCCGCTGCCTAAGAGTGACTTTGCGGGCAAAGGCGGGTGCACTGACGTCACCATCTTTGAACGAATCAGAATCGCGGAGTCCGTTTTTAACCGGAGGAGCGAGGGTGGAGCGAGGGTGTCCAAATGGTATCGCGCTGTATAGGAAATACAGAGAGATATCATTTGGCTGGCCAGGTAAAGGGACAGGGACATTTGTGACAATAATGCCCACACCCCAATTACAATGTGTTGCCATGACAACAAGCCAAACATCGTCCTTACACAAACTTTGGCGTAGCCAAACCAAATTTGGTGGCCAGATGCATCATGGCTAAGGGAACACAACATTATATTGTGACCATGCCCCTTTACAAACCGGAAGTTATGGTTAGTGTGGGGTGTGGCGTTTGCAGGGCACAGCGTTTTTAATGGCGTGGCGTAGGTGCAGGCAAAGGTCAATCATTACTGCTTGCAGCTATATTTGTGATTATCATTTAGTTTATACTTCTATGGAGGAAAGATATGAACAAAGATAATACCTTTTCTGTTAAGTTTTGAGAAGAAAACTGAAATACTTTTAATCACAATTTTGGCAA
The DNA here is from genome assembly GCA_036785185.1 of Paratrypauchen microcephalus. Taxonomy (NCBI): domain Eukaryota; kingdom Metazoa; phylum Chordata; class Actinopteri; order Gobiiformes; family Gobiidae; genus Paratrypauchen; species Paratrypauchen microcephalus. The sequence continues at coordinate 7,501,058 of JAVJIX010000034.1, read as the reverse complement.
AAGAGATTCTTTTGTTGAATTTGTCTGATGGATGGACTTTGAGGCTCTACAGAGACTAAAACACTAATGATGAACTTGAAACTATATCTTAAATAACCTAAACAAGTGTGTACACATATGATACATGCCACCATTGGGTAGTCTTAGCTATATCATCAGTCACATTGTTAGAGCACATTTTGTTTTTGATATTATGATATAAATTTTAAATGATATATAAATAGATAAAAATCTGCCCAAGATCTGTACCTCACTGTCCTCAAAGGAGTGGCCCATGGCTTTTAGGTGGAGATGTACGGCAGACTGAGGTCCACTATGGTTCTCTTGTCTGTGTTAATAATAATAATAATAATAATACATTTTATTTATTAGGCGCCTTTCTGGACACTCAAGGTCGCCTTACAACAAGTATAATATACATTATAGGCAGTTAAAAGCAGTTAAATACAAACAGTTAAACAATAAAACTTTTAAAATCAGTAAAACATTTAAAACATCTAAAAGGACAGTGCAGTTATGGTTGGAGTAAAAGGCCAGTCTGAACAGATGAGTTTTGAGTTTGGTTTTGTGTTGGTGCATCCTCTTGTGAAGTGGCTGTTTTGTTTCTCCAGTGTAGCGCTCACTGCAGTCTTCACTACACTGAATGGAGTAGACCACATTGCTTTGTTTGTGGCTTGGTGTTTTGTCCTTTGGGTGGACCAGTTTCTGTCTTAAAGTGTTTGTGGGTTTGAAATAGACTGGGATTTCATGTTGTCTGAAAATCCTCTTAAGTTTTTTAGAAACACCAGCCACGTAAGGAATAGTTACAACCTTTCTCCTGGGTTCTGATTCTCTGTTGTCTTGCTTCTTGTCCTTGTCTCACTGACAGTTGTTGACCTTTTGATTAGCACTTAGCAGGTATAGTCCGGTTTCCTCTGTCTGTCCCATCACTTCAGCCAAACACCAGGCCTGAAGCGCAACTGTAGTGACTGGGGCTCTTTATTACTGAGCTGTTGACAGGTGGGTCAGTACACTGCACTTTGAAAGCCTGGGCAACTTTAATGGCTTTAATAACTCATTCTTTAACTATCAGGGTCTATATAAAACAGGAAGTACCTTTTTCAAGCACACATAAGAGTTTTAAAGATTATTACTGTTAGTGAGTCATGCTTTTTCCTGTTTAAAATGGTAAGTAGAGTTCAACAGACCTTTATATTAACATCTTAATATGCCCAAAAACTAATTTTGATCTGAACCAGACCATTCTATAATGTTTTTTTTTTCTGTATCTTTAATTTCTCAATTAAGTATCTAGTTTTTAGGTTTTTTTTAATCTATACTGTAATCATAAGTGGCTATCGATGTCTTTCAGAGACCTATGATGACTCAATTAAAATACATTTATTATACAAGAGGAAAATATTTTTTTGTATTTTTCTACATGTGTATTCAATTATGCACTGACTAAAATAGTACACATCATACGGTTTTGCTAAGACCCACATCAAGGATGGCAGCTAAGGTCTTTGTACAAAGTAACTACAGACCAAAAGCATCACAAGACATTAGTGTTTTCCTCCTAAACAAATGAGACACATTATTTAAATTGGATCAAAATGCATTGTGGCTGCTGTTGTGTGTTTCATTTTCAAATGATGAAGTGTAATATTGCTTTGAGCGGTTCATTTGTCTCATTTAAAAAATGCTTTTATGTGCTTAACTGTCTGGAAGGCAACAATAGAGCATAAGTGAGTACTGTCCACAGTATGGCTTTATACGTGCATATCTCCATGGAGACAAATAACTGCAGTCTAAATTAAATCTGGATCGCTCTCCTCCATTCCAGCAAAAACAAGAATATCTGATAGACACAAACAGGTGGCAGACTCTTCTTCCACCTCCAATGTAAAGGTTACATAGTAGGGTTGCACCAATACCTATACTGGTATAGGGTATTGGCCCGATACTTCCTTAATATTAACACATTTTTGATCAAACGCACCGATACCACTATTACACGACACATTACGCAGTATCCCGGTTTCATTATCCCGAATAAGCCAGGATCCCGGTTATGAGAAACCGTGATAAATAAAGTGATTGTACATGAGTGAAATGACTGTTAAATAAAGAGCTGCGCTGCACATGTACGACTTGTACACGTACGACCTGCAGACATACGATCTCTGAAAAGTTTAACATGAACCATCTCCAACATGATATACACACAGAACAGACTCACCATCAGCAGCACACATATTCCACTGAGCCATGTTCTTTAGTCCTACAGAAGCTGACCATCAGCGCTCAAGGAGCAAGCTGTTTTTTTTCAGCGCTTATAGTTTATCCAAATTAGCCATGTGGTTTTAAGTTTTGTTTGTAAAACATAAACAAATGTGGCAAAGCTGCATTAAACACATTATAATATCATGGTTGTTACAGACATGGTCCTCGAGTTTATTTTTTTCTTTTTTCTTTTTTTTTTGATTGACTGGTAAATCAAGATCTTTGCCTTTTGGCTCAGCTCCCTTTTCACCACAACGGTCCAATGCAGCGACCACATCACTGCAGACACTGCACTGATCCGCCTGTCAATCTCACGCTCCATCCTCCCCTCACTTGTGAACAAGACCCCAAGATACTTGAACTCCTCCGCTTGATGCAGGGACTCTCTGCTCACCCAGAGAGGGCAAGCCACCTTTTTCCGATTAAGAACCATGGCCTTTGATTTGGAGGAGCTGATCCTCATCCCAGTCACATCACACTTGGCTGCAAACTGCCCCAGTGCATGTTGGAGGTCCCGGTCTGAGGAAACCATCAGGACAACATCATCTGCAAACAGCAGAGATGAGATCCTCTGATCCCCAAACCGGACATCCTCCGGCCCCTGACTGCACCTAGAAATTCTGTCCATAAATATAATGAACAAAACCGGTAACAAAGGACAGCCCTGGTGGAGTCCAACGTGCACTGGAAACAAGTCTGATTCCTGCTCCGGTCATGCAGGGACCAGACAGGCTTTAGCAAAGGGCCCTGGACCCCATACTCCCGGAGCCCCCCCCCCCACAGGACACCACAAGGGACACGGTCAAATGCCTTTTCCAGATCCACAAAGCAAATGTGGGCTAGTTGAGCACTTGATGGAGAGTATAGAGCTGGTCCATTGTTCCACAGCTGGGTCGAAAACCACACTGCTCCTCCTGAATGTGAGGTTCAACTATCGGTCGGATTCCTCTCCAGTACCCTGGAATAGACCTTACTGGGGAGGCTGAGGAGTGTGATCCCCCTGTAATTGGAAGATACCCTCCCGTCCCCCTTCTTAAACAGAGGGACCACCACCCCGGTCTGCTAGTCCAGAGGTACTGTCCCCGACCGCCACGCAATGTTGCAGACACTTACTGCAGATACTCAGGACAGATCTCATCCACCCCCGGAGCCTTGCTAATGAGGAGCTTGCTGACCACCTCAGTGACTTCAGCTAGGGTGATGGACGAGTCCACCTCTGAGTCCCCAGCCTCTGCTTCCTCCTAGATAGACATGACGGTGGGATTGAGGAGATCCTCAAAGTATTCCTTCCACTGTCCGACAACATCCCCAGTCGAGGTCAACAGCTCTCCACCCACACTTAGGCTTAAGATTTAGGATTAATCTTAGGCTTAAGCCTTTATTGGTCTCACACACAATGACACACAGTGACACACGGGAGAAATTTGACTTCTGCATTTGACCCATCCTTTTTTCAGGAGCAGTGAGCAGCCATCTTTTTTTTTTTTGGTGCCAGGGGGGCAGTACCGTGAAGGGTCTTGCCCAAGGACCCACACTGGTTAGCTCATTGCCCGGGGGGGAAGTTGGTGAAAGAGTGTTGGTGAAACACTGCTTCCCCCTCCTGAGGCGTCAGACATTTTGCCAGAATTTCTTTGAGGCCGTCCAATAGTCCTCCTCCATGGCCTCTCCAAACTCCTCCCAACTCTGAGTTTTTGCCTCTGCAACCCCCCAGGCTGCAGCACGCTTGGCCTGTCAATACCTGTCAGCTGCCTCAGAAGTCCAACGAGCCAATATGGTCCGACATCTACTCTTTGACTCTGCTTCTGCACAAACACGTCCAAGGTTGACAGCTGCGGCTTATCACAGCACTCTACAAAACAAGGCATTCCACATTCGGCTCACACTGATATGTTTTATGTAAAACACTCTGCCCTGTCTATTTAGTGATGTTTGCCTCTGCTTCAGTTTTCAATCAGTTTCATCGATTTTTCTGGACTGCTCCCCTTCCCACCCGCCCGTCTGTCACCAACGAAAAAAACGATGTGTGTTTTACCTGTCCAGTTGTTGTTGTCGTAATATGTTCGTGAATATTGTCATTGATTGTACTGCACTTTTCTACTCTGTTATCTCCAAGTTGGCGGCGTGCACATGCACAGCAGCCCCTCCCCTGGCCGTCTCTATCCCTGTCCTGCTTGGTCAGGGGGAAACGAAATTTCGATTTTCTATGTGTCTTGTGCATATGGTTTTTTGACAATAAAGCAAACTATGAACTATGAACTATCTACCACTGGGTTCGAGGATTGCCACTGCAATAGGCACCACAGACCTTACAACCACAGCTACAAGCAGTCACATCGACAGCAGAGTCCGAGAACAAAGCCCACTCCCCAGCTGCGCCCGAGATTTGGGAGAAGCTCCAATAACAGGACACCATTCGGGTTCAGATCAGGTAGGCTGTTCCTCCTGATCACCCCTCTCCATGAGGACGATGATGTCCCCCAGTAAAACAACGGTGTCCCCCGTTGGTGCACTGTTCAGTACCCCTCCCAAGAACTCCAAGAAGGCCGGGTACTTTACACTGCTGCTCGGCCCGTAGACCGACACAACAGTGAGAGACCTGTCCCCAAACCGAAGGCGCAGGGACACGACCCTCTCATTCTCCGGTGTGAACTACATCACACTGCTGCTGAGCTGTGGGGCAATGAGCAGGCCCACACACCAGCCCGCCGCTGCTCCCCGGGGCAACGCCAGAGAAATAGAGAGTCCAACCCCCCTCAAGCAGTTGTGTTCCAGAGCTAAGCTGTGTGTGGAGGTGAGGCTGACTATATCTAGTTGATACTGTAATGCACAAACTCAGGCTCCTTCCCCACAGCAAGGTGACTTTCCATGTCCCCAGAGTTAGTCTCGGTCAGAGATCTGGTCATTGAGGCCCCTGCCTTCGACTGCCACCCAGATCTCCCTGCACCAGCCCCTTACGGGCTCGGTGGCTGAGTGGGTAGCGCTCTTGCTTCCCGGGTCGCCCAGGCCTTTCTGTGTGTGTTCTGTGTGGAGTTTGCATGCATGGTCTGGGTTCGATCCCGAGGTCGCCCGAGCCTTTCTGTGTGGAGTTTGCATGTTCTCCCCGTGTCTGGGTGGGTTTCCTCCAGGCACTCCGGTTTCCCCCATCAACCCAAAACATGCACCATAGGTAAAATCCTCCAGCTTAAGTCCTGACCAAACCGAAGCAAGAAGATCATGGAGATGGTCCCCGGGTGCCCTAATGTGTGTGCTGCCCACTGCTCCTAATATATATATATATATATAGGATGGGTTAAAATGCAGAGAAGAATTTCTCCAGTGTGAGATCAATAAAGTTCACTTCTTCTTCTTCTTCTTACCTTCTGTGGGTGGTGGGTCCAGGGGAGGACGGCCCCATGTCACTCCTTTGGGCTGTGCCGGCCGGGCCACCTGGGGGAAATGACCCTACCATGGGCATGAAGTCCTCAACAACATAGCTCCCAGGATCATTCTGGCACTCAAACCCCTCTACCACTTTAAGGTGGCGGTTCAAGGAGGGGCAAATAATTTCCCCTTGTGGCTCAATAAAGTTTGTCTAAGTGTAGGATTCCTGGTTTATTAAATATATATTTTTTGTGCATGTGCATTTATAAGAGTATCTCAAGAAACCAGGATACTGATGTGCATGTAAACGCACTCAGTGTATGTTCATGGGGGTGGGGTGGGGTGTGTTAAAGTATCAGCATTGGTACTTAGTATCGGCAAGTACAGACATGATTATACTTATATTCGTATCGGTTTTCCAAAAAAGTGATATCGGTGCATCCCTATTACATAGTGCACCTTTAATGGTTACTATACATTATTCCTCTATTTAGTTCTTAAAATAAGCTTTGTTTCAAAGCTCCTTTTCTGTTTTGATTCCATCTATTGGGCATATATATAATATCAGATAATGTGATGATCTTTCCATGCTCTAGCCCCATTTTCACCTTTAGACTTACTTTCAAATTTTGCTTTTTTGTGCAAACCCAATAAACCAAAGAACCATTGTGGGTCCTTGGAGGCACTGCTTTATTCCATTGCTATCGATCTCATTTCAAGATGGAGGCCACAGGTTGGGTCATGCAATGAACATAAGACATATTTCCTGGAGGGTAAATGGTTTGTTACAGAAAGGCTAAGTTCCGTTTGCAGTGTCCCCCAGGGAGGATTGGTTAAATATTGAGCTTTACCTTCAGACCTCCTTTGCACCCCGCACTCCCTCCCCCCCCTCCTGCCCCATAAAACACTGGAACACAGGAGGAATTAAAACATAATGCAAAGGGCTCTCCGCTTATTGCCTGTGAGTTTATTGATGAGCTGTCACATTAACTCGCTTTAGGGAAGAGTTATGGCAACAATTTCTAATAGTAGTGTTGGACAGAGGCAGAAAAATCATTACATCCTGGGGCGCCCGATATGAATTATGAGTTAATAGCAATTTCAATTCATTTCATCTCAATGAGGAAAGATAATCATGGCTACCACTGGAATAGCCAAGTTAAGTAGCAGGTTGGAAATAACGTGATTTGAATTTGCAAAATAAAGTGTAAAGATACTTTTCAAATTGTCCACTATTTGATAGAAAGGGGAGTCCTATTTAGTGTTTCCATTGACGTATATTTCCATAAAGTTGTTGTTTGATCCCATGACACGTTGTCATCTACTGTACTGAGATATATGACATAATGATTGACATGTTTGATGGACAGTCTCAAAAATTCCTGTGATTGATGATGTTGCTAATATCTCTACACTGCTATCAAAGTTGTCACAACTAGAGATGCACAGATACGATACTGAATATTGAATATCAGCGCTGATGCTGAAAAATTAGCTGAATCTGATATCAGCTTCCAAATATCGTTTTAGCCAATATCCTGATTCAGGTATACAGTGATGTAATAAGAGTATTTACTGGTCTTAGTGGGCCCAGAAAGTCTCACAATATTTGAACATTTATTTATGCATAGTTACTTGAGGGGTCACATTTTTATATAGCATTTTTCCACCTGCAAAGTGGTCAAAGATCAGTTGACAAACGCTCTACCAACTGAGCTACTGTCGCTCAAATAACAGCTACATAACGTATTTGGATCAGTTTTGTCTTATATTATTTTAGTTTGAAGGAAAATGCTGTTTTCAGTCTCTGTTCAGGTATCGGTTTATATCAGTTATCAGCAGATGCTTAAAGTTATAGTATCAGAATTGGTATCGGAAGTGAAAAAACTGGATAGGCGCATCCCTAGTCGCAACTAATTCAGTTTGAGATGGAAGATTAGATGGTAGTGTCCACTGTCTGCCTGTTTTTATTGTACATTCAGCATAGGATATTTGTTTGATCCAAATAAACACAATAATGTCTTGGGAGCCACACTACACGTGTCTATCTATCTTGCAGGACTGTGTGTACGTGTGAAGTTTTCAGCTTTCTTGCTATATATTTTTGCTTTACTTCTGCCTAGGAGGGTTCTTTGATCTTGGCACTAAAACAGCTTTAGGAGCCAAGGGCTATATTTCCAATCTCAGCCAAAAGAAAAATTGGATGCAATTAACTCAATAAATGATGCTGGCAGGATAATGTACTTTGCAAAGCTGATATACTTATATTTTTAAAATGTAGCCACCTTGCTGTCAAATCTAGCCTTACCAAAAGCATACAAGGAGTTTTTTCTTGTTTTATTCACATATATTTGAGTAATCTTGCATCCTTATCATCTACTGTTTCCTCATATTTTAAAGCCGATACATCTTAATTGTAATTTTTCTAATAACCGACTTTGACTTTGAGCTATTTTTGCCCACATTAACACCCTGCACCTTGTTACAATTCAGACCTTTTACAAACACAGAATCCTGGTACTAAATAACCTTTTTAAATACCCGTTTCCATCCACATACATTATTGTAAGTTATGAAAAGCCAAGTGTTCAAAGGCCAAATGAATGCATAAATATGGATCCTGTAAGGTAAGCCCTGGAAATCATCACATTAATGTACAGTAGACAATTTGAATGAGAAATTCATGTAATATGTATGTAAATGTATATGTGAAGACCCTTCATAAGTTATCTGATGTAGAGTAGTTGCATAATTTAGTACTTGTAATATAGAAATTAGTTTTAATTTAGTCCAGGTAAAGTATTCTGTGTGTAAATCAAGCTTCCTATTATAATAACACATTTGGCGTTACTGTGCAGCTACTCAGACACCAGCTGACCCTCACTGGAAGCACAAGGACACTGCAGCCTGTTTAAGGCGCACTAAGGCCACTCACTCTAGCTTTATTGATCTGAGCTACAGAGACCAATGCTACATAAGCAAAAACAGCAAGCACACTTATACAAAAGATAAGTATATGCAAATGTTGGCTATTGAGAGACTATGGGATCCCTAAATCTTACATTTTATGGAACACAGTACATTACAATGTAATATACTGTATAAGATAAGATAAGACTTTATTGATCTCACGCAGGAGAAGTTTACTTGTCACAGTAGCTCCAGGTAGGGACAGTTTGAACAAGAAAGAAAAGTGCGTGCAGGCAAGAATGGCATAAAAATAAGTAATAATAATAATAAAATAAGTAATAATAGAATACGTAATAATAATAAAACAGTAACAAGGAGAGTGTTGAAAAATGATATTGCACGTTAGGACCATACAGTGGAGTTATACAGTCTGATGGCGGTGGGGATGAAGGATCTGCGGTAGCGCTCCTTCTTGCACTGGGGGTGCCTCAGTCGGCTGCTGAAGGAGCTGCTCAGCTCCTCTACAGTCCGGTGCAGAGGGTGAGAGGTGTCGTCCATGATGGACGTGAATTTGGCCAGCACCCTCCTCTCAGCCACTGAAGTCCGAGGTGTACATGGTGAAGAGGAAGGATGAGAGGACAGTTCCCTGGGGGACCCCGGTGCTGCAGACTACCGCCTGTGACTCACAGCTGTGCAGCCGCAAGTACTGTGGACAGTCAGTGAGGTAGTCGATGGTCCAGGCAGTGAGATGTCCATCAACTCCCGCATCCTCCAGCTTCCCCCGCTGCAGCGCCGGCCTGATGGTGTTGAAGGCACTGGAGAAGTCAAAGAACGGGACTCCCGGCGGTCTCTAGGTGGGTCAGTGCCCGCTGCAGCAAGTAGATGACAGCGTCCTCTACTTACGTGGGAGGTCAAGGCGACTGGTCTGTAGAGGGCCGGTTCCCTGGTGTTTGTTGTTTTGGGAACCTGGACCACACAGGAGGTCTTCCACAGGACGAGGACCTTCTCCAGGCTGAGGCTCAGGCTGAAGATGTGGCAGAGAACCTTACAGAGCTGGTCTGCATAGGTTCTCAGCAGCCTGGGGTAGATACCATCAGGTCCTGCGGATTTCCTCTGCTCCCTCCTCACCTCCTCCGGTGTGATGGAGAGGGGGGGAGTGAGGGGAGGGAGACTGGTGCTGGGTTGGGTCCGTGTGAAGGGGGGGGGGGCTACTGGCCCGGGGAGGTGTGAAGAGGAGGGGTTAGTCGGCAGAGGGGCAGAGGGGGTGGGGGGCGAGTCAAACCTGTTGAAGTAACAGTTTAATTAGTCCGCCCAGCGCTGATCACCATCAGCTGTCCCTCTGCCACTCTGTCCAAATCCAGACATGTTCTTCAGTCCTCTCCACACACCCCGTACGCTGTTCTGGGCCAGCTGCTCCTCCATCTTCCTCCCATAGTCCTTTTTGGCCCGTCGGATCCTCCACTGGAGCTCCCGCTGGACCCTCTTTTGCTCCTCTCTGTCCCCTGAATTGTATGTAACATATACCAAATTTTTACCATTAAATTCCAGGCTTGAATGTAAAAATGCTTCAGATAAATTGATAGACCTATTGATTTATAGCTTAGAACCATTTATGCTGATATCTTATTTGATTATTTCAGCTACTGTATGTGACACATAAACAACATTTAAGTGTACTTCATGTACAATAACTCGCAGTGGTTCAATTAACTCTCAGTGGTTCAATAAATACGCTTTGGCAGAATTCTCCCTGATTGCGCGTGTATGTATGTGCTTGTGTGTCTGTGCAGGTGTACCTATCAAATGGAAGTGAGCACTTGATTAAATTGGGGTTTAATCTTTGCCTCTCTTCTTGTACTCACATGGCGTCCCTCCAGCTGAGCCCTTGATGGAATATTTGAACTCATAATAAAAGCTGTGTTTCTTTTCTGTGGTGAACCTCCACCTGTGTTAGCCATGTTGATTTTTACAGTAAGAAAATATGGTCAAGATGGCTTTTTGTAACATAATTTTTTATGTTATTAGGCCTTTGAAATATATAGTATTTTGCATAATATTACAACTATTTGTGAAGGCTAGTACTGTCATGCGCAGGCTTTTTCTGGTGGGGTGTATTTAAGGTTAAGGAATACCTTATTGATCCCTTGTGAGGGATATTCATTCTCTGCATTTGACCAGTTCTTCAACCAGTGCCAGTGGGGCAACCTGTCCGGAGGAGTGAGCTACTGCAGACTGTATAGTACTCTGGGAAGCCAAGCTTAGGATCTAGAGATGGGTCTCTAGATCCTAAGCTAGGCTTGGTCAAGACTACCTTAGCTGGAGGAATTTGCCCATTGTGCATGTTTTGGGTTGATAGGGGAAATGAGAGTGCCCAAAAGAAATTCACCCAAACACAAGGAAAACCTAATTCGGTATAAAAAGATCTTGTCTGTTTGGGTTAGTACTTCTTAAGAACTACTTTCATTATGTTTAGGCCTATTTAGCCCTTTTTTAGACCATTGTTACAGACCTGGTTTAAATGTAAGGGGAATCTAAAACCAAATACCTAATATTATAAAATAATACTACTAATAATATAAAACTGTGAAGAACAGCAGACATAGAACATAAGAACTTGCTCTTGTATTTTGTAGCAGTATGTGACCCTACACCATAGTGACACCAATGGTTGAGTCCAGTTAAGGAGTGGTTAAAAAGAAGCCGTGAACTCCTTTAATTTATGAAATCTGCCCGGCTCACAAGGCCAGGTGACAAGGAGAGAACCATAAATATTAAAGAGGAGTTTGCTCTGCCACGCTCCCATATTAAATCACACAGAGAAGAATGTATGTGCCCTTATTAAAAGATAATGTCTCCTGGAACCATAAAAATGTATAATCCTCTCTTCTAGATCCCTCTCCACCGCAGCGACTTTCGGTTTGTCTTAAATTTCACTCTTTTCCTGTCCATCAATCTCCATTTTCCCCTGCACTGCGTGTCCTCTCGCTCCCCGCTGTAGCTGGGTGCTTTCTACAGAATATATTACAGCAGAACAGATGAAGTATACCGTCGTGTAGCTTAGCAGCTTTTCATGGGGCACATTTTAACGGTTATGGGTAAAAGGTTTCGGTTTAAAAATCATGTTTCATAAATTTTGTAGATATTGAAAAAGTAAGGATATAATAAACTTTCCGTTCAGAATGTTTTATTGTGAGGAGAAGAGCCAAGATTCTAATAATATACAACAGCTGTATCTATTTTCACTGTTTTTGTCAAAAAACAGACAATACATAACTTGATAAAACCATTGAATACTGTGGGCCCCAATTACAAACTGTAGCACTATTTACTTACATGTTTTATTTTGAGTGGAGAAAACATAACAGTATATGATATTAGATAGATAGATAGAGTAGTGTCAGTAGTGAAAAACACAAGCAGACCTGTGTCAAGGCAGACATGTAAAGGTTAACATATCCTGTAGTGCCTCAACTGTAATATGTATATATGTATGTGTGTAGCATAAAGTTAGCTGTGTTTCCATATTTGTGTTTGTCAGTATCAGAAAAAGTGCTGCTACTTCCGTAAAATCGCACAAAGACGGCTAACATCTTTCTGGAATATGTAGGGATTTGTTTCACACTCCCTCACACGTAACCTTTAACACTAAACAATCTTATATACCCAAGTGTACAGTGCATGGGTGTCATGGATGCCGGTAGACAGCCAGGACCTGCACTTGCTTTTGTGTTGTACCTGCCACAGTGATGGTGACAAGAGTGTCCTGGCGCATGAAGGTGAGGAGGGACACCCGTATGTGTTAATGCTCTGGTCTTTGCACCACTGACCAAGCAGAACTCCAGCATAGAGAGATGTGTGAGGAGCAGTGTGGCAGGAGGGGGCAGTCGGCTGTAAAGGTCTGCACACCCGGACTAGCTGCAGTTGTTCAGTTTGGCCACATGGGCAGGCACCTAAAGAAAAGATTAGTAAAGCGAAACAGTCAATATGTGTGCTGTGATGGACTCCACTGTGCACTGGCTAGAAGCTGTTCAACTCCACTGGCTCCAGTTAACCTGTAATTATCCCTTCGAGTGTAAGTGTACTGCCCAGCGCACTAAAAATAAGGACTCTACTCGACATCTGATGGTTTGTGTGAATGATGTAAAGAGTTTCTTCTTGATGTGACAAGTGCTGAGGTACTCGCAGTGGAGCAACGCTATTTACGATTGTATTCTGCCCTTGAGCAAGTCACTTTGTTTATGATATTTAATGGATCTAAACACACTAAATCTACTTTTTTGTTTTCCTTTGCTACTTAACACAGCATATAATTTTAGTAGCATTGTCTATACCAGGGGTGTCAAACATGCGGCCCGGGGGCCAGATCCGGCCCCCCAAGACCTTTAATCTGGCCTTTGGCTGATTAAAAATATTGCTAATTTTCTGCGTCTCTTTTAGCATCGCAGCATCTCCAGCGCCTCTGTGCGTGGCCCCTCCCACCAGAGCAGCACAAATGAAGACTCGCCTCTTTACAAACGCTCTTAAAGGACCATCGTTTTGACTGTTGACCGTGACACCCTCATCTGCAAAATGTCAAAAATGAGAAAAGTGGACGCTGAGTGCAGGATTTTCCAAGAAAAATTGACTTATTCTTATTTGTTAAGGAGGTGAATGGGAAACCTGTACGCTTGGTGTGTTTGCAACAAGTGGCGGTGCTCAAGGAATATCATCTTAAACGCCACTACGAGACACGGAATTTCGAACAATACAAAAACTTGAATGGAGAATTGAGAAGACAGAAGACAGAAAATATTATAATATTTTGTAAAAGAGTTTGTCAAATAAAAAACACTTCTGTAATAGATTTGTGTTTCTCTGCACAAATATTTGGACTTATTGCCAGTTTTGGGGTATATTTGCCATGAGTTTTCTGATCAAAGTCTTTTCTTTAGGATCAAAGTCGGTTGGATATGGCCCCCGGACCAAAATGAGTTTGACACCCCTGGTCTATACTGTTCCTAGTGCTTTTTGTCAATTTTAGTGCAAATTTGATATATTTGGCTTTCGTGTGTGCACCTTCCAGTGGCCACTCAAGTACTACTTGACATCACGCAGGACTACCCTGATTAAAGCCAGTTGTTTCTCATTACAAATACCTGCAGGGGCAGAGTTTGAAGTGTAGATACCCATCAGGCCAATTACACTTAAATCCTCAGACTCTGCCCCTTCTGCCACATCACTTTTAATTTAGTTGGCAACTCTATCTGAAATGTGGTTGTGGGCAAAATTTAGGTGTTTAGTCCCACTAATTTACACTATTTTTGTCTCTTTTTGATTTAATTAACACAATTATGCACGTTATAAGTTCATTACTGAGAGTTTTCTTGTATCATGAATTCAGACTTCTGAGCTATATGTTGAAGCTACATAAGCATTTTGCATATAATTAACCAGCTGAATATGCCACTGTATATAGACCATTAAAATATCTGGTCTGACACTGGCTGGCTTATCTTGAAAAGTCTATAGAGCAGACCCTTACTGGCGCGTAGACATGTTCCCAAATTTACATAGATCAGGTGTATGCTAATGTTGACTGTCTCTGCCTGCTTTCCATCTGCGGTGCCACTGTGCTGTGTTTGAGCCTTCTCTCCCCTCCACACAAACACACAGAGAAAGACAGTGACAACCGCTGCGCCACGATAATGAGGAGCGCTAATTTCTCAGGTGTCATAAGGCTGATACATATGAATAATACAGGCTCTCCTCCGCTGCCGTCTCTGTCGCCTTCTCTACATTCATCTCCCATGCCCCCTCTAGTGCCTTGTCCTTAGCCTTACCTTGACTGGCCTCAGGGGCAGAATTGTGAACATATGGAAATCATAGTTAGAAAAAGCCCTTTGGTGGCTTTTGCATGAGCCTTGAACCAACTTGTCTTTCATGACTTGACAATTGTTTCCGCCAACACCTATAGGGGCAGTGGGAAAAACATTTTCTCAACTTTTGCGTCTTTGCTGGAAAAAAAAAACAAAAAAAAACGATTTTTCTTTTTGTATTTTGTCTATGATGATTTATTTACTGTGTACGTCTCTTCACCGCTGCCCTGCTTTGCATGTTGGGGACTCCTGCAGGGACCAGCCTAAATTATTCAGTCTCTTTTTCCTCTTTTCATTTCCTTTCCTTCATTTAGCAGGTCTTCTGTCTGCCTCCCTTGTCTGCATTATATTCTACACAAGCTTCCGCACTATAGGAGGGGTAACGGCGGCTCAAAATGATCTTCAGGAATCAGCTCTCAGTTTCTGCTGTTGTATTTTTGATGCACACTGATCAAGCAGAACATTATGACCATTATAGGTTATTTGGGATGTATTAGGCAACAAATAAACAACAAGCTTGGCTTTTCTGTCAAACGTCAAATTGCTTCCACTGTACATTTTGACAAAAGCAGGTATTGATGATAACAGGAGAAGTTCAATTTGTCAACTGGACCAAGTTTGTTTGGTTGAAAACGTTTCGCCGCTCATCCGAGAGGCTTCGTCAGCTCTAATAAGAATACTGGTAAGACACTTGCTTATATCTTGCTGTAGGGAGGAGCTACCTAGCTAACTACTTTCCGGAACTATCTCATTGGTTTCCGTCTTTTGTTTCTCTGGCGTCTAGCTTAACGATCCCTATTCATCCCTACACGCCTGCTTTTTCACACCTCTGGCCCTGACCTGGCTAGCCCCATTGTTTCCCTGTTTGTTTGATCTAGGCTTAATAATGGAATTGTAGATGGGATGCAAATTATATCTTACGCCACCATTTCTGTTCAGAGAAGGATTCTCTTTTTTGACAAAAATAGCCTCTTTAACTCCCCTCTCAAACCAATTCTTTTCCCTGGCTAAGATCTGAACCTCACTGTCCTCAAAAGAATGTCCCGTGGCTTCTAGGTGAAGATATACGGCAGAAGACGGTCCACTCTGGCACGCCCGTCTGTGTTGGTACATCCGTCTGTGTTGGTACATCCTCTATCTATCTATCCTCCATCTACAATTCCATTATTAAGCCTAGATCAAACAAACAGGGAAACAATGGGGCTAGCCAGGTCAGGGCCAGAGGTGTGAAAAAGCAGGCGTGTAGGGATGAATAGGGATCGTTAAGCTAGACGCCAGAGAAACAAAAGACGGAAACCAATGAGATAGTTCCGGAAAGTAGTTAGCTAGGTAGCTCCTCCCTACAGCAAGATATAAGCAAGTGTCTTACCAGTATTCTTATTAGAGCTGACGAAGCCTCTCGGATGAGCGGCGAAACGTTTTCTACCAAACAAACTTGGTCCAGTTGACAAATTGAACTTCTCCTGTTATCATGGATTCTACCTGGACGACTGAGGGACTTTTCACGCAAAAGCAGGTATTATTTTTAGCTTGAAACAAACTTTTACTTCTTCAGTACATGAACAGATACAGGTCTGATGGTGTTTTGTATTGTGCAAAACATGGCATTGAGACTTTGCACTATGTCCAAGACCCATAGATGTAAACTTTCAAGCAAAAAGTTCCACAGTGTTGCTTTCAGTTACACTACAGACTATACCTAGACTGAAAAGCCTCGCTAATGCATATTATATTGAAAGTTAGATTTTAGATTTATTAGAATATGCAGTTCTTTGTCGGTTGTAGTGTATTAAATATGATTTTGAAGGTGGTCATAATGTTTTGCTTGACCTGTGTATTTAGTCCTTTTATTTTGATGTGACACTTTCTTTTCTCTGTGTTTTCTCCTCAGACCCAAACGCAGTGGGGCAGCACGGCACAGACCACGCGCTGATCGGTGGAGTGGTGGCCGTAGTGGTCTTCGTCACCTTGTGTTTAATCATTGTCCTGGGGAGATATCTGGCCAGGCATAAAGGTACGACCACAGTGATCTGGAGCTGTCTGTCTCAGAGCTCACGGACGCAGCGGAGCATGGCCTACTTCAGATGTCCTCTAGTGCAAAGGACAAAAGTACAGCCACTAGCACTGGCCAAGAGGAGGACATTAAAGGTGTACTATGTCATTTTTCCAGTACATCACCTGCTTGGACCATAGAGATGTGATTGGTTTGCCTGCAACATTTCACATTATGGAAATAAATCAAAGCTGATGGTGCCAACAGACCAAGTTACAGACCAGAACACTTATAATTTAATAATGCAAAATAATGTTTCTGCTTAAATAAGTTGAATGCCAAAATTCCAGGCAAAGCAATGACATCCCCATGGAGACAAGCAGGTGTTTGACCCTCCACCACAAAAGTTACATAGTGCAGCTTTAAGATACTTTTCATTTAAATATATGTGTGTCTAAAAATCCAAGCCAATTCATAGAAAAATATAATCAACCATAAATTAGGAATACTCACCTCGTCTTAGGTCTATTCTTATTTTTTAATCTATATCACACAACGATAAATGAATACAGTTTAACAGCATTAAAAGTTGGCCACATTCAGGCTCATAACAAATACAAATAATGAAAGAAGTAAATTTATTTTAGTTTAAGGAGCTTTGAGCTTTTATTTGGTAATTTACTTTCGCTTTAGGACCTCAGAATAAGAAGCAGTAAAACACTCTAAGTACTACAATAAACTAATAAAACAGCAGCCTTATCAAGAAGTGGTTAAGAAGTTGTGGGCGACTTGGCAAATATAATCTAAACTTTTTATACCAAATACAATATGTTCAAATGCGTAAATGGAGAAAAGGTTTGGTTGAAAAGCTCAAAGGTTCAAGTAACTACATTTGAAATAGCCTTAATAAAGCTTGAATGATTCAGACTTAAATGATACCCTAACACTAACTCCTAACCTGTGAGTAAGGGGTTAAGTTATTAAAGGAAAAGTCACGTTTTTTACAATTTGAGCCATAGCACTTTGGTGTCATATGGAGCATTTCCGGAGATGTTTTAGATTAGCGTTAGCGTAACGCCGTTAGCCTAGCGCGACTTATAGCCATAGCTCGGGGCATTCCCAGAGCATGAAATATGCCCCGTGCGGGCTCCAAATAACACAAACTTTAGCACTTTTCAAATCATAGAAGCTCGATGTCTTTAGTCTACGATTTCGTTTGAATCAAAAGTGGCCTGTAATCCGAGATTTATCCATAGTTTACAACTATGCGTTCCATGTTTGGGTCCCAGGAGCTGAGAGCACACTCCGCGCATGCGCACTGGCCTCCTCATCTACTCGAAACTATGGCTAAATCTCGGATTACAGGCCACTTTTGACCAAACAAAATCGTAGACTAAAGACATCGAGCTTCTATGATTTGAAAAGTGCTAAAGTTTGTGTTATTTGGAGCCTGCACGGGGCATATTACATGCTCGGGTAATGCCCCGAGCTATGGCTATAAGTCGCGCTAGGCTAACGGCGTTAGCCTAACGCTAATCTAAAACATCTCCATAAATGCGCCATATGACACCAAAGTGATATGGGTGAGTAAAACAACTTGTTTTATTACCGAAATAAGACTCAAATTGTAAAAAAACGTGACTTTTCCTTTAAGCCTGACTCATTCTTAATACAATATTTGTTTTCCATGAAGTCTTTATTAAGGTTCTAAATAGTGCAGTTGTTACTAAGAGGTACCAAAGTTTGTACTATGAAGAATCCTTTAAAGTAACTTAAAAACAGTAGATTAAGAGTTGGAGGTGTGTGCTGCTGTGGGAGTCACACTTCTACCTAAATTGCCTCCACAGAGAAGGCCCAGCTGTAGGTGTGATGTGCTCTGATCCCCCCTGTCTGCACTGCTCCGCTGCCGCCTGCTCATTTACATTTCCCGTCCCTTATCAAGGCTTTATGAATAATGGAGCTTTACTGATGCCATCGCAAGATCCATGCTTTTCTCGCCTCGAGCAACTGTGCAACTTTATTTCTTTTCTTCTATGTACAAATGCTGTTTTTATGTATTTTTGCAGGGACATATTTGACAAACGAGGCCAAGGGAGCAGACGACGCGCCAGATGCTGACACGGCTATCATCAACGCCGAGGGCAACCATGCGCACGCAGAGGAAAAGAAAGAGTACTTCATTTAGACTGAAGGGGGCACTATCACGGCTCTCTCGCATCATCCCCCACCTCTCTCTTCTCTTCTCTTCTCTGTCTCTCCCATCGTTTGACCACTGCCTCCTCACCATGACGACCACAGACAAAGAAACCCTTCCCACGTGCATTGCCTTCGGTGTTGGCTATTTTGTCCACTGTTTTGTTCTAGGCAGCTCGCAGTGGGAGTTGTCGCCTTCTCCGTATAGTCGACCACGATGGTTTTTCAAAATGGCCTCCTCTCTTCTACCCGCCCCCCCCCTTCCCTTCCTACCTTTTACCCACAAGTATTCAGTTCACACATACGACCCACAAAGCGCATATCTCACATAAACACGGTGCCTAAAACTACCATCGTAATCTCGTCAATGCCTTCATGTATATTGTCCGTGGGTAGCTTCGAGAGGGGGCGAGTTCACGTCCGCTCGGTTCATTTGCGCTTCGCTTTTGACCATTTTCGTTCTGATTTCAACAAAGATCTGTGCCGTTGTAACGCCTTATACTTGTCGATCATGTTTTGAAATGCTCCACAACTTTATCCCCCTTCTATCTCCTCGCTCTTTCTCGCTTTCTCCCACCAAATAGACTTGTAATTACAAATGCCCGTTGTAAGATACGAAGAAGGTTTTTTGTGTAACACTGTAGCAAGGTCTGTCAGATACGTGTATATGATTTTCAATAGGGTTAGGGGTATTCAAAAAACAATGGGTCGTGTGGTATCGTCTATAATACACACCAAAAATGTCAAGATGCTAGTTACAGTTAGCATTTTTTCATCCTATAACTCAAATGCTAAATCTGCTATGTACTTTTTGTCGGTGTAGTGCTGCACTGTCCAAGCTGCAGATTAGCAAAAAATATCACAAAAGTTTAAGGTAGTTTGTCATTGAGCTTTCGGGTGTACAGAAAGAGTCATTTCTCTACTGCTGTATAAATGGTATTGAAGTTAGTTTATTAGCTTTTCAATTTGTAATTTCAGACACATTCAGCGTCACTGAAGTAGTTTTGGAGAACCCCTTGATTAAAGATTTTAAAGAGTAGTTTATTTTACTCTTTTGTATTCATTTTACATTTAGATACCTCTTGTGCGTACAATTTAAGGTCAAGGCAGCTTACCTGTATACTGTAGTCACGCGGGATCACGTTTTGTTTTATTTTCATGGGGTTTTCATCATCTGAAAAAATACAATGTAGGGTTAAGTCATAACGAAAGAAGAAGCACAAAAAGGCAGAATGGTTGTTGAAAATCAGTTCACCACTTTCTCCAGAGTCCAAACGCAAACCGTTTTTATTGGGAACAAAAAAAAGGTTTCGAATGTTCTAATTTATTGTTTTGAAACTCCCCTTCTGTATATTGTGTCTGCAAAAAGTGATTCATTTGTGGAAAGTGCTGTTTGGAATCCTGTTAGAAATTTGTATATTTGCCAACCTGTTTTTTTTAATTTCTCACTTCGAATTTGTTTTACTCTAGGGCATGTATATAATGAGCTCCCGTTTATTTTTATTTAAATTATTCAAGGGATGCAAACGATGAAGGATATTTATAACCGTGACAGAGGCTATGTGTATATGGCATGCTTTTAGTGGGATTGATTTGAAGGAAAAACGTATTTTAAAAAAGCCAATTTGCGGTGAAAGATTTTAAAACAAATTCTAAAAATATGGGGTACAAATTTTCCAAAAAAAACACGAAAAAAAAACACACTTCAAATCTTGTTTTTATCCTTTTGCTTTATCTCTACTATATACTTTCCTTGTGCATTTGTTTGCAGGAATTTGAGTTGGTTTCTGAAGTCTTCAAGCCGCTAATTCACAAAGAGGGAGCAAATTATTACCAAGGACAATAAAATGGCCCCACCTGTCTCCATTTCACTGGCCAATTTACAACATTATGCAGATGAGGTCAGCAAGTAAAAGGTCTTTCTCTGTATGTTAATTCAAGCTGGGAATCATAGATCGAAAATTGTAGTGTGTCATCATTCACTTTGTGTTCTGCCGCATATGACCTACGCAACCGGCAATTAACAGCACTTTCACGAGTGCTGCTAGTTTCACTATATAGGCTCAGTACTGTGCAAAAGTTTTCGGCAGGCTTGTTGGAAAGGGCCTGAGGTTAAGAAAGGTGTCCCCATGCCGCCAAAAGAAAGAGGACAAATATAAACAAACGGCAATTATAGTCTGTAGTCTCAAATAGGTGGTTCAGGTTAAAAAAAAAGTTATTAAAATGAAAAACACTCCATTAGAACTCCAAATTGCTGTTAATTTGTTTAAATAAATGCTTATATGGTATAACTTGGCTTGTCTCCATGGAAGCAAAGAAAATTTGTTTTAGGAAATGGGAATCTTTATATAAACCATGATCTTAGTTAGGCCAGCAGACATTTTTCAGACGTTGTGTGGGGTTGTATTTTAAGCACATCTTATTAAAACTTTTGTACAGTATTGCTTTCATTGTGCTTCAGCCTGTCAATCACTTTGTACAACTTGCAAATGTCACACTCTGTATATAACTGTACCACTAAGACGTTCTGTTTTTATAGTTTATTTTCTATTCTTACTGTGTCTTAAAGCAGTGATGGTGTCAATCAAGTCTTTTGTTCATTTACATGTGTTGATGATATTGATTTGAAGAATTAGAATTGTGTTATTATTATTAGGTTGGTTGAATTAGGAGTTGAACAGGTGCCATTTCCTGAATTATGCACTCTGACTAATTTGACAATTTCTTAGTAAAATGTGTGATTGATTTTGTTTTCTGTGTGTTTTATTTTTTTTAACACAATCCACCTGTAAATATTTCTTTTGAGCTAATTTCTTGCATATGGCTTTTTATAATAATTAGTCCAATTGTAATCCATTTTATGTGTTGAGAGCCTGGCACATCCCATCATGCACTATTTGGTAGATTCAACTGTAGCTTGCTTTGAGTTTATTTTTTTAATATTAGTTCATTTCTATATTTTGTTGAAACAAAGCTTTAAATCTGCTGCCTATCCAATACAAACACACAGATGTGAGGCCTCTAATTTCACACTGGTGGACAGACTGAAGCAGCATTATCTCATTTCCACTGGGCATAGGTCCATGGTTTGATTTGAGTTTTGTTTTTTTTTATTCTACTTTTTTAAGATTCATTTTCTGGCTCATAGCAAACATCTTTCTTTGAAAAGGTGAAGGCCAGCTGCGGTGGTGTGTTTATGCAGATCAGGCAAAGTCCTGCAGTAGAGGCTTCCATTATGCCATGAAATTGCCCAATTTCAAGAACAATTTTCATGTTGGCTGAGGGACATGAAGACGGATACCAATTCACAAAATGTATGTGGATGTGTGAATTTTCTAACCTGGACATATTCATGGTTAATATAATTATGAAAATCAGTTGCATTTTTGCTACGTTATCATTTTAGTTGGTAAATAGTCACATCTTTATATAGCGCTTTTCCACCTTCAAGGCACCCAAAGCGCTTTACAACAAGGAACCCATTCACACACGCACTGGGGGCGAGGAGGGTTAAGTGTCTTGCCCAAGGACACAACAGCGGGGGGAGTTGGAATCATACCAACCAACCTGTGGGTCAGTGGATCTGACCGCTCAACCACTGATGTTTCTTATGTCAAGAGTGGGATTTGAACCGCCAACATTTGGATCAGATAAGATAAGCCTTTTATTGTCTCCTTAGAGAAATTTGTCCTCTGCATTTGACCCATCCTGTCATCAGGAGCAGTGGGCTGCACCCGAGGCGCGCCCGGGGACCATCTCCACAATCTTCTTGCTTCGGCTTGGTCAGGACCTCGGCTGGAGAATCCTCCCACAGGTGGCTCACGTCACAACGGGCCTCGATGTATCTTCTGCCATGGGGGCTACCAGTGTCCGCAGACACTGGGAGCGAGGTGGGGTTAAGTGTCTTGCCCAAGGACACAACGGCAGCACTCATCTGTGGGAGCTTGGATCACATGTGGTCCACCCGTCAAGAGCGGGATTCAAACTGCCAACCCCTGGATCACCAGGCAAGCGCTCTACCACTGAGCTACTGCCGCCCACAGTTGAGACAAAGCCTCAAAACAAACATGTCAAAGATTTTAGGTCTGAATTCACATTGTTGAGCACAGATTTTTTTTAAAAGTAGTAATAAAAAAAGTAGTAAAATTCTAGTAATAATTGTTTTTATTCTGAATAACCACTACCAAACACAGTTAAAATGACCTAAAGTATTGTCTGAAACACTGAATATCACATCAGTCAATTAGTTTTTGGACTCTAAGAGCTGTGATTCATGCCAGCCTCTCTTGTGTGTATTATCTCTTTCCTCTTCAGAGACTGTTCTTTTGGCCTGTGCTTTAAGGTGGAAAGAGTTGTAAGCTGAAATAATTGATCATTATGAAAGCTCACCAAAACTCCACCTGCACCAGCTGCACCTGTGCACACAAACGCTGCGTATAGTTCACTCACACCAGTTTGAAATTACAGAGGCCCCAAGTTCCACCAAGGGGAGTATACAAGTAATGATCGATTTTGTTTGTTTTATTTAAACGTTTTCGTTTGCCCTACTTTATTCACTGTACAGACTGGCATCCTCCACAAAAATAATAAATTCTTACTCACTACAACTTGTAACACAATTGCTTCTAGATTTTTTTTTTTTTTTAAATGAAATTGTTTTGTTTTGCATCTCAGGAAAATCTTTCATTTAGAAGTTTGTCTTATAAAAGGGGACTCGCTGGAGCACGTTTCACTGTGCTAGTCCTTAATGCTGACACCATGTCTGTGTTGAGTTTTGGATTCTCACCAATGTTAATAAAACTATTCAGTGATTCTTCAGTAGCATGTTGCTTTTGATTTACTGAAACGCACGACTAAATGTGGGTATTTGAAATTTGGTTATAGAAATGGTTCAGTGGTTCAGTTTATTTATATATTAAAGATCCCATGACATGGTACTTCTTGATGCTTTTATTTGGTGCCTTAATGGTTCCCTAATACTGTAAATGAATCCTTCTTCAAAATCAACACTTAGTGCATGGGAAAGACACACGTACAGAGTCAGAGTCAAAAAATAACTCTCTGAATGACTCATTCTGGGCCTTGTTGCTTGAATGCAAATGAGAAGAACACAGATTGGTAAGAGGAAGGGGGGGGGGGGATGGCGGGCAAATGCGCCGCTGGTTCCTTGTGTTAGCGGTGCGCTGTGTGCTGGCCCCACTTCCGCGTGTGTAAGCACGAAGGAGGAAAGGACAGCTTTTTCAATGAAAAAAAAACACATTTGTACAGAAAATAAAATTAAACCACTGCTGTTTCAGAGGTCCAGAGGGTTGGGTAAAGGACTTCCAAGCCTAGAAACACTCGCATGTGCCTCCAGGCAAATAAAAAAACGCATTTCGCATTGCGGAGCTCCTCCGCAGTCCAAACTCTCTGGGCGTGATTTCCAGAGACAGGGGGGTGGAGATCCAGACGATGGTGGAACTGCATTTGCATTTCTTTTTTCGATCTGACGTCAATAAGGTGCCTTGTCCAGAATCGCCCATTTGAGCTGTGTTTTTTTCAAACGCAGAAAAGGATCGCAAATGCTCAGTTTAGACATTACGCAACTTTTAGCCATGGGGGGGGGCCCTAAACAGGGTAGGGGAGCTCACATTAACGTTCAAAAACCTCAGAAAGTGAAAATTTCATGCCATGGGACCTTTAAAGGTGTATTGTGTAACATTTCTAGTAGAGTTTCTGCCACCTGCTTGTCTCCATGGAAATGTTATTGCTTTGCCTAGAATGTTCCACAGTAGAGATTAAACCTATCTATCATGAGTGAGGCAAGCAGGTTACAGCAGTACGCTACATTACAGTTCAGATCTGTGTGTGTTCTGTGTGGAGTTTGCATGCATGGTCTGGGTTCGATCCCCGGGTCGCCTGAGCCTTTCTGTGCGGAGTTTGCATGTTCTCCCCGTGTCTGGGTGGGTTTCCTCCGGGCACTCCGGTTTCCCCCACCAACCCAAAACATGCACCATAGGTAAATCCTTCAGCTTAGGTCCTGACCAAACTGAAGCAAGAAGATCATGGAGATGGTCCCCGGGCGCAGTAATGTGCTGCTCACTGCTCCTGATAACAGGATGGGTTAAATGCAGAACTGGAATTTCCCCACTGTGGGACTAATAAAGGCATAGCTTTCTTTCATGGAGACAAGCATGTGGCAGATCTTCTACCAGAAAAGTTGCACAGTGAATCTTTAAATAGAAAAACATTGCTTTTTATTTTCTTCCTTTTGCGTCATATGACAAATTGTTTTACCAAACAAGGATTAAGTTAAACACGATCATTTCATATTTCTGGGATACTATAGTCCAAGGCTTCATTTCATGTATGAAATAAATAGCTGCTAAACCATTTGTACCTGTCTGGATTTGAAGTCAAGCCTCTTACTGAGAATTAAGCACTTTGCTCTCATATGCAGTCACACATTTTAGCTGAGTTCATTTTGGCATGTGGAGTATTTTCTCTCTCTAATCCACTGCAAACAGTAGGTCTATGAGGCTGTTCTGAAATGAGACTTGGTAAATCAAGGCAAAAGTCATTGACGGCAGAGTTTGGCCTCACGAACAGAATAGTTATCTGTCCACAGAGCCGAATGATTTTAGATGCTAACTGAATACAAATAAACAAATCAAAATAATAGATAACCTGTTACCTCATCAAAAACATACCTGGAGTTGGTTTCACATGTTTGAGTAATCCTGTCTATATCTCCCAAGCTCAAAATGCTCTGTTTCACCTTGTGATGTCATGAAGCTGTGATAGCTACCATTTACCCTTTGTTCAGTACATCCTGGGAAGTCCACGGCTGAAATCAACCAATTCTAGTGAAGGTGCATGGTGTTTAAAAACACATTGGAGCACTTCCTGTTTTTCCCACATGACATCACAAGGTGGAACAGAGTGCTTTCCATTTGAGAGGAGAACTGAGCCTTATTATGCAGGGTTTGTGTGTTAAACATGTGTAAATGAAACAAAACACAACTCCTGGTATGTTTTTGATGAGGAAACATTATAACATAGATCAGAAATTATATGGATCCTTTACAATCCTGCCCAGCAGTATTGGCACCCATGAAGTTTAAAGGAAAATTAACGTTTTTTTACAATCTGAGCCTTCTTTCGGCAATAAAACAAGTAGTTTTACTCACCCATAGCAGTTTGGTGTCAATTGGAGCAGTATCGCAGAACTTATGTTGAGCCGTTCTGTTCTACTAATGATCCCGTATCCGTTAGCGTGAGTGCTCGGGGCATTACTTTGCGGTATCCAAATAACACAAACTTTAGCACTTTTCAAATCACAGAAGATCGCTGTGTCAGGGTAGACTTTTAGTGGATTCCAAAACGGCCTGAAACCCGATATCCAGCTATAGTTTCATTTGATGACGTCATCAGAGAGGACAGTGCGCATGCGTGAACTCAGCTGTTTTGTAAACACCGCTAGTCCGAAAGAAGCTAACACCGCTCTGAACTTTACTTTTCTGTTGCGATATCGGGTTTCAGGCCGTTTTGGAATCTACTAAAAGTCTACCCTGACACAGCGATCTTCTGTGATTTGAAAAGTGTTAAAGTTTGTGTTATTTGGACACCGCAAATCAGTGCCCCGAGCACTCACGCTAACGGATACGGGATCATTAGTAGAACAGAACGGCTCAACATAAGTTCTGCGATACTGCTCCAATTGACACCAAACTGCTATGGGTGAGTAAAACTACTTGTTTTATTGCCGAAAGAAGGTTTCAGATTGTAAAAAAACATTACTTTTCCTTTAAGTACATAATGTTAAACATCTTCTGAACAACCTTGATCTAGTGGCACAGCGTTTTACTACAGAGTGGGAGAAAATGCCACCTGAGTAATGCAAGAGGCTTATTGATGGCTACAGGAAAGGTTTGGAGGCTGTCATCGCGGCCAGACAGAGGGTGTGCAACTAAATACTAAGGAGGGGTGCCAATATTCCTGCACGTGCTGTTTTTCTGCTTTTTTCTTTGAAATTACAATGCCTATTTTGGGGAAAAACAACTTTTCAGTTACTTTGGACCTGCAATTAAAAGATGTTGGTGATGTAAATTGCGTCCATTTCCATTTCTTTCATGCGATATTACACAGGTTGTGAATAAAATTAAAGGGTGCCAGTACTGCTGGGTAGGACTGTATGTAACACGCATTCACAATCTCACAGCTTAGTGCAGAGTAGTTTTCACAGTAGTTTTCATGTTTTTGTATTTATTTATTGGTTTAGTGAAACAGTGTCTGTGGTAACTATTATATATTACTAATACTGAGACTTTAAACCCTCATTTAATACTATAAGCATGCTGCTGCTTATTTTTATTAGTCTGATCATAACTATTGTGCAATTTCGACGTTTTGGCCTTTGTTAACATTATGGATGCTGGGTAAGAGCTACGGAATTAACTGTATGTTCATTCACTCGTAATATTTGTATTTTATTCCAAAATTGTATATTTGATTTTACTGATAACATAAATAGTCTGAAATCTGTGAAAACAATAGAGAGTTTTCCATGAAATACATAATGGTCCTTGGAGGTTTCTCACTCTTATCTCCTCCTTCTTGACAAGGAAATAAAGAAGACATCCACTCCCATAGACGGGCAATAGACGTGTCCAAGACTGACAGGTTTTCCCTTTGCAGATGGAGTCCAAGGGTGTAGGTCCAGTCGCCGCGGCAACCAGACAGAGGGGGAGAGGGGAGGGGTCATTTAGGGTGAGGAGGTCCACATGCTGAGATTGACATGAGCGTTTTTTTTTTTAACCAAAGTTAGGGGAAACGTGCGGCAGACATGCAGTGTTCATACATTCAGTCAGTTTAGGTCAAGAGTTGAACCTTCAACCTCTTTGCTGAGTGACAGAAGTGCTGCTCTGTCATTTTGAAATAGAATAATAAAAAGTATTTGAAAATATGTGTATCAACAGTCACTTTGTTGGTGAAAGGTCTTATATTATGCAAAACTGACTCTTGTTAACTTTAAGGCATGTTATAATGTTGTTACCTCCTCAAAATTATACCGGGAGTTCGACCGGCTGGTTAGCTCAACTGGTAAGTCAGCTGGTAAGCCCCCCCCAGGCAATGAGCTAACCAGTGTGGGTCCTTGGGCAAGACCCCTCACGGTACTGCCCCCCGGGCGCTGAAAAAGATGGCTGCTCACTGCTCCTGAAAAGGATGGGTCAAATGCAGAAGTCAAATTTCTCCCGTGTGTCACTGTGTGTCATTGTGTGTGAGACCAAATAAAATCTTAATCTTAATTAATTCAAGCATATCTGAAAAACCCTTCATTATTAGTCTGTCTACATCTCCAAATCTCAAAATACTCTGTTCAACCCTGTGATGTCATGATGTCAAGTGAAGTTTTCAAGTTAACCTTTTTACCTTTAGTTAAAGGAAAAGTAACGTTTTTTTTACAATCTGAGCCTTCTTTCGGCAATAAAACAAGTAGTTTTACTCACCCATAGCAGTTTGGTGTCAATTGGAGTGGTATCGCAGAAGTTATGTTGGAGCCGTTCTGTTCTACTAATTATCCCTATATTATCATATGCTCGGGGCATTACTTTGCGCTCTCCAAATAACACAAACTTTAGCACTTTTCAAATCACAGAAGATCGCTGTGTCAGGGTAGACTTTTAGTGGATTCCAAAACGGCCTGAAACCCGATATCCAGCTATAGTTTCATTTGATGACGTCATCAGAGAGGACAGTGCGTATGCGTGAACTCAGCTGTTTTGTAAACACCGCTAGTCCGAAAGAAGCTAACACCGCTCTGAATTTTACTTTTCTGTTGCGATATCGGGTTTCAGGCCGTTTTGGAATCTACTAAAAGTCTACCCTGACACAGCGATCTTCTGTGATTTGAAAAGTGCTAAAGTTTGTGTTATTTGGACACCGCAAATCAGTGCCCCGAGCACTCACGCTAACGGATACGGGATCATTAGTAGAACAGAACGGCTCAACATAAGTTCTGCGATACTGCTCCAATTGACACCAAACTGCTATGGGTGAGTAAAACTACTTGTTTTATTGCCGAAAGAAGGCTCAGATTGTAAAATAACGTTACTTTTCCTTTAACCTTTTTACCTTTAGTTAAGTAGAAACTGAAAATTCCAGGGCTGAAATCTTCCAAATGATTCTAGTGAAGGTGTGTGGAGTATAAAAACACAGTGGAGCACTTCCTGTATTACCACATGACATCACACGGTGGAACAGTGTTTTCTGTTTGAGAGAGTTTGAGAACAGCCTAAATATGCATGATTTGTGTGTTAAACATGTGTGAATGTAACAAAACACAACTCCTATGTTACAATGTTACAACTATGTTATAACATTATAACTATGTTATAATGTTTTAATGAGAAAACATTATAACATAGTTCAGAAAATATGTTCTCTTTAAACACAATAATAAGTACTAAGACATCTGTGATCAAAACTTAAATAATGAGAATTGAGCTTGCTATAATCCTCATCATGTGAACAACGTTGAGAATGTACTTGTTAACAAGTTAAGTTGTCCGCACTTTTCAAAGCTCCTCCAGGGAAAAGCGTGGTGGAACTTTGGTGAGAAACTTTCTTGTATATTGTATGTGGTTTCATTAGAAAGCGCACAGAGAAAAGCAGGGCAGATGGTAGAGACAGGTGGCTTGACAGGCAGCGATAGATTTGAAGCATGCAACACATAAATAGTGTGCAGCTTAGTCCACTGAGCTGTCACCAAACCAAAAACCTCCACGTCCATGTATGTCTCCTCAGTACCTTGTCAACACGAGCGTCATGGCCAATCGCATTCTAAATCAAATGGTAAAGAGGATGTTAATGCCCCGTGAGGCTTAAAATATATGTTTAACAGTCACTTGACAAATCCTTCAAAGCAACACTCAAATACTGTAAAGGATTTCTGAGGAAAACACAGATATTGCTCAGCTGGGAGTGCAGGGAAGCCATCTACGACAAATTGTGTTCTGAATCTGACCAATATTTAGAATGGATGTAGTGAGATCAGATCAATAATGTGTTGTTTACTACCAAAAAGTACGCCATGTGGATGTGTTAACACAAAAACTAAGGTGGAGGGTCCGCTGCTTGCTTATCTCCATGAAGATGCTATTTATGTGCCTGGAATGTTCCATAGTAGGGCATTAAATCATGGTGATCTATTTTTCTGGTCAGATTGTGTTAAAATAAAGCTCAGATTAAAGTCTAACTTGAGTAACAGAGCCTCAGAGTAGTGCTTTCAGTTAGTTTCACCCCCAGATGTACCAGTTTCATCCAGTTTTTGTTTTTCTGTTTGATACATTAATATAATAGAATTTGTATTAATACATGTGTCTACTTCATTTTACCCATTAAACGTAATATAAGCCCAGATATCTGCATTGTCCTTCCAGCTCCTCAGCTTTCCTGTTAATGTATGCCTCCTGATAAGCCCACACTATCTCTGTCCCTGTGTGCCCTGCTTTAACTTCTGCACAGAAAAAGAAATGAAAACTGTGCAAAGGGGAATGGCAATTAAAAAAGGACACAGATGGATGTGCCAAATAGAGAAAAACTGATACGACTCTATTTTTGAAGACCTCTGCAGAAAGTTTGAGCTCAAGATGAATTGTGCCCCCTCCACACACATACACGCACACGCACGCACACACGCACACGCACGCACACGCACAGTATCTCATTACGTGTCACCCTGCCATAGTCTCAACCTGCCCAGTGCTGTCAGTCTGCAGCTGTCTCTCAGGTGCTCCATATGCAAATCCCCTTTTATATCGTCTGAATTCACCGTGGCCACTTGGATCTTTCCAGTGCTGTTCTCCCTCCATCAATCCACATCTTCACTACACCTGTCTCATTTTAATTTAGACAGATTTAAAGGGGGTGTTATAGTAAAAATATTTATGTGTGGGGTATATTTGGAATAAGGAGCTTTTGTCCCTGTCACTGCCGTGTTTATTTATGTACAGTATTCATTTTATGTTTTCATTTAGTTTAGTTTTTTACACTCACGGTTTTAAAATTTGTCTGATCCGACATGGAAGGGTAAGGGCAAGCAACTCACAGCTTTTCCCATCTTCATCTACATAAATTTAAATACACGCCATAACTTGAATATGATCATTCTTGGCTGGCTAAAGAAAACAGTATTGGCTAGTTTTTGACTTCTTAAAGCCAGAACGTATGTATGTAAGCCAGTATAGAATGGTGTAATCAGTGGTGAAAGTAGTTTTCATTTCTTACAGGTGCTATAATGTCCAGTGCATCACTTTACAGTTTAAAAAAAATAAAAAAAAACACTCGTTTTACCTGTTGTTGTTGTTTTTTTTTGTTTTTTTTTACATTTTACACCTTTTTCATAGATGAATAACTTTTTTAATATACTTAATTATTTCATATTTTTGTGGGCTTACAGGTGCAGACAGCCCGCTGGCCTTAAATCTTCTACCAGTGCGCAGCACCGCCTCACAGTGGTTTAGGCTACTTTCACGGCTACAGTCAGATAAGTTTTGACAATCCTTGCTTAACAGACTGCAGATATCTCTGCACGTGAGTTTCTGGTAGCTTTCAGTTATTCTCGAATGGCATAGTGTGGTTGTTTGTGTTTTCTACTTAAATAGCGCACCTTTTTTTTTTTTTCAAATGTGGGTTTTGGCCACCATTAACCATATTCTCTTAGCGGTGCTGCGTACCGGCTGTGAATTTTATACCGGTGCTGCGTTCCGGTGCGCACCGCTTTACTTTCACCACTGGGTATAATATACCAAAAAGCCAAACAACAAACAACTGCCAAACAATTGACAAAAATAAAGAGGGCTTCCTCCTGCTGCTTTAGTTTCACTGAATTATGCAGTTGACTAAAAGCATGTGTTTTCATTGTAAATGTTTAAATGTTTTTATTGCATTGAAAAATGCAGAAAAAGGTGCATCTTTACTCTGAGCAGGCTTGCATCTCCACAAACATGACTCATATCTGGCCTAAAGGAGGGCCTCCTTCTGCTGCTTTTACTTTCATGGAATCATACAGTTGATTTTGCACCTCTAGAAAGTTACATACTGTCACTTTAAGTTGTAAAGAAATAAAGAGGAAAACATGTTAGATCATCTTTAATCCAAGTGTATTTTGTAAACCTACTGGTGGAGGGTCCGCAGCCTCTAGGGTGATATTACTGCTCTGCATGGAATGTTCCACCATATGGTAGTTGGTGCTCCAAGACCAACAGATGACCAAGGTCAGATCTGTGGAGAGGCAACTCCACTAATAATAGGAATTTATGTTTTTCAAGGTATTTTTGACACACTGTGGAACAATCCAGGCAAAGCAATAACAAATCCATTGAGACAAGTAGGTGGCGCCTAAAAATGACAAAGTGCTCCTTTATAAAAGCACACACATATTCTTCTACAAAAACTTCTTATTTGAGTCACAAATACTTCCACTGTAGTAATGGCCCTTTGCTTTTTTCGCTGTGTGGCCTGATCCCCTTTTCCTCGGCAGACATTTTTACTTTGGCCGGATCGACCGCAGATGACAGGGGCGGTTTTAGTGCTCTTTGATGTCTGGTAATTGTGCTGACCGAGTGGAGCCAAAGCTGCATGTAGTTCAGGTGCACACAGGATCAGCGCTTTGCCCTGCTTGAAAATGCAATCACTGTTTGTACACAAGCCCACTTTGATGTCTACAAGTTTGTGTTGGAAGACTCTGGGTGGCTCTCACTGAAGTCCCCCTCACAGATCTGGGGGTGACTGACCTCAATTGAAGATTTGGTGAAGCTTCAGTCGCTCAAAGTGAGAAATCATGTGGTGAAAAGATGACTTGATACGATATGAAACGCAGACAATCTAAAGGGTAAGTGTATCGACTGTCAAAAAGATGCTCTGATGGTTTTTTTTGTTGTTGTTTTTTTTACATTTTGTGATCATTTTTAAAACTGCATTAACTGTACCTATATTTTCTTTTGTGATACTACTAGTTTGGCTTACACTTGTACTGAGCAAGGGTGTTCGATGACTTTGCATTTCATTAACGCAGTACAGATGTTCCATGTTCAGTTATAGTAAATATTGTGCAGTGGTGATGTTATGATTGAAATGTTGGGACTCTTACCTTAAATTTGGTCATTAGTGTTTGTAGCTGCCCCCAATGCTTTTCTTCTGGTCAGAATAGAATGACGTGTCAACTGATGTTTTACGAACGTTTTTATTGTCTTCCTTCTTCGTATTTTACTTTCAAAGACTCTTTATTGTTCTCCCAAACACCGTGAAAAACTGAAAATAAAAGTAAATAGTACATTTTAACTTCCGACAAACATTGCTTGGCCAACATTTATCTTTTCAGTCTTTTAAGTGTCCGATTTGGCCTTCACAAACTTAATATGACATTTTAATGAAACATAAAACATTAAATCAACATAAAATGCACATCTGACCAGAAATCAGGAGCTGCTGAGGCTTTACGGACGACTCTTGCTACACATCTTGCTCTCTGAGCATCGCAGGTCCCACTAACACAGAATGCCCTTCCCGCTATGCATTGCGCTTAGTCACATGACCTCACTACCTCATCATCTACTCCAATAGCAATGCACACACATATTATGAGAAACAAAAAATCACAATAACATCTTAATACAACAATTATATACAAAAATAAGGTACAAAATATTCAAATGCAGCAAAGAAATGACCACTTCTTTCAGCGACAGCTACAGTGTTAATGATAGTGTGAATAATAGGTAGTCTTCCAATCTTCATAAATTCATTATATTAAGATATGTGTGTAAAGACAAACTTAAATTAAGAATTATGAATGATCAGTCATGGGCCGGAGGGTGCTGGATTTGGGGACTACAGGATCTCATCTCTGTTGTTTGCAGAAGATGTAATATTGGGCTGTTGTGGTGAATGTGGTGAGTCAAAAAGCAAAGCTCTCAATGTACCGGTCAGTGTGCCTTCCTGCCCTCACCTATGGTCATGAGCTTTGGGTAATGACCAAAAGGACCATATCAGTACAAGCAGTCAAAATTAGTTTCCCCCGCGGGGTGGTTCGGCACACCCTTAGAGAAAGGATGAGAAGCACTTTCACAAAGGAGCTTGTTGTAGAGCCGCTGCTCCTCCATGTTGAGAGGAGCAGCTGAGGGGGCTTGGGCATCTGGATGCCTCCTGGACGCCTCCCTGGGTAGGTGTTCCGGGCACGCCTCAGGATCCCCCCAGAAGAGCTGGAGGAAGTGTGTGGAGAGGGAAAACTGGGCTTTTCTTCTCAGACTGCTGCCTTCACGGCCTGGCCCAGAATAAAGGGGAAGAAAAAGAATGGGTGGATTATGAATGATATGATTAGGAAAGCGGATATGATATGAACGGGGGGTTTCTGTGAAGGAACATAAAAATTCAATCATGGTATACCTGATTTTTATTTTTCACTTGAAAATGTAAAAATACAAACTAAGCCATGCCATAAACTATGTATAATATCTTATCAAAAGTAATCTAATCAGTGTCCACAGCCTTCCCTGATGTTTAACTGAGCCTTGTGATCATTTGATATTTTATAATCATCATCTGTCAAACGTCTGCTGCTCTGAAGCTTCTGAGAGATCAGCAGAAGCAAGTTTTTCCTGGGCACATTTGGTGTTTGGTGTGAACATATCTATTCAAGCTGGCAGTGTGGACATGAAGGGAAGCAGCATCTCCACATCTCCAGTAATAACAGCACAAGGCAAACACAGTGTGTCTGTTCAGACACTTATGAGTCTAACTCAGGAAAAGACACACGTTTGCTCTCAGGGCATAGAGGGTTTGGACCAGGTTTGGACCCCCTTTGGGCAGATACTCTTAAGACTGGCTGCAGAACTAATGGTGGATACAGGAAGGATGTAATTTTTTGAATGTGTGTTTTTTTTTTTTGCTTGATCACCATGGCTTCCCCTTGAATTGAATTGAAAGTATTTGGTACCTTATTCCTGATCATAATGCCTGCTCAGAGTTTGGTGAGCTATGTTCTGTTCAAATATTTTCATCAGCTGAGCTCCAGGGAGAATGTGAAGGTGAATTTTTGGTCAAAACCAGAAAAAAGTATTGCTACTTTCATACATGTATTTATTTATCTTTATTTACTGTATACAAGGAGAGTCCATCGGGACTACAAAACAAACAAAATAAGAATTTATGTTATAAACTATCTATAAATCATCAAGCATTTTTGTCTAAATCTAAATGTACCCCATTCATAAACCCCTATCCATTAAATGTTCTTTGTAATACATCTCAAGAGACTTTATGAAGCATTGTAGTACACACATAAGGACCTCAAATGACAGACTTTACACTATCAACAAAATTTTCCTGTCTGTGTATTTGCAACATTTTAGAAGGGAAACACAGTAGCCAGGATCACAAGGGTCAGACTAAACCAGATGTTTTAGTCGCTGTATGTCTCTTGTGCATCGCCATGGTGACGCCCTGCCCGTTGCTCTGAACTAATGATCTATGTAGAGCAGAGTACCATAATACACCAGGTGCTCCACTCAGGGGCGAGGGTCACCTTTAAGCAGATGTTATTGTGGAGAGAGGAGCCAGTGCACGGGACATGGGTCAGTCCTGAGCAGATGTTGAAGCCCGGGGGGGATGGAGTGTCATGACGGCTAAATACTAACACAGACCAGACCCCCCACTTGTGAACGACGTGGTGGTGGTGGGGGAGTTGACTTAGACACCGTTGCCATGGCGTTTCTAAAAAAAGACGTGTAGACACAGATCTTTCTTCACTGTCAGCTGTCACCTCTTATCAAATGACTAGATGGACTGAAATCCTGCTTTTGAATGCTAAATTTGAATTATTCCTGATTTCATGCACTAATCTCTTTTAAGCAAAAAACTGAATTGCATTTTCTGCTTTGGATGTTCATTTGCATAAATCCTGCAGTGTTAGAGCAAATGTGAAGAGCTAAGTAATTAGAGGATTACAAGTGTTTTTAAAAAGCCTGCAGTGGGCTTCTTAAAGTACCCACTGCACTCAACTGAAATACCACCCAATGTTAAAAGGACATTGTAGGAGCTGTTTCGTGCATTCTGTGGGTGCGGGAGCCATTTTGTTTTTGTTTCTGTTTTCTGTTCTCAAGATGGCTTCCTGTCTGTCCCGCCTTGATGTTCAGGAAATGCATCCTGATTGGTCCACTTTGATCCTTTGTTCTTTGATCTTTTATCTTTGATGCTATCTGGTATATAACCACTCACAGCACACATCTCCACACACAGAAGACAGAGGACACGGAAGGCACCACAACAAGACATACTGTATATACACACACAAGGGGAAACGACTACGCTACATAGGTAGTGTGGATAAGAAGCCGCGGTCTGGTGGCCAGGAGGATACCCCGAGACCATAGAGTATCGGATGAGCCGAGATGACGGGGTATTAGGACGTCCTGGACCACAGAAGCTTTTGACCGTCATGTAACAACGTGGGACGTCACGTAACAACGTGGGACGTCACGTAACAAGGAGGTCACGTGAAACGTCATGTAGGGAAGTCAAGAACG
The DNA here is from genome assembly GCA_036785185.1 of Paratrypauchen microcephalus. Lineage (NCBI taxonomy): Eukaryota > Metazoa > Chordata > Actinopteri > Gobiiformes > Gobiidae > Paratrypauchen > Paratrypauchen microcephalus. The sequence goes on along the minus strand of JAVJIX010000034.1, from coordinate 7,464,918 downwards.
ACGTTTAAGTAGCACATGAGGACGTCATGTGGTCGTCATGTAACGCCGCGCAATAGTCACGTAAGAGTGTAACATCGGACGTCTCCCGGGTGACAGACGGGATACGCACCGCTACAAGGCACATACGGACGTCAAGAAGGACATCACAACACATACAGAGCCTAACACAACACGCATAGGAAAACCACAAGCCTCAGAAATTCACCTTTCCATCTCCCTCTTTATTCACCTTATTTGTATCCACTCTGTATGACCTTCACTTTAGTAAAGATAGAAAAGACAAACCTTGTGATTCAAGACTCTTTATTTACATTACATTACGCGTCGGAAAGAAACCGAGGCTAGTGAGGCGGTTCGCCGCACTCACAGACATGTTTTATATGTCAAAAACAACATCATCTTATGGTTCATAATGTTATATATCATTATAATTGTTCAACATTTATCTGTATCTAATAGTAGTAGTAATAAACATTTTCTACATTTGCTAGGGAAAACTGAACAAGCAAATGAGTTTATTTTAATTTTATTTTAAAAGGCGCACATCAAGACTATGAGTTGTTAAAGTGACGTGTTTTTGTGTGAGTGCCCAAAAGTATTAATTAGGCTCAAGCAGACACCACAGAGCAAAAAACACACAGGTAGTCAAGTTTTTATGGCATTCACTGTATCGTTTTATCGTTTTTTTTTCATATTTTTCTTACTGCTGTCATCCTAGTAAAGTTGTTGTTCAATGGAAGGCATACACACCCACTTAAAGGTAATTAAAACCTATACAATTAATAACTAGAAACCTCTCTCTTCTGATTCTTCTGCTAACTGTCCCTTTTTTCAATGTTGTAAAATGTTGTCATATGTGACCTGAGGGCCAAATACATCAATGTTTGTGACTTTATCTTTCTGAACTCCTAAATGTACATGGCACTGAGTAAAATATTCTTTATCCCTATACAGGAATCAGCTTTAATGTTCTGGTACAAAAGCAGCTAAAATGGTTATATACACTGGGTAATAAATGAGTGAGATTACATCATGATTGTGTGTTAACCCTGATTGTGTGATTCCTGTGTGGAGGGCTTGTGCAATACTCCGCTCTGATCTGACTCCACGCAGCGGTCTGGTGTTTATTATAAAATTGGAGCGACTGCTGAGCTCCAAACACCTCCCCACTGCTCCTGAATAATCACCATTAACTTTGTATGTTCTCTCTGCGTGCTCTAGTGTTTTACCTGTGTGGTGCTCCTAACAGAAGTGACTGACTGATGACCTCATTCAGATCAAGCGGATGGGTTTGTTGTATAGCACAAGCTTTATTAATTCATGAAACTCTCCCAGTGTCAGTCTCCTTCCTGAAGAATATTAATATGCCTGTGTGGCGTCAAACTGAAGTGAAATATGCACTTTGAATCCCTGATCATTTATCTATGCCGCGGATTTGGAGAGAGTCATAAATCAATTTCTATTAGAACTTGTAGTCACAGCAAGATGTACACTGTACATTATGCATGGCGTTTCAAATGAGTGTCTACAGGTTACATTCAGTTCACTCGGACACATCACTCTCTCAATACAATAAGTAGCAATAAATTAGAAGTTTGTTACTTTAACTAATACGTGACAATAATGCAATAAAGTATTCTCTCTTTAGCATTCAGGCTATGACTAGACCAAACAAACATAATTGTATTAAAAAATAATGATGACAGTTGTAGTCAAACAATTATAAGATAAGATAAGATAAGACTTTACTGATCTCACACAGGAGAAATTCACTTGCCACATTAGCTCCAGGCAGTTTAGTGCAAAAGAAAATTTGAAAAAGAAAGTGCATGCAGACAAGATAAGTGATAATAAATAAAATAAGTAATAGAATAGAGAAAAAATTGCACGTTTGGACTATACAGTGGAGTTGTACAGTCTGATGGCGGTGGGGATGAAGGATCTGCGGTAGCGCTCCTTCTTGCACTGGGGGTGCCTCAGTCGGCTGCTGAAGGAGTGGCTCAGCTCCTCTACAGTCCGGTGCAGAGGGTGAGAGGTGTCGTCCATGATGGACCTAAGCTTGGCCAGCACCCTCCCCTCAGCCACCTCCTCTACAGAGTCCAGAGGACAGCCCAGGACAGAGCTGGCCCTCCTGACCAGCTTATTAAGTCTCTTCCTGTCTCTGTGCTGCTCGGGGCCCAGCAAACGACAGCGTAGAGGAGAGCAGAGGCCACCACAGAGTCATAAAAAGTCCTGAGCAGAGGCCTACACACTCCAAAGGAACTCAGTCTCCTCAGGAGGTGGAGGCGACTTTGGCCCTTCTTGTACAGGGCGTCGGTGTTGTGGGACCAATCCAGTTTATTGTTGAGGTGAACACCCAGGTACTTGAAACTGTCCACAGTCTCTATGTCCTGACCCTGGATGTTCACCGGTGAGTGAGGTAGTGGTCTCCTCCTGAAGTCGATCACCAGCTCTTTTGTCTTACTGGTGTTAAAGCTCAGGTGGTTGCACCCACACCAGTCCACAAAGTCTCTGATGACTGAGCAGTACTCCAGCTCGCTCCCCTCAGACACACAGCCCACAATGGCCGAGTCATCAGAGAACTTTTGGAGATGGCAGCTGTCTGTGTTGTAGATGAAATCTACGGTGTAGATGGTGAAGAGGAAGTGTGAAAGAACAGTTCCCTGGGGGGCCCCAGTGCTGCAGACTACCACCTCTGACTCACAGCTGCGCAGCCACACGTACTGTGGACGGTCAGTGAGGTAGTCGATGGTCCAGGCAGCGAGATGTCCATCAAATCCTGCGTCCTCCAGCTTCCCCCGCAGCAGCGCTGGCCTGATTGAAGGCGCTGGAGAAGTCAAAGAACGTGACTCTCACAGCACTCCTGGCGGTCTCTAGGTGGGTGAGTGCCCGCCACAGCAAGTAGATGACGGCGTCCTCTACTTCTGTGTTTGGCTTGTTGGCAAACTGCAGCGGGTCCAAGGTGAGGCTCACCACAGAGCGGAGGTGACTGAGGATCACCCTCTCCATGGTCTTCATGAGGTGGGAGATCAAGGCGACTGGTCTGTAGAGGGCCAGTTCCCTGGCGTGTGTTATTTTGAGAACCGGGACCACACAGGAGGTCTTCCACAGAACGCGGACCTTCTCCAGGCTGAGGCTCAGGTTGAAGATGTGGCAGAGAACCTCACAGAGCTGGTCTGCATAGGCTCTCAGCAGCCTGGGGCAGATACATCAGGTCCTGCATGATAAAAGGAGAAATTAAATTTGTCAACTGGACAAAGTTTGTTTGGTCGAAAACGTTTCGCCGCTCATCCGAGAGGCTTCGTCAGTTCTGGTTCCAGTGCTGGTTAGACCCTGTTTATATCTAGCTGCAGGGAGGAGCTCACTACACTGAAATAGTTCTGAAGCTATCTCAACTAATTTGTTTATTTTGTTTTTCGAATTTCTCTGGGGTCTAGTATTAGCATATCCATTCAGCCCTAGGAGGAGCTCACTACACTGAAATAGTTCTGAAACTATCTCAACTAAATCTCAGAACTATTTCAGTGTAGTGAGCTCCTCCTAGATATGCTAATACTAGACGCCAGAGAAATTCAAAAAACAAAAGAAACAAATTAGTTGAGATAGTTTCAGAACTATTTCAGTGTAGGGAGCTCCTCCCTGCAGCTAGATATAAACAGGGTCTAACCAGCACTAGAACCAGAACTGACGAAGCCTCTCGGATGAGCGGCAAAACGTTTTCGACCAAACAAACTTTGTCCAGTTGACAAATTTAATTTCTCCTTTTATCATGGATTCTACCTGGACGACTGAGGGACTCTTCACGCATCAGGTCCTGCAGATTTCCTCTGCTTCAGCCGCCTTATAATTTATTATATTATTGTTTATAATATTATTGATTGCTGCATTGTGAAATATGCAACAAAAAGCTAAGAAAATGTAATTAGCCATTAAAACTATATTTTTTTTGTGTAAATGTATGCAATCTTGTAATTCTAAGAAGCACACATTTGGATCATATTCCTACTTTTGTGACCTTATTTTTTTGTGACCTTTTGTGAATTTTTTAGATACTCTATGTCACCATTTATCAAACCATGCTAAAATTCAGCTAAGTTAAATTTTGTGTGCATTTTACAATGTTTCCAATAATGACATTAATACATTAACTATGAATAAATAGTTTAAAGCCCCAGTGTGTAGGATTCGTGGCGCATAGGTGGATGGTGCTATTGCACTTTCTGTTTTAGCTACGGCAGACCTTGAGGGTCACCCGGGCGCGCGCACAAGCCGCGCGCACAAGCCGCGCGCCGCGCGGTCCCGTTTTTTTTTTTCTTCTTTTCTCATGAAAACACACATTCCCGATCATGTACCATGACACTCTACACATCAAATGAAACCTTACAGTCTCCTCTTTTTGACTATGCAATTCATTTCCCTGCAAAACAATCACTCCCCAAGCACATGGAGCTTTTATACAGAAAAGCACAAAACGAGGTTAGCTCACCTTAGAATGCTTTGCACAGGTCAAACTCTGTATTTCACCATAAACTTGCTCTCAATTTGTCCATAAGGATCCAGCGAATAAAATCCAGTAAAACAATCTAGTCCAAAACATGTGTTAGATCCATTACGAGTCTGATCCGGCAGCATGCTTGTGTTGTTTACTCAAAACCACGAGCCTTGGCGAAGGCGAAGCCCAAATGTCCTTCTGCGGCTCTCGTCTTCAAAATGGCTGCCTCTGCATGGGGAAGATCCCCCTTTTATGTGACTATATCTAAGTCCAAAAGAATACTTTGATTTCATGATGGAAGTGAAAAGGCTTGGAAAACAATGTATTTTTGAAAGGGTATCTTCAATTTCAGTAATTAACGGGTAAAAATCTTACACGCTGTTCCTTTAAAGAATGGATTTTTATGGATATTTCACCACCCACCAAATTACTGTGTGGGTCTCAGTAAAAATTAAAGAACCGACTTGAGCTTTTAGATCATTTGAAAATGCATGCCTGCAAGACACAATTAAAATCCACAGCGAGTGCAGTCTTAGATAAACGAGGCAGACATCTAAACATCTGAGCAAGGTGAGGGATTAAGAAATGGTTGGTGCCGATTCCAAAGCACTTTTCACTGATGTCCTTCTTAACCCTGAACAAGCTGCTCTCAGACTAACACACATTCATTTTCAGGAGCCATCTGTTGGAGCTTTTACAGCCAGTTTATTGGGAGGAGGCGAGGTGATCACAGAGACAAGTGGAACAACTATTGACTTTGCTCTCACCTTGTCACCGGACATTGAATTCTTCACAGCAGACTTTGGGTTTAATGTCTCGCTCGTAACCAAGAGAAATAAATTCCAAAGCTCAGAGTTAAACCGGGGACACATACACAACTTTCTATAGACATACTGAAATAGTTGGAGAACAATCTCAATGGGTTTAGCCAGATTGCAATTACTGTTAGACAGTTGGTTGTCTGAAAGCAAGAAGGTCCAGAGTGACGTACTGGACCAGAGATATCAATCATGAGGCTTCTCTATAAAATAAACTTAATACATGAACTTGTTTTAGGGTATTTGAAGCGAATGTATGTAGAATGTCTATTTAAAATTGTTCAAACAAAACTTATCTGTCCCCACGGATAAGGTAAACACAATCCCATAGTGTTCACAAACAAATTTTTACAGATAAAATTGTAATTTTATTCTTATTTACCAAAACATTGGACTTTGTGTTCAAGATGATTATCCAATCAGAAAGCAGAATGAGTTTCACACGAGTCTCTCATTTGGTTTGCCAGTTTCAATACTGAAATCCAGATGGTTTAAACCTAAAAGGATTCTCTGTGATCTGAATCGTCACTACAAAACCCCAGCACCTCCAGTCAATCATTAATCAGTATTAATCAGTAATGTAACTTGTGAATGAAGTTCTATACCAGTAAAAGTACATATCCCTACCTTTAAAGGGTTGGCACAGAAAACAAATAGTGTCTTTTTCCTTTTTCACACTTTTTTCACTGGCTGTTGGCAGAGAGTGTTTGTATTCAGTGAGTAATCAATACACAACCATTGCAGGACTACACAATCATTTTAGAGCAGAATGTAAAGAGTCTTTCCCCTGCACACAACAGACAACATGGCCTCGTTTCCCACAGTTCTCATGGCTGTGGACTTTTCCTGACTCTGCACTGGGGAAAAAACGTATAATATCCCGTTCTTTATATGTGAATGAGAATAGTGCTGCTATTCATTTTATAAAGTGCTCCCATAATGGCCCAACTAATATCTGTGTCAGCTCACACCAAGATTGGATAAATCTCCGGCACACATTTCGAACTGATGTAAGAGAATTATCGATTATGGAGCTGTAGTTGTGCCATTTGGAGAAACACGCACTCACCCAAATGAGCAGCTTTGTCACGGGGGCTATTCAAGAGATGTCCATTCCACGGTCGCCAGTCATTGATAAGAGCTCTCCCTGCCTGTCACTCACGACTCAAGACGGATTCGCTCTCAGCCCACGAGCCCAATTTAGTCTGGGCAAGAATCTATCACAGTCTGATGTTATCTGCGACTAACCCAATCTTCCTCTCACCCGTCCATCTGTCTTCCTGCTGCGGCTGCTTCTCATCGTACCCCCATACATCCTCCTCTTTCTTTGTCTTAAGCTCTGAACACGAACAGCTTCACAAACTAATCAAGTGCGTGAGGTATTGCATGGAGCAGATGAGTGGTTCATGGTGAGGAGAGAGCTGGTGCTGTGTAGGTTGTCTCACGGGATAAAGAATGGCCATAGTTTAAAATGTATGTTAGAGAGATTTTGATGATTTTATGTTTTTTACTTAACCCTTGTGCCTTGTTGAAAATGTGTGTACACTGGGAATGTTTCGTACAAATTGTGTATTTCATTCTGTAAATTACCATAAAATTGTCAAACATTAATATTTTTCAACTTTTTTTTTTTCCGTGAAGGGGTTCTCTTCAAAATGACGTATTTACTTTGTAAGTTATCAAAAATGATTAACCCCTTAGATGCCAGTTTTTGTCATATACAGCCTACTGCCAATTTGAAAAAAGAAAAAAAAATAAAAAAGTGATAATTCCATTTGCTTTTTTTTTTACTCAGACTATGGCCAGTGTGACTGACCTTTCAGTGTGGATGTTCAGTGTGAATATAGACTCGAGAGTGGAAGTGAATTTGAAAAAAAAAAAGTCACACTGGGAATGTTTCCTACAAATTGAGTAGTTTGTTTTTAAACTGCCATAAAATTGTAACACTTTTTTTTTCTCTCTCTCTCACTATGGAAGCCCATTTCTGCCAGTAAATGAAAAATTAAAGCTTTACAGAAAGTCATAATTATGAGTTTAAAAGTCATAGTTATGACTTGTCACTGTGGCCTGAAATCTTGAAAGAATGCTTAGCTTCATGATTTTTGGGAACTCAAAATGAGTTGAAGCCATCAGGACAACATCGTCTGCAAACAGCAGAGATGAGATCCTGTGGTTCCCAAACTGGATCCCCTCCGGCCCCTGACTGCGCCTAGAAATTCTGTCCATAAATATAATGAACAGAACCGGTGACAAAGGGCAGCCCTGGCGGAGTCCAACATGCACCGGGAACAGGTCCGACTTACTACCGGCAATGCGAACACAGCTCCTGCTCCGGTCATACAGGGACCGAACAGCCTTTAACAAAGGGCCCCGAACCCCGTACTCCCAGAGCACTCTCCACAGGACCCAACGACGGACACGGTTGAATACCTTCTCCAGATCCACAAAGCACATGTGGACTGGTTGGGCAAACTCGCATGCACCCTCGAGCACCCGATGGAGAGTATAGAGCTGGTCCAGTGTTCCCCGGCCGGGACGAAAACCACACTGCTCCTCCTGAATCCGAGGTTCGACTATCGGTCGAATTCTCCTCTCCAGCACCCTGGAATAGACCTTACCGGGAAGGCTGAGGAGTGTGATTCTCCGATAGTTGGAAGACACCCTCCGGTCCCCCTTCTTAAACAGAGGGACCACCACCCCGGTCTGCCAGTCCAGAGGTACTGTCCCCGACCACCACGTGATGTTGCAGAGACGTGTCAGCCAAGACAGCCCTACAACATCCAGAGACTTAAGATACTCAGGACTGATCTCATCCACCCCCGGGGCCTTGCCACCGAGGAGCTTTCCAACCACCTCAGTGACTTCAGCCAGGGTGATGAGTGAGTCCGCCCCCGAGTCCCCAGCCTCTGCTTCCTCCTCGGAAGACGTGACGGCGGGATTGAGGAGATCCTTAAAGTATTCCTTCCACCGTCCGATAACATCCCCAGTCGAGGTCAACAGCCCCCCACCCGCACTGTAAACAGTGTTGGTGAAGCACTGCTTCCTCCTCCTGAGGCGCCGGACGGTTTGCCAGAATTTCTTTGAGGCCGTCCGATAGTCCTCCTCCATGGCCTCTCCGAACTCCTCCCAAACCCGAGTTTTTGCCTCTGCGACCGCCTGGGCTGCAGCACGCTTGGCCCGCCGGTACCCGTCGGCTGCCTCCGGAGTCCCACGAGCCAATAAGGCCCGATAAGACTCCTTCTTCAGCCTGACGGCATCCCTTACTTCCGGTGTCCACCACCGGTTTCGGGGATTGCCGCCGCGACAGGCACCACAGACCTTACAACCACAGCTACGGGCGGCCGCATCGACAATAGAGGCCGAGAACTGAGCCCATTCGGACTCTATGTCCCCAGCCTCCCCCGGAATCCGGGAGAAGCTCTCCCGGAGGTGTGAGTTGAAGGTACCCCTGACAGAGGGATCTGCCAGACGTTCCCAACAGACCTTCACTACGCGCTTGGGCCTGCCAGGTCTTTCCGGCTTCCTCCCCCACCAGCGGACCCAACTCATAACCAGGTGGTGATCAGTTGACAGCTCTGCCCCTCTCTTCACCCGAGTGTCCAAGTCACGCGGCCGGAGGTCAGATGACACGACAACAAAGTCGATCATCGACCTCCGTCCTAGGGTGTCCTGGTGCCACGTGCACTGGTGGACACCCTTGTGCTCGAACATGGTGTTCGTTATGGACAAACTGTGGCTAGCACAGAAGTCCAATAACAGAACACCACTTGGGTTCAGATCAGGGAGGCCGTTCCTCCCAATCACCCCTCTCCAGGTGTCACTGTCATTGCCCATGTGGGTGTCATTGCCCAACAGGGACTCCGTTGTTCTCCTGGGGGACCCAGGAGAACAACGGAGTCCCCGGGCGGTGCACTGTCCAGTACCCCTCCCAGGCACTCCAAGAAGGCCGGGTACTCTGCACTGCTGTTCGGCCCGTAGGCCGACACAACAGTGAGAGACCTGCCCCCGACCCGAAGGCGCAGGGACGCGACCCTCTCGTTCACCAAGGTGAACTCCAACACTTGGTGGCTAAGCTGTGTGAAATATTTTTCACTGTAACTATTCAGACTTGAATAGAGTTACTCACAACCAACACATCCAAGCCACTTTTGGTGAAAAAAAAAGTTGGTAAATTTTGGAAAAACATAATTTTACAAAAAAATAATTGAGTTTGCTCCAGAAAAATGAAAACTTGCATCAAAAATATTTTTTTCCTTCATTTTGAGTGGGATGGTCAAAAAATGTGTTTATAATTGAGGTCAATAAATAGCCTTGTCATCTATTTATTATAATTACAAGGCTGCTGCATCTCTATAATGCTATCATTGACAATTTGAAACAAACAAAAAAAAATCCTCCATACAACCTGTCCCATTTGGATCAGGACATTTTCAACCAATCACAGCTTGATAAATGCCTGGCCTTCCGTTTCCACTGTACTTAACCTAACCCTATCTCACATACATACATTCTTCTTTCACATGCACATATTCTCTTTAGAGATGAAAAATACGTGTATTTGAAAGGAAAATATATCTATGTGAGAGTGAGAATATATGTATGTTAGAGGGCCAGAATGAATAATACCTTGAATGGGCCCCTCATAATTTTGGTGTTGTTTGGCTCATCATTGTTTTTTCTCTTTCTTTCCCTCTGCTTCCAGAAATACTTTTATTTTTATTTTTATATTTAACCAAAAGTGTTTAGTCCTGGTTTGACTTTCATCCAATACTGTAACTCAAACCTTGTCTGGACTGGTTTAGTTGTAGGTTTTGGCATGCATTTATTTATAGATGGTTTATCCCTTGGTTTAGGAATAAAGATAGCTTCTGAAAATTGTATTCTCCTTCTAATTTCTTTCAAATCAGCTTTATTCTTAGGGAGGTCCGACTTCACAGACTAATCAAGGGTGCGTGAAGTGTAAGGAAGCAGACTTTGCATATAGTAGATCCTATCCTCCACTGACAAGAGCTGTAGAAGAAAAATGTGCACATCGCTCAGTCTTTCAAAGGAGTGATGGATGAGTTGCATTTAGCTTCAGCAAACTTTTGAGACATTGCACTGATATGATTTGATTAATGGCCAGGGCTTGAAATGTCCAATACAAGAGAGAAATGAAACAGGTCTCAGCAGATTCAGATAAGGGGCTAAATGCTTGTTCTGTCAATCAGCCGCTTCACTCAGGGGTCAGAGTGTAAGTTTCTTTACACCATGCAGTTAATAGCAAAACACCACAAACAAGCGCAAGTGGGTCAACAAGAGATGGGTGAAGTATACTGTATGTTCTAATATCGATAATGGGGAATTTTGACATACCAGTCCAATATGGAAAAAAATAAGGATTCCGATTTTTTTTTTTTCTTGAGCTGCTGTCTCTGTGCCCATGTTTTCCCTGTTTTGTCTTCAGTGCACACATCAAGTCATGTTAGCTGATGTTTTCTACTAATGTTTGCTACATGTCCTTTTACTGCCACTATGCAAATACTGGAAGTCGGTCAGATCCACACCAACACATGCCCTGAAAAAACAAATTTGACAGAAAAGTTACATAATGAATATTGAATGAATAGAGTCTCTATACCAGAATCTAGAACTAGAAACTTTCTAGTACAGGTTACTGTGTAACTTTTTTCAGGTGGAAGGCCCGCCACTTGCTTGCCTCCATGGAATTATTTGCCTGGAATGTTCCACAGTATGGCATCAAGCTTATATCTCCATGGAGATACCAACAAGCAAGTTACAAATCTGAGGAGGTTTTTCAATTTTTAAAATTATTTTGGAGAAATAAAATTACCTGTAAATAAATGCAAAATAGATACGTATAATGCCATACTATGGAACATTCCGAAGCAAAACTATGGAATTTCTTTGAAGACAAGCAGGTAGTGGACCCTCCACCTGAACTCACCTAATAGGTGACCTGCCACGAGAAAACCAGACACATGTTGGGGCAGAACACGTTTGGGACACGTTTGGGACACGTTTGGGACACGTTTGGGACACGTTTGGGACACGTTTGGGACACGTTTGGGACACGTTTGGGGCACGTTCATTTCTCCGAAGCTTATGTACAGAATATGATTGGATACTTTACTGCCAAAAGACTGTGGATACGTGAATCATTGGACAATGAGGCAAGTAAGTGTACCCGATGATGTTTGCAGGAACACATTTCCTTTATAGACTTTAGGACATGTTTAAATAATAATTCAGCTTTCGTGTGGATCACATTTCATGACGGCCGCTGTGGTCAGCAATAAACTTTAACCGGTGTGCGGGACCGCGTGGGGCTTCTCACTGCAGCCTAGTCTATTTCTGCTAGGACTGAACTAAACCAGGACTAAAACAGACTAAACCAAGACTAAAACAATCCTAAACCAGGACTAAACAGGACTAAACCAGGATTAAAACAGGACTAAAACGGGACTAAACCAGGGCTAAAACAGGACTAAGGTGTGCGTGTTTGTCCAGTGCGTGTGTGTGCGTGTGTTAGGGTGACCACCGGCATGAAACAGGAAAGGAGGACACTTGTGTCCAAAAAGGAGGACAAAGGCCCTAAAGTGAGGACACCTTGTTTTTTTGGGTTTTTTTTTCCCTCGGGGAAAACAAAGAATGTGCGCAGAATGTGCACATTCTGCATTTCGGATGTCGCGCACAGGAATTCCAAGCATTACTAGTCGCAATAGAATAATATTTTGTCTTTAGGGAACAAGGAGCAGACCACCCGGCTCACTGAGCTGAGGCGGGACTTGTTCCATCTCGCAGATGGCCATGCGGTCCACGGACTGCACTCAGGGCTGAGCGAGTATGCACCGCCTCGACTGCAGACTGAGACCACGCTCCGAACCGTGCACTTTCTGAATTGGGAAACGGCGAACATCGCAGAGTAGCAAGTGTAAATAATGGGTGGGGATTTATGACGATTTATGCAACGAAAGGAGGACAAAACGTAAAAAAGGAGGACACATGACAGACGGCCGGACAGACAGCTCTAAAACCGGACTGTCCAGACGAAATCCGGACGAATGGTCACCCTAGCGTGTGTGTGTGTGTGTAGTGTCCTATACTATTTTGTATTGTATTAAATTGATAGAGGTGACTTTGACTTAACATATCCTGTGTATTATTGAATTATTGAATGATTATATGGACTTTTTCTTATAAAAGCATTTCCATTTTAACAAAGTACGTTCTAATTCTGCCCTGAAACTCCACACCACAGTGATGTCAGTGATGGGGGAGGGCTTAGCTTAAAGATCCCATGACATAGTACTTCTTGATGCTTTTATATGGCGCCTTAATGGTTCCCTAATATTATAAATGAATCCTTCTTCAAAATCAAGCCTCAGTGCATGAGATATGACTCTGACTGTCTTCATGAGGCTAAATATGTCTCTGAAACGCTTTATTCTGGGCGTTGTTGCTTGATTGCAAATGAGGAGGACAGAGACAGGCCAGTGCAGCAGGTGGGTTGTGGCCAAATACGCCGCTGTTACCTGGATTAGCGGTGCGCTGTGCGCTTTCACCCACTTCCGTGTTTTAAGCGCTTAGGAAGATATGAGACGCTTTCCATTAAAAAAACACATTTCCACAGAAAATAAAATTAAACCACTGCTGTTTCAGAGGTTTGGAGGCTCGGATAAAGGACATCCGAGCCTTGAAACACTCTCACGTGTCTCCAGGCAAATTTAAAAAAAACGCATCTCGCATTTCGTAGCTCGTTTGTGATCCAATTTCTCTGGGCATGATTTCCAGATAAACAGGGTAGGGGAGCTCACATTAACGTTCAAAAACCTCAGAAAGCGAAAGTTTCATGCCATGGGACATTTAATGTCATGCAAATGAGCTCTGACTTCGAGAATCTTTAGAGAAGCTTTTCCTCAGCTTGTCGATTTCAGAATGTGCTGCTTGGCCACAAATTCTTCAAATGTTCTCAGATTTCCATGTGTAAGACATCATTGGAAATCTTAGAATCTATACTTTCAGAATCTGTGAATAACTCAAAACGCCTCCAAGATGACTTGTGCCTGTTTTTTCCCTGGCCGGGCACCTATTGACTAAAATCAAACAAAACAAAGACAGAATACATGTAAAAATGTTGATAAAGAAACAATCTCTCAAACTTAAAACAAATATTAGCCTTAAAACATTGTTTCAGTTTTATGAAACAAATATCAATTATGTTCTTTGTTAGATTAAAGGTGCATTGTGTAACTTTTTTGGTGGAGGGTCCATCAGATGCTTTTCTTTGTGGAAATGTTATTGCTTCTGGAATGTTTCACAGTATGGCATTAAACCTTTCTATCTTCACGGAGACCAAATCAGACCAAGGTCAGATCTGTGGAGTGGTGACCCTGCTTACAGTCAGAATTACTGTTTTTCTAGGTATTTTTGAGCAATAATTGAATAAATGTAAAGTAGAGCTGTTTATGTCATACTGTGGAACATTCCAGGCAGAGCAATTACATAGAAAACAAATAGGTGACCCCTACCCAAAAATTCACATAGTGCACCTTTAAAACCTTGAACAGAGTAAACAGCAAGTATTAAAGAGTTCACATAGACCACCCATGGTTTTAAACTGGTCTCTTGCAATATATAAAATGAACAAGCTGAGCATAAGATAAGCACGTCTCTGGGGAAGGAGCAGGGTTGAGCTCAGAGCCCATCTTACCTGTCAGCGCAGCCCACTACAAACGATATTAAAATCCCCCAATTATGAAAATGAGTTGTTTTTGCAGGTGGATGTTGGAGTAAAGACCTTAATTAATCTGTCTCTAATGGTCAAATGTCATCCTTGCTCGGAGCGAAGACTCTCCCTGGGGCGTTGTGACCCGGGAGCAATGCCTGTAATATGAAGCAGTTGTTAAACATCATTGGATTTGCATCTTCAGTTTAATGAAATCTACAGGGCCCGTATCAGTCTTGTACCAAAACACGTGCACTTATTTGTGAGAAAACAGAAACATGGGCATTACAGTTGATGGCTGTGGAAGAGTTCTTTGGGTGCTCACAATTTAGTTGTGGTCACAAATATGCTCATTTAAAGCGTGCAGAGGTGTGGTGTAAAAAATAAGAGCTCATTATGAAGCTGCAGATGTTGTTGTCCCTGGAGACCAAAAAATGAAGTCAAGTACAGTATTTAAAGATGTGCAAAGATAAAGCAAAAAACACCTATATGCAAGTAATTCACCATCTCCACTATTATACTTCATGACATTATCTAATCTAAATATATAGTTTATTTTATAGATATTATATAGATGGGAAAGGAAACCAGAGTTCAGTGTATAGGATTAACACATGGTAAATAGCGTCCCTCCATTTTCCTCCGCTTTATGCAGCCCAGCCACCTCACTGAAGAAAAAAATAGTAATTACCAGAGTACATATAATGTATTAAATAGTGATGTGGAGGCGTTTAGGGCACTACATGTATTTCCTGGTGCTGGGCTGCATTCAACTCTCTCAGTTGGCTTGTTGCTTAAAGGTGCACTGCGTAACTTTTCTGGTGGAGGATTCGCCACCTGCTTATCCCCATGGAAATGTTATTGCTTTGTCTAGAAGGTTCCACAGTACAGATTAAGGCTGCATCCCATTACTCTGTCTTACCCCTTGCCCTTCCCCTACCCCTTTATCTGCGTATTTGTCTTGCCCCTCGATAACGAGCTAAGAGGGCTCAGGGTACAAATGTTCCCCTAAGAAATTGGGCACCACTCAATTACCGTTTGCGTCATCATCCCTTGCCTCTACCTGGCTGCTACGTCTACAGCGGCGACAACAATTGACGCAAACAAACGTAAACAAATGTCAAGGATTATCGGGTACCTCAGCTCGACAAAAAAACTAGCTTGTTTATACATGAAAGTTCGATGAAAACGATATCGCCGGCTAAAAAGACATCACTACAATTAAAACCGCAACAACAGTTCACTAAAAGTAACATAGAACATAAGCGTAATAATCAATAAACCATGCTAAACTGTTAATCGATAATTACAACTGCTGAAAATACATTTATGAAACTCCTTGGCTGCTCGATGTGACGCTGCCATCCTGATCCCAAAACCTGCCTGAGCTTGTAGCCGTACCCCTTCGTTTCAGGTCTGGTAAAGAGCTTACTTCGTTTCAAGGGGTATGTAGCCCGAGGACGTGGCCCTAGCCTTTGATCAAAATTAGAATCGGGACACCCCTTGTCCTCACATGAACGCGCAAAACCAAGGGGTAGGGGTAAGACGAACGGGTAAGACAGAGAAATGGGACGCAGCCTAAACCTATCTATCATGAGGGAGACAAGCAGGTTACAACACTATGCTGCGTTGCAATTCAGATCTGTGGAGAGATGCTCCTATTCACAGAAGGAATGACTGTATTTTTGAGTAACAGAAACACCCGTAATGAATAAATGCTAAATGGATATGTTTAAAGTCATACCATGGAACATTCCAGGGGAAGTAATAACAGACAATGGAGATGGAGACAAGCAAGTGGTGGACCCTCCACCAGAAAAGTTAGTGCACCTTTAATGTCCCTACCCATCTCTCCCCACTTGATGCTATGACTCTCCATATGCCTAGTATCAAGCCCAAGTATTACCCTCTAAATACATGGATACAGAATATACTTATACATACTTTAGCTATCAAACTTATTGTTGCCATTGGCAAAACTAACTGTGGAAACAAAAATTGTATAATTTTTCAGTGTTATAACTTTTTCTTTGTTTCATTGAAACAACTTCGCGGGCCGTTTATTTGATGTGAACAACATAAAAATAAAATCTTTCCTCCATAATAAGTCAAATGGCGTAAGTCTAAAAGTTTACTGGGTACATTGTGCACATTATCCGCTGAGTCCAGAACAGCATTACATTTTACAAACTAATATCTTTGTGCATCTGCTGACAATGTGCACATATTTATGTGAGTTCAGATTGTGTTAAAGAAATGAATGTAGGCTTATTGCTGGGCCAATTTCCATAGCTGCAGAAGAGTCCTGTTTGCAGACAGGACAAAATGAGGTACAGTGGAACATTTTTGCCTAATAGGAGCCGGTCTGCTGATAGAAAGCCTATGAGAGGAAACTCTGAATCATGCACATCATTAAAGCCACGCTCCACTCGCCTCGGCACATTTAGTGACTCATTACGGCTGCAGAGAGACATGGGAGCTGTGCGCTGGTAACTGCAGTCCAGAAGAAGGAGAGGAAAGCTGCTGTGTCAACTAAACTTTGGTCTGTTTGTAAAAGTGTGGGACTGACTTTCAGACCTGGCCCAAAAGAACACTGACATATATCAGTACATAGGTAGTTTGCACAGGCTGACCAACTTTTAGTCAGATTTAAACCTTTTTCTCACGGTGTCTTGGGGGGAAAAAGTTATCGTCAACTTTGCAAGATGGACAAACTTGCAGATTCGTATTGACCGCCAAGAACAATTTGCTCCATTTCACAAAAGAGTTGCTGGATGTTGCTGAGTCAGAGTCTAGACATTTGATAAAACCATTATCACTTAACTGTTGGATAAAACCTTTTAAGGATGTCAAGGTAGAAGCACTATCCAGCTATTTATTCCCTCTTCATTTGCACAACTGAAGAGACTACACACTCAAGTGCTGTATCTAACTTTTATTTGTTAATTTCAGAAAAATGGCATTTATTCCATATAGGATGGTAAAATAAGAAAGAAGTGAAGAAAAAAAATGTGAAATGATTTTTACTTATCCTATTTACACTGTTTTCTGATCTTTGTTATAGTGTTGTTTCCTCATCAAAAACATACTAAGAATTGTGTTTTGTTTCATTCATACATTTTTAACACACAAACTCTCCTCTCAAACAGTGACTTTTAATTATGTAACAGTTTCCTCACTCATGGTTTTTATTTGGGTAGTGGGCCTTCAATGGATGGATGCCTTTTTTCTGTAGTATTGCGTGAAGAGTCCCTCAGTCGTCCAGGTAGAATCCATGATAAAAGGAGAAATTCAATTTGTCAACTGGACAAAGTTTGTTTGGTCGAAAACGTTTCGCCGCTCATCCGAGAGGCTTCGTCAGCTCTGGTTCTCATGCTGGTTAGACCCTGTTTATATCTAGCTGCAGGGAGGAGCTACCTACACTGAAAAAAGCTCTGAAATTATCCCAGCTACTCTGTCTCTTTTGTTTTACGAATTCCTCTGGCGTCTAGTATTAGCATATCTATAAGCCCTAGGAGGCGCTCACTACCCTGAAATAGCTCTGAAACTATCAACTAATCTGTCTCTTTGTATTTCAAATTTCTCTGGCGTCCATTTTCATCTCCCTATTCAAGACAAACGACCCTCTCCACCCCTCTGCAATGGCTTGCCTGACCTAATGTTTCTTTGTCTGTTTTTGACTTGGTTTGAGAATCGAATTATAGATGGGAGACAAGTTGTGTCTAACTCCCCCATTTCTGTTTAACGACGGATTCTCTTTTTTTGACAAAAATTGCCTCTTTAACTCCCCTCTCAAACCAGTTCTTTTCCCTGGCTAAGATCTGAACCTCACTGTCCTCAAAAGAATGGCCCGCGGCTTCTAGGTGAAGATGTACGGCAGATGATGGTCCACTCTGGCACGCCCGTCTGTGTTGGTACATCCTCTTGTGAAGTGGCTGTTTGGTTTCTCCAATGTAGCGCTCACTGCAGTCTTCACTACACTGAATGGAGTAGACCACATTGCTTTGTTTGTGGCTCGGTGTTCTGTCCTTTGGGTGGACCAGTTTTTGTCTTAAAGTGTTTGTGGGTTTGAAATAAAGTGGAATTTCATATTGTCTGAAAATCCTCTGTAGTTTTTCCGAAACACCAGCCAGGTATGGAATTGCTACCCCTTTCCTCCTGGGTTCGGATTCTCTGTTGTCTTGTTTCTTGCCCTTGTCTCTTTTGGTTTTGTTGACAGCCCATTTAGGATTGGTAATTGTATAGAATTAACTCATAAATATGGCTCTGATTTCCCCACAAACATTAAATGCATGTGTTTATTAAGATCAAGGGTGCTGTATTTTCAGTTCAATTAATCGTCAGGGTAATTTACATTCAAACCACAGTCTCTACAACTCCCACTCTTTAATTGTTCTTAAACCATTACACAATTCTCATTTAAAGAAACCACAATATTTAATTCTGTGAACTGCACAAAAATTTGACAGAGCAATTTTATTTTATTTTTTTTGCACACCTGGATAACAAATATGGGGATTACATGATACAAAATACAGCTCTGGAAAAAAAAATAAAAGACCACTGCATTTTTTTCTGAAATCAGCACCTCTGCATGTATTACAGCCATTCCATTCCAGCGTCTGTTGAATTCCAACACAAACACAAAGCTGAGCTACTTCAGTTCTTGCACCAGGAGTGGAATAAAGTCACCCAAGAACAATGTGAAAGACTTGTGAGACGCATGAAAGCTGTGATTAAAAATAAGGGTTATTGCACCAAATATTGATTTCTGAACTCTTCTTAAGTGTAAACATTAGTATTATGTTGTTTTAAAATGAATTTGATCTTGTTTCTTTGCAATGTTTGAGGTCTGAAAACATGTATGTTGACCATTCTTATTTTCTGCAAATAAATGCTCTAAATGATCATATTTTTATTTGGAATTTGGGGGAAATGTTGTCAGTAGTTTATAGCCTCAAACAAAAATGTTCCTTTTGCCCAAACACATACCTATAAGTAGTAAAATCTGATAAAAACAGCAGTGATCTCTTATTTTTTTTCCAGAACTGTATATAAAACAGTATATCAAATGCTGTGAAGGAAATCACTCTGATTATAGGATAGTCTGAGCCATTTGGGGAGCTGGTTCCATTAAATCCACATTCCTCTATGGAAGCAGTAGCAGTATTACAACTCCTCTGCACTCTTATGCAAATCATTTGGTCTCATTACTTCCCTCTACCTGCGTTCCTCTGTATTGGTGTTTGAAATCCTCCCTGATGTTCTTATTTACAAGTGATAGCCAATAATCACTTCCCTGATTGAGCTCTACCCTTACTCTTTGTAGCAAACCTCAGTCAAACTCTGCCAAAGTCATCTGCTGTCCACGTTTGCCAAACAAATGAGCCTCGACTCTGCCCCCTCCGCAGTGTCAGCTCCGAAGTGACCTCTATCTCCCTGGGAATAAAGTGATCTTAGCATGTCATGTTTTTTAATACGCCTTGACGCCCTCTATAAATATTTATTAAAGATGTGCTGTTAAGATGGGCCAAAAAGGGTCCCTGTGTCCGGCCACAAGCAAACACCTTCTGTTTAACTTGTGTAATACCCTTTCATTTTCAAAGCCAAACAGCAAATGTGGCATCGGCACAGGCATGCTCCAGCATCATACAAGGACATTTCCACTGCAACTCAACATAACTAACATCACATTTGGTTTTCAGCACACAGGAGGCATGACGTGACAAAGATGTGAAAGAAGAAGTCCAATGATACAGTAGTGCATGGTAAAACAAACACTTTACATAATTAAAACCAGTAAAAATACATGAAGATACACTAGGGATGGGACAAGATCTCGTGAGACAAGATCTTGCGAGACAACATTGGCACAAGATTGCACGTACATGTTGAAAATTATCTTGTAAGATTTTTTTCCATGTTGGATTGGATCAAAATGAAGTTAAAGGCAAATTAACGTTTTTTTTTTTTACAATCTGAGCTTTCTTTCGGCAATAAAACAAGTAGTTTTACTCACCCATAGCATTTTTCTGTCAATTGGAGCAGTATCGCAGAACTTATGTTGAGCCGTTCTGTTCTACTAATGATCCCGTATCCGTTAACATGGTGCTGTATCATGTGCTCGGGGCATTACTTTGCGGTGTCCAAATAACACAAACTTTAGCACTTTTCAAATCATAGAAGCCCGATGTCTTAATATAAGATTTTGTTTGAAGCAAAAGTGGCCTGTAATCCGAGATTTAGCCATAGTTTCGAGTAGATGAGGACGCCAGTGTGCATGCGCGGAGTGCTCCCGGGACCCAAACATGAAACGCAAAGCTGAAAACTATTCATAAATCTCGGATTACAGGACACTTTTGCTTCAAACGAAATCTTACATTAAGACATCGGGCTTCTATGATTTGAAAAGTGCTAAAGTTTGTGTTATTTGGAGACCGCAAAGTAATGCCCCGAATACAAATGCTAACGGATACGCTACAACATAACTTTCTTCAAACAGCTCCAAATGACACGAACGTGATATGGGTGAGTCAAACGACTTGTTTTATTACCGAAAGAAGGCTCAGATTGTAAAATAACGTTACTTTTCCTTTAAATACTGGAAAGTTACATTTTTTGAGAAGCTGTACTGTAGTCCCAAAAGCACTGCTACAATGACATCAGAAATTTTGAACAAACAATCAATCAAAACGTTGAGGTTAAAATTATGAATGGATTGAATTGGATGTTTATTATAAAAAATGTCTTGTCTCATTTTCATGTTGATTTAGAGCTGCTGTAGAAGTAGTAGTTTAAGTAGAATAGGATGAGTCAAAGTTTTTCCTGCTGAGGTGGAGCTACTGTAGGTCAAAGAGATAATCTAACTAGCTGCTCTTGTTGTGATGGAGAAAAACAAAATCATTTTTAAAAGAACACATTTAATTTGCTGTTCTGTCCATCCTATATTCTTGTATGAATATTTTGATTCTTGTTTTCTCAGCCCTTTTCGCCCTGCACAGTTTCATTTTCATTTGGCAGCTGTACATCAAATCTTCTATTAAGGCTCCATTGAACTGATTATAATAGACTCCCAAAAGGATAATGTTTTTACAGGGCTTTTATCTGGAAATGGTGTATACAGCATTTATGTTGATGAGCTTTCAGAGTCCTGTGCGTGTACACAATGGGAATAGCTCAAAATGAACACAACTAGCAGTGATACAGTATTGTTCCTTTAAAAATATCTTACAAATGCTGTCTCTCTCTTCAGAGACTGAAGCAGGTGTAAAACCTTGCCGTTGGCTTCTTTAAAAAGTCATTTTTTATCACCAAGCCAAAAGTGGGCTCTTTGAGTATGATGAATCCTAATGCCATGGCTGGAGGCGGTGCGAAAACACTTTTATAGCCCCCTAGATGTGTGTAACAGTAACTAAGGAATGTCCGTCAGGCTCAGGGATATGCAAATGCACAAGGTCAAAGGAGACGCTGAAAAATATTGCTCACTAATGAAGTGAAGGAAATTGTGCATTAGTCAAGACCACAGTGATAAGAAAGGGTGATTTGTTAAGTACAGATAGAAGTGAGATGACAGACAGGGGAAGGCAGGGACAATATTTGCAGAGTAGCATCTGTTGGCTGGAGAATGTTATATGGAAAATAATATAGACCTTAAAGGGATATGCCACCCCCAGGTCAAACTTGGGCATCTCCCCACAGTCCAGAGACTAAAATAAGTGGTGGAAAGCGTTTTTCTGGTCACCCAGCCATTGTCCGAGTCTGTCAGCACTGACCGCCGCGGTATATGCAGCTACTCCGCCTTAGACTGGAGTCTAACGTCGCCAGAGAAAGATTTCGGCCAAAAGGAATTAATTTGCTCGATGCTTTTCCCAATTACTTTCTGTGTAGTGCGCATTCATATCGAGTGCAAATAAATGTGCAAATCAACACGGAGAGCTTGCCTTGGTCATTTTGGGTGGGAACTATTTTTCAGTGCGGAAAAAGAAAGCCGAAGCACACACCAAGCTGCCAGGGGAATCCCTGTTACGCACCGGGAAGGGAGTTCCCCTGTTGCGCAGCGTGGTCTGTGCTTCAGCTTTCTTTTTCCGCACTGAAAAATAGTTCCCACCCAAAATGACCAAGTCAAGCTCTCCATGTTGATTTGCACATTTATTTGCACTCGATATGAATGCGCACTACACAGAAAGTAATTGGGAAACGCATCGAGCAAATTAATTCCTTTTGGCCGAAATCTTTCTCTGGCGACGTTAGACTCCAGTCTAACGCGGAGTAGCTGCAGCTGCGCGCGGCGGTCAGTGCTGACAAACTCGGACAATGGCTGGGTCACCAGAAAAACGCTTTCCACCACTTATTTTAGTCTCTGGACTGTGGGGAGATGCCCAAGTTTGACCTGGGGGTGGCATATCCCTTTAATAAATGTTGGGTGTTGATGGTCTCAGTTTCAGGACAATGGACAGAGACTTGTGCTCTATATCTGGAGAAATACATTCAGACCAACAGGACAGTACTGGAAAGTTGCATCTGTCACCCAAAACATGCACCACAGGTAAAATCCTCCAGCTTTAGCTTTAGCTTTCTTTCTTTTTTTTTTTCTATTGAATTTGCTTTTCAGGATTTCATTTTGATGATTAAAGATCAAATATTATGGTAAATGGTCACATCATTATATAGCGCTTTTACACCTTCAAGGCACCCAAAGCGCTTTACAACAAGGAACCAACCACACATTCACACACACATTCACACACCAGTGTACGCAGACACTGGGGGCGAGGTGGGTTAAGTATCTTGCCCAAGGACACAACGGCAGCATTCATCTGTGGGAGCTGGAATCGTACCAACCAACCTGTGGGTCAGTGGATCTGACCGCTCAACCACTGATGTTTCTTATGTCAAGAGCGGGATTTGAACCGCCAACCTTTGGATCAGTGGACAAACGCTCTACCAACTGAGCTACTGCCGCAAAAAGACTTACATTATAATAATTTGACTGAATTTAACTTTTAGTCTGGACTATATATTATGTAAGAACCTTTGGTGTCAGTTTTGATTATATGTAAGACGATAAAAATACTATACTTGATGGATCAGTTATCATTAAACCCTGCTTTTATATTCTAAAATGTTGAATTGCTGTCTAGTTAGAACATAAAAACAGGAATGCTTTTTGGCATGCAGGGTACTTGAAAGCAAATTTCAAGGTTACAGCATTAGAGGCTGGAGAGCGGTCCAGTTTTCAAGAGCATGAGTTAATAAAAACAAACTAGCCTATGAACATAATAGAGGAGCATTTGAGTGAAGTATTTACAAAAGCAAGTTCCTGGAAAAGTGGATGGGAAGCACTGTGTCTTGTTTTAAGGCTTTTATCCTCAATTTCTTGAACAAGCTCAGCCCCATCCAGTGAAGCGTATACACAAGTAAACTTATGAGGCAATGTAAATACGACAATAGAATCGACAATGATTAAAACATCATCAACATTGTTCCAACCAAAAGATGTATCTTTTGTCTGTATCTACTCACATAATCATATTTATTTCTATGCAATTATTTTGATTTGATTGTTTGTTCACAAATGTGGCCATAATGTCATGCCTTATGTCATTTAAAAAGAACTTCATCACATGTGAATTTCCCCGTACATAGTGAAACAATGAAATGTTCAACTGTTTGTAGTTTAGGAAGTGATAAATGTTATTCAGTACCTTTAATCATTTATTTGGACTTTTTTTTTCCCAGCTTAATGCATGTTCGGAAGGCCCGTTGTGACGTGAGCCGTCCTCCTGTGGACCCACCACCCGCGGGGGGATTCATGAGGGCTGGTGCATTGTGTTCTGGGCAGTGGAACACTGCTTGGACTGCTGCCCCCGCGACCCAGAGAATGAAAAAAGCGGAAGAAAATGAATGAATGAATGAATGCATGTTCGTATTTAAAGGGAGTAACATGCAAAACGTCTTTTTTTTTCTTTTTTTTTCATTGTTCCCTCATCAAAAACATGCCTGAAGTTTGGTTTCCTATGTCACCTGCATAAGAATTAGGAGAAAAGCAGGGTAGAAAGCATTGACAAACTAGCGTTTTTATGAATAGTGCAATATAAAATGTTTAAAATGGGTTTTTCAGGAGTGAAACACATCAATCAATTTAACAATAAAAAGCTGCAGTAATAGCTAATTCTTGTTACATTTAAATCATTCTACACCAAAGGACATCACAGAATTTTTAGGATATTTAGGATATTTTGGAATTTTTGTATTATTTTAATTCATTTTTATTTAATTTTTTTTACATGTTTCTTTTTTATCTTATTTATGTATTTTAATTTTTTGCATACTCTTGGCATCCAGAGTGGGCAGCAATGTAAGAATTTCATTGTCCAGGGAAACGTGTTTCTTTACTGTGCATATAACAATAAAAGCTTTGAATGTTTGAATCTTTGAATCTAGAAACTGTGATACGGGATATTGTACATTAATGCATTGTTGAGATTGTATGTCTATGTATAAGTTGCAAAGGGAGTTATATAATGTACATCCTTTTGTCTGCTGCATAAAATCAACAATAACATCGTAACCCATGGGAGCCTATTAAAGAGTAGCCCTTCAGTGTATGTGCATGTAAAAATAGCAGCCCATATACAATATGCAATAGAGTGATGGCTGAACATGCTCTATGCACTCAGGGGAACTCAATTAAACTGAGGTCTTTTTTACCTCTTCACCTGCACCACAAAGAAGAAATAGGTGCAGGCCATAAGTGTCAGATAAGAAATAGCTAGCCTCTACAAATGATTTCAGGACATGGGTATAAAATGTATTATTGATATGCAGCCAAAAAGTAGTGTAAAATAAAAAGTCTGTATATTTCACATAGGGAAGTCATGCACACATTGAATTGCTGGAAGTATATTTGGTAACATTTTATAATAAATACAGTACATCTTAAAGGGTCCATATTAATAATAATAATTCATAGCATTTATATAGCACCTTTCATGACACCCAAAGCGCTTTACAGTTCATTGTTCATTCACTCCACACTTGGTGGTGGTAAGCTACTTTCTGTAGCCACAGCTGCCCTGGGGCAGACTGACGGAAGCGAGGCTGCCAATCTGCGCCATCGGCCCCTCCGACCACCTCCAACACTCACTCCACTTACATACTAGGCAAATGTGGGTAAAGTGTCTTGCCTAAGGACACAGCGACAGTTTTTTGCAACTGGCGCCCCACTGTGGCACCTGGAATTCCCAGCGGTCTCCCATCCAAGTACTAACCAGGCCCTGCCTTGCTTAGCTTCTGAGATCTGACGAGATCAGGCTTTGACAGGCAGGTATGGCCACAATAATATATTATTATATTATTGTTTTCTGATCCTAATGTTGTTTCCTCATCACAAACATACTGTACCTGGAGTTGTGTTTGGTGTCATTCACACATGAGTTCTTCTCTCAAACTGAAAATACCCTGTTCCACCTTGTGATGTGGTAATACAAGAAGGACTACACTGTGTTTTTAAACTCCATACACCTTCACTAGAATCATTTTGATGATTTCTGCCCTAGAAATGCCAGTCTCCCCTAAAAGGTAAAATGTAGCTGTTTACTGTAGTTTGTGTAGCTGTTAACTTGAAATCTATGACATCACAGAGCATTTTGTGATTTGGAGATGTAGACAGCCTAATAATAAAGGGTTACACAAACACGAGTGAATGAAACAAAACAAAACTCCAGAATTTGAGGAGGTAACAACATTGTAACATGTCTTAAAGTTCACAAGAGTCAATTTTGTGTGATAAAACCTTTAATTAGTCTTAATAAAGTACAAAGAAAGACTTAATTAAAATTAACAAATTGTTTACTAAGAATAATTCAGACTTAGTAACTACTTAATTAACCCTCACACCTGACCACTCAAGCTTGAATCATTCTTAATAAACTAAGTCTTTTGGTTCATTATGAATAAAGTCTGTCTTCATGCTTGACTGGCGCTAATTAAGGTGTAGCTATTATAAAGTGTTAATGCATATTTTTATGTGACAGATTTAACCAAGATGGAAAAATAACTATAAAGTAGCTCAAATACTAAATAAAATCCACAAATGATGTAGCAGCAGCCGCAGTAATATCAGTAATAGGTTTCCATGATGGCAGGCAGCAGTGGTGGTTAGCTCTCTTTACTCACAGTAGAAAGGTCGTGGGTTTGTGTTTGTCTAACTCCCTGATCACATAAAATATAATATAAGGGTAGGGATGGGACAATAAACAATAATAATAAACAACATTGTTTATCATGATAAGAAGGGTACAATAACTGTTTGCAGGACATTTTATATAATCATGATAATCGGGCCATTTTTTCACCAGAATATGCAGAAAAAAGATCCTTAATGTGTCCTTCTAGAATATAATTTCTTTTTTCACTTATAGCAAAGTACAATTCTAAATATAAATATAAATATGGAGCTTATTCATAATATTAAAAGTATAATTAATCATATGAATATCAGTTGAAAACTGTCAGCAAAATTAAAAATTACATAATCGTTAATCTCAGTTATTTGAACCATGATAATCGTGACACCAAATTTCAGTATTATACCATACTATATTTTCTATCATTCCTATAAGAAAAAAATTTAATAAAAAATAATAAGATGAAATTACATAATTTATATGTGTAAAATAATGAAATATAGAAAAAATATATATATACAAAGTAATGTTTTAATACAGTAAAAAAACAAAAACAAAACAGCCCTGATATGGATGCTGATGCACATATATTATAGTTACTGATCCATTTGCATTTACATATATATTTACATTTATAATGAGTATGATGTGTGTAAAGTAGTGTAATAAGGTCATTGAGGCACTCCCCACCCCACCTCCTTGTGTCTGTTGTGTGTTATTGTAAATATTGATTTTTGTATATATTGTTTAAATATTGTTCATGTATTGTTAATTATGAATTAAAATATATACAACAAAAAAATTGTACCATGCATATATAGAAGTTGTTTCTTCTCCATGTTGTACCATAAATTAATCAGTGATGTGCCAAAATATACATAAGCTGGTGTAAATAAAGTGTATCCTCTGTTACAGCGCCTGCAGTGGGCCTTTAAGACAGTGTGCTGTTTGCTATCAGTACGGGACAGCTGTGCAGCCATGTGCCACGAGCATGCTCGCACCGTGACACCATGCTAATGCAACTGTCAGGCTGTTCATTAAAATACAAGAGCACATGGGACAGGGGGACAGAGGCACTTCCTGTTCAGGTAAAAAACACCTTCCCAAGATGTCTGCTGTGGTGACACTCTGCCCAGAGCAAACACATTTACCATCATGACAGTAGCCTTATCTTCAATATGGCATACAAAAACACTGGCAGCATGCAAGGACAAATTCTGAAGGAATCAATTCTTGCATGTGTTATCTTTTGACATAATTGGTGCAATATGTTTTGTGTTAAATAGTGTGTGTGTGTGTGTGTGTGTGCGTGTGTGTGTGTGTGTGTGTGTGTGTGTGTGTGTGTGTGTGTGTGTGTTAAAATTGAGCAGCTTTGGAATAATATTTCTAATTTTTACACAAAGTACTGGTAGAACCACAGAAAATCATGCCATTAATGCTCTGTATACTCCATTATGGACACTGGGGGAAAAAATGACAATAAATGTATAATTTCTCTTTATACTCCAGACTCCAGGGATTACATTTTGAATTTTGAATAGTCCTGAATCTGGGACTGGCCATAACTGTTATTGCAAATTGTGTTCATGTGACATTAGATATCACTCTGGCTGCTAATAACCAAAACAGTAGTGGTTTGCCTTGTCTTGAAAGGAACTATATCTTCATTGATTGACCTAATCAACCAACTAACCAACCAACAGTTAGTTGGTGTGATTAATTAATTATTTGATTAATTGATATTTGTAAAACGTGAACACAATCTACCCCCTCCCATATGTGTAAATACTGTCTGTCTGTATGTATGTATGTATGTATGTATGTATGTATGCATGTATGTACAGTGCCGTGAAAAAGTATTTGCCCCCTTCCTGATTTCTGTGTTTTTTGCATATTTATCACTCAAAACATTGTCAGATCATCAAACCAATTTTAATATCACACAGAAACAACCCAAGGAAAGACAAAATTCAGTTTTTGAATGATGATTCCATTTATTAGTGCACAAAAAAAATCTAAACCTATCTGGCCCTATGTGAAAAAGTAATTGCCCCCTTAATCTAATAGCCAGTTGAGCCTCCTTTGACAGCAATAACTGTAACCAAACGTTTGCGATAATTGGTGATGAGTCTTTCACACCGCTGGGGAGGGATTTTGGCCCACTCTTCTATGCAGAATTGTTTCAATTCTGCCATATTGGAGGGTTTTCTTGTATGAACTGCCCGTTTAAGGTCACACCACAGCATCTCAATCGGATTTAAATCCGGACTTTGACTTGGCCACTCCAAAACCTTAATTTTGTTTTCTTTGAGCCATTCAGAGGTGGACTTGCTGGTGTGTTTTGGATCATTGTCCTGTTGCATGATCCAAGAGCGCTTGAGTTTGAGGGCACGAACTGATGGCCGGACATTCTCCTTCAGGATCTTCTGGTAAACAGCAGAATTCATTTTTCCGTCAATCACAGCAAGTTGTCCTGGTCCTGAGGCAGCAAAGCAGGCCCAGACCATCACACTGCCACCACCATGCTTTACTGTGGGCACCATGTTCTTTTTATCAAATGCTGTGCCATTTTTACGCCAGATGAAACGGGCTGCAGACCTTCCAAAAAGTTCAATTTTAGACTCATCGGTCCACAAAATGTTTCTCCAAAAGTCTTGAGGGTCATCAAGGTGCTTTTTGGCAAAGGTGAGACGAGCCTTTGTGTTCTTTTGTGAAAGCAGTGGTTTTCTCCTGGGAACTCTTCCATGGATGCCATTTTTGGCCAGTGTTTTTCTAATGGTGGAGTCATGAACACTGACCTTAACTGAGGCCAACGAGGCCTGTAGTTCTTTCGATGTGCGTCTAGGTTCTTTTGTGACTTCCTGAATGAGCCGTCGTCGCACTCTTGGAGTAATCTTAGTTGGTCGACCACTCCTGGGAAGGGTTGCAACTGTTCCCAGTTTCCTCCATTTTTGAATAATGGCTCTGACAGTGGTTCGCTGGAGCCCCAGAGCTTTGGGAATGGCTTTGTAACCTTTTCCTGAATTATAGACTTCTATCACTTTTTTTCTCATTTGTTCTTGAATTTCTTTGGATCGTGGCATGATGTGTTTGTTCTTGAGATGTTGTAGCCAACTTCACTTTGTTTGACAGGAACTATTTAAGTGATTTCTTGATCCAACACAGGTGGTGACAATCAGGTGTGGGTGTGGCATGTAGAACTGAACTAAGTTTTCTCAAAACTGTGGTTAGTCACAGTTAGTTTGTGATTTAACAAGGAGCGGCAATTACTTTTTCACATAGGGCCAGATAGGTTTAGATTTTTTTTGTGCACTAATAAATGGAATCATCATTCAAAAACTGAATTTTGTCTTTCCTTGGGTTGTTTCTGTGTGATATTAAAATTGGTTTGATGATCTGACAATGTTTTGAGTGATAAATATGCAAAAAACACAGAAATCAGGAAGGGGGCAAATACTTTTTCACGGCACTGTATGTATGTATGTATGTATGTATGTATGTATCTATGTATATATTATGTATGTATGTATGTATGTATGTATGTATGTATGCATGTGTGTATGTATGTATATATCTATGTATATATCATGTATGTATGTATGTATGTATGTATGTATGTATGCATGTATGTATGTATGTATGTATCTATGTATATGATCAAAGGAGAAGTTTCACGTATCTATGTATATATTATGTATGTATGTATGTATGTATGTATGCATGTGTGTATGTATGTATATATCTATGTATATATCATGTATGTATGTATGTATGTATGTATGTATGTATGTATGTATGTATGCATGCATGTATGTATGTATGTATGTATGCATGCATGTATGTATGTATATATCTATGTATATATTATGTATGTATGTATGTATGTATGTATGTATTAGGGGTGGCAGGGTTCACAAAATTCACGGTTCGGTTCGTATCACGGTTTAAGGGTCACGGTTTTCGGTTCTGTACGGTTCTTATTGGTTTCTTTCAAAATACACCTTATATCCATTTATCTTAATAATCCACAATAACAGGATATAACATTAAAAAGGTTATAAGATTATATAATATTCTAATGTAATATCAAATCTTAATACAATGTAATAATCACACAATCTGAATTTGACATGACTTTAAGCCCATTATTGGAACCATCTCTCTGATCTGGTGGCAGGAACTATGTCACCTGCTGTTGAAAAAACCCTTTCACTAGATATTGAAGAAACAGAAACAAAAGTACGTGTCTCGTATTAAACTTCTACCGGTGTGCGGGCCGCGCTCCGTCTGGAGCTGCGGACACCGCACGTCAGTGAGCAAGCACGTGTAACGTGTAACGTCTATCACAGGGCAGGTTAAACTTTATAAAACATGCCTCACTTACTGACTTTTCACGCTGTCTCTCCTCCTGTTAGCTTCCTTGATAGCGCGCATAAGCTAGGGAGCTCAATGCCTCTGATTAGAGCGCATTTCTGTGGCAGCGTGGGAGGGGGGGCATGCCAGAGGCAAGTATACATTGCGCATGCCCGGAACCGTCAGGTGCGCACCGAACGGTTCGTCATGACAAGCGAACCGAACGGTTCGTCGGTTTTTCATGAACCGTGCCACCCCTAGTATGTATGTATGTATGTATGTATGTATGTATGTATGTATGTATGTATGTATGTATGTATATATTATGTATGTATGTATGTATGTATATATGTATGAATATATTATGTATGTATGTATGTATGTATGTATGTATGTATGTGCTTGCAGATCTCTTGAAGATGTATTGTGTAACTTTTCTAGTGGAGGTGCTGTCAAATGCTTTTCTCCATGGAGATGTTATTGCTTTGTCTAAAATGTTTCACAGTATGGTATTAAACCTTTGCATCTTCATGAAGAGTAAACCAGATCAAGTTACAGGTCAGATCTGTGGAGTGGCGACACTCCTCACAGTCAGAATGTTTTCCTAGGTATTTTGAGCTGTAAAACCAGGGCCGTTGCTAGACATTTGGGTGTCCTAAGCACAAATGCTTTGTGGTGCCCCACCACACCACCCTATCTAGGTTAATACTCATAAATAAATACCACTACCATTATTATAAATAAAGATTTGTGCAATGACTGCAGACTGAACACTGAAATGAACATTGTAAACACAGAACAAGTATATACCCTTGTAAGTAATAATGTGCAAATTTCTTGGGTAAATAATGTACATAAGTACAAATAATTGCACAATAGAATCAAGGAATCAAGGGTCACAGAATCATAGACTCAAGGAACTTTAAATAAGAATTTGAAAGTGAAAATTTCTCTGCAAAGACTATCTGCTGGCATGCGCAGAAGTCCAGACACCGAGGGAGAGAGAGAGAGAGATAGAGGGAGAGAGAAAGTAAGGGAGGAAGAGAGAGAGAGAGGGAGAGAAAGAGAAAGAGAGAGAGAGAGCGAGAGAGAGAGAGAGAGAGAGAGAGAGAGAGAGAGAGAGAGAGAGAGAGAGAGGGAGAGACAGAGGAGACATTTGCCAGAGTGAATTCTGTTCACACTGGCACCGGCTTTTCACTTCTCCATGCATTTTGGATGGATAGTTTTGCGAGGATTCATGAGCCTGATTTTTCAGTGGTGCCCCCACAAGCATTTGGTGCCCTACACACTGTGCATAATGTGCATGTGCAGAGCGACGGCACCGTATAAAACCACCTGTAATTGAATAAAGGTAAGGTAGAGCTGAACATTCGAGGCAGAGCAGTGACATATTCATAGAAACACACAGGTGACGGACCCTCAACCAAAAAGTTGCATAGTGCATCTTTCACTAAAAGTAATTTCTGCCCTCATCAATCACACAAAAAGTCAGTATTGTTTTCTGAGAACTGCATATTCGTTACACAATGCCCCAACTTTCTTGAATTTTTTAATAGAGGACTGAATGGTATTAAACACACAGAATGCTTTTTGATAAGGCTACTATGATTAGTGCCATTACAGCCAGTAGATGTTGTCCAGAAGTGCCTTGGTTCACGTTTGGACACTGTGAGTTGTACTAGTGTTAATTATATCCTTAACAGCGGGAAGCACTAATTAGCACACCCAGAAAACTTGTTGTCATTTAAATACAGTAGGCTAAAGCACCATTCTGGGTCCCTCCTGAATACTATTACTGCAGACAATTAGCACTACATGATTTTGGTGTTATGGCTACTTTCTTTCCCAAACTTAGCTGTGAGACATGGAAGATACTTTGAAAACATTTCTGAACAATCAAGGAAAGGGAAAAATCAGCCAGCTAGGTTTGATTTGGATGATGCTGTCTCTTCAAAGTATTTTACTACCTCAGAAACAACAATCAACAAAACTGATATTGTGGAAGAAATGTGAAAGTCCCACTGAGTAACTTTTTAGCCAAAAAAGTCTGAAATAAAAAGCTACTTACCTCTATTTCCATGAAATCATGTACATGATGTGGCACCTCCAGAAAGTTATGCAGTGTTGCTTTAATCTTTTTGTAACAGTGTTTTTTTTGTAAGTTTGCAATTTTTGGATTGTGTGTTTTGACTCCAAGTATGACGACATAAATATTCAGTTATATAATGATATTTCTGTCAAATGTGAAATTTACAGATGCCATTAAATTACAGTACATGAAAGTTTTCCTTCATCTATATTAGCTCCCATATTCCTGCCACTGATACACTTGAGGACATTATTAGTTAATTTGAAGATAGAGGCTCAGAGCAGCCAGCAGGACTCCACTCTCGCTCTCACCCTGCAGCCTCCAGTGGCATTACCAAGTCTGTAATCTAATCACTGGCCAGTGTTGTAATGTGGTCCACAGCCTGCCTTGGGAAACTCCTGGGCATACAAGCAATTAATTAACTTAATTGGCTGGTTAACTTAATTGATTACCTTGTTATTTTGCTTGCCTCGATATAGCTCTGCTCATTGTGCAATGAGATAATATAGACATAATGTGTGTATTAGGCCATAGGCAATATCCAGGTATCTCCTTCCACTCTCTCTCAGCTCTCTCTGAAAGTGTCCTCTGCTCTGAGTGAGTAATTGTTGTCAAATTATCATCCCATTATCACAAGCATAATTAGCTTTATTTATTAGCCATTAGTTGAATATGTTCCATCTTGCACCAAAAGGATAAGCAGGGCATGAGTGTGTCTGAGTACCACTGCAATGTCACACAGATAAAGGCAGCAGAGGGGAATAAATTATGACACTCATCATCCAATCAGCTGCTCCCTTTGTCGGCAGAATGTAAGTGTGGCCCTGACACATCTTATCTTAAACTCAAGTGTTGCCGTTTTAGAGCATAAGCAGAGTCTACACTCACATTATATGGTTGGGTGAGACTGAAAAGCTGTCTGGCATAAACAAAACATTAAAAAATAGTCTCTGCACTTTTCCAGATGCTGAGCCACTTCTTTTTTGTGTGTATGCATTACTCATTTACTCACCACACTTAGTGAGTGCTGCTGGTGAGTGATTTCTGTAGCCACATCTGCCCTGGGCTCCACTTATGGAAACAAGGCTCCTCATGTGCAGAATCGGCCCCACCGGTCATCACCAGTGCCACCAATCATACATACATGAGATGACAAGTGGGTGAAGTGTCTTACCTAAGGACAGAACGGCAGTAGAGGTGAGAGCTGGGATTCATCCATTCAACTTTAGGCTGGTAGATGAAATAAGAAAGTTTGATAACTATTGTCATCTCATAATGATGGCTAATGATATCAGCAACTACTGAGTTTGAAAAACAGAGCATTTTTACTTATGTAGAGTGTAGCCTATGCAAGGCATATAATGAAAAAAACGACTATACTGAAAAAGCCATTCTCACAGTGTGTTCCCTGTTAAAGTAAAGCCAGGAGCGTTTCACGGCTCAAGGGGCTCACCTCAGATCTAGTTTGGGAACACTGTCATCAGCACTACTCCTTATTGTGTCTCTTGTCCTGATATCCCCTTTAAACGTGTTTACTGGAGTTTTGATGGTAATAGTTATTACACCAAGAAGAATAATAGATTTGTACAAATTCAAGTAGCCCACATAACCCCCCCATCAACGGTCAGTCTGCACTCAGAACAGTGGGTAAACAGTGTCCTGTCCAAGAACACAATGGCACCAGGCATTCATAGTCATGGATCCACTACTGAACCCTAGCCTCCCAGATTATCCTTCTTTTCATTCTACTTTCCCCAACAAACTTTCCTTCATTTTTGCTACGGAAATGTTTAATTTATTTTGTACAATAGTACATTACAGCAATTACAGTGCATGCCGATTTGTGGTTCACATAGATGAAAGTACAAGTAGCACTATATATTCCTCCTCTCTGCTCTGCTCCCTCGCTCGTGAGTTCTCTAGTCCTGTTTGCCGAGTGT
This sequence comes from Paratrypauchen microcephalus, assembly GCA_036785185.1. Classification (NCBI taxonomy): domain Eukaryota; kingdom Metazoa; phylum Chordata; class Actinopteri; order Gobiiformes; family Gobiidae; genus Paratrypauchen; species Paratrypauchen microcephalus. Next base: position 7,430,310 of record JAVJIX010000034.1, on the reverse strand, counting down.
GTGAGCGATGACTTCTGCCTGCAGCCTCAGAGCATCACCAGTATCCCTAGTCTCACTCTCCAACAGCTCCGACCATGTTAGAAACTGAGAGAGTGAGGTCCTCACTCAAACACCAGTAACATGCCCCACTTTTCTGTTTTTAAAATGGATACTTCAAGAATAACATTTTCGGGGGGATGCTAGATGAACTGAGACCATGAAGTCCTCTTATGGTAAAAATAGAAAAGGAATTACAAAAATCTGACTCCATGCAAAAAGGTAAGTACTCAACTGTATGAGTATGTAAATAAAAACTTAATTACTAGGTATGCTAGTTAGTACTGGAAAATACTTTCAAAGTGCAAGCTAGTGCAATTCAGTCTTCTAAACAATATTTGATAGTTTAAAAGCTGACTAACTTGAGTCATAAGCCATGTGAGTCACTATATAAGGCTTTGGGACGAGAACTGATTGACTGTCCATGGGTGGTCCATCCTGCTTCACATTCTGTCTGAATTACAATTACATAGTATAACCACACAACAACTACAGCAACTACACTCAATTTGAGTATTTGTCACTATCTGCCTCTGATTAGAATGAGCACATAATATTGGATGACAAATATTGGTCTTTTGGATTTCAGGTGTGATGCAGAATACACATACTGCCTACAGACACAGACACACCTTGGTTTCTCTTTTTTAAAACCCATTACCATGCTTTATCATGCTCCATGGACCCATTAAATGAGCTCATTAAATAGCTTTGGGATTACAAATCAAAGTAATTGCCAATTAGGATTTATCTAATTGTGTAAAGCTTCTTAGATCAGATGCTTTCTCTGTGAGTTTGTGAGGTCAAAGCTTGTGTTGTTTACCAGCTCAGCTCCAGATGATTGATGCAGACAGCCAGAACCAGACCACATCACAGTCTGATCAATCTCCAGTGGAAATGTCTGGACAAACTTTACTGAGTGAAGTTACAGGACAACAGTAAAAGATATTTTAAAGGGGCACTAAGTAACTGCTGACTGGTAACAGACTGGCTGTCTCATTAAAATGCTTCTGCTTTGCCTACAATGTCCCAGAGTACTTACCAATATTTCATTTATTTATTATTATTCAATGAAATATGTTTTTATTGTCAACAATATTTGTCTTAGAGGAGTCACCTGCTTGTCTCTTACATAGTGTCCATTTAATAACTAAATCAAGATAAATACATAATAAAAAGTACATTCAGATACAAATGTAGAAGTGGCATATAAGAAATTAAAAGGTCAAAATGAAACCTGTAAACAGCCAAACACACACAAACAAACAAACAAACACACACAGGCAAATACACTTAAATTGTTAAATTGTTGGAAGTGTAAAGTACTGCTCCTGTTCTAGATTTAGCTCATAAGCAGCTGTGAACCCATACAAGCTAAGACATTATGTCAGGAAGTACAATGGTTTTGTCCTAGATGCATTAGAGAAGTTGTGCTAAAATCTTTATGCATAATAATGTTACTACAGTTGTATGTAGACTCCACATTGGTGCTGTAAAAAAAATAAAATAAACTGCAAGCGTGAGGTTTTCTTGCTAAGGGCACAGCTGACGTTATTTGTATATTGCCTCTGGGCTAAACTGATTTCATCATGGTTATGAACAGGGTCAGTTGAGTTTAAAATGCTCTTTAAATGTTTCTCTACTGTGACACATAACTACACCTGTCTCTGTGACTTACTGTCCAACTGTGTCGCCAGGATGGAGTGATATGTTTACAATGAATCAAATTAATATGTTTTGACTTTAGTCCTATCTTTATTTCTTTATATTTCTGCCATTACTACTATTATTACTATTACTTCTATTACTAATATTACTACTATTTTGTCTTAATGGGTGGACTTAAAAGTGGACTATGTAACTTTTCTTGTTGGGTTTGCCACCTTCATGCAGATAATATTGCTTTGCCACGAATGTTCCATAGTGTTCTATAGCATTTAAACATATTTTATTCTTTTACTTTTGATTTTTGATGATTTTTCTTGCTTAAAAATTGTTACTGCCAGCGGGATCACCTCTCTCTGATCAGCCCGGCCTGGTATTATCATCTGCTTATCTCCATGCTTGATCGTTAAAGGTCCTATATTACACAAAATTAACTCTTGTGAGCTTTAAGCCATGTTATAATGCTGTTACCTCATGACAAACATACCAGGAGTTGAGTTTTGTTTCTTTTACACGTTTGAGTAATCCTTAATTAGTCTGCCTACATCTCCAAAACTACCAGACAATGCCAGGATTTAAATCATCCAAATTCTTCTAGTGAAGGTGTATGGAGTCTAAAAACCACAGTGGAGCACTTCTGCATTACCCCATGACATCACAGGTGGAATAGAGTGTTTTCAATTTGTTTGAGAGAAGAATTCAGTCTAAATATGCAGGGTTTATGTGTTAAACATGTGTGAATGAAACAAAACACAACTACATATATTTTTGTGAGGAGAAAACAACATTATAACATAGATCAGAAAATAGTGTAATATGAGCCCTTTAATGCCATACACTGAAGATTGTAGATAAAGCAACAACATTGAAATAAGCAGATGGCCGGTTCTCCACAAGAAAAGTTACGTAGTGCATCTTTATGTGAGTATGTTTTTGATCAGTAGTCTCATATATCTGACATATGTTCTACCTCTGATAATTACATTGTCCATAATCACATCAAGAAGAAACATGAACATTGTAATTGTACTAGTCATTTACAAAGCAGCTGATGTTAATTTTGTTTTAAAAGTACTCCTTTTGTATTCCTTTGAAAACAGTAGTGTCAGGCCCTTGCTCTTGGGTGCCCTCCAACTCCAAGCTTTACCATGGCAGTGGTAATAGAGAGCCATAAAGGGACTGGGTGTGATGACAGAGTAATAACACCAGATTTAGGCTGTGTCAGAGCAGCCCCATAATGACTAATACAAATGCATGTCTGGGAGCCTGTAGATTAGGGGTCAATAATCAGCCCTATTGTTTATCGCCATCATAACGTGAAAGCAACAGGGGATATTTATAACATTGATTACTGTGTGGACTCTGGGTATATTTGTATAACAAAAAAACTAAGGCAAAAGTAAAGCCTACACAAGTAAATGTCTAAATGATACATTCATTCATTTTCTTCCGCTTTTTTCCATTTGCTGGGTCGCGGGAGTAGCAGTCCAAGCAGTGTTCTGCTGCCCAGAACACAATGCACCAGCCCCCATGAATCCTCCCGCGGGTGGTGGGTCCACAGGAGGACACGTCACAGGAGGACACGTTGCTGTATCTTCTGCCATGGGGGCTACCAGTATCCGCAGACACTGGAGGCAAGGTGGGGTTAAGTGTCTTGCCCAAGGACACAACAACAGCACTCATCTGTGGGAGCTGGGATCATATGCGGTCAACCCGTCGATAGCGGGATTGGAACTGCCAACGCCTGGATCACTAGAGAAACGCTCTACCAACTGAGCTACTGCGGCCCCCCCAAAAATGAATAAATGATACATTAATCCGCTAATAAATCCCAGAATAAATAAAAAATATCAGATCTGCAAATAATGGGGTCAAATTGGAAGTGACAATTTTGGGTGGTTTATTCAAGAAATTTTTATTTTTTTTATTTTTTTTTTTAACCTAATTTTATGTGGATATTACTTAATTTGATGTAGGTAGTAAATAGTAGAATTATTTGAATATTTATCCCAGAATTATAAAATTCCAGATCAAATCCATGATGGGGAAACCTGCGCTATCTTTCAGAGACAAATGAATAATGGACAATTAATAAAATGATAATAAAAGACAACTGTCATAACATACAAACCAAGGCATCATTTATAGGACAAATATAGTATGGACATAAATTCTTCAAAGACCTACATTATTTGTGGTTGAAATAGCTTTTTCAGCTCTTAGCCTACCTAAACATGCATACAGTAAACTAATAGTGATGAAATTGCCTGCATATAATCAATACTGGTGCTTCAGCCTGAAAAACAGACCTAAATAAATTATACAAAATTGTACATACAGGCAACATACAATACATGCAGCATTGTTACACAACCGTAGATTAACAGATTTGATTGCATTCACTCATTTCATTAATTAATGTGTTTATTTCGAGAAACTTTAAGCCTATTTTACAATAATCCAATTTACTTATTTAAGTTTGAAAAGGAGTGAGAAGAAAACTTCCACATGTGGCCTACAGTAGTTTATAACAATCAATGTCCACTGGATTTTCTGCTCTTCCTCTACTTACTATCATTTGATTTAAATTAAAATAGAGGCAACAAGACACAACAAAATATTAAGCCTGTTTTCATCAGTCAGAACACCAGAAGTGGTTTTGTTGTTGGACAATGCTGTCATCTAGTGGTAAGGTTTGATTTGTTGGCCAAAAGGGGACTGTGCACAATATGTAGTTCATAGCATTTGCACTACTGTTTAATCAAGCAGATAATGAGCAATAACATTCAAGGCAGTCCATTATTATCGTGTGAACTCATAAGCAAAGGGAATTCTGAGTAAATATGTATGCCCAATAAACTAATCAATGCCCATTAAAAAGGTCAAGGGCAGATGATGATGGATGTAGGCTGTGCGTATCAATAAAATGAGACTACAGAAACAAATTACAAACGCACCAACACACCCACTCACCGGCGGACAGCAGACAGTTAATGGTAAGGAATCATTCATTGATCTCGTTTAATCTGTCATAATTAATTCCATAGGAACAAGATGTGAGGAGCAAACCTCCGTTACACACATTAATTATTCAGCATGATGAATAGGTGGACCTGAGATAAATGAACACAGGAGACCATTACCAGCAGCCTTCAGTCCCTATACTTAGTCTTTTTTTGGAAACTGTCAAAGGTTAATTTACAATAATTGCTAGATATACTACAGAACTGTAATTGTGAGCTGAGGTTAACGGAATGGTTAAAAAGACTTCACTTATTAAACCTGGAAAAAAGTAACTTAAAGAGCTCACAAACTCTTTTTCTTTTAAGGCAATGCTGCCTATTTCTTACCAGCGTGGGTGATACTGCTACTAATGCAGTCTTACTGCAACTAATATTTCAAGCACATGAAAGGGCATCTCACAGTGCATGACATTTCAATAACAGCACAGAATTCTAAATCATACCATCTAATATGTAGCACATTAACCCTATAAAGTTAAGTTTTAAAGCTATGGCTTATTTGGCGTTGGTAAATGTGTATGAGGTAAAATACTGACTTGGGGACAGAGATGTTATGTCTGTATTTTATTCTTCCCGGGAATCATTTACAGTTTACATTATTACAAATAAATGATGTCATTACACATGTTTAGTTCTGGTCTGGTAAGAGAGTACTGGGATTAAAACTGCACTGTAGTATAAGGCATGTCATGAATCAGACAATAGCATGTTGCACTCCTAAATATTAGGAACACATCTTTGCATTTGAACACTGAATTGAACATGAATAGAATGAAAAAACTTCTTGACCATAGTAATAAAAAGAACTGAGTCAAATGTTAAATCATCTAAAACAATGTACACTCAGCTGAAGAGTGAAAGGCAGTGGTCAATGAATGTTCAGTTGAAAAAAACATTTAAAAATCTTTCTTCATGGAGCTCAGACTCATGTTGTGTGCAGTGGTTTAAAAGAAGGTTTCTCTGCACAGTGGACATGTAGACTTGTTACTGGACGTGAACCATTTGTACTGTGGGCAGAGGAAAAGCAGTTCAACATTAGCTTTTTGGCGTCATAGTAACTGTATGTGTCATATTGAGGAATTTACTATTTTTCTCACCAGACAGGCTGAGTGGAACTTCTTTTTGCAGGTGCGGCATGCCTTTTTGGGCAGAGAGTAGTTGGAGCCATGGATGACAGAGAAGCAGATCATGCAGTCCTCTATTCCCTCAAAGCGTTTGTCCACGTTATTCTTCCACAGCGCTAGTCCCTCCATTATACTGCCATTCTGAAAGACACAAATTTAAAGCTGACTAAACTGCCGCACATTGGCTTTTCCATTTCGATCTCTGAAGCAAAGTCTGTACTCTTCTCAAAAGTCAAATCTGTTGTTTCAACCCTTTGGTCTGCAGCCATAGAGCTGCTCAATAATATAGATTTACCATGGACAGATGACTTCCCTCAGCGCTTCAGCCTACAAGTTTAATATTGTGCATAAACAGTGCGATGTTATAGTTGTTTACCTGGTGTGTAAGGTAAGTGCTGAGTTGCAACATCCAGTTCCTCCACTGCTGTACAGATACGCCCACACGCTTCCCACTCTCCACAGTGATGGAGCCCAGAGGGTAGTTCTGCGAGAGCTGAATCACCAGCTCAATGCAGATATCATCCACCGAATAGGTAGCGATCACCTCCCGCGCAGCCGAGCGAGCTTTAACCTGCAGCCATCAAACTATAAAAAAAACTGCCCGACCATTCATCTGAGTTTTCCACATTCAGACTAACTACAAATCCCTGAAAGATTGCCATTAACATGTGGTCTTGTAGTGACACCTAGTGGAGAAAATGCACCACACATTTTTACAGCATTGTATGTAAACCAAGATGTGTGTTTTAAAAAACAACAGTAAAAATTGTGCCTTGCAATGTTTGTGATAATGAACCTTGAATTGGATACTCACAGTCATATTGTCAAACAGCTGAGTGCTGGAGTGCACTGAGGAGATCTCTTGAGCTGACAGAACTGGACTGACATATTTAATGGTGAACTTTTCCACCGCTGCGCTAACTCTCTTCTCCTGACTGTTCCACCACAGCCGCACCATAGCAGGCAAGTCCTGTAAAGTGCTGTAGTACACACTGCAGGCCAGATGGGGGAGCTCCCACTCAGCACTGTGGCTTTCTGCCAATAAAATTCCAGAGTGTAGTAATGTGTTTACACTTCACATTAACTAGCACAAACTGTACTCACTGTCCACAGCCAGAGAGAGAGTCTCTGTGAAGAAAGTTCTGGCCTCTTTTGTCTCACCCCATGACCCCCCTGGGCAGACAGGGCTCTCAGGCATCAGTTTGAAAAGATGCCGCAGAAGTTTATTCAATGAAGAGCTTTGTTTCAGAAACTGTGCATAATGTGCTCGCAACTGTGAAGATACAACATAGGACAATTTCACTTCTTACCATCCCAGTTGAAGAAGTGCATTTCAGTCACCTACTTACATGGGAAGGTGCAGATCTGAAGAAAGTCAGAAGTAGTTTCCAGGCCAGCAAGTATCCAAGGATACAAGAGTACTCCACACTCAGAGGATGAACCACAGCAAACTCCCCCACCTGAACTCCTGTCAGGATGTTTTCACATAGATCCTCACAAGCCGAAAGGATTGCCATCAGTGATGCTGGAGGAGATCTAAATGTAAAACATAGAAAGAAAAAACTGTTTTGACCAGTTTGAGGAAAACAATCATGTCTGTTTTTGTTGTACTTACAGGCAGGGCTCATCTTTGCCATCATCAGCTTTGCTGTTATCTTCTTCCCCATCACATTCAGGTAGCTTTGGCATAACCCTGCAATGACAGCATATTTTAACCTCTGCTCAAACACATCACAAATCTTAAAATTCTTGCACTGCACAAACAAAACGCACTTATCTAACAAGTAGTAGACCGTGAACTGCAAGGGCCTGGCTTTGAACAGCAGCAGAGGACAGAGAGTATTGAGAAGCGTTTGGAGGTTTTCAGGCAGATTTGTCTTTTGATCAGCGATGAATCGAGGTTGGAGAGAATTATTAGTGAGTTGTTTTAGGGGCACAAACATCAGTGCCACCCCGATGGACTGAAAAACCTGCAATGGAAACACAGGGTCCTCTGGCTCAGGGAAAGCATCTGCAGCAAGAAGGCAATAAAGTCAGTGCCATTGGAGAGATGTATAAATTGTAAAGATAAAATTATTCCTGTGTATTATGGTTAGCCTTAGCAAGCTTTAGCAACTGTGCTAACACAGCAAATTATGTATTTATTTGCTAATACACTGTCAATACTTTATTTGCCTTACCATCTACAGAGAGAGAGGCTTGAATACTGAGCTTTTACCATGGATGTAGCCATTGTCAGTATACTGAATCCTATGCAACCAACCAGCTTAACTGGTAAGAAAAAAATGTTGCACACCTGTGATTTTGGAGGGCAGAGGCAGCAGCAGACCATATAATCCATCGACAAAGAAGTCTGTCCATTCATTTGTGAGCTCCTTTGGCAGCTCCTCCTTGATGTCCGGTGGAGGTGAGGTAAAGAACTGGTTCAGTCTCACTATAAGCGCAGCATTCTCACACACAAACAGCTGGACCCAAGGGTTCCACAGATGAGTCACATTTTCACTGGCCGCCTGGGTGCAAGAACATTGTTAAAGTCATCTATAGTTGAGTTTTGTAGATGGTGTATAATAATGAATCTCACCTCTAACCAGGCTAGCATCGAGCAGAGAATAAAATCCCACTGACTGCCTTTGAGAACAGATGGAAAATGTGTGACTACCCACGAAAGAAAACGCATCATCTCTACTGTCAAGTTCAATTCCTCTGATGAAACTTTGGAGAATTCACTAGGAAGACATTTTAAAAGTTACTTTAAGTAAACTTTTTAGTTAGACTGAACCTGTGCCACTTGTGATACAATTTCACCATTTTACCTGTAAAAGAGGAACCAATCTTCCTTACAATTTCTCCACTGCATTAAAATGTCCAGGATTTGGAGGACAATCTCATCTTCTACTGGAGTCTGTGCTTTAAGACAGCACAGCAGCACTGCCATACACCCAGACACATCTGCAACTGTTTGATTTATAAATTATTGTTTGTTTTGAAAAATGTTTATATTTGTGTTTATTGGCCTTTTACTCACTGCTGTTTTCCTGCCAACTGATGATTCCTGCAGTAGCAAGAGCAACAAGAGTATCTCTGTCTTCTATGGTCAAATATTGGCAAATTACTTGCAGAGTGCTCAATTTAGCATCAGATATAGGGAATAAACTATTAAACACACACAATTGTAAAAGCGAGATCAGACAATAAGACAAAACAAAACATTACTACATTTGCTACAATAAATTACCTACCATTCTGCAGTGTTGTAAAGCTTCTTCAGGACTGCACTTTGATTTCTATCAATATTTTCATTTAGGATGTAATTTTCTAAAGCCAAAGACCACAGTCCTCCTTCTTCTATTGACCTAAAAATCAAATATTGCAAAGTCAGAATTAAGGGTGTAATAATACCTCTACAATGGAAATGTGTCACCACATTTAAATACTAGGTGTATCTTACCTGGAGTAGAGTGCTGTTATCATATCTTTTACAGAGATCACACTATTAAATCCTTCTGATACCCCATAGTCCATCAGTAAACTGTGATAGTCCGTCACTATAGCGGGACTGTACTCAGCCTCTTTACACCACTGAAGAGCATAAAGCAGTTCTGCAGCTATAAAAGAAAACATATTAGCAGGCATAATTAATTATGTGCTTTGGTGATGAATATTTAATTCAAACCACACTACCTGCAGGCCAAAGAGTTGGAAAAGATAAGTTTTCATTTCCACCTGGGTTTAAATATGTTGCCACTTTTCCTAACAAGGCACAGACACAAAGGTGGGCTGGTAGTCTGGTCAAAGCTCTGGACTTCCACATCTCCACTGAGGGCTTCTCACAAACGGCTCGTAGGTGACCAGACAGTAATGGCAACTTGACCCACTGTAAGACCCCGGAAAGCGTTGAAATTAGATGAGTGATGACATAATTTATTTTGTAGTTGACAGCTGTTGTGCAGGTATCACAGGCATGTTTTTACACAGTAAGAGCTTGGTTACCTGGGGAGGCAAGGCTTGTCGTATCCTTGTCCATTCATTCTCACTGGGAGACAGCAGACTGAAGATCTGGATAAGGAGAGCCGTGTCTTGGTTGGAGTTTGCAATCACTGCCTCTACCAGGCCTTGCATAGCCACAATAAGAACCTGAAGGCTGAACAATTTAGATTGACAATTAGTTTATTTTTTTTAACTACTTATATACAGGTAGATCCTTGTGACAGCAATATCTTCAAACCTTTTATTGTCCAATTTGACTGTGAGTAATTGGTTCTTCACCCAAAGTACAGCACTCTGCAAGAAGCCATTTTCCCTCATCTCATGTTTAGAGAACTTGACGAATGACTGAACACCAGCGACACAAACTTTTTGGAGTTTAACTACAAGAGAGTCTTTCACAGCAAAACACTCAAAATTAGTCCTTTGAACTTACTTTATAATGTAAAAGACGTGCTAGTTAAAACAAAACCCACCAGGAAGATGAGTATGCGTTTGATCTTGAGCAGTTAGCTTGAAGACTGTGAATAGTAGTTCTTCAGCGGACTCAAGCAGGAGGCAGTCTTGTACAGAGGAGAAAAACGTCAAGGCCACGTCACAAACAAATGAAATAAGTGGCTCCATGTTGCCAGCATCGGAGAGACTCTTGGTTTCAGACAGAGTGTTGTGCAACCTCTCAAGAATTTTTTCCATGTACACCTCTCCAATCAAGGGAACTGGGGATGAAGAGACAAGTGTGCAATTCATAATCAAGTAAAACGCAGAAAATTAGTCAAATGTGTCTCAAATTACCATTGTCGTGGTGCTGTGATAAGACCAGACTGATGAGTGTCCAGCTGTGGCTGCTGGGAGAAGTGTTTGATGGTGTGGGTTGGACTTTGCAGAGTTCCTCAGTCAACCCTAAAAGAGTCTCACCCAGCACTGTGCCTTTGAGCCATTCATCACAGTCTTTAAGAGTTTCTGGATCTACACAAGCCTGTACAGTACAGAAGAGACGTTTTAAATGAAGAATTCAGTGTATGTACGAGATTAGATCAGAGATTTATGAGTAGCCTCAAAAATAATAATGACTGATGACTTGAGATTTGAGTTTGTGAGGGCTCACAAATGACTCATGACTTGTAGTTCAGGCAGGATTCTGATTGTGGATCAAGGATATAGACATGGACTTGACTAGTTATTGCTCTCAAGTCCTTATATTGCCTACCTCTGTATATCTGATTTTATAAACTAATTTAAAAATTATGCTTTTAAGTTCAAATATAGGTTAAAGCTATGAGATTTCAGAGTGCAGTTAGAAAAAAAAGTGCTTTTTTTGGACTGGACTTGAGACTTGGGACTTTGTTTTAAGTGATAATGACTGCAGCCCTGGATTACAAACCATAGAACTTACCCTCTGTATAAATTGAAGAGTAATACTCCACGGTAAATTCATCTAAGAACACATTACAAAAAAACAAAAAAACATATGAGTTATATTAAAATGTGTACGCGCACGCGCGCACGCGCGCACACACACACACACACACACACACACAAAGATCATTACAATGGTGATTTGGTTGAGAATGCGGGTGGTCTCCTGCTGACTGCAGCACTGAAGTGAACTGAAAACCATCTCCACAAGATGCTCAGTGTCTGTCCGACCCTCCTCTGACAGCCACACCACCACCCGCTCTAACAGAAAATGCATGGCTGGGTTCTTTATGTTCATCGAGTGCTTAGTCTCATTATCTTGTACTTCTTCCTCGTCCATTTCAATCAATGTCTGAAAAAATACATACAAGTATTTAAAAGTATGCTTTAAGTGGCATTATTTCCAAAATAACTGAACAATGTGTAAAAGCACTGTATAAAGCTTCAGTGCTATCTGTCAAACAAAGTGAGAACTCACAGTAAAGACTTTAGGTGTGTTGAAGGACCGCAGGAGGCGCGATAGAAAAACAAGATGTCTCTCAGAGTGTTTTTCATTGACATGTACCAGGCACAGTTGAGCGAGCTGGCACACTACATCCTCAAAATACTTTGTCTGCAGGGGTTCACATGACTTGTCTCTGCTTTGTGCTGGTCCTGTCTTCATATATCCCTCACAACCATCTTTCTCAATAGTTTCTTCTTCATCTACTGAACTGGAGAAACAAATCTTGACAGATTTCTTCTTCTGTGTCTTCTTTCTGTTCACTTTTTCAGGGTACCGCATTACCTTTAGAGGGACAACAGTTTATTGTCATTTCGTTGGAAGGAGTTATATCATCAACTCCCAAGTTTGTCTAAGCTGTTAGCTGTACTTACTTGCAACAAAGTGGCCATTCCTTCAAAGGCCCCTGGGTCGGTTTCCTCACTGTCAACATAGCGCACAAAGAGCAAGGCCAGTCCCTCCCAAAAGTCAGTCACAAGTTCTTTAAAGACATCACTATTGTCATGAGTTTCAACGATGCTGTATAGTCCTGCTCGCTTTTCCCAGGAAACCAGCATTTCCGTGACTAAAAAGAAAAGAGGGCCCTTCTGAAGAAGTGGACTTGCAAGAGCAGTTTCCAGCAACGGCAGAAGCTGTCACAGGAGAAACAATTCAGTGAGGTTTTTTTGCTATTTGTATTTATTGTGAAAAAGCACAGATAACCAACTAATCTGACCTGTTGTGATATAAGCATGTTCATAAGATTTTTCTGGTGCTCATCTTCTTGTGCATTCTGTAAAATGCAGTATCTCAAACATTCCACAGCAGAGGTTACAATTACTGCACTTTCTGAGGAACTTGATGCAGCACGCTCACTGGATAAACTGAAACAAGTTATTGGAATGATTCAACTGCTCCATTTCCCATAATATTTGAGAAAAAAGTATATTAGGTAACTATACCCATTGAGGAGTGATGTGAAAAAGGTGGTTAAAAAGTCGATCTGTGGGTCAGTGATGTGTTCAGGGAGTTTACTGAGAAGTGGCATCAGATTTGGATGAAGTGCTTTAGCCAAGCCTTTGCCACCATCTTTTAACAGAATCCACAATTTAGGCAAGAAGCCCTTCTTAGCATTTACATGTGTCCAGCAGTCCTGGCAAAGAATAGAAAACACAACAAATGTAACCATTAGGGTTATAACTTTTTGAACTTTTTTTCTAAAATCAAAGTCCTGCCTCATGATTGGATGAACTTTTTGGTATAATTGAAGAAACCAAACTCCATTTTCAGCACTCTTAAAAAAGTCCCTCGAAACAAAAAAGTATTAAATACACATTACAGCCAATGATATGAAATTCAAAAACATGACCAGATGAAGGTCAATTCCTTTCATTACTAGCAAAAATTCATCAAAATATGATAGAGGGTATAGAGGTTGTAAAAAAGTTATAACCCTAGTAACCATGTTCCTATACTATAACATGCATGCAATCTAGAGTGCTCTTACGGGAATAGTGGAAACCACATGGAGAACTGCCTCCCACACAGGAGCGAGCACTAAAGGATCAGCATCATCAATGTTCAAGAGAACGGCAGGACAAAGCCGAGCAGCTTCAGCCTGGGCCAGGGCAGGGGTCAACTCACACAGGGCACAAACCAGCTCAAAAAAGGCTCCTCGCACCTGTATGTGATAATTATGAACTTAATTTCAATGTGAAAAAAATCTGTTTTTACACTTTTGTTTCATATTAATTACCTGGGGTGTTTTGTGTTTGCTATACTTCCAGAATTTCCCAGAACCAATTAAATCTGCTAGTTTACTTTCTAAAATTGTTCTGTCAGCTTGAGGTAATAGAGACAGGAGTCTTTTCACACCAAGAAGAGAACTGGTCAGCATGCGCACATATTTAGCTTCTCTTTCCTCCTCAGTCACAGTTCTGAAAAGTAGATGTCATTTATTATTGTCACCTTAAAATCTTGTCGAAAAGAGATCAAACCATAAATTAGTCCAGGGGTTACTTACTGCGGGTCACTTAAAGTGTTTGCGGTCTCCTTTAACAGAATGTCTTGAAGTACCTAAAATAGTAAAAGGATGAAACAGTTTAGGGATTTACCTTTTTTCACTTTAGTGATATTATCATCTCATATTCTTACATTGAGAATCTCTTCTTTGCAAAAGCTTAGGGCCTCTGGTTGTTTTGTAGGTGAGAAAGCAGCCTGGAAAGACCGCCAAGCTGCTGATGCTGCAGGTGTGTATGTGTCACATTGAGATAAAATCCAGTGTCCCATCAAACTTTTCAAAAAAGGAGCCAAATTGCGTCGTACTTTCAACACTAGTTGCTCAAAAGCAATTTGAGTTGCTTCTCTAATTCGCCGATCATAATCCTGACAAATGTAAGTAAAAGTTTTTCGGTTTTTTTTTTTTTTATAGTGAGTGAGATATTTTGTATCTTACCACTGATATTTTGCAGTAAATTCTTGGCCAATATGGCAAAACCCCTTTGACATCTTCAGCCTCTCGTTCCTGACACATGGCCCCGAAGTCTTGCACCGCCTGAGACAAGATCCCACCGTTTAAGTTCATCAATGACTTTATCAGAAAAAGTTGCTCTAACAGTGTATTTTGTGTAATATGCATAATTTTCACACCTTTAATCTTGTGACATTATCTCTTTTGGAGAGTTTTCGAAGCACCAGGCGAAAATCAGCTTCCACTAGATTGTCAATCTCCTCAGCACCGTGGACAGCAGGGACATAACTGAGCTCAGAAGTGACCGTCGTGTCAAAACCCACAAACCCGGGAATGACGCCACCTTCACGGGCAAGGACCTCGGCAGCACGACCGCTGCTAGACGGCTGATGGGAAATTAAAACGTGCTGAAAAACCTCTGCACATTTGGAAATACGTACTGGATTTTTACAGTTACTGAACAGCTGTGTAGTTTCGTAGCAGCGCATGTTAGCAGCAAAGAGTGGCATGTTAGCAGCAAAGGTACAAAGGTATCTTTAGTACAATCAGTTATATCAACTGTACTTACCCGAACATTTCCTTTAGTTCGCTGTTTATTCTTACCCCCCATTATAAAGATTTTACATGTAAAAACTGTGCTTTACTCTATGCTAAAAACAGGCGACACAGTTTGTGGTCGGTAAACAGGACCAATCCACTTCCTTGTTCCTGTAATGGTCTTTCAAAATAATAAAAAGTAATTTACATTAGGCAAATTGTCATCATTTTTGCAAATGTATTGAACAATAGTTAATAGTCTAATCAAGACGTATTTATTGTTGATAACGACAGGGAGATACCAGTTACGTTTCTAGGCCAATGGAGGATATGGCTGTACTTTTACTTTGAAATATAGACAGTTTTATTAAGAAGAAAAAAAACAGCGATAGCCATATCAATTAGTAATAAAAACGTTTAATACAACGTGTAATAGACACCCTTTAACAGAAAGTGTATAGATTAACATCACATTTTAGGGCAGTATCATATACAGTCTAGAATAACGTGGGTAGAATAACGTATTCTATTATAAATACACTGCATTTGTATAATAATGGCTTTTGGTATGGAGGTAAAGTGTGTCTAAAGCTGAAAAAAGTCTGTAGATTTACTGTAAACAAAGTAAACGTACATAATTCAGGTGAGATATGTGTAAACATTTAGCGATTTAGCTACAACTGGAATGAACAGATCACTGGAATGACCTGGACTAGGCATTAAATCTGGAATAACTGAAATATAAAAGAAATAAGCAAAAAACATACATTTGCATTTCTTTTGTTTGCTATGTGGAATCTCAAAAAGCATGAGCTTGAGTATACTATTATCATGTTTAGTGTTCCCAGATCTTGGGAAAAACAAACTCCTTGGGAAAAACAAACTCCTAAAAAACTATGACTAAATCTGCATAAAAGAGAACTTCGTCTAAGTCTTTTCAGTCGTCGTTTTTGCAACCTTATTAAGTACTGTGTCAGAATTCGAAACTTATTAACTCATATGTAATGCATATGGTAATAAAATACAGATTAAAAAAGAATCAATACAAAAATAGACCCCCCCCCCCCTTCACCACATTTAATTTTTTGTCATGATGGCTTATACTACTAAGAAGTCAGATTAGTCTAGTTTTTCATAAACAAATTTGTAACTTGTTTTATTCTTTTTGCGCACACAGAAACACATAGTAATAATTATTAGACAATAAAATAAAATGTATTAAAATGAAAAAAAAAAAATTAAACAATTTTAACAGTTGAGGTTTTGTCGCTGTCTATTAATCTCCCAAACTCTTGCGCTTTAATTTAGAAATGCTACATTATCCCAAGTGCATGTGTCACACAGCATTTCTTGCTTTGTCAATTAACCAGCCAGTTATAATCACACTGACAAAATGTTTTAGTGAGTAATTTGAAACCAAGCTGTTAGGTTTAAGAAAACTTCAAAAGGCAGGTCCCATATCATCCCAGTTGGATGTCATCTCCTGGGGGAAGTATTTGGCTGGGGACTGTGGTGTACCTTGGGTCCAATTTGGGAACAAAACTTTTCATATCCCGGGAAGCCTGAGTCCCAAATATATCCAACACTTGGCGGTTCATCAAAGCAAACCTAAAAGCAATCACCGATGTCAATAATTATAACAATATCACATAAAAATAATTATACAAATACAAGTCAAGCCATACCTCCCTTTTGTCAAACGAAGCAAAAACTTCCAGTATGATGGCCTGAGATTCTGTACTTCCATAACAGCCTTTAAAGATAATTTATATTTATATATACATCTATATATACTAAAGGTCAGTTTGACAGATAAGGTGTTTTACCGCTTGGAAACAGATGGCTGTGGAGACTGCATATAAAACTGTATCTGCATGTGGAAAGTAAGGGAACTGGCCTGCCTCAATGCCCTTAAAGTACAAGGTCTGGTGGCAGAAAAGGTATGGTTTATGGGCAATGCAAACTTAATCAACTGTTTAAATAATTAAAATATGAATAAGTCTTTAATTTACCTCAACCAGCTTTGAGAAGAGGTACATCGATATTGTTGTGCTCTTGTAAAAGAACATAGACATTCCAGCCAAAAACCCTCAAGTGCAGCAAAATAAAGGAAAACTTAATATATTGCAGCATGTCATATTTCAGTAGTTGTAATTTAGTCAAGGTGACCTTACCCGCTATTAGAGCATGAAGTTCATCATCAATATTACGCAACCAGCGTAATAGGCAACTTGTTCCCTTAAAGTGGGCAAAAGAATATGATAATGATAAAGATAACATACCTCACACAAAATGTTGATTATAAATTAAAACTTAAAGAAGACTTGAAGATAAAAATACCTTGTAAATACTAACAAAAGAGCCCAGAAAAGCCCCAAGCTGAAAGTTTTCCTTGTTGTAGAAAAGAGATGGTAAATGTGATGGTTTGGAGAACAACTGTCTGAAGGCGGAGGGCACTTTTAAACAACACTGAATCAAATATCCAATGCTGAACATCCTAATGAAACCCTGGAGTGAGACAGAAAAAAAAATATATAATATGTATTTTTTTGTTTTCACTCAAAAGTGATATTCGTAATCTTACTTTGACACAATAGGAGATGCAGTTATCATGATGATGCTTGCAACATCTGTGTCTTGGGCCTTGTTTGCATCTGTAGAAGCCCAATCATAAGACAGTCTTTAAGTCCTAATAATTAAAACGTTTTGACATCGTGGTCTACTTACAATAAATCTAGTAGCTCCCTTATGTAGGTGACCAGATTTCTCCTGCTGGAGATGGCTCTTTGTGCTGACACCTGTGGATCCACTGCTTCTATGGCAGCTGGCCTTTCCTGGGGTCTCGGGTGACTGTCGTCACCTGTGGTTGGATTTGATGGGATCTCCTCCTTCCCAATGATGAATCTAACATATAAACACTCTTGTTTGCTTTGTTATCAATTAAGGTTAATTTCATATTCAAAGAAATAGCTTTGGGGTTTTTGCAACAAGCCGAGTTAAGTAAAATGACATTGGAGATCGCATAGAAACTGCATGGAAAACAAATTGTGATGAAATAAAGTGCAGTTGAATATTTTAGGAAATATACTTAATGTTTACAATGGGTATTAAAAAAACTGAAATATCACATGGTCATAAGTATTCAAACCCTTTGCTCAGTATTTTGTAGAAGCACCCTTTTGAGCTAATACAGCCATGAGTCTTTTTGAGAATGATGCAACAAGTTTTTCACACCTGGATTTGGGGATCCTCTGCCATTCCTCCTTGCAGATCCTCTCCAGTTCTGTCAAGTTGGATGGTGAATGTTGGTGGACAGCCATTTTCAGGTCTCTCCAGAGCCATTCAGTTAGCCATTCAAGAACAGTCAGAGTTGTTGTGAAGCCACTCCATTATTTTAGCTGTGTGCTTAGGGTCATTGTCTTGTTGGAAGGTGAACCTTCGGCCCAGTCTGAGGTCCTGAGCACTATGGAGAAGGTTTTTGTCCAGGATATGGCTGTACTTGGCTGCATTCATCTTTCCTTTGCAACCAGTCGTCCTGTCCTTGCAGCTGAAAAACACCACTGCCTGGGGCTCCATTGTTCTACTGGGAACTTCAACGCCCACGTGGGCAATGACAGTGACACCTGGAGAGGGGAGATTGGGAGGAACGGCCTCCCTGATCTGAACCCGAGCGATGTCCTGTTATTGGACTTCTGTGCTAGCCACAGTTTGTCCATAATGAACACCATGTTCGAGCACAAGGGTGTCCACCAGTGCATGTGGCACCAGGACCACCTAGGTCGGAGGTCGATGATCTACTTTGTTGTCGTGTCTCTGGCAGAGGCCTGGCAGAGAAGCTCTCCCGGAGATTCCGAGGGAGGTTGAGGACATGAAGTCCGAGTGGGCTTTGTTCTTGGCCTCTATTGTCGATGTGGCCGCTCTTAGGTGTGGTTGTAAGATCTATGGTGCCTGTCGCAGCGGCCATGGAGGAGGACTATTGGACGGCCTCAAAGAAATTCTGGCAAACCGTCCGGTGCCTCAGGAGGGGGAAGCAGTGCTTCACCAACACTCTTTTATGGTGCGGTTGCAGAGCTGTTGACCTCGACTGGGGATCTTGTTTTACAGTGGAAGGAATACTTCCAGGAGGATCTCCTCAATTCCACCGTCACGTCTTCTGAGGAAGCAGAGGCTGGGGACTCGGAGGTGGACTTGTTCCTTACCCTGGCTGAAGTCACTGAGGTGGTTGGCAAGCTCTTGGTGGCAAGGCCCCAGAGGTGGATGAGATCTGTCCTGAGTATCTTAAGTCTCTGGATGTTGTGGGGCTGTCTTGGATGACACATCTCTGCAACATCTTGTGGCGGTCGGGGACAGTACCTCTGGACTGGCAGACCGGGGTGGTGGTCCCTCTGTTTAAGAAGGGGGACTGTTCCAACTACCGGGGAATCATACTCCTCAGCCTCCCCGGTAAGGTCTATTCCAGGGTACTGGACAGGAGAAGCTGACCAATGGTCAAACCTCGGATCCAGGAGGAGGAGTGTTCTTTTCGTCCCACTGCAAAATTTCTAGGCGCAGTTAGGGGCTGGAGGGGATCCGGTTTGTGGACCCCAGGATCTCATCTCTGCTGTTTGCAGATGTTGTCCTGATGGCTTCATTGAACCGGGACCTCCAATGTGGACTGGGGCAGTTTGCAGCCGAGGGTGAAGCAGCTGGGATGAGGATCAGCTCCGGCAATTCTGAGGCCATGGTTCTTGACTGAAGAAAAAAAAAAGTGGCTGGTTGTCTTCCATTTAAGGATTATGGAGGCCACTGTGCTCTTAGGAACCTTAAGTGCCACAGAAATTTTTTGTAACCTTGGCCAGATCTGTGCCTTACCACAGTTGTGTGTCTGAGCTCTTCAGGCAGTTCCTTTGACCTCATGATTCTCATTTGCTCTGACCTGCACTGTGAGCTGTAAGCTCTTATATAAACACGTGTGTGGCTTTCCTAATCACGTCCAATCAGTTTAATCAAACACAGCTGGACTCCAGTGAAGGTGTAGAACATCTCAAGGAGGATCAGAAGAAATGGACAGCACCTGAGTTAAAGATGAGTGTCACAGCAAAGGGTCTGAATACTTACGACCATGTGATATTTCAGTTTTTCTTTTTTTTATAAATCTGCAAAAATGTCAACAATTCTGTGTTTTTCTGTCAATATGGGGTGCTGTGTGTACATTAATGAGAAAAAAATGAACTTAAATGATTTTAGCAAATGGCTGCAATATAACAAAGCGTGAAAAAATTTAAGGGGTCTGAATACTTTCCGTACCCACTGTATATACAGATATAGATAAACTCACTTTAATGCTGAAAAGGCAAAGCCTTTAAGACCATCTTTTCTCCTATAAACACAAAATATACCTAATGATTAGTTGTATATATTTTTTAAAAACGTACATGTTGAACATTATTCTGTTTCTGACCTGAAGAAGAACATATACAGAGATGCTGTTATGCAGAACAAAAGCACCTAAATAAAAATACACAAATCACAAATAATACACAAATAATAAAACGTACAACGCCCAAAATGTGCTTTCCAGTGATAAACACATTTGTACTTACTTCTCCGTGTTTGATGGGTTTGACAATGCCTCTAGTTACTGCCATGCGAAACAGTGTTTCAGTGGCCTGGTGATAAGAAAATATTGTTACATTCTGCAAACCAATTTTAGGAAAAAATATGCAGCAAGTGCTTACAAGATTTGCCATATATATTGTCAGAAGCCCTCTCCTGAATGGAAAGAGTTAGAAAACCATTTATGAAAAATATAAATATTTAAAATAAAAATTGATGTCAAACAAGGATGTCACCTGCTCTTACGCTCTAGGAGAATGGCAATGTATGAGGCAGGTAGAGCTGAGCCAAAACCAGCTGACCATGAGTAAAAACCACCCAACAATTTCCTAAAGGTGAGGACAGACATTTTCAATTGAATTTAAGTCATCTTAAGTTTAGCTAAAGAAGATGTTAAAAAGTGTTTAAAGCAACACTGAAGTTTGACTATCTGCGTTATATCCGCAGTTATAATTAATAATGATGTAATACTTCTTACCTGAGAATACAAAAGAAGACTATATAGAGACCTCCATTAGCAGTGAGGAAAGAGGTAGATTGCAGTATCTCTGGAATAAGTCTTTTATAATAGTAATCCTTTTTCCTTCTCCTCAACAAAGCTGCTGCCTGAAAAAACATGAACAATCAGCGAGTTGGAAGACTTTCGCATATCATACGTATTGTGTTTATTGCCAGATAAAATACACGATTGTGTCAGTAACATCAGAAGCCAGTGTGAACTTGAACCTGTTGGCCAACCTTAAGTGCAGGCTTGACCCATCAGTGAGCTAATCTTCAACATAACATGGCTTGGTGTAGCTGTCCTGCCTAATGACAGTTAGCTCGCTTTGCTAACCATGGGATCCATTTGAGTTATTCTGAGAAATACAAAACTTACCAAGTAAAGCGGGGCGTATATTTTAAAGGACACCTCCAATGCTCCCCTTGTGACATCCACCGCGGAGCGCACACAGGACGGGTCCCATGTGTGGCCGATTTCATAGCAGTTGTGCGGGATCTTACTGAACGCGGCCATGACTGAGCGCGAGGACAGCGGGGGCGCGCCTATGTGCGCGTTCACGGGCGAAGGAAACGATCCAAGAGCAGATGTGTGTTTACATTCATCTGAAAATCATTCATTCACTGTTCATTTTATGTATTTATTTTTGCCCATTTTTATGTTGTTAGGATGGGCAGATGAATATTTGACCTACAATCCTAAACCTTTACACTTGATTAGCACAATTGTGACTTAGTTTTGTTTGTTAGTAAATGTGATAAATGTCTTGCAAACATTACATCATAAATATCCACTGATTACAAACAAAATAACCATCGTAATATAGGCTTAATTGCAGACGTTTGGCGACAGATGTCAGTCTAATGCTTTAGTCAAAGCAGCATCCATAAACAAAAAAAAAACTTTAAGTCAGGTTTGTCTAATTGAATTTAACTGAATTTAATACTGGTTTAAGATTAAAGAAGATGTTTGTCTCCTCTTGTCTACCACTGTAATGGGGGCCAAACATCCTTGCATGTCTCTGGAGAAAAACGAGCAACAATTAAAGGTGTTATCTCGATTTTGACAACGATTACTTTAATTTCCCATGGGGCATTCCGGAAACGTATCCTACAACAATTAGCACCAGAAGATTGAGCGATTATTATCCCTTGTCTGATCCCACTGGAGGCGGTCGTCGCTGTGAATGGGCCGACTGTTTTGCTTAGTTTCATAAGTGCCGTGGGTTGCCTTTTGGTCGTTACGCGCAATCCTGCTCCATTTACGCGCAACCCTGCTCCATTTACGCATGGGGACGTTAACGGGAGTTGTTGTGTTTTCTTCTTCTTGCGTGTGGTCATCTCGGGGCACATTCCTCTGAAATATGGCAGTGACAGTGATGGTCTTAGGGGCTTGTTTGCTATTTCAGTTCATGTGCGTAGCGGCGGGACAGAGCAGCAGGGAAAGGGTGTACTATGTGGGAATCGTAGAGGACTATTGGGATTATGCGCCAAGTGGAAAAAACCTGCTGAATGGCCAGGACATCGACAGTGATGAGTAAGTTTTCTTTTGTTGCCTCAACTTGGAACTTCATTTGAAAAGAGTCTTCCTGCCAAAATAAACCTTTATTGGTAAGATGCGTGAAAAGTCCCTCAGTCGTCCAGGTAGAATCCATGATAAAAGGAGAAGTTCAATTTGTCAACTGGACAAAGTTTGGACAAACTTTGTCCAGTTGACAAATTGAACTTCTCCTTTTATCTTTATTGGTAACTTATGTTATAGAAATAACATAATAACATAACTTCAAATCACCTGGACCTCAGACCATTTTGTGATTGCTAGCAGACTATAATAAAGTATAATATCAGGTTTCAGAGATTTTGGTGGCTACATATAACCGACATTACATATAATTATTATTACTTTTTACACCATTTGTTAAGACCAAAGTTGCAATTGAACTTTGAGACTTTTACAAATTGTCATGGTCATTATGACTCATTTGTACAGCACTGTGTCTGCGTCCCACTCTACATATTTCTTTATTTCCCGGACAGGAACTTGACAACACTACATATACATAAGTTATAATCAAGACATATAGAGTATGGATGTAACATGCTTTAATGCTAGATCTATTTGTCACATGTCCTTGTCTTCCCTGCCTACACTTAATGAACTGTGTTGTCCTTCCTGACAGTTCAGCACTTTGCTCCGGTAGCAGGTCATTAGACAGCACAGCCTGTAATCTGTTGTCTAATTGTCACACAGATTCGGCGTGATGCAATTTGTTGGACACGTTCACTATATAATTTAAAAGATCATTATACAACCACATTCCCAAAAATTGTAAATTGTAAATACAATAAATACAATATAAAGTAAGAATTTAACAATTAATCAATAAAAATACCCCATCTAAAATATTGTAAAATAAAATACTACAACAGTATATGTTTAAAGTGACAATGATATCAGTGTGACTACTAGAAGTAGCCTATTTTTCATCCACACAAAGATTCAGTATAGAAAAAGATTTAACACTAATGGTTCTGTATATTCAAATGTTGCAACTATGAGACATTGTAGATATGGAGAAGACACATTTTATTGTTCTTTATATGTGATATAGCTATCTTACATTTTTTTGTGTTTTAGGTCTGCATCTATATATCTCACAGCAGCTCCTGATCGTATAGGCAAAGTTTATAAGAAGGCTATGTACAGGGAGTTCACTGACGGCACTTTTAAACAGCTCGCTCCTCGTCCCCTATGGCTGGGCTATCTGGGTCCTGTACTGAGAGCTGAAGTGGGTGACGTGATGGTGGTGCATCTGAAGAACTTTGCAACGATGGGCTACTCTGTTCACCCACATGGAGTCTTTTATGAGAAAGATAACGAAGGTGTATGTTTTTATTTGATTACACACATGTTTACTACTGCAGTAAGTGGCACAGATGTATGTCAGTAAAACTGACCTAACTATGTAAATAATATTCTTTACATTTTCACTTGTTTAGGCAATATCAGACCTTACAAAAATTCACACAATTCACAATTTTCCAAAGTTTAGCACAGAATGACAGTGAAACTAAAGAGTTGCTTCTCTTTTAAGGAGGAAAACAACACAGGAAATAAGTGGGAGTCACTGTGGGACAAAGGTCTTGTGCAACTACCAGAGAATTTAAGGTCATATACGTAGAAGCCAGGAATAGTATGGGGTGTTTGGTTCACCTACATTTTATATATATACAGTATATATAGGCCTATATATAATTGTAATCAGAATCAAAATGTAAGTTGTGACAGACATAAGATACAGATATATAGATATAATTTTAACTATTTAAAGTCAGAATAATATAAACATATAAAGTTGCCTGTTACCTATTTGAAGAATATGACTCAGGTTGTAGCAGGAAGAAGGCAACTGCACAGTACTGCCTTTTTTTTTAATCAGAAAAATATAATATATTGCAGTTTAACCTGGGGGGTCAGGACCCCCATGGGTGTAGTGGGGGATGAAGTGATAAATGCCTGGACTCCCAGATCGATACATCTAAGCCTGAAAATAGTAAAGTAAAACATTAGACATAATAGGCTACTTTTTCATTTTGCCAGTATTTTTTTGTGTTTGGGGTTTGTGAATACCAACAATCATTACTGTTGGGGTTGTGACTCATGACTTAAAAAGGTTGAGAACCACAGTTATATTGGACGTACTTTATTTCAGTTGGTTTCATAAAATGTACTTTACATTTTACATTATAGCTGTAGTAATAATTAATGATATGTTTTTCAGGGGCGTTGTACCCAGATGGTTCTTCTGGAAGGTTGAAGGAAGATGACATGGTGCCCCCTGGAGGCAGTTACACATATCGCTGGGAGGTCAGACCTGAGTTTGCGCCTACAGATGGAGATGCTAACTGCCTGACTTGGGTTTACCACTCTCACATAGATGCTCCCAAGGAAATTAACTCAGGATTGATCGGAGCTCTTCTCACCTGTAAGAAAGGTATGATACAATGATAAAGGAGATCCCTGTAATTTACTAGTAATAACATAGCAAAATGTCTTCAATCTTACAGGAATCTTAAAAGATGATATGTCCCGGAGTGATGCCGACCAGGATGTTATTTTAATGTTTGATATTGTGGATGAAAATAATAGCTTGTACCTGAAGAACAACATGCTCAATCTAACCGAACCACCAGATGTTGAGGATGAAGACTTCATTGAGTCCAACTTGATGCATGGTGAGCATTGTAGTTATGAGTTATAACTTAAATAGAGCTTAATAACTAGAAATTCACCTTCACTTTTCTCTATCTCCAATCACAGCCATTAATGGTTACATGTTTGGTAACTTGCCCACTATCGATCTGTGCCAACACCGGAGAGTGGCTTGGCATCTTTTTGGAATGGGCAACGAGAATGACATCCACTCTGTCTTCTTCCATGGCAACACAGTCCTGGACCGTGGACATCGGACAGATGTCCTCAGTCTGTTTCCTGCCACTTTTGCAGCAGCTGAGATGGTCCCTAAGGCCAGAGGAAAGTGGCTTCTGGCTTGCCAGGTTAATGACCACTTGCAGGGTAGGGCACATCACCTTTGACCTTAGTGTGACCTCTGAACTCTTCACTAGTGGTTGGCCTATTTGTTCTTAGACTGAAACTGTTGTGCTGACTTGTAAAAAGGAAAGTATGCATTTTTTCTGCAGCTGTCAAACAAATAACACAATAATGATGTTTCCCACTGCTTACACCATTCCCTAAACATGCTACGACTCGTAATTTCTGTTCAAAGTTCACACTGGACACATGATATGTCCATGATGACTTCTTTGGTCATATGGTACGTTTAGATTTCAGAATTAATACATTGCAATTATTAACACTATTTGGGAATATTCAACTTCAGCAGCTAGTCATTGTAGATAAAGCAAAAATATAACTTTTTGGGAAAATAAACAGATTAAATTGTTAAAATAGGTGTTGCTGATATTATTCTATGTAGATAAAGTCAAAACAACACATAGTTTTATGTGAACATTGCAAGTGAATTTAAATAAATTAAATCATTCTCATGACATACCATTAAGCTAAACCTTGGTATTAACCTGGAGTAAATTAACATGTAGTTCTTGCTACCACTAACTGTAACTATAGTCACTGTATATTTTTGTTTATCAATTTACTGTACCATTGATGCTGCTCCTTAGACTGTTCCTCTTCATACAGAGTATCTGTTATATAGTAAATGTCCCATGTAAATCTTTCTCTCTATTTCAGCTGGAATGCAGGCCTTTTACGAGGTAAAGTCCTGTGGCAGTGATATGAGCTCCACTCCAGTTACTGGGGTGGTTCGCACGTACTACCTGGCTGCAGAAACGGAGGTCTGGGATTATGGACCCTCAGGAAAAGATCTCATCACTAATGTCTCTTTGACTGAATTTGATAGGTAAGAACTCATTTAATGCAATATCAAAAGTATACAGAAAAATAGAAAAGATCATGTGAATTTGATTAACTTAAAAATACAGGAGAAATTGCTCTATGTGTATTTATCGTACGTATGGATCAGTGCTTCATTAAAAAGGGGCAGAGTCATTTGTTTGGTTATGAAATTTATTCTCTAACTAGCAATAGCATATATTCATTTTCCTATTGTATCTTGAATCTTCCCCCACAATTAAATTATTTTTGTCAGTGTACACCTCAAATACTTTTTTTGAAAGCATATAACATCATAGTTTCCAGAGGTTGTGCTATTGTTCAGTGTCTGGACAAACTCGTCATTGGTTTGTGGTAAAGCTGAGTTTACTGAAGTGAGAATAAACAGTCATATGATTGAATTATTGCTGTGTTTTTGTCTGGACTAAAGAAAACTTTCTGCTCACTTTTATTATTCAGCATTTCAAATTTCAAACTTTTTTTTTTTTATGTTTCAGTCACTCAGAGGTGTTCTTTAGCAGAGAAGAGGGTAGAATTGGTGGACAGTACATTAAGGTGCTATACAAAGAATACACAGATGACAGCTTCACCACTAAAAAAACACAATCTCCTGAACACAGACATCTGGGAATTCTGGGTAAGCCTTTTATTTATGTTAGTCTGTTTTGAGTTTGCTGGTGCTAATCTTAATGAGTACTTTGGTCCAGGTCCTGTTCTGAGAGCCGAAGAAGGAGACACACTTGAAATTGTATTCAAGAATATGGCTGACAGAAACTACAGTATCCAACCTCACGGACTCCACTATAGCAAACACTTTCAGGGCGCCAGCTACTTAGATGGTAAAACATACAACTAGAGGTGGGAGATATACTGAAAAAATCATAATTCAATTGTTGTTTAGGAGCTATGTAAAACTTGAATATTGATTATAACATTTAATAATCAGAAACAGCTGATTAAAAATAAAATGATCAGAAGCACCTAGCGTAACCTCCAGAAAAAGGTATAAAGTGATATTTCTGCCATTTTGTCATTAATTGCATGGTTTTGTGTCATACTTTAATCCCAAATAAGACATTCACAGGCACATTTTAGCACATGAATATAGTAGACAATTAAAAAAATATATATATAGAGAGAGAGATTTTTCAGAAAAGTTACAAGGATTGGCAGGAAATATTTAAATCGCCTCTGTTACTGATAGAATAGACAATGGGGGAACAAAAGTTACTGCATGTTTCTTGTGTAATGAATAAGTGCATTTTTCTTATGAAGGAGAGGACAAGCCTGGTTCTCACGTTGGTCCAGGGGAGAGCTTCACCTACACTTGGCGGGTTTTGGAAGGTCCCTCAGCGTCAGACCCTTCATGTATCCCATATCTTTACTACTCTGCAACAGATCCACCCAAAGACACCAACTCTGGGCTAGTGGGACCTCTGCTTGTGTGCAAGAAAGACTCCCTGACAGGAAATGGAACACTGGTGAACTTTTTAAAAAATACATTTTTTTAAAAAGTTAAATGTAGTGCAGAAGTGTCTAAAGCACCTTCTCCGATTTTTTAATATACAAGATTTAATTTAGTGAAAATGTGATCCTATTTAGATACAAGCCAAATCAATAACCAATATGTTAGCCATAACTTTTACAGTTTTGTACTTTGTTACATGAGACCTAAGCATCAAGCTATTTGTAAAAGCCTATTCTTAACAGTTTACACTATTTGGTGTGTATACCTCTGACTAATTTTATGTTTTGTATAATTTTTCGCTTATGTAGTGGAGTAGACAAGTTTTGAGTTTGTAACTGTATTTTTTTTTTTACACAGATGGGTGTGGACAAGGAGTTCTTTTTTCTCTTTTCCGTTATGGATGAAAACTTGAGCTGGTATTTGGATGAAAATATTGAGCGTTATGGCAACAGCCACATTAATCGTGAGGATGAGGATTTTCTTGAAAGCAATAAAATGCATGGTAACTTTTATTTTTATGATTTTAATTTTAAGGTTCATTTTTGTTTACTATAATAATTGTATTATTTCATACACTCTTTTCACACAGTTATATTGTATTTCCTTAATTTTCATTTGTAAACTATTTATATTATTCATATAATTCAACATTTATTTAATTTTCTTTATGATCTGCAGCTGTCAATGGACGGATGTATGGGAACCTGCCTGGCCTGGAGATGTGCACTGGGGATCGGGTCAGGTGGTACACATTTGGACTGGGCACGGAGGTGGATCTCCATGGAGTTTATTTTGAAGGGAACACTTTTGAGAAGCAGAGCACCACTCGGGACACTGTGAACCTGTTTCCTCATACCACCGCAACTGTCGACATGCAGCCAACCACTTCCGGTCAGTGTAGTCACGCAAATACATGCACCCACACAATCACAGGTCAGGCTTATCTGCAGACGAATGTAGGAATGACGAATGCAGATGAAAACATCAATTGTTTGACAGAAGGTCTGCAGATAAGCCTGTGAGACATAACAGGAAACACTTTTACTTTTATTGCCAAGGTCAGAGGTCATGTTTTTTCCAGTGACTTTAGACAGGTTTAAAAGATTTATGAGAACCATTTCAAGAGGGTAGTGCTGGAGCTGATAACATACTAAACATATTTGAAAGTATTACAATTAAATCACTTTATCATCACTACAGCTAAAGTAATAAATCAAATCTTTACAATTTTTAATATTTTGTGGGTTTTTTTTTTTCATTTATATACATTTAGGGTTTATAGGTGATGCCTTAAAATAACTTTGGTTTGGTTTATAGCTGCCATTTGAAGGACTGTTGACCATTCAATAGATGGTTCTCTGGATTGATTGTAAATTGCCTTGGCAAGAGTCCTAGTATTTTGTCACTGTTAAATCCAGGAATAGAAAATGGGAAAACTTGACCTTTGAATAGATTCTAAGATATGGTGATAATAGCCCTAGCTACTGTATATACATACATATTACCTCTACTTTGAATATTACAGGGTTTTTTGAAGTGAGCTGCAGAGTAACTGACCACTACTCGGCTGGGATGACGCAGCAGTATGAAGTCAAACAGTGCAGTGGACACCCTTTCAGTGCTCCTGAGGATAAACCGAAGAAAACTGTGGAATATTTTATCTCTGCAGAAGAAATAGTGTGGGACTACTCTCCAAAGAGACGATGGGAGCTGGAGAAACATGGCACTGCAAAAAACAGGTGCACGACAACAAGTAGCAGCATTAAGAGTGGGTTGAGTACAAATAGAGTAGTTAATAAATTATATTACTCAAGTACAATTAAAAAGTCAGCAATTTTACATAAATTCTAATTGGATTACAATCCACCAACCCACTGGTCAGAAAACAACCAATTTATCACCTGGTATCGCCCTGTATCTTGTTAAATTGTTATTATTTTTATAACATATGGAAGTAAGAGAGTGTAAGTAACTGTCTACCCACTTTTGAGCAGGTTATGTAACAAAACAAAAACAAAAATGTGTTTATAACTTGTTTTTGTTAATGCTTAGTCCTGGTAATATATTTGTGGAACAAGGGAAGAACATGATTGGTTCACGCTACAAGAAGGTGGTTTACAGAGAGTACACCGATGAGACTTTTAAGCTGAAGAAGAGCAGGTCCCCTAGCCAGAAGCACCTAGAAATACTGGGTGAGATACATTCATTTTAACTTGCACAAATTGTCAACTTATATAGTTCTGCTAAAAACTGCTGCTAAAACACTTAAGTGTTGAACTGTTCATGGGTAATCTTTTGTTTTGACTAGGCCCCATTATCAAAGCTGAGGTTGGAGACCAAATTATAATTAAATTCAAGAATAAAGCCAAAAGATCCTATTCACTAACAGCACAGGGGATCAGATCAAGTGGGTCCCATGTTCATGTACAACCAGGTAAGTGTCAACACTTCAGAATCAGAAATACTAAACACATTCCGAGATCCAACAATGGCATGTATAATGAATAAATCAAGAGCAAGCATAAAAATCTTAATGATTATTTTAAGTTTAAATCCTTTACTGGGTATTCATATCACTTAATATCAAGGATCCTGTATAGCCTATTCTATTCTATACATGGCCACCCTGAATTTGAATGTTTCTCTCACAGGGTATGTACTTGAGATGACCTGGGACATTCCTCCAAATGCTGGTCCTGGAGACTCTGATCCTGATTGTATCACCTATGCCTACTATTCAACTGTAGATTTTATTAAGGTAACTTTTAGCTTTATTAAGGCAACTGTTAAGCTCACTAAAATGAAAAGCATTTCATGATAGAGGCGTTTCAGTGATCATTAAATAATGTTGGATAACATTAAATAACATTAAATCAACATTAAATAATGTTGGATATAAAGTGAAAGGCTTTAATGATGAGTAATGTGAACTTTTAGTTGTACTTTGTGGAATATGTAACTACAATATACCAAATATTTAATAGCATAGTAATCAAACCACAACTACAGAAATTAGATTAATTAAACCTGCATAATCTTGTGATATTGTGTTTTTAGGACATGTACAGTGGTCTCCTGGGACCCCTGGTAGTCTGTCGTCCCGGGACACTAACATCAGACAAAAAGATTGTGGATGTGGACAAAGAATTTGCTCTTCTGTTTATGGTTCATGATGAAAACCAATCCTGGTATTTGGATGAAAACATCAAAACATACATGGGAGTTGACCCTGACAACGTCATCAAAGATGCAGATTTTGAGGAGAGCAACAAGATGCACGGTAAGAGCTTTGAGGACAGGAGAGAGACAGGCATGGATGGGGTTAAAATCCAATTCAAACTGGAATGTTACATTTACTGATCCTTGTGAGAAAAGAGCACTTCAGAGGGAAAAGCATTTGAGCTGATCCTTAAGTGGTCTACAGAAACATAAACATCAAGGGATCAAGACAAACTAAATGGCCATTTCTATTAACTTTTTGCAATTCTACATACAGTCATCTACTACACATCACGTTCAGACCATTTTAGTGTGTCTAACAGGATTCATGAGACTTTTAGTACTTCATTATATCAGTTACTTTGTAAACTCATACTCTACTTGGTCCACGTTTTGTTATTGTCAGATATCTGTATTGTTCCAAATCATTTGCTTTAAATTAGCTTGTACTGTAGTTTGACAATGTAACAGTACTTTTACCAAACCTTTTTATCATTAAAATATACATTACATTTGTCACATTTCTACAGAGCTTAAACATTTTAGACAGTTGCAGACATATGACTATACTACTCCTAAAACTACAAAATATAATAATTGAACTGAATATTGTCCAGCTGGCATTGCACTGTATGCTAAAACAGATTTTACATGTTTTTGAAGGCATCAATGGTAAAGTGTTTGGGAACCTCCAGGGCCTGGTGATGACTGAGGGCCAGAGGGTGAACTGGTATCTACTGGGAATGGGCAACGAGGTGGACATGCACACAGTCCACTTCCACGCTCAGACATTCACATACAGGGTAAACAAATCTAGACAATCATGCCTTTTCAGAATGTGAACCATACCCAGGAATGAATTTGGACTAAACCTGAATTATTTAAGGCCTAAAGGATTAAATCACAAAATGTAATTTAAATTGGAACATGACCAAACCAAGTTTACATGAGGACTAAATGGAGTTGACCTGTACATATGGCTTTTGACAATAAAGCTGACTGAACTTTGAACTTTGAGCTCAATCTCAGACCAAGTCAGGAACATTGTGAGCACACCCATAGTCTACGGTAGAACTAAACCAAAAGAAACAAGGAAGACATGTATATGCAAAACTTACATGTGAAAATGTAAATCAAACCAGGACTGTACAGTCAGATTAGGACAAAATTCTACAAAAACAAAACAATTTGAGTTCAATTACTGTAATTTATTTGAACATTCTTAACTGACAGCTTACTGTTCTATGTACGTTTTGGCCAGACGGACCGTGTGCACCGTGCTGATGTGTTTGACCTCTTCCCGGGGACATTTCAGACAATAGAAATGGTGGTTCAGAGCCCAGGGACATGGCTACTGCACTGCCATGTTACTGACCATATACACGCAGGCATGGAGACCACCTATACCATTGAAGGTATTTTTCATCTAACACAATTTATGTATAATGTAGTTGTAGGCTACATATTATTTAACACATTTGGCTTTTTCTTACAGCGCTCTCCTCGCATGGTAAGATAAAAAATAAAAAACAATACACTCCATGTTACCAAAAATACAACAATATAAATAAGATATTGAGTTTGGTGTACAATTTTACTTTAGTGGGCACTGAGATTTTTTTTTGCTCACATCAGAGTTTTGTAATTGTCAGAAAGTAGGGGTTATGTTTACATTTGGGCATTAACCTGTTATCTTCATTGATTGACTCTTCCTCTTCTATCTTATGCAGCTTCCGGCAGAGGATGCAGTTTGGAAGCCTGTGCAATGCTGCTGTTAGTGCTCGGACTTCTGAGTTTATTTTGACTTAAATAAGGGAAAGCCAGAATGAGCGATTATTAATGCACTTAGGCCAAAGAGTCAAAGGGTGTTGCTTTTTTGACTATTACAAATATATGTCTATAAAGCCTTTTTTATTTTGTATCTGTGAACTGCTGCTTTAGTTTTGTGCATTGTAATTTATTTATCCTGTCCTGTGTAAAAACAAAAAAAACAAAAAAAACACGGGGGCATGAATTTACTTCCAATTAGCGTAATCAGACACTCTATAGCAGACCCAGGCATTTCAAGGCCCGGGGGCCAAATACGGGCCCGCGAGCTGACTCTGACCGGCCCGCAAAAGGTTGCTTGGAATTAAGAAAATAAAACCTACTTTTCAAAATTGTACATAATGCATTTGTACTGATGCATTTGTACTGATGATCATCTGTCGGACGTACTTCACATCTCCACCTCAAACATGAACCTGACTTTGATGCACTTGTTAAAGTGCGTCAAAGCATGCTAACTTTGACTTTTTTTCTACACAGTTTGGCAGTTGGACAAAAATGTTGTGACATATCTTGTATTATATTATTTGGAACACAAAGACATTGTGGTGTTTTAATAGAAAGTTAAGAAAGTTAAACTCAGAAAGCATTGTGGGGTTAATGTGACTGAAAAAGAGTTACAAATGTTTCACTTTTACCATTGTTTTGAATTATTTTTCTGGAATAAATAGATAGGTTTTGTTTTGTTTCGTTTTGTCTTTATATTGTTTTTTGTACACTGTCTTTTTGCACTGCTTGGCCAAAGAAATGAAATTTCGATTCACTGTATGTTGAACACATATAGGCAGAAGTGACAATAATGCTGACTTTGATTTTTGATCTTTGAAATTCAGTCTTTGTAAAACCTCACTCTCTCATTACTTAATAATAACACAGAACATACCAGCTTCTGTAAACAATGCCATTTACTGATTTCAACGTACAAATAAAAGTAATAACCAGAGTTCTCATTTGGCCCCTGGGGAAAAATAATTGCCCACCCCTGCTCTATAGCCTAACCAATATGTAAAATGTAACAATTTACCATTTTTATAATCAGCTGTCATCATTCTTCCACCATGAACAATCGTGAGGTAAAAATGTGTACCTATTAAGCAACGCGATGGATCAATAAATGTTTCGATACTGAGCTGAGTTGTCTGCGTTTGTTGTAATGCATTTTATAATTCACCATCACTATCGTTCACTATCAGCGCAAAATGAGTTGATCAATGCTGAGAATCGCATTTCCATAACAAACAGGGTGGTGTCTGATTGATCATTGATCACAGCGCACATTCCCATATGCTGGGAGTTTAGATAGTACTGTGATGTCTCTGATTGATCTGCATATTGATAATAAAGCCTATGACTAAACTGCAGCAGCATTCCTCCACAATGTCAGTGCGTCTCACTTTTGGAACTTTTACAAAGCAGCTCAGTCAGTTTCTGTAAACAATCAATATATGGTTGTTTTTCCACTACTGTACGACTGAAATCCTGTCACTGAGGTAGTTACAATTCTCAGAAAAAATAGCATGTTCTCACTTTACATACCTGTCACAAGTGATTAATGCCATTGAGAGTTAAAGGCGAGGTTACATCAGTCTGTTTTAAGTGTCCATAATAATTGCCTTTACTGATGTTATGTTTATCAAGCCGTATCCTATAAAGCTTCCTATATGTTTGATCATAATTAACACCTAATCAATGAACACTTCCTGAACGATAAACCGTTTTATTTATTATTCATTAATTATATGTAATAACAGTGTGGATTGTCAGCAGATGGCGCTGTGCTCTACATCTGTGAACTCATGGGTATAAATGTGGCCCTTTGGCAGAAAAGTGACTATTTAGTGACATCAAGAGGAGCCCGAGCTGTTGAACGCAGTATTGGAGGTCAGATAACAATTTATTTTATTACATCATAGGTACTGTGCTTCTCTGCTGAATAATTATGGCTGTGTTGTGTCCCAATTTATATGAATAGCCTATGCATTATAATTAACATTTATAAATGAGTTTTTCTTCTATTTGTGTTTGCAGGCTAATGTTGATGTTTGTTTCTATTTGGTTCGATGCACCACAGAAGTGATGAGTTGCGCTTGGATGAATCTATTTGGGTTTGAGGGGGTAATGGCACATAGGCAGTTCAGAGAGGGAGAGAAAGAGGAGAGAGCCCCATTTTCTGAGTCCACTTCAGACCAGTTTGAATTAGGCATCAAACAACAGAAGCCCTTATATCACCACAGATTTTATTTATTGATGGCTGTAAGCAGTTTACAGTTTTTTTGTCTTTCTTTCTTTCTTTTTTCAAAACGATAAGAACAACAACAACAAGAACGAAAACAAAACATTTGCCCAAAAAGGAGTAGGAAGAAGAAAAACTTAATTTCCCTATTTTGTATTTTTTATAATTTCATATTTCAAGGTGAGTTATGACTTATTAAGGTTTTAGGACATGTTAGGAGGTTTGTATTCTTACAAATATGCAGTCAGCTAGTTAGTTATCTTAGGTTCAAAGTTAATCATGTTTATCTCACAAAGCTGAACCTTCCTGTGGTCATGTGACTTGAATGGTAGGTGTAGCTATAAAACCAGTGATAGCTCTTTTTTCCTTCTCTTTGCAGAGGTGGCCATACCAGCGTCACCTAAGGGAGGCCTGCACCTAACACCCAAGCCCTCATCTTTTTCAGCTCATTTGATTGTTCTTGGGTTGAACCATGGCACCTACCCTGACCACTGCATTTGCCAGGCGCTGGTGGATGGCTGTGACTGCTATCATTGAAAACCTGCTGTTCTCTGCTGTGCTGCTGGGGTGGGGGTCCCTGCTCATCATGCTCAAGTCTGAGGGCTTCTATTCATATCTTTGCACTGAAGAGGGTAAGTGGTTGTTGATGTTAACTTTGTGGTTTACTTGTCTTCCTAACTTCTTCTTGCATGTTAACCCATTACATAACAATGTTGTATTCATTCCTTTGTTGTTGTGAGTTAAGGGGTCACTGGCTGTGCCACTTGTGAATAGGAACTGATAAAAAAGTGAAATTGCCAAAGTAACATACTGTGCGTTTTGAATTAACAATGCCTAGGTTTCTGTCTTATATGTCAGCCTTCTTTCTTATCTGGCTGATAATATAAGCGTATAGGAGCACCAGCTCAGCTCTTTGTAGCACATGATATAAAACACAGCCAATGACAGAACCTTTATTACTGCCATTATGGATGTTGAAAGTCCACTGATTGATTGTAAGTGATAGAGACTGATAATAAGTGATAGCAAAACTAAAAAACAAAATACAGTTGTCAAAAGTATACAGATGGTGGTCCATAGTTAGTTCTGCTAATTTAGCAGAAATAAAGACATAGTCATCATAGTCAGCAGGGTTTTGCAGAAGCAGTTTCTTTTTTCTTTTTCTTTTTTCAGAATCTCAGCAACATGTGTCACACTGGATGAGTGTGGACTTAAAGTGAAATGTCATCATTTAGATATAACATTTTTGGACAAGTCATATATAAATTACTTCTGCTGCACTTTCTAGTTGCTTTGCAAGCAATGTTAAAAAAAAAAAAAAACTCAAATACTGACAATGATAAATACTGGGCAATACAGACAAAAATGATCCATAAAAAGTATTCCAATAAAAATATTCAGTCAATATTATGCAAATCATACAGAGATGTGTACCTAAAACATGTTTTTTAATATCTTAGTTAAAGGCAAAGTAACGTTATTTTACAATCTGAGCCTTCTTTCGGTAATAAAACAAGTCGTTTGACTCACCCATATCACGTTCGTGTCATTTGGAGCTGTTTGAAGAAAGTTATGTTGTAGCGTAACCATTAGCATTTGTTTTCGGGGCATTACTTCGGTCTCCAAATAACACAAACTTTAGCACTTTTCAAATCATAGAAGCCCGATGTCTTAATGTAAGAAATTGTTTGAAGCAAAAGTGGCCTGTAATCCGAGATTTATCCATAGTTTTCAGCTTTGCGTTTCATGTTTGGGGCCCAGGCGCAGTCCGCGCATGCGCACTGGCGTCCTCATCTACTCGAAACTATGGCTAAATCTCGGATTACAGACCACTTTTGCTTCAAACGATTTCTTACATTAAGACATCGGGCTTCTATGATTTGAAAAGTGCTAAAGTTTGTGTTATTTGGACACCGCAAAGTAATGCCCCGAGCATATGATACAGCACCATGTTAAAAGATACGGGATCATTAGTAGAACAGAACGGCTCAACATAAGTTCTGCGATACTGCTCCAATTGACAGAAAAATGCTATGGGTGAGTAAAACTACTTGTTTTATTGCCGAAAGAAGGCTCAGATTGTAAAAAAAACGTTAATTTGCCTTTAAGGTTTACGAATCAGACAGATCTAGCACAACGGGGCTACTGCAGTTTGTTTTCAATATGAATGTTTCATACATTAGTATTTTTACACACAGGAAATCACACCAGCTCTACAAACCTGTCCTTGCCCACCCCATCCACTGATGAGTATGCAGACTACTATGCGCTGGTTGATGATGAGACAGGTGTGGTGGGCTTGGGGGACGGGGTGGAGATGAAGCCTCTACTGCCCCTTGATGGCCCTCTGAGAATGAACGGCTGGCTCATATGTAAGGAGCAGGACGAGATGCTCAACTTGGCTTTCACGGTGGGCTCTTTCCTGCTCTCCGCCATCACTCTGCCACTGGGAATCGTCATGGACAAATATGGGCCACGTAAGCTCAGACTTTTGGGAAGGTAAAGAGAATATCATAAGTTATCATATGGTAGTGGTAGTTGTTTCAAGCCTTTATCCAGGCTTGGAACTACCACAAATTCTATTTTAATAATGTCACTTCTTTGGCTGGTTTATATCTAAAAAGCAACAAGAAACCAGTGTAGCCTAGCCCAGAAGGACATCTGACTAAATTGTTTTCACTATCATACATACAGGGAAAACATATATCATAAAACATATTTTCTTGTTTCTTGCAGCACCTGCTTTGGTTTGTCTTGTTTAATGATTGCATATGGAGCCTATAAACCAAATGGTAAGTCTACATACTTATATTCCTTTAATTTGCTACAACTATATCTAACTATATCTATTTATAGCCACATGCTATCTCACATCACTTAACTCTTTCATTGCATTAAAAATAATCTCTTTAGTTTTTTAGCTAAAGCAAAAGCAATATGCCAAGAAATTATAATAAATATATAATATATAAAGTCATCTACCACTTGAGAGTTCACACCTGACTGTGATTGGTTATATCCACCTGTCACTCATGATCAAATCTGACCAATAGGAGGAGTGGGTAGGGGGAAAAAATGACTTAGACAAACTTTATTGATCCACAAAGGAAATTATTTGGACACAGCTCACACATCACAATATAATAACAAAGAGTAAAAAATATAAATGGTAATAATAAATTCTAAATAAGTAGCAAAATGATAGTAAGAGACAGGTGTCAAATAAGACATAATTATATAAATAGATGTATATGAACAAGTCAAAATAAAATAGAAAAATAAGTAATAAAATACAAAATCACAACTATACAAGAGACAAGAAAGGCAGTGCAATGATATGATGATTGAAAGGACATAAGGTTATCTGTCACATAAGATTGAGTTGTACTATTGTAGGGAGTATTATCTGTTACATAAGGGTGAGTTGTACAATTGTATAGACTCTGGTATGACTGTATCTCTCGCTGTTTGAGTGGAGCTGTAGAAGCCTGTTGGAGAAGCCTATTGTCTGGTGCAGTGGGGGAGCAGTTTGTCCAGTGTCCTCCTGTCCCTCACTGTGACAAATGTCTCCAGCTCACAGCCGATCACGTAACCAGCTTTACGGATCAGTTTGTCAATCTGCCCAATGTCCCTTTTACTGGTGCTGCTCCCCCAGCAGACCACAGTGAAGTACAGGGCGCTGGCCACCACAGACTGGTAGAAGATCTCCAGTAACTTGCTGCACACATTGAAAGACTTGAGCTTTCTCAGGATGTAGAGTCTTCTCATGCTCTTCTTGTAGACAGCATTACAGTTGTCCAGCCTGTTGTTCACATGGACGCCAAGGTACTTGTAGCAGTCCACTATTTCCACGTCATGGCCCTGGATGGTAATGGGCTTCACTGAAGTCAATTACCAGTTTCTTGGTCTTGTCAACGTTCGGGAGCAGTTGGTTAGCCTGGGACCACTCCACAAAATTTGCAATCAGCGTCCTGTACTCCATCTCCTGTCCATCCCTGATATACCCTACCACTGCAGCGCTATCAGAGAACTTCTGCAGATAGAAGGACCTGGAGCTGTACTGGAAATCAGTGGTGTACAGAGTGAACAGGAACGGAGACAGGACTGTACCCTGGGGGGCTCCCACATTACTGACCACAGTGTCAGTCAGGGTGGTCCCCAGTCACACATATGAGGCCTGCCTGACAGGTAGTCAGTAATCCAGGAGACAATGGAGGAGCTGACACCCATCCTGAGCAGCTTCTCACTCATCAGAAAGTGCTGGATTATGTTAAAGGCATTGGAGAAATCGAAAAACAATATCCTTGCAGAGCCCTTAACACTGTCCAGGTGTGAGTGAGTCCGCTACAGAAGATAGATTAAAGCATCATCATCAGCATTAGTTTGAGTATAGAGCTGCATTGAATAGAAACTTAATTAAATAGACTTAATCACAAGATGATGATTTCACTAAAATAGCATATTGTCACAAGTATCAGGTCACAATTCACCCAAGCCTATTGCAAGGCCTTTGCCCAGAAAAATCCAGACTCAATGCTGTACCAGGGGCTGATCTGTATAAAAAAATACAGAGAGATATTATTCTGGATTTCCAGGCAAGTCAGGCCTTAGAATACTGCCATATGTAATCGGCACCTGCTTTGGGCTTATGTTCAAATCCATCTCAGTCTGGCCTTTTTGTCTTATTTACAAGAAGTACAAAATATCTAACATGAGCTGTCTATATGATGTGTTCACAATAATAAAATTCATCATAATGACTCAACAAAAGCTCCTTAACCATTTCCACTCAGCAGTTCTTCGAGTCTTTTCCTTGGCCTCTCTGTACTTAAAGATTTGTACTAAAATGTGTGTCCTCCCTAGAACTGTCTGTCCTCATCTTCATTGCCCTCACATTTAATGGCTTCGGGGGCATGTGTATGACCTTCACCTCTCTCACAGTAAGTTTGTTTGTCCAGATGTAAATGTCCTACTATCACAAGAACTCCCCTGTTGATTCATTATAGTTTATGTGTAATAACCCTGATGCCCCCTCCCCCTTTGGCCTGGCATTCCTGACTGTCTCTGATTTGTTTTGGCTTTGGCAACAATGAGCTCTGTGTTTTTGAAGACAACAGTTTTAATTAGTTAGATCTTTCAGAAAGGGGCCAACATAGAAGGGGGCATAGTGTACTTTAGTAAGGGGATATTCAACCACAGATTTGCCCATGAATCCAACTATTTGCAATAAACAGCTGTTCATGTCCAACTCATAATTGCTGTACAGTAATAGTGACGCAATAGCTAGTTTGATGAATGAAAAGGAAAAGCCAGAAAGTTAACAACTATTCTAAAACTATACATACATACATGCATACATACATACATACATACTGTACATACATACATACATACATACATACTGTACATACATACATACATACATACATACTGTACATACATACATACATACATACATACATACTGTACATACATACATACATACTGTACATACATACATACATACATACATACATATATACATATACATACATACTGTACATACATACATACATACATACATACATACATACATACATACTGTACATACATACATACATACATACATACATACATACATACATACTGTACAAACATACATACATACATACATACATACATACATACTGTACAAACATACATACATACATACATACATACATACCTAGGACTTTGAAGCAACTATAATAAAGCTACAATAAATTCAGAACCTGTATTACACAAAACTAACTCTTTAAGCTTTAAAGGGATATGCCACCCCCAGGTCAAATTTGGGCATCTCCCCACAGTCCAGAGACTAAAATAAGTGGTGGAAAGCGTTTTCCTGCTCACCCAGCCATTGTCCGAGTCTGTCGCCACTGACCGCCGCGGTATCTGGTGCTCCTCCGCCTTAGACTGGAGTCTAACGTAGCCAGAGAAAGATTTCGGCCAAAAGGAATTAATTTGCTCGATGCGTTTCCCAATTACTTTGTGTGTAGTGCGCATTCATATCGAGTGCAAATAAATGTGCAAATCAACACGGAGAGCTTGCCTTGGTCATTTTGGGTGGGAACTATTTTCCAGTGCGTAAGAATACAGCCGTATCACGCACCACGTTGTGCAACAGGGGAACTCCCTTCCCGGTGCGTAACAGGGATTCCCCTGGCAGCGTACTGCGTGATACGGCTGTATTCTGGAAAATAGTTCCCACCCAAAATGACCAAGGCAAGCTCTCCGTGTTGATTTGCACATTTATTTGCACTTGATATGAATGCGCACTACACACAAAGTAATTGGGAAACGCATCGAGCAAATTAATTCCTTTTGGCCGAAATCTTTCTCTGGCGACGTTAGACTCCAGTCTAAGGCGGAGGAGCACCAGATACCGCGGCGGTCAGTGGCGACAGACTCGGACAATGGCTGGGTGAGCAGGAAAACGCTTTCCACCACTTATTTTAGTCTCTGGACTGTGGGGAGATGCCCAAATTTGACCTGGGGGTGGCATATCCCTTTAAGGCATCTTAGAATGTTGCGACCTTCTCAGAAACCTGGAGTTGTGTTTTGTTTCATTCACACATTTCTTCTCTGTTCCACCTTGTGTTCCAAAAGTTTTCAAGTTAACAGCTACATTTTACCTTTTGTTTTGTAGCGATCATAAATCGCAGTGGAGCACTTCCTGTATGTGGTATAGGAAGTGCTCCACTGTGGTAACATGACATCACAAGGTGGAACAGTGCTTTCTGTTTGAGTGAAGGACTGTAGGGTTTGTTTGTGATCAGAAATCAACATTATGAAAATAGCATAATATGGGCTCTTTAATGAACAGAAAAGTTGTAACAAGCTGCTTTCTCCTCCATTGTACATTCTAAAACCTATAAATCGTGCTTTCTGGAACATAAACAGAAACACTTAGTTCAAAGGTCAGTCCTGTATCATTACTTCTCCTTCACTCCACTGCTGTTCATCAGACTATAGTTCCTCCCCAAATCTCTGAACAGTCTAGCCCTTCTCCATGGCAATGCAGTTCCTCGAAAGGGCCTCAGACATCAATCTTCCAGTAAAATGTCTTAATTCTAAGCTCCTACTGGCAATATTTTACTCTTTAAACATGGGTGCCTAAATCCTGCCTTATATCACCACCAGCAGCCTTAGCTTTAGTGTGTTAGTGCTTATGTCAGGAAGGTTTTAACTCAAGGGGTCCACAGTATGTAAATAAAAACATGTTTTCCATCTTTGCCTATGGGCTTGCATTTTGTTGCTGGGTTAATCATTGACCAGAGCAGTTTCCTTGATCATGACTTTCTGCAGCCCTTTTTCTTCCTAAGGCTAAGGAAACTCTCAGATCACCAAGGCTTCCTTCTGGAGGCTTGGCACTTTCCCAAGCACCACTAGTGTGTGTTTTGTTTGATCTCTATTTGACTTCAGTGTATTGCATAAATAATACGTATTGTCTTCTTTTGTACAGAAAATACATGTATTTATAAAACATGCATTGTATCATAACATTAATATGGACACTTTCCTGTTAGGTGATGTTAATGTAATTTGCCTTATGCATCCACTGTTACCTCAGTGACCCAAACACCCCAACAGAGCCTTGTCCTTAAATGTCTCCTGACCTAACTAGCCCTTACCTCACAGATGTTTTCAAATTGTATCTGAAATCATTTTCCTTTGTTTGATGTCAGACTGTCTTCACCTTTGATCCACAAACATTATTTAAGTTGTAATGTCGCTCCAGTTCTTGTATTTAATGTTAATCATTTAAAATACAAATCTTATTTTTCCTTCAGCTGCCTAATATGTTTGGGAACCTTCGCTCCACATTCATTGCCCTCATGATTGGTTCTTACGCCTCCTCAGCTGTCACCTTCCCAGGAGTCAAGGTACTAACAACAAACCAGTGTGAGGACATACTCAGGTTTATGACTATTGTTTTGGTGACCACAGGTCATCTACGATTTGAACGTATCTTTCATCACCATCTTGGTTGTGTGGGCAGCTTGTGCTGGCCTG
This sequence comes from Paratrypauchen microcephalus, assembly GCA_036785185.1. Lineage (NCBI taxonomy): Eukaryota > Metazoa > Chordata > Actinopteri > Gobiiformes > Gobiidae > Paratrypauchen > Paratrypauchen microcephalus. The sequence continues at coordinate 7,387,266 of JAVJIX010000034.1, read as the reverse complement.
GTTTTTCTGAACTGCTTCTTCAATTGGCCCCTTGAGCCCTTTCCTGGACCAGAGGATATGGACTACTCGTGAGTGCCTCATATTGTGTAAAAGTACAAGAGAAATGCATCAGTGTACAAGTGTATAGTCAAGCCAAGATTTGTATGTTAATGCAACAGATGCCACAAAATCTGTATTTTCATATTCCCATAGTGTGAAGATTAAGTTCAGTTGGATGGGCTTTGACCACAAAATCACCGGGAAGCAGTTTTATCGCCAAGTGACCACTGTTGGGCGGCGTCTCAGTGTGGGAACAAGCCTGAAGGCTGATGATATGCCCACGAAAGAGGGCCAAAAACTGTGCCTGTCCACCATGGACCTGGAGATGGACTCTAAGGCACAAGTAGAAAGTAAGAATACAGCTCTGAATCACACCATAGACTGAAGCTGATGGAGTATATAATAGGGATGTAATGATATACAAATCTCTTGATACAATATTTCCACAATATGCATCTGACGATACAATATTCATTATGATATTTTGTGGAGGCTAACAAAATAATGAATATGCTACTTTTAAACTACCTTGACAAGCCATTGGTAATGATATAGTACAAATTAAAATTTAAAAGTGCTTAATAGTTATTTCTTCATGTAGTCTGCACTGAAACGGAGCAAAGGATCATGGTCTATGTAGTTCCCACAGTTTTTTCTTTTCTTTTTTTTTAGCTATTGCTGCACAAAACAATGAATTTAAGCAAAGAGACTTGTAATTATGATATATTGTGCTGGGAAGAAACGATATCACAATATGTCATTATTGTTATTGTTACATCCCTAGTATACATATGTATATATAATGACCCCTATAATGTCCTCACAGCAATGTACAAAATAAATGAAACCACTACAAATCTCTGATTTTATTGTTAAATATAAGTTAACATTTAATTGTAGACTCAAATATATTCTATAACATTTTTTTTATTATTGTGATGCACTATTTTGTTTTTAAATTTACAAGTGATATTTCACAGATAAGCAGAAATGTGAAATGAAATACTTCACAGAAAATCACATTTTATCATCTTAAATGTTAAACTAAAATAATTTTGCACAATTTCCACTATTTCTTGTTGTAACATTATACATTTTGATCCTGTGTCTCCAGCCCAGTCATTTATGAAGAGCGTGCTCAGCCCCATCTTCCTGCTCAGTGCCGTCACGATGTCGGTCACTCAGCTGCGTCTGCTCTTTTACATGGGAGCCATGAACAGTGTGCTGGAGTCACTCATTGATGACCTCAACACAGGTCAGCAACTTTATTCCCCACAAATACATTTAATCTACACATGTTTGTATTTACATGCAGCATTATCTATTTTTCACAGTTTCAATATTCAGAACTTTGAGTAAACACTTTAAAACAGCTGAACTTACACAATGTCCATTGACTTTTCAGTTGAAAGAATGGAAGTCGGTAAGCTTAGCACGATCTGTAGAACCTTTGGCTTTAGTCGCCACTGCTTCATTTTGGCATCTGCAATAACCATAACCTTAAGACCACACAATCATTAACTCATTAGCTTCGCCATTTGAAGTAGTAGTAGTAGTAGTAGTAGTAGTAGTAGTAGTAGTAGTAGCAGCAGTGCTTTAAATACACCTATTACTGTGTAAAAAATGTATTATTTTCCTGCATAATGTTTACTAGAAAAGCATATTTAACAACTACCACCTTTAAAACTCTCTGTATTAATTTATTGTAATTATTCTGTCATCCTAGTGACTTTTGAACAGCTATACCTGTTGATGCATGCAGTTTCCCCAACACACCAGCTAATGATTTACTGAACCACTGTACTGTAGTAGTTATTATTAACAAGTACAAGGTTACGCTAGTCATGTGCTTTAAATGCGCACATCTATGTAACTTTGAGTGGAGGCTTCTCTCCCTGTTATTGCTTTACTTAGAATCTTCTACAGCATGATGTTAAAAGTGTGGCTTTCTTTTTTGCATTTATTCAATTAAAGGTGTTTAAATATCCAAAAGAGATAAATTCTTATTGTGAGAAAGATCTGTCTTGTAACCTGGCCTGGAAGCATCACTTGCTTGTCTCCAACAGTTAATACCATATTTGGGACTTTCTAGGCAAAGCCAAAAAACTCTTTTGAGACAAGCAGGTGGCACACACTTCAGGAAAGTTACATAGTGCACCTTTAAATATATCTACAATATTTGAATTTATTTCATTATTTGTCACAGTGAGTTTGTATTCGTCCATCTTTGGTGTGCTGCAGCTGCTCTGTCTGATGACCACACCAGTTATTGGTCAGATTATGGACTGGAAGTTAAGAGAGTGTGATGATGGAGATGGGGAGAAACAGCTCACCAGCACGTATGTCTTTACCTTTGAGTCTTGTACTTATTTGGTAAAAAACCTTAGCTTTATTTTGTCTTGATGTTGTGTCCACAGAGGAGAGAAGAAGAAACCCAGAGACAGAAAGACTCAGAAAGTGACCAATGCCTTGAGAGCTTTTTTGCTCACTAACTTCCTGCTGGTGGGATTTGGTATTACATGCATCATCCCTAATTTGCACCTTCAGGTAAGTGGCCCGGTTATTCATGGATTTCAGCTTCCTGTTATGCCATTTTGAGGATGGTTGGCCGTTTGAAAGATATAATATTGCATTGTTAATTGCTATAGCAACTGTCCTAACAGTCTTTAATCATTTTGAAAGCCAGTTATATACATACATTTCTGATTTCCTTTTACAACAGGCACATTAAGACAAAGTAAACAGTGTTGGTGGCATTGTTACAGGAGACTGTACTGCACTGTCCATTTCTGGACAGCATTAACCTTTAATCTTGTGTTTACACAGATTGTATCATTTGTTTTACACACTGTGGTCCGAGGGTTCATTCACTCAGCTGTTGGCGGCCTATATGCTGCTGTGTAAGTACTATAAAATCATAAAACTACCAATTAAGCACTACAAACTAAGTCTAGTTTGATCTGTTCTCTATGGTAACTAAGATCATATTTATATTTATATCCTATTTTAGGTCTATGATATACATTTTTCAATATAGTAAAACATCTAAATGTTCTTGAGCAATTTATCAAATTTATACTTCAAAATGTATTATGGTGACGGGCCTGTTGATATAATTTTGTGATTTCCTGTAATATTAAGTCCTAACCTTCTTGTGGTGCAGGTACCCCTCGTCCCAGTTCGGCAGTCTGACGGGGATGCAGTCTCTGATCAGTGCCGTGTTTGCTCTCCTGCAGCAGCCTCTGTTTTTGGCCATGATGGGACCACTACAAGGAGATCCATTTTGGGTAAGTATTCACACAATTATTCTCTCCAACATGTGTCCAGAGGGCAGGGGTAAATATGGCTTCTTCCTAAAGGTAAACATTGGACTGCTGGTTCTCAGTATGCTGGGATTTCTGCTGCCCCTTTACCTTATTTGCTACAGAAGAGTGCTCACCAAAGAACAAATGGAAAGAGAAGAGAATGCCAAGATTTACATCAAAATCAATGGCTCTGACATCCCAGAAGCATTGGTTTAGTAAACTGAGGAAATCATCAACACATTCACTGACTGAAAGGACACCTTTAGAAGATTTCAAAGATTGATAAATATTATATCTGGATGAGGTCTGATTCTCATTCTCATCAAACTGTTGGACCATGACAGAGGAAGAAGAGGAGCAGGAGATGAAGAGGCAGTGAGGCAGTTTCTTCTGCTTTAGTGATGTTATATTATATTTACTGTATGAGTGGGAAGGCTATCACCGCCACAGTTATGTATTTTTTGTTATTAGTTTTTTTTATTTTTGTTATTAAATAATTTGCCATTAAGGGGATAGTGCATTTTTTTTATGTTAATCTGTATGGGTTTCCTTCTAAAAGTTACGTGTGTTGACACCGGCTTACCTCTGACACTCTCAGCTGATCCCGGTTCGGATCGCTTTCTGGAGCCCACGTAAGTAGGTTCGGTAACTTCACTGGAACATGAAATAAAGCTTGTTTTTCTTCTCAAAACAAAATATTTGTTAGAAAGGGGATATATTTGCGTCCAAAACAGTTGTCCGCGAAACATCCAGCAGCGTATTTCGCATTTGCGTATTGTCTCTCTCCACTCGTATCACTACGCCCATGTTAACTCTATCAGCCTGTTCACTTGTAAACTTTGGCATAGACATCCGCTATAAAAAAAACGCACTATCCCTTTCAAATTCAGAATAGTTATCTTTATTTTACATGTCTCATATACAGAAGAAAATGCTGCACCATCAAGTGGTTATACTTTTTATAGTTTTAGAATTTATATTTTTGACATATCATTAAATATAATCTAGTTTGGTGTATTTTCCATCTGGAAGGGGATATAAAACTGTAATTTGTAATCTATTTAGTATTTATTACCTTCTATTTGCTATTGTATGATATTTATACCTTTATAGCCTACTGTACCTCTAGCGGTGCCTTATGCATTATGCATAATTTAAGTGCAAAGGTGAAGAGTATTTAAACAATATATAGATATTTTCCATCAGCACTTTATCCACAGTCATCAGTCCCTAGGATAAACTAATTATTACAAAAGTGTGTCTTGCTGGAGCTTATTTGTGTTCTCCATGTTTCTGGACATGGTGCTAAATAAAGATGTTTCACATATGATTCCGATGCTGGTTTATAAGCACAAAAGAAAATGTCACAAATTAGTGTATAAATATTTCATGTTACAATATTTAGCCATGAGGTAACAGACTACTGAGAAAAACGTTAACAAGACCTAAGACCTAAGCTTTTCTCTCTCTTCTCTGTAGAGGTCGCTAAACACTATGGTTTAAAGCAGCAATCTGTCGGCCCAGATCCAGGGTAATAAAGCCAATAATCCAAATCCAAAATATATGCAATTAAACCACAAAGCAAAATAAACAAACAAATAAATAAATAAATAAATACAAATATAAAATGAGCTGTCTCATATACGATGTCTGTATAGTCAGTTACAATTAGGCGCAGAAAACTGATTGATTGCTTATTTAGGGTTATAATAAAAGATGATAAAAGTGCATGTTCGCCATCTTGTCTGTGCGCCCTCACTCCCCACATTGGTTTAGCAGTCTGCTCGTGTATCTGATACTTGACTCTTGCAGATGGCTATCACTTGACACTCCGCTTTTCGTCACCAGAGAGATGACAGAGAGAGGTCGATGTGCTGTGGCCAAGAGAGCTATGGGCAGAACTGCACCAGGCCCAATTAGGCGGCACCAGTGACAGAGGTTAAAGGAAAAGTAACGTTTTTTTACAATCTGAGCCTTCTTTCGGCAATAAAACAAGTAGTTTTACTCACCCATAGCAGTTTGGTGTCAATTGGAGCAGTATCGCAGAACTTATGTTGAGCCGTTCTGTTCTACCAATGATCCCGTATCCGTTAGCGTGAGTGCTCGGGGCACTGATTTGCGGTGTCCAAATAAGACAAACTTTAGCACTTTTCAAATCACAGAAGATCGCTGTGTCAGGGTAGACTTTTAGTAGATTCCAAAACGCCCTGAAACCCGATATCGCAACAGAAAAGTAAAGTTCAGAGCGGTGTTAGCTTCTTTCGGACTAGCGGTGTTTACAAAACAGCTGAGTTCACGCATGCGCACTGTCCTCTCTGATGACGTCATCAAATGAAACTATAGCTGGATATCGGGTTTCAGGCCGTTTTGGAATCCACTAAAAGTCTACCCTGACACAGCGATCTTCTGTGATTTGAAAAGTGCTAAAGTTTGTGTTATTTGGACACCGCAAATCAGTGCCCCGAGCACTCACGCTAACGGATACGGGATCATTAGTAGAACAGAACGGCTCCAACATAAGTTCTGCGATACTGCTCCAATTGACACCAAACTGCTATGGGTGAGTAAAACTACTTGTTTTATTGCCAAAAGAAGGCTCAGATTGTAAAAAAAAACAACGTTAATTTTCCTTTAAAGGTTTCCTGTGGTCAAGAAAAAATATCTTGTACAATGTTTAGTCTAAAAACTAAAAGGCCTGCAAAACAGTCTAAAACATTCTAAAACTCAACTATGCTCAAGTATGTGACCCTTTACCAGTGTTGGGAGTAACTCGTTACAAAAGTAATTAATTACTGTAATGCATTACTTTTTGGTGTAAGGCAGTAATGTAACGCATTACAGGGAAGAAAATCGGTAATATATTACTCGTTACAATGCCAGTAATGCACATTACAATGCATTTTTAACCTGCTTTGTTTTTGTGGGTTTTGCGTTTTCTTCATACAAAGTTCGTGGATCACCGCGAGATCAGCTACTGAATCTGATAAGTCCGCGCAGAACATTACATTTCATACAAAGTTCCGCGAGATCAGCTAGTGATATAAAAGTCCACGCAGACCATTCCATTTCCTTTTACTTCGTCTCGAACTGGCAGACTGACAAAGGATGACAGAACCAGAAGAATCGGATAGTGCTAGCTCCTAGAGGGCAATACAGCTGGAATTATCTTAATAGCTATACATATGGGCTATATTCACAGATGTGTATACCAAATGTGAAAATGCCATTTGCTACAGAATTGAAGAGGATGGCAGTGAACAGGTGCTGGAGTGCATGGTAAGGTGTGGCAAGAAGGGAAAGTACGATTTATCTTTTGGTATTGTAAGCGGGTAAGAAGCAATTACTGAACATGTTGGTTTTCAGTCTGCAGGCTCCCCAAACCTCCTGGATGGCAGGTGAAAGTCATGACACATGAGAGATTTGCACTGTAGATGCCAAATCCTTATTTCCAGTTTTGGTGAGAGTAACTAAAGTAATGCAAAAGTAGTGTAATGCCTTACTTTTTATTTAGAGTAATATTGTAATGCAAGGCATTACTTTAAAATGACAGTAACAAGTAATAAGTAGTGCATTACAGTTTTTGAGTGACTTGCCCAACACTGCCCTTTACAATGAAGAGCACAAACAAATAGCTGAGCACATGTGACTTATTTGACTTTGATTTGGTTTTGTATTAACACGATGAACAACTTTATGGCCCCCAAAATGGATCTGGAAGTAGTACGAAGGCGCACACAGTGACAGACATGGGATGGGACACTGGGATAAGCGCTCGGATGCTGGCAAGCAGACGCACTAAAAATACAGCAACAGAATGACATTACATAATTCCAGACACGGTCTCACGCGCACGCACGGAGGAGTCGCAATCTCCGGGATGTGGTGCCACAGAGGCTGGATTAGGACCTCTCGTCATCACATCACGTGCGTCTCAGATTTAGATAGATAGAGGACTGTTTTGCGTAAAAGTGGTCCTTGGACTTGTGTGACTTTTCGCCATTGGTGGTATTAACAATCAGCTAGAAAGCGTCACGACTTGGAGACTGCGAGTTTCTGTGATTCTCTGGAGATGCGCGGAGTGCAGCTGAGGGGTCTTAAGTAAGACAGATGACGTAGAAAGCGCCTGCGCCACGAGTGGTGGTCCCCGCATCATTCCCATAGATACTGCCACGGAGAATAACCACGCTTCTACGTCACCGCGACTGGGATGACGCAGATCTCGCACTGGAGGGAAAACACTTCATAGATTTTTATACAGGATTCAACTAATTGCCACAACAACACGTATGTGAATTTGTTTTTTGTTGTTGTTGTCTTTGGTTGTTTTGACCTTTTTATTATACAGTCTTTATATGTGGGTTATTTGGTTTAATTTAATTGTTAATACCACTAATATGATTTTCAAAATGCAAAATCTCAGCACTTTTTGAGAAACATAACACATGATAATGGGATGGGCAGTACAGTAGCCTTGATGAGGTGTGCGTCCTTGCTTTCCTCCGCACAGGCCTCGCTTCCTTCTGCGCGCAACAGCAACGCCTCGCCGCGGCCCCGATCAGGAAGTGAATGTGAAGGAAATAAGCGATCGTGTGGAGGTAGAATGACATAGAGGGAAGAGGTGGAGGAGCAGCGAGCGGAGAAAAGAAGAGAGACTACCGGTGAACAGAGCCTGTTTCGGGGAGCTGTACTTCGGCGGTTCCCTCATCTGGGTTATAGGCAATCTACAAAGCTGCTGCACCGCCGAAATGCTCATAAAGGAATTGTAAGTAGAATTGTAAACGCGTGGTGTGAACTCGTTGACATTGTGTGCAGCCATCTCGGTGCTGTTAGAAGAGTCGCTGTCCCTGGCGAAGTGGTGCTGATCTGTCTTATCTACGGCTCACGCCCGTCATTATTATACTCTGCATCTGAGAGGAGAGGCAGGCTCGAGTTGCATCCGCAGCAGCCGGATAGCATGGCTGGCTGTGCCCTTCACACAGTAGACACCGCTAGGAAGTCAAAACCTAGGGACGGAATAGAGAAATTACCTCCCTGGATGTAAAATTTAAAAAATGGTGGAACCAAGCCTGTGTTTAAGCCCCATCTGGTAACTATGCGGCTTCTGTGGCTATGTTATTGATGCGCGCTGAAGGTGAAACGGCTGCTGCTGCTGCTGCTGGTGGAGGTGGTGGTGGTGGTGCGCTCCACTATTCAAGTCCACAGGAATGGAGCTAGGTGCAGCCATAGGCAGGCACGGTCAAAGTGGGGGATGCACTTGAGATGAATGAATTATAAGATGCCCTATAAAGGAAGTAGGCCCAAACTGCAAAATGTCAAAGGAATTAAGGCTTGAATAAAGAGTTTGGAGATTCAAGATGGTTACCTGATAAATGCATGTTGAATGTAGGTTAGCCACTGTACATGGATGTGGCTAGCTTCTGGGTTACTTGCTTCAGGCCTAGAGATTCCCTATAGTCAGCTCATTCTAAATAGATGAATGGTCCATAATATATGATTGACATACTGTATCACTGTCAAGCAGATGTAGCCTGCTAAATAGAGATAGATGACATGACTGAAGCGCTTTTATATCAGGACCCATTACATGTGAGAGAAAAAGTCATTCGATCAGATTGGAATTATTTGTCATATTTTGAAAAGCCCACTCACTATGCTAGTGGGTGACTGTAATGTATGTAAAAATGTTGCCAACTGTGCCAAGAGTGTTCATAAATAATAGACAAATATCCGCATTGCTTTCAGTTGTGGCTCACTTAGCACTATAAATACTAGCACCTAAAAATAGCCTCTGCTCTTGAATACTACATGTATCAGCTGGATTTCCCCAACATGATTTAATCAATAAATGGTCTGGGACGAGGGTGAATGCACAGCCAAAGTGATTAAGAAGAGTTCTCAGCTTTAATTAAACTAACTAAACAATGATTAAGCGTTACATTCTGCGGAAAATTACTTTCACTAATCAAGAAATAAACACAACCCTAAAGTAGGTCAAGTCTAAAAAAGAAAATCTCAAATCTAAGCCTATATTAAAGGAAAAGTAACGTTATTTTACAATCTGAGCCTTCTTTCGGTAATAAAACAAGTCGTTTGACTCACCCATATCACGTTCGTGTCATTTGGAGCTGTTTGAAGAAAGTTATGTTGTAGCGTATCCGTTAGCATCCGTTAGCATTTGTATTCGGGGCATTACTTTGCGGTCTCCAAATAACACAAACTTTAGCACTTTTCAAATCATAGAAGCCCGGTGTCTTAATGTAAGAATTCGTTTGAAGCAAAAGTGGCCTGTAATCCGAGATTTATCCATATTTTTCAGCTTTGCGTTTCATGTTTGGGTCCCGGGAGCAGTCCGCGCATGCGCACTGGCATCCTCATCTACTCGAAACTATGGCTAAATCTCGGATTACAGGCCACTTTTGCTTCAAACGAAATCTTTCATTAAGACATCGGGCTTCTATGATTTGAAAAGTGCTAAAGTTTGTGTTATTTGGACACCGCAAAGTAATGCCCCGAGCAAATGATACAGCACCATGTTAACGGATACGGGATCATTACTAGAACAGAACGGCTCAACATAAGTTCTGCGATACTGCTCCAATTGACAGAAAAATGCTATGGGTGAGTAAAACTACTTGTTTTATTGCCGAAAGAAGGCTCAGATTGTAAAAAAAAAAACGTTAATTTGCCTTTTAGCAAATATTATTTACTGTACTGGTACCCCAACAACAATGCAACTACTCATTACAGATTGCATTATTGCCACTATTATTTCTACTTCAACTGTATATTTGTTAAAGAGACCTAGCTCCTGGTCTACTTACTGTGTGCTGGACTGACATTTGAGTGTCTGCCATCACAGGTGTCTATAGATGTGAGAGCATATACGGTACAAAGGGTTTGGATAAAAAGACGAGTGGAGTAGTGTCGTGATGGTGTTTGTGTCCCTGGATGTAACTAAAATACATACACTTCTTCCTCAGCATTACTCAATTCTCACATTTGAAATTTACACTACATGCATTATACATTATACATTATACATAGAATGTCAGCTATTTGGTGCCTGTCCTCAAAAGAAGAGATTGTGTGGGAGGTGAAGGATTATGTGAATTTGAGTGTTCATGTAAGAGCTGTTTTATCAGAGCGAAAATGATACAAACACACCAATATATGTCTATAAATTTAAGGTATTTATCCAAAATACCAAATGCACCTATGTTTATCAAATACCTCTTTTGTGAAAGGAAAATGTAATGAGTATCAACGCAGTAGTATGCTTTCCTGATTTGTAGTCCATTAAAGGCAAAGTAACGTTATTTTACAATCTGAGCCTTCTTTCGGTAATAAAACAAGTCGTTTGACTCACCCATATCACGTTTGTGTCATTTGGAGCTGTTTGAAGAAAGTTATGTTGTAGCGTAACCATTAGCATTTGTTTTCGGGGCATTACTTTGCGGTGTCCAAATAACACAAACTTTAGCACTTTTCAAATCATAGAAGCCCGATGTCTTAATGTAAGAAATCGTTTGAAGCAAAAGTGGCCTGTAATCCGAGATTTATCCATAGTTTTCAGCTTTGCGTTTCCTGTTTGGGTCCCGGGAGCAGTCCGCGCATGCGCACTGGCGTCCTCATCTACTCGAAACTATGGCTAAATCTCGGATTACAGGCCACTTTTGCTTCAAACGATTTCTTACATTAAGACATCGGGCTTCTATGATTTGAAAAGTGCTAAAGTTTGTGTTATTTGGACACCGCAAAGTAATGACCCGAGCAAATGATACAGCACCATGTTAACGGATACGGGATCATTACTAGAACAGAACGGCTCAACATAAGTTCTGCGATACTGCTCCAATTGACAGAAAAATGCTATGGGTGAGAAAAACTACTTGTTTTATTGCCGAAAGAAGGCTCAGATTGTAAAAAAACGTTAATTTGCCTTTAAATGCATGTCAATAATGTACAACAAAATCACAATAACGAAAATGTCTGAAAGTAGCATTATAAGAAAGTACAGCTCACACCATCTCAATGTAGTCGGATTGACAAATTCACCAAATGAATGTGTCTGAAGCTCATGAAAGTAGGACACACTGCTCTAGTATAAATGCTATCACGCCAACGTAACTTCTTTTTATTCTCTTCCAGTCGAGTGATTCTTCCCATATCTGTGGAAGAGGTAAGCTACATTTGATTGTATTTCTGTTTCTGTTCATATATTCACGTATGATTCTCGTTCAATGTGTTGCCAATTGCCATCTTCTGTCATTGATTGTACAGTAAGAAGAACACAGAAGGAGTGACAGCTTCAGGGGTTTTTCTTAGTTTAAATTCCAGAACAGGTGCTCCTCAAGGACAAGGCTGAAAGGCTAACAAACAGTGAAGATAGCCATGCTTGTAGTATAAAAACGTACTGTGATTTCCACCCTGACGAAACATGTGGGTCCATTCCATGTAACCAATAAAGGACTTTTATAATCTTTCCAACAAAGTCCCTTTTTACTCTATCACAGTAAGTTTTTATACTACAAGCATGGCCACCTTTACTGTTTGTTATTATTTGTAGCATGATATGTGCAATGGAAATTTTATAGCTTGTGAATATTGTTTTCATTGAGGAAAAAAACTCCAATGAGCATTTTCAAAATTTGATAGACTACAATGATAATAATAAGTTGCATACTTATGGGGGCAGTAGTGGTCATAGTCAGAGTCAGTGTCACTATGAGACATAAGACATGAACAAAGGAGAGGGACTCTGATGTGACCCACAGAAAAGGCCTGCAGACAACATGGTAATGGCGGCTGTCAGGGGAAGTACACAACCTCCTCTGCCCTTGAATTCGTAGCCCTCTAGACTAGTACAACTATATATGGAGTTTCAGTACTGTATATCAGGGTGTCTCATGTTGTAATAAGTGGACTATACTAGTGATACAGAGGCTTATTCCAGTGATTTTCAGAAACCTTTTGAAAACCGCGGCTTTGCTTGACTTTGCTTGACTTTGCTTGACTTTGCTTGACTTTGCATAGCTGCATTTTGCTCTTTAAATCTGCTTATTCCTTCAGGTTTAGCTTTGTTGGGGAATATATTAGATGTTATTTTGTAATATGTTTTTGAGATTTTGCTTTCTCTTACTTTTTTACCTACAGTTCTTTTGCTTTTTATAAGTTAATATTGCTGTAATTTTGCCATGCCCAAGGGGGTGGGAAGACCTTTGTAATTCAGAGAAAAGTCAAAATGTCAAATGTTTTGAGGGCATGTCCTAACCCTGGATTGTAACCAATGCACGGGTGACATTAAACTGCAGCACCGAAATATAAATACTAAACAGAATTTTTGAAAGAAAATGTTTGGAAAGATCTATTCATTTTTTTAAAAACTAGTTTCATAGTTTACAGTAAAATAGGTCAAAAAGAGATGTTTTTATATTAGCCACAAAAATAACAGTTGTTATACATTCACATAGTGGTGATAGTTGCTGAGTAAGACTATTATGGCAATGATAAAAGAAGAAATTCAATTTGTCAACTGGACAAAGTTTGTTTGGTTGAAAACGTTTCGCCGCTCATCCGAGAGGCTTCGTCAGCTCTAATAAGAATGCTGGTAAGACACTTGCTTATATCTTGCTGCAGGGAGGAGCTAACTAGCTAACTACTTTCCAAAACTATCTCATTGGTTTCAGTCTTTTGTTTCTCTGGCGTCTAGATTAGCATACCTATTCATCCCTACAACGACTGTTTTTCACACCTCTGGCCCTGACCTGGCTAGCCTTATTGTTCCCCTGTTTGCTTGATCTAGGCTTAAGAATGGAATTATAGATGGGAGACAAATTATGTCTGACTCCACCGTTTCTGTTCAAAGAAGGATTCTCTTTTTTGACAAAAATAGCCTCTTTAACTCCCCTCTCAAACCAATTCTTTTCCCTGGCTAAGATCTGAACCTCACTGTCCTCAAAAGAATGGCCCGTGGCTTCTAGGTGAAGATGTACGGTCCACTCTGGCACGCCCGTCTGTGTTGGTACATCCTCTTGTGAAGTGGCTGCTTGGTTTCTCCAATATAGCGCTCACTGCAGTCTTCACTACACTGAATGGAGTAGACCACATTGCTTTGTTTGTGGCTCGGTGTTTTGTCCTTTGGGTGGACGAGTTTTTGTCTTAAAGTGTTTGTGGGTTTGAAATAAACTGGGATTTCATATTGTCTGAAAATCCCCTGTAGTTTTTCCGACACGCCGGCCAGGTACGGAATGGCTACCCCTTTCCTCCTGGGTTCGGATTCTCTGTTGTCTTGTTTCTTGTGCCTTATTATGGCAATGACTATTTGTGCTGGAAGTGCTTAAAATAAAAGTGTGTGACCCTTGTTTATATTTTGTGTTACAGTATCAGGTGGGCCAGCTGTACTCGGTAGCTGAGGCCAGTAAGAATGAGACAGGAGGAGGAGAGGGAGTGGAGGTGTTAAAAAACGAGCCCTATGAGAAAGATGGAGAGAAGGGACAGTATACACACAAAATATATCATTTGCAGAGGTAAGCATCATGTTCTTTTATTATTACTGCAGTTTTGAATATATTATCGACATCACATTTTGAGTTGGTGCAAGTGCTGCAGTTATTTAGATAATAGAATGTCCTCTGCAAAGAACAGTGTATCTTTTATAGAAACTTTTATTGCGACTATGTTAGTTCTGAAAAGCATATTGTAGTAGTTTATCAGTTCACATTTCAGTTTTCTCTAAATGTTAACACATTCCAAATGTATGTCTAATATATATGCAAGCATATTTTCATGTTATTTTTATGCAGTAAAGTGCCATCATTTGTCCGAATGTTGGCTCCTGCGTCAGCTCTCAACATCCATGAGAAAGCATGGAACGCATACCCTTACTGTCGTACAGGTAAACAAGCCCCACTGCACTTGTACTGATTTTATTCTCAAGCATTAGCACTTATGTTTTAATAATGTTGTTCTGGATATGTTAAACAAAGTCCATTAGCAAATGAATAGTGTATGCAAGAAATATTTACTTATATTTATATTAACTTTTTGAAATGACTGAAAAAACACATGGACAATACTGACAAGCTATGCACCTAGCAAAAACAAGTGATGAAGCTTGATCACACATTTTATCTCTTTCACTCTCTTTCTCTCTCATTCTCTCTCACTCTCTCACTCTCTTCCTCTCTCTCTTCCTCTCTCTCTATTTCTCTTTCTCTCTTTTCCTCTCTCTCTCTTCCTCTTTCTCTCTTTCTCTCTCTCTCTCTCTCTCTATTTCTCTTTCTCTCTTTTCCTCTCTCTCTTTTCCTCTTTCTCTCTTCCTCTTTCTCTCTTTCTCTCTCTCTCTCTCTCTTCCTCCCTCTCTCTCTCTCTATTGCTCTCTCTTTTCTCTCTTTGGCTCTCACTGTCACCTTGAAGGAGCGTTTGAATAATTTAGTGACTCCAGTGAGAAGAGGCACGCATCACTCGAGACTTCACCTCGGGATCACACAGTGTCTGCCGCCAAACACAGACACATTATCTAATCTTTAAAATATACTATTCTAGCAAATACTAGCCACTTCTATTTGTAGTTTTGTAATCATTTTTCAACTGTTAATCCCATGTGTCATGTTTCTAGTACTTAGTATTAAAACCTTAATTCTCTTCTTTTCACGCCACAACATGAATCTGCAGTCATCACTGTAAGTTTATATTTTCTGTTAAAAACAATAATCATTTATTTATTTAATGACTTTTTTTTTTTATCTCAAATTACACTAAAGCTAAAGGTGGATATAGAAACTTGATCTATTAGAATGAAGCACTGAAAACAGGCTTCAGCTGATAACTTTTGTATTGTTAGTTTAATGTTATTTTGTCCTCTTCCAACAGAATGAGTACATGAAAGATAACTTCCTGATCAAAATTGAGACATGGCATAAACCTGACTTGGGGCACCTTGAAAATGTGAGTGGTTTAAAAATATATACAATACATAAATTCAGTACTACACATGTTCTAGTATTTTGTCATCATCTTGTTGTTATAATACATCCATTCAAACAACCTGATTTTTGCAAATATTGTATGTTTATATATATATATATATATATATATATATATATATATATATATATATATATATATATATATATATATATATATATATATATATATATATATATATATATATATATATATATATATATATATATATATATATATATATAAAGCTAAATCTGGATTAGGGGATGTTTCATGATGGGTCAGTGCTTTCCATTCTAGGAGTGAATAAGACTAGATGAAGATAGAGAGCAGAGATTAAAGGATTATTTAAACATGCAGTAATGAAACAAACCACAACACCAGAATAATATGCTTTTGTCTTTTTCATTCTATTATTGTTTATTGGTATACCTAATTTGGATTGTGGACTGTAAACACTAGCTTTAGTTTTCTGTGTGTGTTCCTCTTATATTGTGTCTGTGATCAGGTGCATGGGCTCGACCCTGAGACCTGGAAGAAGGTTGATGTAGTCTATATTGATATTGCAGACAGAAGTCAAGTAGAACCTAAGGTGGGCATTTTACACAGTCACTGCCTGTGTCACTCTGAACATGTGAGTCATAGCATTGTCTTCTTGCAGGATTACAAGCCAGATGAGGATCCTTGCAGGTATAAATCAGCGAAGACAGGAAGAGGTCCTCTAGGCCCAGACTGGAAGGTAAAGAGGGTGTTTAAGTTACTTCTCACCTTAACAGCATGTGAAAACACTTTTGTACAAAGGGCTGGTGCAAGAAAGATGTGTTGTATGTTTTGATCTCTACAGAAAGAGCTTCCCAACAAGAAAGACTGCCCACACATGTGTGCCTACAAACTGGTCACTGTCAAATTCAAATGGTGGGGCCTGCAAAACAAGGTGGAGAACTTTATTCAAAAGGTGTGTAAAACAGCTAAATATAAATATTGTTATTGTTACTATCATCACCTGGTTGCACAATTTACACATAAAGCATAAAAAGCATAAAAGCATCAGATCAATGAACAGGAATACTGTATGTGTTTCCACCAGCCTCTAGTGGACAAAATCTATAATGCAAGGGAGGCTGATCTACTTCCTAAACACCTAAAAGAAGGCACAGTTTAATTAAATCCCTATATTTGACTTTTGGATTTTTACTTTAAGTTTCTCTTGGCTGAATAATATATGTGTAAATTTAACAATGTAATCCAAATGTTTTCTCCTCAGCAAGAGAAGCGTTTGTTCACTAACTTCCACCGTCAGCTGTTCTGCTGGATCGACCACTGGATTGAGTTGACTATGGAAGATATCCGGCGCATGGAGGAGGACACACGCAAGGAATTAGACGAGGTCAGTTCATACAGTCAGACAGTAGGATTAAAATATATGTGTATTCAAATATATGACAGCTTCTCCATATTGTTCAGATGAGAGTTAAAGACCCAGTGAAAGGCATGGTGGCACTAGAGGACTGAGGTTGTGTTCAACTGTGAATGCTGCTGCTCATCAGGTATGAATTTGGAAATGATTTTTAAGTATTTGAAGTGGTTTTCTTTTTATAATGCGGTGTGTTGTTTTTACTTTGGACTTTGAATTGTAAAGTAATATGTCAATGATAATATGTCATGTAATATGTAATATGTAATATGTCAATGATAATAGTGACCGGCTGGTTAGCTCAACTGGTAAGTCATGGACTTTCCCCCTGGGGGTTGTGGGTTCAAATCCCCCCCGGGCAATGAGCTAACCAGTGTGGGTCCTTGGGCAAGACCCTTCACGGTACTGCCCCCCGGGCGCTGAAAAAAAGATGGCTGCTCACTGCTCCTGAAAAAGGATGGGTCAAATGCAGAAGTCAAATTTCTCCCGTGTGTCACTGTGTGTCATTGTGTGTGAGACCAATAAAGGCTTAAGCCTAAACTTATGCTAAATATTCACGAAAACACCAAAAACAAATAACTTTTTTTTTTTTTTTTGCTTTTTATTAATGGTACACTGTGTAACTTTTTGGTTGGGGGTCCATCACCTGCTTATTTCTATAGATATGTCATGTCTCTGCCCCTGGGATTTTCCACAGAATCAAATTAAACAGCTCTACATTTATTACATTACTGTACATACATTACTGGCATTTATTCAATTACAGGCAGATTTACTGCTCAAAGAAAAATAGGCATTCTGACTTTGAGCTGGGTTGCTTCTCCACAGCTCTGACCTGTAAATTGGGCTTTTTGGGTCTCCATTTGTATTTGTATTTATTTATTTGTAAAGGGACAGCACATATTAATGAACATTTAAAATGTAAATATGTAAAGATTATAGCCAACGTGGCTAATTTCCATCTTCAGTCCCTCGGCAGGTTGATGTCAAATCAGGGACAGGGAAAAGTACAACAACAATCACACAAAAGTACATAAAACCAGCACTCACTGTACACACAATTCAGACAGTTCAAGAGTTAAACCAATAACCCCTCAATATATTTCAATTTTGTTAAATATGGTTACATATGATGATAGAGCCGAGTGTGAAGCGGCTGGGATGAGGATCAGCTCCTCCAAATCCGAGGCCATGGTTCTCGACCGGAAAAAGGTGGCTTGCCCTCTCCGGGTGGGTGGGGAGTCCTTGCCTCAAGTGGAGGAGTTCAAGTATCTCGGGGTTCACGAGTGATGGGAGGATGGAGCGTGAGATTGACAGGCGGATCGGTGCAGCGTCTGCAGTGTTGCGGTCGTTGTACCGGACCGTTGTGGTGAAGAGAGAGCTGAGCCGAAAGGCGAAGCTCTCAATTTACCGGTCAATCTACGTTCCTACTCTCACCTATGGTCATGAGCTTTGGGTAATGACCGAAAGGACGAGATCGCGGATACAAGCGGCCGAAATGAGTTTCCTCCGCAGAGTGGCTGGGCGCACCCTTAGAGATAGGGTGAGGAGCTCAGTCACGCAGGAGGAGCTCGGAGTAGAGCCGCTGCTTCTCCACGTTGAGAGGAGCCAGCTGAGGTGGCTCGGGCATCTGTTTCGGATGCCTCCTGGACGCCTCCCTCGGGAGGTGTTCCGGGCATGTCCCACCGGGAGGAGGCCCCGGGGAAGACCCAGGACGCGCTGGCGGGACTATGTGTCCCGGCTGGCCTGGGAACGCCTTGGGGTCTTCCCGGAGGATCAGGAGGAAGTGTCCGGGGTGAAGGAGGTCTGGGCGTCCCTGCTTAGACTGTTGTCCCCGCGACCTGGCCCCGGATAAGCGGAAGAAAATGGATGGATGGATGATGATAGAAAGGTTTAATGGTTTAGGAAGATAACATAATGTTTGACAGTATTTGACAGGCCCTCCACAAGAAAAGTTACACAATGTACCTTTAACTTTAAATGTTTCATTTCATTGTTCTTTTACAAATTGTAAGAATATTTAATACACTTTGCATATACAGTAATATATAAAATCTAGAAGTAAATATATAAATACTAGATATGGATTATCTTGTAATTTGCAGACAAGTACACCCAGACACCAGCGGATTCACATCCCTCTGTTCAGACAGCGTGCAGTGGTCTGGTCCTGCTCCTCCTCTCCTGGGATCAACAGGTTTTCAGGAATTCTGGACCTAGTAAAATCCTGTTTCAATGATGATATTTTCCTCCTCTCTTCTCATTCACCACATTTTTTTTTTTCATCTGTCTGTGTGGTTTTTATGAGACCTCTAGTAGCAACACAATTAATTCAACTCTCAACAAAATTAGGTTTTATTTCTGACAAAGATATAGTAGTGGTGTATATACTGGGAATAACTGTATTAAAATATATACTATATATAAATATATATAACAGGGTTTTTAAAAATGGTTTTGTCTGTAGTTTTATCTGTGAGTGTTTCTTTTCAAATTGTATTTCTTCAGTGCTGCGTTTTAAAGTTGTGATTTTTTTTATGTCTGCTTATTTGTTCTTGTTACACCTCTCTGGAGTGTTTCCTTTTGTTGTCTGAAATCCATTTTTAAATCTAAAAGTGACGCTGTCTGGTTGAGAAAGTTAGTTGTCTCTTCTTCTTTTCAAAGTTATTGAGGCATTTGTTTGATTTCTCTGCTTTGTGGGTGTGTGTGTGTGTGTGTGTGTGTGTGTGTGTGTGTGTGCGTGTGTGCGTGTGTGCGTGTGTGCGTGTGTGTGTGTGTGTGCGTGTGTGTGTGTGTGTGTGTGTGTGTGTGTGTGCGTGCGTGCGTGCGTGCGTGCGTGCGTGTGTGTGTGTGTGTATAAGTGTGAGTTTAGCACCTGTTGCTTTGACCTTTTTTGTATTTTTTCCTCCTTGAGGTTTATTTAAATTCAACAAGTCCTGACAGGATGCTGCTTACGGTGAAAAAAGAAATATACTAATTGGGCATAACATTAGCACTACCACTAGCCACTAGCACATATGACATGGTAATTGTTGTTAAAGAAGAAAGCATTGGATTGTGCGTTGAATGTGGGGCAAGAAGGCTAACCTCTATGGTCAAAACCAGTAGCCAAACACCTGCTCAAAGTTAGCAGCAGCAGTTATCCCTGGTTATGGCAAGTGTTTGAATGCACAGTGCATTGTTGTTAGCTACTGAGGGTGCATATACTATACACTAATAAAAGACAAGTGGTCTCAATTACATGCCTGATCAGTGTACACATACACAGAGACTTGGCAATAGGATTTAGTGCACAACCACAGCATAAGAGCTATTTATTACTTCCTCCTCCCACTGCTCATTAAGAAATACAGCTGCCATCTCCAATTATGGACCAAGCCTGTCTTTGTCACTGCAGAGATAGAGTAGGAGGGAGAAGGGTTAGGATGATTCCAAGGTCCCTCGACTGACCTTAACTTTAACCTGAAGGAATCAAAATGATGTGCTTTGTATCATGCCCTGCCAGCCATGCTCACCCACTGTGGATAATACTGTTATCCAGTGATAGCAATAAATACCATCTATTTCTCTGAATGTTGTGATCCAGAGCTCAAGCTTGAGATTGAGTTGTTTATGATTTGTTTGTTGCAATTTGTTTGTTGAGATGTTTTAGGTGTATGCATGGGTGATATAAAGTTGTGCGTCTTGTGATCATTAGTGGAATTGGAAAGAATGGCTGAAGCTAAAGGAGCACTGTCAGCACTAGACTTCAACCCTTTCTGCACGCCAGCTTTCATGCCATTTTGGTCATGATTTTAAAGAGGATGCAACACAATACAAAGACTACAACCTACAGGGGTACAAGGGGCAAACCCAAGTTGCCCTTGTAGGTTTTGTTAATAGTTTTTTAAAGACCCCAGTGGACTATTAAAATATGAAGTGTAATTGTGTAGAAGAATTAAAGTAGAGTAAAGTAGTAGATAGTAAAGTAAAGTAAAGTAAAGTAGAAGATAGTTAAGCACAAAAGCAAAGGGGCCTTGTTATTTAATTACTTTTACATCCAGCACAACTGTCCATCAATTGCTTCCACGTCAGATGTGGCCTGGAAAATCTTGGCCTGGAAATGTTTGAGCATTTTTTATAACTTGCATTCTCTTCAAAATCACCTTGTTTTTTTGTTTGTTTGTTTGTTTGTTTTAATATATATGATTCCCCCTACACTTGCTACAAACTGAACCATGGAGATTTATGGATGTACTGTATGTATTGACATTGTAAATAGCAAATCAACTTAAGTAGATGAACACACTTATATATAGATGACTATCCTGCCAAACAACTGCTTACACATTCACAGCATTGAGTCCTTGTCAGACAGTAGGGTCATTGATAAGAAATCAGCATCCTACAGCTTCAATATCATTTCTACAGAGTTGGGTGGGAGGATGCTCCAATAATGCAATAACAAGCTTAATTTGCTAAACCAGAAATATTTAAGCAACCACAGCAAGTCCAAAGTCCCTGGCATATCATATGTCATTGGTAGGACAGTGTATAGATATATATTTTTGTTCTAAATGTTGTACCTGTTGTTGTCTCCTAAATACAATGACTTCTATCACATTCAAGTCGCAGGAACAGTACAACGGCAGCCTCCCTCATTTACTGTGGCACCATAGCATTTCTTTGCTCAAATACAAACGTGAAAACTTAACTAGTAGGGGTCTGTCATCTGCTTGTCTTCATGGAGTTGCTATATTCTCCTAGGGTTTTCCACAATACGGTAATAAATTGTCACATTTAGAGCAGAGGGAGGACCCAAAATGCAGGACTGCATTTGCAAAGTTGTTTTATAGAACAAAGACTGACCAAACACAAAAGTCCAAACAGACGTGACACTGATAATGAACCAACAAAGGACAGATGAGAACACACGGTCTACAGTATATGCACACATTAGGGCGGGGAAAACAATCAATATAACAGGAAGTAAAACTTAAAAACACACACAGCTTGAGAAATTACAAAATAAAGTCGGGTCAAGAATAATAAAATAATTCAATGAAAATTAACATCTTGCATTCATTAATTTCCATATGTTCTTCTCCATGATTATATATGTTTATATATGTTTATTGTCATACAGTGGAGCATTCAGGCAAAGCTATAACATCTCCATAGAGACAAGCAGCTGGCAGGCCCTTGACCAAAATGTTATAAAATGCACCTTTCAGGAGAAATATTGTATTATAATGATCCACCACGTGATCTAAAATTGGACTGAATTTCCATTAACATCTTTCAAGTTATAGTTATTCATCGAATGGTGCTGCTGTAATTGGTCCATATAATTCAATGGCATATCAAACCTGTAAAGGAGAAGACAGTTGATTTTAGGTGCATTTTAAACACATGGGGATATCTGCCTTTACACAAAAAATGAGATAATATGATTAAGACAATCTCACACGCACACAGTGTTAGACTGTGCTTGTTTCTAATGCGAATATTAATCGAAAATCTCCAAAATCTCTCGTCCTGTTAAATTGTCTCCTGCTTTTCTTTCTTTTATTGTGAATTTGTGCCTTTTGTCATCCTATCTTCCAATAACACTACTGTACATTGGAGATGTAAAGAAACAAATAAAGACAAGTAAAACGTGTTTGGTTGCAACATGTTTTTCCTACTGTAGACAACTTTATTCTTAGAGACCAAGAAAGATTAAATATGTAAATTTACCAAAAGGTATTTAAATAGATGCATAAAATAAACTGCTGTAGATAAGGCCCCCATTCGGATAGTGCCCATGTGGCCAAATTAAGAGTCTTCTTAAAAAGAGGCTACATTAATCAGACTGTGGATGCAAAGATTACTCTAAATCCTGATTACAAGGCAGACAGGCACCAGACTTTCACTTCATAAGACAAGGCTCACAAATTCAATCTTCAGAACTGCAAACAAGCAGTTTCACTGGGGACTGAATGTAAGCAACACAACAACAACACAACAATGAAGCATTTTGGTGTGTGTGTGTGTGTGTGTGTGTGTGTGTGTGTGTGTGTGTGTGTGTGTGTGTGTGTGTGTGTGTGTGTGTGTGTGTAGGTGTGTGTGTGTGTGTGTGTGTGTGTTGTTGGTTCCGAATAGATTTGTCTTTAAACTTTATGTGTGAGTAATTATACAGTCATTTTACAGTTCTCCTCATTTGTCCCGTGCACCCATTCCATGTTTTGAGCTCCATATGTATTTACATAATCATAAGTATACCTATGCATTGCCTATGTGGCAAAGGGAGAGGATTATTTATATACAAAGGGAGCTTTGATGCAACAAATGCCATGCGTCACGGTAACAAAATAAACAGACATGACCATTCATGGAGCAGATAATATGGTCCGGCCGCCTGTGAACGACCTGGGATAAGGCCGCGTGATCCAATGTTCTGCTTAAAGTCCTGAGCAGGTTGCGAGTGCAGGCCCCTGGAGACAGCAATACGAGCTGCAGAGAGTCCAACACTCCTCGGTTAAACAACGGGACTCACCGCCGGAAAACGCCTCCAGGCACTCGACTCCCCGTCAGAGAACTTTGTGATCTGCCAGCACGGGGTCTGTGGCTTCTTCCGGACGCCACAACAGAGACACACACCCACAGGTAGGAGCAAGGTGGCAGGAAAGGAGCCAGATGCATGACTGGACCGAAGAATAAGTTAGACGACTTTAAAAACTGCCAACTTTGGAAAACTGTGTAAAAATGTGGACCCAAGTTTTATAGCATTGTATGGCCTACTACAGCTACATTCCATATTAAAGTTACACAATGTAGGCTAACTCTTCTGATCAAGAGTCTGCCACCTGCTTCTCTAAGTAGAGAGGTTATTAATGTGTCTGGAATGTTTTACAGAATAGATTTAAACTTTCAACCAGGTCAAGTTACAAGTTACTTACAAGTAACTCAAGCAAAACAAATAAAAATAAAAACATGCCATACAGGAAGGTGAGTATTTTTTCATGTAAAGAGAATAGAAGAGGAAATAAATTATTTACTAATAAAACTTCTGAAACAAAGTGGTGCCCATGAGAAATGTGCAGAAGAGAGGTAAGGATGTAGACTATTTAATAATAACAGCTTAATTTGTGAAATGTTATTAAATGTTTCATTGTTTACCATTTAAAAAAAAAAAGATGCTGATGAAAATGAGTCCTACACTCTCATTCGGCCATTCCCTGTATACATAAAGATAAAATGTAAAATTACAATCTTACCACTGTTGAGATCTGAAATATATTCTAGATACAGCAATTTTAAGGTCGTGGGCCTGCTTGATGATGTATTCTGTATTTATTTTAAGATGTTTGTGAGCTAAAGTGAATTACTTATTATTTCAAATTAAAAATGGTATTGATTATGTCATGTATCTTGTTCAAAGGGGAGATCATGAGCCTTGGAAGAACTCAAAGTGTCGGGGGGGATAAGTGCAGGTAAGAAGCCTCTAGAAATTTGTGCAAGCTAAGCATATTGTTGTGAAATCAAAATGACCTAAGCCTAAGGAGCTTTTAGGTTGTGTGATCTGGTCTGAAGCACTCATGAACCAAAAATAGTTTCCTTCTTCATTTCTCGCTGGAGCGGTGACCTCTTAGGTGATCCACTTAGCACCTCTGGTTTCTGAAGAATGTGCTTTAAGTCCCTCCATGTGACAGTGTGGCGTGAACTGAAAATGGGACACATTTTTTTTGATTTTCCTATTTTGATTTAAGATTTCACAAATGAATATTCTCTGGGGTTGTTTTATTGTCTTGTCTTATTATTCACTCATGACCACCTTCTGTACCAAGGTGGACATGAGTGACTCTTCAATGTGTCCAAAACCTGCCACAAACCACCACGAAGGATGAAGAGGCAAAATATTTTAGTGCTTATGTTTCCATAGTAATACTGAACTTTTAATTGGATCTGAATGATCGGCTTGGGAGTCTGCAACCACTCCTGTAGCATCATGCTATTTGGGAATTTGAACTGGAAGGACATTTGGCATTGGAGTAAAACAGAACAAAAACAGCAAAAGAACAAAAAAGAACAACAAAAATTGTAATCAGTCATTGGCATTTGCCATCACACACAACACTGTTGCATGGATCATATAAAAAATCTTGTTAAATGGGTGAAGTAAATAAATAAACCATTTTTAAATGACATGCTATTATGGAATTTACATTTACAACAGCAAATATATTTACTAATTGAAAAAGAACAATAGTCTGGCAAGGACAATAAATAAATACAAGAATCTAAAGCTTTTTATAACCTGCAATTGAGTGTGAAGATTGGTATTGCTGATGAGATTTCGAACTAAATATTACTTCCTTAACCAACAACTATAAAAAATAATGCAAAACCTTTTGTATTATTAACCAAGAAAAGCATTTTCAGAAGATATTCTCCCAATATAAACTCATTATGAATGACTTGCTGAATGATGTAACACAGCCATGTGCAAAAGTGTACAGATAACCTCAACATGGTTTCCCATACGTAACCTTTCACCCAAATGAGGTGAAATGGATTGAGGCCAAAAGAAGCTAATGCTATTGTGCTTTGCTCACTAATGCACGGCTGTTATTATGAATGCTTTGTTCACAAGCAGCTGATGCTGTGTAAACCTCTTAGAGATTTCAGCACAAGCGATACAAAAATTCACTCATTGCTAAACACATACATACCCATTCACATGCTTGTCTCCTGTTTAAGATTACACTGCAAACTGAACCCCCTACCCAGTGGACCACAGTGCTGTGCCAATCTCTGCTGCATGGCTGCATGAGTGCACAAGACCACATTATCCCAGCACGGAGCGGAGCAACAAATACTCAGGATTCCGGAACTTTAACATTTGGATTTTGGAGAAATGTTTTTTTAATGGCAGAACTTTAAAGTGGATGTTTGCAAAATGGAAAACTTGGGTGATTTTGGTCGTGTGCGGTCGGACAGCACTAGCAGCTCAGGCTCCAGGTCAAAGATGTTGCTGCGTCAGAGAGTGTCTCAGCTGCTCACCTGTATAGAGGACATGAGCTCAGATGATGAGGCCAGTGAGGAGATGTCTCGCTCACTGGATGAGGTCTTTCAGCTGTGCGGCCGCTTCATGCCCACTGACACTTTCAGGTTTGCACATAGAAAACATATGACAAGGCAGGAAGGTTTGGAATAAAGGAGTATTGGGACATTTTTAGAAGGATCATAATATTGAATATGTTTGAGTGTAATCTAAAATCCTGATAGTAATGCTTTACATGTATTTCGAAATAAGTTATTAACATCTTTATTAATAATGAATGGGGAAGATAAGTTAATTTTATTTATCATTAGTTTTACATTTTGAAAATGTGTGTTTGTCAGATTGTACATGGTAACATGGAATGTGGGCACAGCTGAGCCTCCTGAAGATGTCGGTTCTCTGCTGCAACTGGATGACCAACCCCAAAGTGACATATATGTTATTGGGTGAGTTACCACAACTTAAGATGATTAAACTCTTCTTTAGTTTGGTTATTTGCTGGTACAAATATTCTGTGTGTGTGCTTCAGTCTGCAGGAAGTGAATGCCACTCCAATCAGGTTCATCTCTGACCTGATTGCTGAAGACTCGTGGAGCCATGTTTTTATGGACACACTGGGACCACGTGGGTTTGTCAAGGTGTGAAACTACTACATTTACATCTTAAATGCAAAATTTGAATTTTTAGAAAAATATTTTTTCATCTTTTTTATCTGCTCTTGTTTGATTTTGTCCTAGTAGACAACCAAACACAAAAGTAGTCAAAATACAGTTAGGGTATTAATATAACTGTATTCCATGAGCATAAATGTGTGAATGTCGTAAAAATAGTATTTTTTGTTGTCCAGGTAACATCAGTGCGGATGCAGGGCCTGTTGCTCCTGGTCTTTGCCAAACATATCCACCTCCCATTCATCCGAAATATCCAGAGCACTTACACCAGGACTGGGATCTTTGGATACTGGGTAAAAAAATGTGTTTTCAAATCCCTTGGGAATCTCTTCAGCTTTACATGCTGCAGTGGAGTAAAGACTTGAGTGTGTTGAATGTGCCTTTGTTAGTGCTATGAGTAGCAGCTTTGACACAATGCACGACAGACAATAGGAACACAGGGGTAAAACTAATTCAGCTCACACGTACAAAAACAAATGGATTAATTAGCACTGCAAATTCAGTAAAGAATGAAGGAAACCAGGAGAGTCTTTGTTCTAGGTAGTACAGTTGGTTTAAAGACTTTTAGAAGAAGGCATTCCTATCCAAATAGCATTAGGCAGGGCATTAGTGCTGTCTTAAGATATGTAAACTACAGTTTTTCTTTTTCAAATGTGCAGTACAGAATAATCATACCAGAACACAGAATGTTGTGAAACATTGTCAGAGGTTTGCAATGTATGTATTGGTAGTGGTTGCATAGTAAATTGCTACTCTAATTGTTGTTGATAAAGACATACAACCTCTCTTAGTTATAACAATAACGTTAAAAGTTTCTCTGTCAAAAGCACAGTGTGTCCAATAATGCAATAATGCTCTACCTTTATTTCACTTTGATTCGCTGAGATTTCACTATTATTTCTCTTTGATATGTTTCAGGGCAATAAAGGTGGTGTATCAGTGCGGTTTTCTCTTTATGGTCACATGGTGTGCTTCCTCAACTGTCACCTGGCGGCTCACATGAATTACGCCCTGCAGAGGGTTGACGAGTTTGAGTACATCCTGGACACTCAAGACTTCGACATTACTGACACACAACGTGTACTGGACCACAAGTATGGTCATTCCCCATGTTTGGAATTGCAAATATCTTTATTCTATAACAAAAATAATAATATTCAATAACTTCTGTGGTGTGATACTTGACTTTCTTATTTTCCTTTGGTTAAAGTGTATATTTTCTGTTTGCCCAAGTGAAACTCAAGCTTAATGGCAAATGTGTAACAAAAAAACAAAAACAAAAAAAAATCACATACACCCACACGCATTTGAATTGTATTTTTAATCAACCAAAAACAAACTATACAAGATTATCAAAAATAATGTTTATTTATTTTCAGCCAACTATTTTCCTCCATTTCCCCCGAAATATATCACATGGACAGTTTGTGATTTAAGATTACTCTTTAATTGGAAATATATTTAATAACCAGCTTTCCATTCTTGTCTTCCAGAGTGGTGTTTTGGTTTGGTGATCTAAACTTTCGTATTGCTGACCATGGGCTGCATTTCCTGCGTTCGTCCATTGAAGGCGGGCGCTTGAATCTGCTCTGGAGCAAAGACCAGGTTTGGCACAGTGTTACCTGCAGATTTTGCATAACTTCAGTTTAACATTAATTTGCTGAATTTACATTCATATTAATGTTGCTGCAGCTCACAGTGATGAAAAAGAAAGAGCCATTTCTACAAGAGTTTGAAGAAGGACCACTAAATTTTCAACCCACTTACAAGTTCAAGCGTAACTCTGACACTTATGACACCAGGTATGCAATGCAATTAACATTTATTTTATTACCACCATGTTATTGTCATCGCTTAAATAAAACAAATGATCTTTATCTCTGTTATTACATTTAACAGCTGTCTGAAGACATGGTTTGGTTTTAAGTAAGGCATGTTGTTTGTTTCACTTTGCCTCATTGTCTGTGCACGACCCTTCACAGCATCCTCAACTAGAAGATTAGATTAAGAATAGTTCATTAATTAGGCGAAGTGTGGTATGTAAAGTGACGGGAGCCTGTGTGTCTCTCAGAAAGAGCACATGGGCGCTGTTTCTAACCATGTACAGACCATCTAACCATGTGTTCTGCAGCACGGTAGCACCACCCTCCTCCTCCTCCTCCTAACCTCCCTGTGCTGGGGGCTGCTCTCTGTCTGGCTGGGAGCCTGGTACAGAGAGCTAGACCCACCAGTAGGTGTCTTTAGAGGCACGCCCTGAACAAACAGGGATCTAGCTTCATATTTCATAGGCAATAAATGATGGGTACATTCCACACTTATCAGTCACTTTTACTAGCATGTGTTTCACCTCACAGCATGTTTGCATGACTTACTGCACTGTAGAGGCACTTGTGTGTAGGTCCATTCGTTATAGATTGCAGTTGAACGTGCATTAAATAAACATCCTCTATCTTTTATGCTTCTATCTTTTATGATCACATTGGCATCATATTAACTGAAAATATCATCAGATGTTCTACTTTAACTTAAACCATACTGTTGAAATACACTAAACTTAAGAGTGAGAAGTTCACATCAAACCAGTGGTTGATGATGTAATAAAGTATGTCAGAGATATTTATAAAAAAATACAAAAAGACTAAACTATTTTTAACATCCTAGTGGTAAGAAAAGGAAGCCTGCCTGGACTGACCGGGTATTGTGGCGCATCAAACCCAGAACCCCTCCACCAGAGGAGGACGATGAGAGAGCATCGACATCGACTGATGAAGGACCAGACGAGTACCCCATCCTGGTCACTCAAGACAGATACACCTGTGACATGAGCTATGGAGTCAGCGACCACAAACCAGTCATTGCTACTTTCAATGTTGAGGTAAAAAGAAACATTTTAAGCCTAATAAATGCTTTTCGAGTAGAGAGTCCCACCATTCACACTACCTTCTTAACTTAATTTTTACTTTGTTTATACTTTTTTTTTTTGGTGTTTTAATACCTAGTTTTTTTTTGTTGTTGTTTTTTTTTCTTTTGCCGGACCGGTCTGGGGACTTTTTGTCCACGTTTGCAAAAATTGCATTTGAATGTGGGAAAAATAAATAAAAATAAATAAAGAAATAAAGAAATAAAGAAGAAGAAGAAGAAGAAGAAGAAGAAGAAGAAGAAGAAGAAGAAGAAGAAGAAGAAGAAGAAGAAGAAGAAGAAGAAGAAGAAGAAGAAGAAGAAGAAGAAGAAGAAGAAGAAGAAGAAGAAGAAGAATACCCCTCACCATTGATTAAAGCCACTGGCGAGGGCCAAAGAGTAAAATGTCAAGACCTAATCTATCATTTTCCTCCCACAGCTCAGAAAGCACTTCGATCATCCGCTGGTGCGTGTCTCTGAGGAGGGTGTGTGGAGCGCAGACCAGGATGCACTACTGAGTTACACAGTCCAGGATGAGTTCATGTCCTCCACATGGGACTGGATTGGACTTTTCAAGGTACCACTGCTTAAAGTAGTGTCAAGATGATGGACTATGTACAAATTATTTATATTTTTAGGTTGGGTTTAAAAGTGCTATGGATTATGAGACTTTTGTTTGGGTTCGTGAGAATGAGTTGCCTGAAGTTGGTGAACTCATTCAGGTAAGACGCTCTTAAATGTCCCTGACACATGGATTACTGATGTATAATGAGAATGTCTGTTTGGGCGCAGCTCCCTGTAGACAAAGATGCAATTCCTCTTCTTGGCGGGCAGTATGTGTTAGGCTACTACAGTACAAACATGCAAACCATTGTTGGCCTCAGTGAGACCTTCCAGGTGAGTTACAATATTACATTTATGACACATTCCTTCTTTTAATAACAACAAACACAATACTAATCACTAATTTACTTTTTTCAGATTTTGGAGTCAAAACGAGCAGTCATGGAAGGCCTTGTTCCTGAAAATGCCAATGGCCTAAAATAAAACAGAAAAATGTGCCAATGTTTCTCCATTTCAAAATGTTGCAGTAATTATTCTACAGTAACAGATTATCAAGTTCATCCACTGGTTTGGATGACCCATTAATAACTCTGTTAAACACCCTTTTTGTGCCATTACAATGTTCTCCTTTACTACATGCCACATCTGTCTATTCTTATTGTTAAATTTAAGGAATTACAGGATGTGACATCCAAAGAGTACATCAAATAAGAAAATGATAATACTAATACTGATCAAATAAAATACCTTGAACATACCTGACTTGTACTCGTTTTGTTGGCTTTCTAGATTATAAAAAACATTAGTTCTGACTTAGATTGGTAAAAAAATACATAATATGAATAAGTGAAAAGGGTACAGATACATCTGAGATTTTGTAGGCCTTCAAGTAATATACAGATACATATACTTGAAGACAATATAAACAGACTGGGTAAGGACAATGTGTAATAAGATGTTTGTTTTTTTATCATCAAAATAATGTCATTTACAGACAAGTCTCACGCTTTGAGAGTGTGACGCAATTCGTCGTGTTCACACGTTCACACGCCCCCCCCCCCTCCTCGGGAAAATTGTTCACTCGCACCCCTCCCCCTCCCCTCCCTCCTCGGAAATTACGCAGTCTCACGCACGACCCCACTCAAAACTTGAGAGCCCTGACCTCAGAGACCTCAGAATCTTTATTCAATAATCACATTTTAAAGTTTTACAACTGTCTGTTTAATTTTTATTTATTTATAGAGAACTTATTAAATGTATTTATTTAATAATAATTCTTGTAATACTTGTAATAATTCTTGCGTACACATGATGCTGACGTCATTCCCAACATCCGTCTGCCATGTGCTGGAAAACGGAGCTCTGATTTGGCAACCCGAGTTGAGGGGCGGTTCTTCCGCTGATTCGCACGTGGAAACATCACCCAGCTCTGCTAAGCTAAAGGTGAACTGTGAGTGAATTCTATAGAATCCGGTTATATTTATTGATATCAAACAACAAATATCTGTGGGTTTAAAAAAAACCTGTAAGTACCGGCTAAACTGACAGAGAATGAACTGTCTTTGTTGAACAGTAACAGACTAGTTTAGATGGGATGTGAGCAAGCATATTTGCCTCAATTTATCGATACGGTGGATTAAATGTGAATTGATCTATTGTGTTTGAGAGTATTTTATTTTGATCTGCTCTAACCTTCCCTCATACACTGCTGTGGCTTCACGGCAAAACAGCGCAACATTTAACTACATTTGGGTGGTATCTTCACGTTAACGAAGCTCTGTGTTGAACCATGTGTTGATTTTGATTGGACTTGTCATGTACATGTGTTGCATTATTGTCGTTCAGATTATTGAGGATTATGTCGAATGAGGACGTGGAGCGCCTTCTGATCCAGTTTCAGAACGAGGAAGGAGAGGTGCTGGGTTCACCGTTCGATGTGCCTTTGGACATCACCCCAGACAAATTGCAGTTGGTCTGCAATGCTCTGCTGCAACAGGTCACTAATCTTCTAATCTACATAAGAGTTTGTGTTGCTTGCCCTGTCAGTTAGGATATGAATAAAACGAGTGTAATTGAGTATTTAGATCCATTAAAAAGGTGTGATGCAAATATAACATGAAAAAGGCAAAATGAGAAATTCAGTTTGTCAACTGGACAAAAGTTTATTTGGTTTGCTTTTTCAGTTCTGGTCAGACACTGGTGGACACTGCCTATATCTGTCTGAAGGGAGGAGCTAACAACAATGAAATTACTCGAGACTACCACACCTGTTTGTTTACAGTTTCTGTTAGTTAGCTAGGCCTATTGAACTGAACTGAGTGTGGGGTTTTCATAGGTAACATTCAGGGTCATAATGGGTGTTTTCACACCTCTGGACCTGACCTGGCTGCTCTATTGTTTTCTTTGGTTTGAGGATAGAGTTATAAATGGGAGATCTCAATTTTTGTTCAAAGAAGGATTCTCTTTATTGACAAAAATAGCTTCTTTAACTCCCCTCTCAAACCAGTTCTTTTCTCTGGCCAAGATCTGTACCTCACTGTCTTGTCTGTCACTGAGATGTACAGCAGACTGAGGTCCTGTGTTGCTCTCCCATCTGTGTTGGAGCATCCTCTTGTGAAGTGGCTGTTTTGTTTCTCCAATGTAGCGCTCACTGCAGTCTTCACTACACTGAATGGAGTAGACCACATTGCTTTGTTTATGGCTCTGTGTTTTTTCCTTTGGGTGGACCAGTTTCTGTCTTAAAGTGTTTCATGTTGTCTGAAAATCCTCTGTAGTTTTTCAGAAATGACGTCCAGGTAAGGAATAGTTGCACCCTTTCTCCTGGGTTCTGATTCTCTGTCGTCTTGTTTCTTGTCTCTCGTAGTTTTGTTGAAAGCCCATTTAGGATATCCACAAACAGAGAGGGCTTTCTACACATGTTGTTCTTCTTTTTCCTTTCCCTCTGTGTTTGCCGGAACCACTTGGGCCCCGTGTCGTAACGTCCGAATAACTCCAAGTCTGTGCTATTTGATCAAATAAACTTTTGTCCAGTTGACAAATGGAATTTCTCCTTTTGCCATGGATTCTACCTGGACGAGGTGGAGGGATTCTACACACATCTTGATAACATGAAAAAACAATTTACCTTGCAGGATGACCCAGTACCACTGGCGTTCTTTGTGCGTGGTGAGGCAGAGGTGGTGTATTCCTTGGGGACATGTGTGAAAGCATTAGGAGTTGAGACTGAGCAGGTTCTTCCGGTGGTGTACCAACCTCAGGCAGTGTTCAGGGTCCGTGCTGTGGCACGTTGCACCAGCACATTGCAGGGGCACACTGAGGCGGTCATCTCCACTGCTTTCAGTCCAACCGGCAAGTGAGTACAACTTCTTATGCATATAAACCTTTCCCAGTTTGCATTCTATATCTTTTATAGATCTTTTATGCATTTCTTGTCTGTGCATCTTCCCAGATATTTAGCTAGTGGATCGGGTGATACAACAGTTCGTTTTTGGGACTTGATGACTGAGACACCTCATCATACTGCAAGAGGTATTAGGAAAAATGTTTTATTAATATACATAATTATTTTATAAATCAATTATTATTATTAATTTTATAAATAATGTATTTATTCGCTAGATTGTTTTGTGTAATTTGCCTTTTGTTTAGGTCATACACATTGGGTTCTAAGCATTGCTTGGTCACCTGATGGCAAGAAGTTGGCCTCAGGGTGCAAGAACAGTCAGGTGACTTTTGCTATTGTACTTAGCATTGTCATTAATTGCTTTGGATCAATTTGTGTTTATTAATACATATTCTGTGCTTGATAATAGATTTTTCTTTGGGATCCAGTGACTGGCTCACAGGTTGGAAAAACATTAATTGGACACACCAAATGGATCACTTGGATTTCCTGGGAACCGCTACACCTGTAAGCAAATTTTCTCTTTGATATTGGTAATTTTCAAGGGTGCTGGGACAACATAATTATCAGTAGTATGCATGCGAGTGTGTGAGAGTACACACTATTGTTTTTAGCATTGAAAAAAATGTATAATGTAATTTGTAATGAATTACATTTCTTGATAACAGTGAGTTGACCATCTCTTCTTCTAGTAACCCAGAATGCCGGTTCTTGGCCAGTAGCTCTAAAGATGGCTCAGTACGTATTTGGAACACAGTACTGGGACACTGTGAGAAGATCTTAACTGGACACACACAGTCAGTCACTTGTGTAAAATGGGGAGGGGATGGACTTCTGTATACATCTTCTCAGGACAGGACTATCAAAGTTTGGAGAGCCAAAGATGTAAGTAGTGTTGCACAGCAATGATTAATTTACCCCTCATTCATCCTAAGGACGGCACTCTTCTGGTTGTGTTTGGTAATTAGCTGCTTTAGTGATGTAATGTGGTTATGTCATATTTAATACCATTTTGTAACCTGTACAATACCGATACTTTGCTGAAAAGGTCAGATTTTGATAATGGTGTTTTGCCCTCAACATTGGTGTAACTTATTTGTTTATTGATCTTTTTATGGACGAATGGTACATGGGGTGTATTTGAGATGCAGTTCCTAGTATTTTATTCCACATTTTCCTGATAGACAAAATAAATAGATACATGTTTATGAAAACAGGGCGTCCAATGCAGGACTCTTCAGGGTCATGCTCATTGGGTCAACACATTGGCTCTTAGCACAGACTACGTTCTTCGCACTGGAGCTTTTGAACCTGCAACAGCCACCATCAACCCTCAAGACCTCAAAGGCTCATGTGAGTAACTATCTGTAAAAATATGCTGCTCTAAATATTTATTTAGATTTGTTTGTTTGTATTTATTTATTTGTAAAGGGACAGCACATATTAATGAACATTTAAAATGTAAATATGTAAAGATTATAGCCAGCGTGGCTAATTTCCATCTTCATCTTGTGTTATTTATTTTACTTTTTTTCTTATTTGCTACATTTTGTCTTTCAGTGGACGAATTGAAGGAAAAGGCCCTTGAGAGATATAATAAAGTTAGGGTATGTGCGTTGTTGTCTGTGTGTACTTTTGATTATATTGATGCATTATTGCCAATTTTTTTGCCTTTGCAGGGAAACACTCCAGAGCTCCTAGTGTCTGGTTCAGATGACTTCACTCTTTTTCTATGGAACCCTGCAGAGGACAAAAAGTCTCTGGCCCGGATGACAGGCCACAGCGCACTTATCAATGAAGTCCTCTTCTCTCCAGACACGAGACTTGTAGCCTCTGCTTCTTTTGACAAGTCTATTAAAATTTGGGATGGGCGTACAGGAAAGTAAGTCTCCAAAAACAAATGTGAATATGCTTGTCGTACCATTGCTGTCCAGCAGACGGCATTGTAACTGTGACCATATAAATTGCCCACAGGTACCTCATGTCCCTGCGTGGCCATGTTGGATCTGTGTATCAGGTGGCCTGGTCTGCTGACAGTAGGCTGCTTGTCAGTGGAAGCAGCGATAGCACGCTTAAAGTTTGGGACATGAAAACTGGAAAACTCAATATGGACCTTCCAGGCCACGCTGATGAGGTGAGTGTTTAAGACCTACATCTATGTTTTAATATGCTCTTGACACCCTTTATTTGAATGTAGGTTTATGCAGTGGACTGGAGTCCTGATGGTCAAAGAGTAGCCAGTGGAGGGAAAGACAAATGTCTTCGGATGTAAGTGTTATTTATTTAGCTTTCTCAACCTTTTGACATTTAATTTAACTTCACATTCTTTTAGATGGAGGAGGTAGTGCCCATCCCTACGTGACCTTCTGAGTAAAGATGGACCAAATCTGAATCCTGGTGCAGTGACACTGACCAGTCACAGCTTAGACAGCTGAAGACGATTATTAACATTTATTAATGATCAATGGAGATCATGCTGGTATATGTACAGTATTACACTGTATGAGAAGAGGATCTCAAACTATTCACTGGGGTCATGACCCACTTTTTAAAATGAGTTGGTATACTAACGTAAATAAACATTTAGCAAAGGGCAGTGTTCCACACTGGCCATCCTAAATCACCTTAAACCTTCATAGATGAATGAGTGTATTGCATAGGTAACAGGTGGGAGTGCTAATACTGTCTGATGTTAAACCCTGCAGCCCTCCCCACCGTTCATCTTTTAATCTGCTCTGTACTATAGTCTACACAGCTTCAATAAGTAGAGCCCAAATGCTAATTGAATCCAAACATGAATAAAACATCAAGGGTACTCAAAGTTTTTAAAAAATGTAAACAAAAAATATAAATAAAACATTTCTGTTGATTTTCATGTTTTTATTTTGGCATGTTGGCATATACTATAACATAATGTAACTAATCTCATGTAAATTCATATAAACTCCTGTCCACCAACAATGCACTAATTCACACTTATAAAAGCAGCAGTTGGAAAAACTTAACATGAAGTAAAAATGTGCAGTAGTCGACAACATGTAACTGCATATCAGACAATGGGCGTAGTCTAACAAATGTATTGCCACATGATCCAGATTGTGCTACTATTGTACTAATAAACATGGTAAACATAAAACTCTGAAGTGACTTGGAACACATTTTGTTTGGCTAGAGCTTGTGTAGATCAGTATAGATGTGCAGTTGGAGAAATTCATGTATAACAGTTAAGTGCCACATTAAAATCATGCAGCATCTAGCAGCCATGAAACAAAGAGCATCTAATGTTCATCAACCAGGGATGAAAGAGTTCCGTTTTTTAGCGGATCTCTTTTTTTTCAGCCGCAGGGTAATTTTTTATATATATATATATATCTGTGCAAATTCGTTGAGAAAGATTTTGGGTGTATGTATGTATATATAAAATGTATAGTTGTGTTTAGGGTCGCCAACCGTCCCCTGAAAAACAGAATCGTCCCGTATTCAGAACAAAAGTACGTGTATCTCGTATTAAACTGTTCGTATTAAACACGAGCGAGTGCAGCTCTTTCGCAACAGCCTGTACCATTGCGTGTACACAGGTTGAACTTTATAAAACATCCTATACCTCATCCTACCTGCCCGTGCCTCAATTAACGCATCACTCCTCGCTTTTTCACCTGCGCCTTTTAGTGCGCATAAGCTCCTCAATGCGGTCTGATTAGACGAAGTGCAAAGCAAAAACAAATCCAATATATACTACTAGCAGGCCTACCTGTTAATAAAATGTGAGGGGGGGGGGTTGTACTTTTATGTCGTTTTACTTTATTGCTAACATATAGCATATAGAAATCCAAATTTCAGAAATTTAAAATTTTCCGTGACTTTCCGCTTTTTTCATGATTGGCCAGTTTCATCCCTGATCAACACAGCCACAGCACGGATACTGTAAATGCTACCGTGATGACACCACATGCACATAAGCACAAATGTGTTCATGTATGGAGAGGGCATGTTAGACAGAATAAGCAACGGGATAGTCTTAGAGTGTTAATGGCATTGAGTAATTCAGGTAATAACTTCCATTCCCTTCAGCATCCTCTCATCCTTTGGTAAAAACAGTTTTGAACATAATCAATGTTTGGTTTTGTATCCACTACCTTGGTCTGTATCTGTTCTGAAACTACATTTTTTTCTGCCAAAGTACAAAGTTCATCCCTCTTCAGCAAGATAATAGGGTTAAATCGTTTAGGTTTGCTGTGCTTTCAAATCATCTATGTTTATTGGCTCTTGCTGCATCTGTGACTTGTTAAATATGGTCATTTGTCCCTTTTGGGCATCTGTAGAGGTGTTGAGTTGTATGAGGCACTGCTTCCCTCACTGTCCTTGGTTTACTGTTGGGTCTTCCAGACGTTATTGAGTAGTTTCACAACCTCTTCATAGATGACAAATACTATGGCCACATCCAGGCACACACGACCCAGCCTGGGCACTGTCCCCTTGTAGAAGCTAAAGAGCAAACCAATACAAGTTAAGTGGTTTACACACAGCAGTCCATTTGAAGGTTATTAGAACTTACGCCTGTGGCCCTTCATGCTTCATGATCTGAAAGGCGCAGTCAAATGTGTTTTTGTATCTATGTGCTTCCAAACCCTGCAAAAAAACAAACCATTTAAATAAAAGATAATAAAGTAATAAAAAAATACCACATTAAATAACTGAGAATTAATGTAATGAAAACTATACCTGCATTCTTGTCTTCACTACGTCTAGAGGAGTGTTTCCAAAAACACTGACTGCTCCAGCTGTTGCTCCAAACATTGCAGTGACTATAGGGTGCATTTCTTTTCTGGGATCATCACCTAAAATGTGATACACAGAAGGAATGTAATGTGTAATATTCACAAAATACTAATATCATAATAAAAAAGAAGAATAGTTTACCTTTGTACCAGTTACGCAAAGAAGTCATCACATAAAATCGTATGGCCTGATTTGTTCCTTGCTTAAGCACAGTTGCCGTTAGACCTTGATACGTGCCTCTTACTCCTAAACAACAACCAGAGACAACTTTATTCAAAACGGTCATTAACAATTGTTAAAATTATAATATACACAATTAACCTACCTTGCTCTCTTATAATTTCACTAACTCCATGAAAAAAGCCTCTGTATCGAGGTCTAAGCGAGCACTGATCATGGATTAACTTTACCTAAATAAATAAAAATATGTATGATTGTTGGCTGTGTTTTAAATTCATATAAATGGTAAACATAGCATGGAAAACAACTGACCTTGAGTGTCTCCATCGGGCAAACCACTAAAATGGCCTCTGCTATGCCTGCTCCTAACCCACACACAAGACTTCGTGTATTATCCAAACGACCCGTGGAGTCACGCATAGGGTTACTGAGCATCTCAAATGTGCCAAATCTGTTTAAACACAGCAAATCAATAAGACTTTAATAAATAATAAAACCAATTACTCACAAAAAGTAATGTGGATTCAAAATACTAAAAAATAACACTAAAATAATACTCATAAAAGTAGTAATTGATGCAATGTTGATGAGTAATGTCATGTAGCCTACTTCCATCTTTCCATTTGCCATGACATTATATTATTAGTTATTATTTAAATGAGAATTGGGTGACTACCTGACTGCAGACTTGGGTATTGATCCATAAAGTAAAGAGCTGAGCCCTCGATACAACCCTCTGAGCCCATGGTCCTGCACGGTCAGCTTCACACAGTCTCCTGCATCCAGAAACAGGACCATTATTAACCACTCTGTATGGCCAAACTATGTACCACAGGCTGTGCACCCTATCCCTGCCCTCCTCAGACTCACCAATGCCCCTGTACCGAGGTGGGTTGGCTCTCTCATCCAGCTGCAGCTGGGTCTTCACGTATTCTGTGGGGAATGTGATGCAGATTTCTATTGCCCCAGCAAGGCCACCTGAGAGACATATGGCAGAAGTATAGTGAACATTAGGCCTCCAGGCGTGCATGATATGTATGATTTGGGACTATGATTTAATTAGCAATAACAAGTCTGTAATAATGTAAGTGTAAGCATATGACGGGGAGAATAGGCTAATGCATGGTGCCGTGGGTGTGCCATGATTTAATGTATGAAATATAGGCTAATCAGCTTATCAAGTAGCCTATAGCTTAGACTCATGAGTCAATACAAAACCATTTACTTTTTTAAATCTGTATTTTGTAAACAAATCAAATGGCAGAGTGACATGGAATAGCATGGCATGACTGTACATCTCGCTGCCTGTAGTGGCCCATGTCTGCTGGCTCAGTGCGTTTGTTTTGACCCACTTCCACACTGATACCATTAATGGGAGACAGACCGAGATTAGCGTGCGCAGACCAAGCAACGCACTAAATTCTGACGTAAATATGAGACTGGTGTGAAAATATGAGGCTACCTGCAAGGATGGCCTTTCCGGGATGTGTAATTTTTCTCCCAGCGACAGCAGCGGCAGCCAGGTTTCTCCTAGCCGCGTATGAGCGCTGGTAGAGCGGCAGAGAGCCCAGCCCCGTAGCGGCAACCAGCAGCTGAGATGGAGGATGATGAAACGGAGGATGTTCAGTTGCATCACCGTGATCCTTGCGCGGATCTTTAAACGAAAACGGTTTAAAAAGCGACGACATTTCGCTTCAAAGGCGTGTACCCCCAGACAATAACAGACAGGGCAACAAACAGGCGCTACAATGTGGCTGCAGCGGGAGCGGAACGACCATCAATATTCAAATAGCGGTCAGCTGACGAGCCACGCCATTGGCTCCTCACAACACCACATAATGCTTTATGTTGTCACGTGATAAGGCATGACCCCCTCCGACAACCAACAATTTTGGAGGATGAGGCCGTGGGGAGGAGAGAGGGTAATAAATCAATAGGACTAGAATGATCACTATTGACGTTCCGCCGTGCCTGACTCAGTAGTCCAGCATCCTGGACCACTAGCACCAAACACACAGATGGGCTTAATCCAATGCATAGTATACAGAAGGTACACACAAACGGTAGGCTTAAACCAGTTCATATGATCTTTCCTTTCAAAAGGCAATGCAAACATTAATACGCTTTCTGTTTTTGTTTCTTAAAGTCGGCAGATTTCTAAATTCATTCGAATTGCTTGTGCGTTGCCCATACCAGAGCACTGATTTGACCCTTGAAAGAATCTAGGTCAGTGACTCCACATCCATCCTCACCACCCCAGAAGAAACATAGTAGTAGAAGGATGTCATGCTCAATTGTTGTTGTTTTTTCAGCTTGGGCTGCAGGAAGAATAGTGGCATCAGGCCTGCTACATTGCTTTGACCACAGCAGAAATGTTCAGCTCATTGGGGTGAAGAATGTGGCTAGCCTTCATACTGGCCATTTCTTCATCAGGGTCCTCAAAGGTAGTTGTGGAGATTACAAACTGGAAAAAGACACAAGAGAAATTGTAGGGTGGAGACATTATATGAAAGACTTGATATACAGTCTATTTTCAACTATAGCCTATAGGTTATAAAATGTTTTATTCATACAGTTAATTTTTTTTTCTCTGAATAAAAGCTAAGATATTCAAATCTGGGCCTTAGATGAGTAAAACTCTTAGATGAATAAAACCCACCATTATTAAAATTCCAAGCTTTCATACCCAGAGGATGTGATGGGATCAAACTCCTCTGATTCTCACAGACTTTAACCAACTCCATCAACTCATTGTCAATGGCCTCATTCCAGTTGTTGCAATCCAGTTGTAGGTACTGCAATTTTTACAAGAAGACATCCACACTGAACCAAAACAAGAAGATACATTTCATCAAACTGCTATAGAGTATATACAATGATATAAGGAAAATAAACAATGTATTTCTCAAGTAGATGTCTCTTGTACAATCCATAAGATGCTTGATACATAGATCATATTCTAAATCTAAAGAAAATCATTATTACTTCATATTTGTTGATCATTAGGTTGTGGCCGGTCTGCAGATTGAGGCTCCAGTTTTCTTCCATTGACATGCAGTATGGTGCTCATGACTTAACTTCTACAAAACTGAAGCTACTTTTAGTTTATTTTGCAAGCTATTTTAAAGTTGTATACTTTATTGTATAAAACATTTTATTAAAATATTTGATTTTACCTGGTTTGAGATTAGATTTTTAAACAAAGATCTCCTCATATCTAAAAATAACCTCATATTCTCACTAAAGGTTTAAAACTGGATGCTGACACAGCAGTTCTCCAGGCTTCTTCAGGGCTCTCAGCTGCTGCATGGCCTCAGGTTGAGAGGGGTTTTAACAAACTGGGATGCACAATTGAAGTAATGCTCCAAGTTAATTGTGTCTTTTTACATTTAATTTGACTTTTTACAATTACAAACTATGTTTTTTAAGTCTTAGGCAACAATCCCTTTCCCCCATAAAATGAAAAAGGATTTTATATAGCTGAAATAATGTAACTATTAGCAAAATAGTGTATTTGTTTCATCGTAACACATTATGAAATAACACATTTAAACACGAGGGATAATAATACAAAAGTAAATCTAATTAATGGTTTATTTCTTTGCTGCCCTCAGCTCTTCAAACAGCAGACACTTGGCCTGTGCAGAGGAAAGACAACAGTCTGATAAGCACTGTGTTATGCCTCTATATTTAGGCCTTATGTGAAGTGAGTTCCAACCTCATGCCAGCGAAGTGTGTCAGCTGGAAGCCCCAAATGGCAGTGGGGGCAGGTGTGAGTGGGATAGGGAATTTCTTGGTTCCTCTGCCCCCAGCACGGCCCCTCACTGTCCCACAGATGGTGTCCTGGGGCATGAGACGACCAGGCCACTCCGAAGTGTGGCCTGGGGTCTGTCTGGTACATAACCCGCTGATTACCACTAGAGGACACTGCAGACGAGGAATCAGATTCTTCCTAAAAATTAGGGAGACTGATTTTGTTAGTATGAATTTGTGCATAGGTAATTATATTCAGTGAGATAAAAACATAACATTTTCCCAAAACATTAAATATTGTTATTGTTAAATAATATTAATGAGTGGCACTTTTTGCCAATATAAATATATGTCAGCACTTTCTAAAACATTAAAGGAACTGCAAGATATTAATTATAAATGATTTATTTATGATGATTTATTCTTAATTACAAAAACATTGAACATGATGTATGTGTTATAAGTTGGTGTTTTGGTTATCAAGATCTAATCAGAAAAGCAGAATGAGCTTCACATGAGTCTCTCATTTGGGTTAACAGTTTCAGTGTTATTAAGTAAACAGCAAGAACCACCTATCTACAATGTAACTGAAATTTCTGAGTTTTATATTGTAATTTTTACTTATATAATCCTGTTTGTTGTTTTGTATCCTGTTTTGTATGTCTGTCAGTTCAATAGTTGTAATTTTACAAATACAAAAAGTGCAGTTTGAGACAGCAGATGTTGGCTGGGATTTTATACTTCAACAACCAGAAGGCCCAGACAGATTTTCAGTGTGCTATTACAGTGCATTAAAATTGCAACAAAGAGTAGAGCCATGAAATTCCATCTGCTGTTTTTGTTCAGTGTCAACACACAGACTGCAGCTTATATTTTGTTGTGTTTAAGATCCCATTACATACAGCCTACAATAACTTATCCATCCATCCATTTTCTTCTGCTTATCCAGGGGCAGGTCACAGTCTAAGCAGGGACTCCCAGACTTCCTTCACCCCGGACACTTCCTCCAGCTCCTCCGGGGTACCCCAAGGCATTCCCAGGCCAGCTAAGAGACCTAGTCCCTCCAGCGTGTCCTGAGTCTTCCCAGTGGGACATTTCCGGAACACCTCCCGAGGGAGGCGTCCAGGAGGCATCTTGTACAGATGCCCGAACCACCTCAGCTGGCTCCTCTCGACATGGAGGAGCAGCGGCTCTACTCCAAGCTCCTCCTGTGTGACTGAGCTCCTCACCCTATCTCTAAGGATGTGCCCAGCCACTCTGCAGAGGAAACTAATTTCAGCGTCAAGCTCATGACTATAGTTGAGGGTAGGAACGTAAACCGGTAAATCGAGAGCAATGCCTTTTGGCTCAGCCCCCTCTTCACCACAACGGTCCGGTACTGCGACTGCATCACTGCCGACGCCGCACCGATCCGCCTGTCAATCTCACGCTCCATCCTCCCCTCACTCGTGAACAAGACCCCGAGATACTTGAACTCCTCCAGTTGAGGCAAGGACTCTCCATCCACCTCGAGAGGGCAAGCCACCTTTTTCCGGTCAAGAACCATGGCCTCAGATTTGGAGGAGCTGATCCTCATCCCAGCCGCTTCACACTTCACATAATCTGCAAACAGCAGAGATGAGATCCTGTGGTCCCCAAACCGGATCCCCTCTG
The DNA here is from genome assembly GCA_036785185.1 of Paratrypauchen microcephalus. Lineage (NCBI taxonomy): Eukaryota > Metazoa > Chordata > Actinopteri > Gobiiformes > Gobiidae > Paratrypauchen > Paratrypauchen microcephalus. The sequence goes on along the minus strand of JAVJIX010000034.1, from coordinate 7,343,618 downwards.
GCCCCTGACTGTGCCTAGAAATTCTGTTCATAAATACAATGAACAGAACCAGTGACAAAGGGCAGCCTTGGCAGAGTCCAACATGCACCGGAAACAGGTCTGACTTACTGCTGGCAATGCAAACAAAGCTCCTGCTCTAGTCAAACAGGGACCGGACAGCCCTTAGCGAAGAGCCCCGAACCCCATACTCCCATAGCACTCCCCATAAGACCCCATGACAGACACGGTCGAATGCCTTCTCCAGATCCACAAAGCACATGTGGACTGGTTGGGCAAACTCCCTTGAACTGTCAAGCACCGTCGATGTCCCCAGCCTCCCCTAGAATCTGTAAGAAGCTCTCCTGGAGGTGTGAGTTGAAGGCTCCCCTGACAGAGGGCTCTGCCAGATGTTCCCAACAGACCTTCACTATACGCTTGGGTCTGCCGGTCTTTCTGGCTTCTTTCTCCGCCGGTGGACCCAACTCACAACCATGTGGTGATTGGTTGACAGCTCTGCCCTTCTCTTCACCCGAGTGTCCAAGACACACGGCCAGATCAGATGACATGATATAAAATTCGATCATCGACCTCCGGCCTAGGGTGTCCTGGTGCCACGCACTGATGGACACCCTTGTGCTCGAACATTGTGTTCGTTATGAACAAGCCATGGCTAGCACAGAAGTTCAATAACAGGACTCTGCTCGGGTTCAGATCAGGGAGGCCATTCCTCCCAATCACCCCTCTCCAGGTTGAAGTCCCCCAGTAGAACAATGGAGTCCCCGGTCGGTGCACTGTCCAGTACCCCTCCCAGGGACTCCTAGAAGGCTGGATACTCTGTACTGCTGTTCAGCCTGTAGGCTGACACAAGAGTGAGAGACCTGTCCCTGACCCGAAGGCGCAGGTACGCGACCCTCGAGTTCACTGGGGTGAATTCCAACACACGGCAGCTGAGCCATGGGGCAATGAGCAGGCCCACACCTGCCCACCGCCACTCCCCGCGTGCAACGCCAGAGAAATGGAGAGTCCAGTCCCCCTCAAGGAGTTGGGTTCCAGAGCCCAAGCTGTGCATGGTGAGGCCAACTATATCTAGTTGGTAACGCTCAACCTCCCGCACAAGTTCGGGCTCCTTCCCCCCCAGCGAGGTGACATTCCATGTCCCCAGAGCTAGTCTCCATGGCCGGAAAGCTGGTCGTTGAGGCCTCTGCCTTTGCCTGCCGACCAGATCTCCCTGCACCGCCCCTTATGGATCCTCTTGCGGCTGGTGGGTCCTTGGGAGGACGGCTCCACATTGCTCCTTCGGGCTGTGCCAGGCCGGGCCCCGTGGGTGAAGACTCACCACCAAGACCCACCAGACGCTTGCTGTCGAGCACCCACCCCAGACCTGGCTTCAGGGTGGGGCCCTGGTAACGCTAATCCAGGCTATGTAACTGGTCTTGCTGTGTTTCTCATCATAGGGGCTTCTGAACCACTCTTAGTCTGACCCGTCCCCCAGGACCTGTTTGCCTTGGGTGACCCTACTAGGGCCATGAATCCCCTGACAACATAGCTCCTGGGATCCTTTGAGCACCCAACCCCCCCACCACCACCACCACCACCACCACCACGTTAAGGTGGCGGTTCAAAGAGGGGTACAATAACTTAGTGACAAATTGTTCATATGTTTTTCTTTTGAAGGTCACCAACTACAATTATGTGTCTGATAGGCCTACCTGTTTAGGAATCTGAGGGCGGTACTGTGAGTCCAGAGACCGCAGGCAATACCAGCAGGGCTCAGGGGGACGGCCTGTGAAAAAGAAGAGAAGAGCTTGTAAGATGTACGATGTAGCTTCCTGAATACAGGCTCCTGTTTCATATAATATATGAAACATATTATATATTAATCATATTATGTTTAGGCTAATGTTGTAGTTTGATGGTTGTTGTGCACCTAAAACGTACATTTATAACTATAACATTTTTCTTACCTCACATCCCATACAATACCATCTGGGAACTGGCATTTAAGATACAATGCCAACAAAACATAAGAAACTTAATAATTATTATTATTGTAAAAAATGACATAAAACATTTGAGCAGTAATGTGAGAAGCAGGATAATGCATCACTCACTTTGTGTGGCTTCTGTCTGGGGGGTCTCATGATCCTCAGTGGAGGGGTTTGGAGGTGGGAGAGCTTCACTGTCATTGTCCGATGAGCTTGGGATCTCCTGCAGCGTGTCATCACAGATGGACTGCTTCTTGTCCTGCACACACTCATAACAACCACAAGACATACATTTGACATAAAGGGGCACAAAGTTTGACCTATGTATCATTACACTATTATTATTATTATATTTTTATGCCGTAGAACATCTTTATCATTTATAATTTCTAATTGTCAGTTGAAGTTTATATTATTTTATGTTTTGTGAGTATTTTGTATTAGAGTAAAATTAGAATACAACTGTGTTTATGATAAGCATGAGGGAACACTATAATAACATGATTAAAATTAGAAAATTGCTACATTTTGCATAATATCTCCCTTTTAAATCTTACCTGGTTTGCACCTACCTCTTCAGTACTGACAGGAATTTGTGGATTATTGTCTGCATCCTTTTCAGACTTCTCAGATTCTTTACTACCGATCTCCCCCTCTGGGTGATTGTCACTAAAGTTCAACAGAGAAGCACACAAATTTAGCAAAACATGCCCTCTTAAGTGCCTGGGTTATCAGCCAATTGGTTTTCAGCTTATTAGGCAAACTAAGACTCTACTGTTACATGATCGTACAAAAACATCCCTCTTCTTGTCTTACCTTTGGCTGTTTTTTTCTGATGCCACCGTTTCTTCCTCCATGCCCGCTCATGTATCCCCCCTCCAATGTGTTTTCTTTGATTTATTTTCCCTATTCCTAATCTCTTTCTTGGACTTTTCCTCCCTTTGAGCCTCTGTCTTCTTTACACGGTGTATACCTCTGCAGCTTGGGGCCGGCCCCTCAGTGTGTGTGAAACGGAAACTCCAATCTTTAATATTTGATGTGTCTGAATGGCTCACAAGCTGGTTTCTGTAAAGACTAATTAGGTGAGGGCTCTATTGCGCTTACAGTGAAACAGGCTTTAACATACGCTACACCTGACAGGGGAATAGAGACCAAGGCTTCAGGGGCTATGACAAGTCAGTATGGATGATTGAAATTTTAAAAGTATTAGGAGTTAAAGTTTTAGTCCAGGTTTAGTCCCACTCAGTCTTCGCTGGGCTTTGATTTTATATCACAAATACCAATCTTGGTTTAATGGATTTCTTCTCTATCTACGTCTATCTATTTTGTCCTTGTATTAGACAGTCCCTATTCTCTAGTTTCACATTATTATTGTACAAGGAATGTGAACAATATTTCAAAAAGCAATAGCCTGTACAGTAGGCCTATTTTTAATGCAATCTTGCATTATAGTTCTATGTGCCTCTCAGTATACACAGAATAATTTATTTTATTCTAATTTAGCTTAACTTCAGTAACAAAAACAAACCCTCAAGACAAAGAAGACTTGACATTTCTGTGGAGAAATTCATTGTAATTGTTATTTTTTACCAACAGAGGGAGCACGAACACAAAGTGTTCGTGGATCGTCTTAGCCTATGGAAGTATACGCTTATGACAGGTAAATTAGCTCTTCAAGCTACAGCTTTATTAACAAATTGAACAATATAGTAATTTTGATAATTTGTTAACATTCTTACTTGTAGGTGTTTTTTTCCAGGGGCAGTGGATCCCGAGCCATGATGCCATGAAGAAAAGCTTTATATAGGCTAGGCCTACTGTTTCCACGTGCTCTTAAGGTGAAACTGCGAAGGCCCAGGCCTACTAGGCCTACGCACACACTCGCACCTGGGCACGATCTGTTTACCCCAATGGCACATTCAGAGCGGTTAAAAACATGTTATGTGCAGATGACGATCCCCCTAGCACCCACCCACCTCTTTGTTATAGCATACACTGGAGGATATTTTTTATTGAACAGCTTTCAGCCATTCAGAGCTTAGAATGATGAAAACATCATCTATATATAATAGAAATATCTCGGCTAGGGTTTGCATCAGAATGAAACAAATCAAAACATTTTTAGTGTACTGTGCATTCCACTAAAATTGAATAGAATGCAAAAACGACCACATTTTATTATTATTATTATTAGTATTATTATTATTATTATTATTATTATTATTATTATTATTATTATTATTATTATTATTATTATTATTATTATTGTGTTATTGTGCAGTGAATGTTCAGATAGCAGGTCAAATTATCATAATTAATAGCCTGATTAGATACTTTGATAACATGGCTTTTATCTGCAGCACATATTTGTATGTTCATGAAACACATTGAGAGTATTTACCGGTCAGTGAAGTGCGCGCCTTCCTGTAAATGTGTGGCAGGTACAGAGTAATTTTAGTGTTTTTTTTTTTTTTCCTTGTGTGTGTGTGTGTGTGTGTGTGTGTGTGTGCGTGTGTGTGTAGGTGTGTGTGTGTGTGTGTAGGTGTAGGTGTGTGTGTAGGTGTGTGTGTGCGTAGGTGTGTGTGTAGGTGTGTGTGTTTGTGGGAGGAGGCAGCCGGGAACATAAGTGCCGATGACTCACCAGTCTTTTGTGACAGTGGCGCAGAGAGAGTGCTGTTCACCCATTCCTATCCCTTGGGGCTTGCATACAAAACAAGAAATGGAGAGCGAATGAAAGAAAGAAAGAAAACATGGCTGAACGATTAGGTGTTAGGGAGCATTAAAGGGTAGATGGGAGGGGGTATGGATAATTTAGGAAATAAAAGAGGTAGGAGATGGCAGAGGGGGGTAAAATTGTGGAGCACCAGATGAAAGCAGAGAGGCAAATGACTGGGGAGAGCATAAACAATGGGTGCTGTTTTAGAGGGGTCCCCAGTGCAGCCCTGTTCTAATGGGGCTGCTGAAAGCCTGCTTCATTTTCAAGAATATACCCTGAAAAAGACTGGCCTCTGCAATGGAGGGTTGGCGGACAATGTCAGTGATGAAAGAGGAATCAAAAGGCAGTTTATTTAGAAGTTCAAAAACACCTTTACATGTATAGTGGAGACAGCTGTGGTCAATATAAAAATGCAAGCTTATTACTTGACTCTTCCAACCTTTTGTGTTTTAAACTTTTAATTCAGTATATCAATAATATTTATACAGTGCCCTTCAAGGGTTGCATAACACAAGTAAACCCGGTGATATATGGACCAATTTGGGAAATTATAAAATAAAAATTATGTCAGGAAGCTGAAACCCATGAATAGGTTAAATCATAAACAGCATAATAACTTTGGTTTTATCTTTGTTTAGCCTAAGTTTAGTCTCAGTTTAGACCCACTTTTGAACCATTTAGTAGCCTAATTCTAGACATTTAGAAATCAGTGAAAGAGACACAGCCTAATTATGCATACATTGTCTACTTCACTGTAATCCTGGAAATGTAGTGTACATAACACAAAGCCCTAAAATGTTATTTCACAGCATCAAAACACAATATTACATTATGCATCAAAAATAGTCTGACATTTTCAAACTTAAAAACAATGGCTGCCAAAAAACTGGTTGCCATGGCGCCTAACAAGACCTCTTTGGTTGTATCAGCTGAAGTTATTTCACAAATATGTTTCTTTTGGTCCTGTTATTTTCATGCTATTTTGGCTAATGTAACTGTGATATTTGGATTTTAAAAAAGGTTGAGCCCAATCCTGCAGCTGCAAAAACATAGTGATTATTTTAATCAGATTTAAAGGTCCACATTTAAACGAATGTCATATTCATGAAACTGACATTTTTGCTTGGATTTTAGCTTTCAGCCAAATGCATATGTTTCTTCTGGGTCATTACTGAATTGAATTGCTGCGCAGTCAGACTCTTTTGTGCCAAATGCTGGATCTTTACCAATTTTCTAGCTTGAGATCTTTTTTTTTTTTTTTTTTTGCAATATTCAAATGTATTTTAATTATGATACACCCACAAGGCAAACATGAATAAATAGCTACTATCAAAAAAGTAATGCAATCCAGAGCTTTTGTCAGATAATAGAATAATTTGTTGAGGGATATATTTAGCCACATGTATACCACATATATAAGAAAATGTACAAACTAATTTATAGCTTTTCCTTTGTCGCAAGATTTGAATTTGTAAAGTGTCATGTTCACCTTAGCATCAAAAGGGCAATCAGTAGGCTAGCTAAAATAAGTGCCTAAATATCCTTATGCTTGTTTTAAGTTCATTATCTATGGCACATTTATTAGTGACGTCAAACTGAGTTGAGTCAGACGATGTCCTCCATGCGTCACACAAACTCAGTATTTCTTTTGGACCCTGTCATTCCAACTTTTCTCATCTCCTGTCACATCCTGCTCTGCCAACAGCTCATTTATGGCTACAGAAAAAAACACAAAAAATTGTGCCTACTCAAAATAAGAGGTTAGAGGTATATGTTCAATATGATTGCTACTTGTCTCATTCTGACTAAATCCCGCTGCTATAGATGGCTCATATCATATGTCCCAGATATTCAGTATGTGTTTGTCATGGCACCGGTTCAATTACAAATCTCTGCTGTTGAAAAATATGTTTTATTCATCATTAAACTGCATCTATAATTGTACAGTACTTTAAAATGTGAGAGAAATTACTGAAATATTCATCGGGATTAGTCACTTTAATCATGACTGTGGCCAAAGTCTTTAGTTTCTCTTTTAGTATCAAGTATTTCAGTGGTCTAGGGATGGAGAAACTTGTACACACACAGAGCTGCTTTAAAGCCTATTCTCTGAGCCACAGGAAAACAGTGCAGAGACCTGGTTGACCTGAGCAGCAGTGTTCTGAATGTACTGCAGCTGTCTTACAGCATGTTTGGAGAGGCCAGTGAGTAGGCCGTCACAAAAGTCTAACCTACTGGAGACAAATGCATGGATAAGTCTCTCCATGTCAGGTATAGACCGGCTGGTTAGCTCAACTGGTAAGCCACTGACTTTCCCCGAGAGGATGTAGGTTCAGGTTCCCCCCCTGGCAATGAGCTAGCCAGTGTGGGTCCTTGGGCAAGACCCTTCACGGTACTGCCCTCCGGGCGCCGAAAGATGGCTGCTCACTGCTCCTGAAAAAGGATGGGTCAAATGCAGAAGTCAAATTTCTCCCGTGTGTCACTGTGTGTCATTGTGTGTGAGACCAAATAAAGGCTTAATCTTGATCTAATCTTAATAGAGTGACTTCACTGGTCCATATTCACCTTCTGCCAGTGAGATATATATTTGAATGTCGTCTGCATAGTTGTGGTAGGAGACATTATTGCTGCGTATTAACTGGCCTAATGGTAGCATGTAGTGATTTAACAAAAGCATTCCGAGGTTTGACCCCTAGGGCGGGATCTGAGAAACAGATTCCAATTTTAACATTAAGAACTACTTGTCTTCTAGATAGGACTTCAACCAAATTTGGGCAGTACCAGAGATGCCCACCCATTCCTCTGGTCTTTGCAAGTGGATCTCATGATTGACAGCGTCAAAACTCATATCTAACAAGGTCAAGATTTTGTTGAGGTGGATGTCATTTTTCACCTTGATAAGAGCAGTAGGGTTGTTATTTTCCTTGTGAAATTGTCATTTAAGAATATTAAAACTCATTGCACCTAGATGTGGAATCTAGTTTTAACAGAACACAGTTTTGTACGGGGAAGAGTTCAGCGTAGTTGATGCCAGACCACTTGATCATGCTGTGTCAGGTGTGAGGAGACCTATCTTAATTCCTGATCTGATGAGGTAGGTAGATGGTAGGGAAGGGCCATGGGGGAAAAGTGAAAAGTCCCTAGATGGAGTAGATGTGGCAAAGGAGATGATGAATGAACTTCCACTTTATCACTCTAATTTCAAATAATTTCCCTTTTCAAGATTTCAGTCTGTTCCGTTCTGAAGTCCACTGCACCCACGTGCACAAGCAGCTGTTTAACTCCTCTGTGAGTGGACAAAACTTTTGTAACTGGGATAGCAGCATGTTTGGATTCCTCTGTGGCTCACACCACTGACAGCACCATCTCCTAGCAGCAGTGTATGTCTAACCTTGACATTTGGCACATATTGCCTGTGTGTCTGCTCTCTTTTGCCAACTTCATTGTTCTTCTTTTGTTATGAAAAACAATTTTCTGTTTATATGTTAACATCAGTGACAGTAATAAAAAAAATGTTTGTAAGCTGTATTTTAGATGATGTAATGATATTAGCATAGTCTTTTATCTCTTATTGTTGGTTTAGCATTTTGGTGTGCACAAAGCTTTGGAAAAGACATTATCACTCAGGTCTAAGTTGAAAGTAGCAGTTTTTTCACCCTCTTTCAATTGTGGGCTGCTTACCTCTGGAAGTCATTGGTAGTGTCTGGTGAAGTCCTTTTTCAGATTCTAAAGCAAATATGTGCAATTGTAGCTCATTAATTTCTTGTTGATAGTTCTGACTATCAAGTTTTAATTCATATTTTTTTATTTGTGAAAAATATGTGGTATTTTTAACACTGTGTATGGGATTCTCCATTTTTTGGATGGATGCAATGAGCAGGGATAGGGCTAACCAAAAATAGACATTTTCTAAAAGTTCAAACCTCCAATGCAAGATTACTTCATGAATGAATGAATCCAAATACAACAATGAAGAAGGAACATCATTATAATATTAAAAGCTCATAAACGTTACAGTATGTAAGTAATTAGGCAGGCTAGGATGCCAAATATGATTCTGTGTGAAAGTGTCCATAACCATATATGTCCATAGCATATAGGAGCAAAGTATATTGTGTATTAATTTCACTTTAGAGGATTATCTGTGATCATGAGCAGCTTACCAGCAGCTTGCTCTGTTATTCACTACAAAAAAGTCATATGTAGTTATATGTTTACAGTGAATGCCCTGCCAAAACCATTCACTTGCTGTGACTGAATTGAATATAGTGTCACAGCAACATGAGTTGAAAGTCGTCTTCTTCTTCTTCTTCTTCTTCTTCTTCTTCTTCTTCTTCTTCTTCTTCTTCTTCTTCTTCTTCTTCTTCTTCTTCTTCTTCTTCTTCTTCTTCTTCTTCTTCTTCTTCTTCTTCTTCTTCTTCTTCGAATTGTCAATTTTCACAACAAATAGCCATCATAATTTGACCCTTTTCACATTTGCTCAAATCAATTGCACATTTTCTTGGTCGTAATGCTTGATTAGTGTTTGTCATCTTCAAACATGCTTTAGAGCACATTAATGTTTTACACACAGATCCTTGGCTTGTTCTTCCTTTTCCCTGCAGCAGCCAGTCTGGCTCGAGTCCAGTGACCAGTGGTGTTGTTTTCAGTTACAAACTAATAATTAGATCCTTGCCTCTGCAGTCACAACAAATAAAACCCACAAGAACATAAAGGCTGTAAAAAAAGCAATGGTGTCCAAAAAACAAACAAATTAAAAACAGATCAAAAACAAAAAAGCACAAATCAACGACTGAGTAATCTTTACTGAATTTAACATGTGGTTGCATATTGTACTGATATTATTGTGAAGTGTAGTCAGCTTTTGCAGCTGCAGTGGTGAACATAAATAAGCTTTGGTGTAAATAAGAAATGTTACGGACAGTACAGCTAAGCCAAAAGGAGATAGCCTCTAACAATTATTCATTTCCTTGTTAACTGCTGTCTGTTGAAATTTTAGATTTGCTATGTTTTACTGTTTATGTGTTTGATCAAGTCAACCACTTCGGCCAACCTGCAGTGTGATATTGGCTTTCACAAAAATAGATTGAAAAGAATCAGTTGTAGTAATTGTATAAAAAATTGTAATACTACAATATTAACTATATTTGTCACATCTGTTGTGTCATAACTTTTTTTTTGTACTATTTCATTTATTTTCACTCAAATATATACACTACTTCATCAGTCCATACTTGCAAATTGTTCTTTCCACGATGCTTAAAGCAACAGGCTCCAGAATTGGAAGCTGTAGGAGATATAGAACAAGATACATCCGAAATCTTCTACCAAATACCTTTTCATCTGCGATTGTCTGGCTGGAGGCAGTGGTGAACATGTCTCAATCATTATGTTGATGCCAGCAGCTAAATGACTATATAGCAGTGTGGTCCTGCGCAGTGTACAGATGGATGACTCATCGGGCAATCATGTGACTCATCAATCACTGCAGTTCCCCTCCCTACTCCCTCTTTCAGCTTCCTCCCCCTTTTCATTTCTAATCTTGTTTTTCACATGTTTTCGATTGGTTTTCTTGGCACATAATGAACTCGGTATAGATTTGTATGATATTCTGCCATTACATGTCTTCACAAATAACACATGTGCTGTAAGTTTTGCTGCAGTGAAACGTAGCACTCCTCAAAAAGCCATTAAAAAACTGAACTTTAATAAAATAATTGCTTTTATTTTTTATCATATAGCAAAACTAGTAATCATCATGCTGTTATTTACACATTGCACGGGCATATTTATTTCACACTGTACATGTTACAATGCTAAGGTGACATCAACAACAACCTTTTACAAGACAGATGGCTTCACTGCGGACACAGTGGCCCTCTTCCATTATTTTTTTAAGTAATCACAGTTTATTCTGAGAAAACCATCACCTTGATTATTTCTCCAGACTGTTTTATTTTTTCTCTTTTTTTGTTCTTTTATTTTTTTGTTTATTTTTTTCAGCTGCAAGTAAAAAGACGTGCATTTAACGGTTTAAGCGCAATCCCTGACTCCCCGCCCTGAAACCTTTTGAGCTAAAAATGAACTAAATTCTTGCAGCTTCTCGGTCGATATCTGTTTGTAAAAGGCTGCAGAACAGATACAGCAGATTAACTTCAAGAATTTTTCAGTAAATTAAAACATGAATGCATATAAAGTGAGGCATTCAAGTAGATGAAGATAGGAAAAATCAAGCAGTGACAATGGATCCCCCGGTGATGATGATGTGGTGATTTTTAGTTGTGGTCTACTGACAGTATGGGTCCCACTATGATTAAAAACCCTTAGTCCACCAGGCTGGAAGTGTTTAGTGTTAAGTTTGTGCTTTTGGAGTCCATAGGGTTTTTACATCGGGACCAATAGCAATGAAAATATAATATATATGCATTATGATGTTTCCCTTATAGAACTTGTAAGGCAAAATTCATCTTGAGTCTGGATGTGTGTATTTGGCACCTTGTAAATTGTTCTGTCCAATCAAGAATAAGAAAGGCAACATCAAATGTCAAATACAACAAAACATACTGTCAACACAGCAGTTTCCTCCACCAATACATCTGTGTAGCAAATAAGTTTACTAAAATTTGATTGTGACATACACAATGTGAACAAATGCTATAAATATGCTGCATGTTGTAAACATGATTCTCTTACAATGGGCACAACCGCATTTGAATGCTCACAAATGTGAAGTGTGTCTTGTAAAAAACTCTGAGATATGCAAGAGCATCAGAGTTCAACCTGAATGAAGACAGACATACTCGTGGTATGTGCTGTTTCAGATGTAAACTGAGCAAGAGGCTGAACATGGTTACAGGGAGCTCATATGTTTTACTCCCCCTTTACCAAAGAAATAACTCAAATACAGTGATACAATACAAACCAACTTTTCATTTCAGGACCTTTAAATGTCATTCAAGCTCACAATCTTTGAGTCTTTCTGGTCATACTGCACTTAATCTGACTCTGTTTTGATCTGACAATGTCTGTTGGTCTCTCAATACATTCTGCGTTTCATGTAGATTCTCTCAATAAAGTTCTCCAGCTCCTCCTCACTGTCCAGTTGGGGCACCAGCCCGTCTTCCTCATAGTCATCTCCCGTAGTGACCGGTTGGTAGTACGGGGGTCGCCGGCCTCTCCGAGGCTGGCTGATGGGTTTGGGAGCAGGGAGCGTTTGGTATGTCCGTGGGTGAGGGAGGATATAGTTAGAGATATAGGGGGTGATGGGCAGACGAGGAGCAGGCTGCTGTCTCCAGCCTGGTCCCCTGTTCTTACCTCCAGCCCAGTTCTTTCTCCTGGAAGGCTGGAGGTCCAGCTCCTGGGGGCCGAAGAGCTGATCTCTTGGGGGAGGTGGCTTACCATAATACTGTGATTTTGGGTATGGAAAATAAACTGGATAGTATGCGCGATATGGCTTCTGATAGTATGGATAAGAGGGGAAAGCTAAAAACTGTTTTTGAGGTTTGTACCAGTAGTCGATCTGTTTCTGTGGCTTGTACCAATAGTCCTGCTTGTATGACTTGACTTTGTCCTTGTGCCACTTCTTGTTGTTCTTGTTGTACTTTTGTTTCTTGGGGTTTTTTGAGGCAGTGTAGTGATAGATGGAAGGAGCGGCCAGAGGAGGAGGTACAAGAGGGCGGAATCGAGGAGTGACAGGATTGGTGTTGACTGGCTGTTGCTGTAGCTCTTTCCGCTTCTTCTTTTTCTCTTCCACATCACTGATAATCTCTATAACATCATCCGCAGGCAGATGAAGTTTACTGCTGATCTCGATGAGCCTGTCAATCATCTGCTGGTCCATATCGTCCTCGTCCTGGACAATCTCCTCTGAGCGCTTGTCCTCAGCTGCGTTTCCCATGCTGCTTTTCTGCCGAGGCTTCATGTATGATTGCTGTTTGCGGCCCATGTACTGCAGCAGCATGTCGGAGGCGATGTCAGCGAGTCTCTGCTCCTCCTCGCGGGCTCGCTCTGCCTCCTCTTGCTGACGCAGCACCTCCTGCTTCTCGGCCTGCGCCCGAGCCTCCTCCTCCATCCGTGACAGGCTCTCCTCCTCTTCTTCCACCTCCTCCAGCTCCTCCCCCTCCTCCTCAAAGTCATCCATGAAGTTACCACCTTTAGCGGGGCGGTTGCGGTCACGGTTCTCCTCCCAATGGAGCTTCTTCCCTGCACGTGCTAATTGTGTGTTGTATGCTTTATAGCCCTTAAGTGGAGGCAGGATCTCATTGTCTTGAAGACCCAAGTCAATGTTTTGGAAGTAGCCTCTTATTTTGCGTTGCAGTAAGGGATCATTTTCTCCTTGAGAGTTAAAACTTTCAACTTGGTTTTCCTCCTGTCCCTGGCTCAGACTATCACCCACATTCTGCTCAGACCAGCCCTGGTCCTCCTCTTTCTTCTGATTAAAGTCATCACCTTGAGCAGCTGTCAGAGGCCCTACAATTAGCTGTTCAGTCTTATCGGCCCCTCCCCCCTCCCCCTCTGGCAGCTCAGCCCTGGGCTCTCGTGGAGAAGCCTCTGGTCCTCTTATCTCACCAGCCTCAGAGGCGTCCGATGAGGGCAGCTCCCGCCCCCCTGCCTCTCTCCAGTCTCTCTCCCTGATGCTGTCCCCATCACTGGGGTGGTCCAGGGCCTCCAGCAGTGCAGCAAGCACATCATCAGTCACTTTATCTGAGCCTGGGTGCTCACCCTGGTCCTGGGATGTATTGATGAGGGAGATGGGAGGCGATAAAATGTGTTTTTGGCTGTCCTCCACCCCTCCCTCCAGCCCCTCGCCCCTCACGGGGGCGGCGCCAGCCAGCTGCGGGACAACAGTAAGCAGGACCAATAGGACAAGGCGGGCTGGAGAAGAGCCGTGATGACAGGTCATGACCATGCAGAACCAGCAGGAGGGAGGCTAAGCACCTGGGCACAAGCAGACAACATAGACATAGTGAGAAAATAGGCTAGCGGACAGCAGGAAAATATTTAAATATTGTGTAGTCATTGCGGAAAAAAAATAAAACTGAAATAAGAAAAAGCTGGTAGAAACAAGAAATGTTTCATTCCAGATAATATTTATAGGCTTTTTAAATCACATGAGCAGCAAGATTCAAATTTCCTTCAAGCACACGAAATTATTATTATTATTATTATTATTATTATTATTATTATTATTATTATTATTTTGTAATTCATTTTTGTTTGCATATGAAGTCCTTTTAATATCATTAAAAACGCGCACCGCATCAGTAATCGGGAAAAAAAGCAAACTGAATTAATAACCTCATTATTCAGGCCATTTAATCTGATGGCGTGTCTTATATGCTAATTAAAATACGATGTAAACATTCGTTAATTTGAAATGACTAAAGGGCACTGACATGTCGATCATGCAAACGTTTAAACACATAATCCAAACCTTCACCTTTTGTCTTTAAAAAGTAGGTTACCTCACCTTTTCCATCGAGCCAATCCAGCAAGAAAGCATGCTTGCTCCATTTTAAACGATCAGCTATTCACTTAACCAAAAAACGTTACAAGAAAAAGCAAATTAATCTGCACATTTTCCTGATGTGCAGCAGCCATCAATTTTTCAGCCTATTACCAACGCCAAGGCGACGACAGGACACTGGCGCGGACACGACGCAGCGCCAGAAGTCGTGCGTAAAGCCCGTAGCAGTGGCTGGTTTGTTTAACCCTACGGCTCCTGACTGGAGCGCCTCGGTTGCAAATAAAATCATGGCGAATTTCCTCCACAAAAAACGAATTTTGTTATCGGGTATTGCAAACATTTCTCGTGCCGTGGCGTGCATTGAGCGTGGACTGTGAGAGTGGAGGAATGTAGGGGCACACTACGCCATTCCGTTTTTACGAAATGGGGTAAACATATTAATTATGATAAACAGATCCCACAATTAATGGTCTACCAAAATTGCCTCCTGTTGAATTTTGCCTTCTCTCTTTTTATTTTTATTTATTTTTTAAATTCCCTCTACAAACCATTGGTTTGGTACTAACATTGGTGTTCACAGATTTCTCGGCAAATGATGCATAAACAGGGATTTTAACCATTTCACTGAACTCAAATTGTTATTAAAAGATGGTCGTAAAATGTCGTGCAGGGCCCCGAAAAGGTAAATTTGACTATTTATCTATATTTAGTTTGCTGCATTTATCGGCAAAATCGTCCGTTTTTAGATGTGTTCTAGAGCAAATTGTAAAGTAAAAATAGGCAGTTTATCACTTTAATCAAACTGCATTAAAATGCGTACCAGAATTAGGAAGGGGGAAAAAAACGCATTTTATTCATATTAACTTCACAAACACACGTTTCACAGCCACACTGTTGCATGAAATACGCCTATTTAAAAAAGTTTATGTTTTAAGAGGACTTGTTATATAAAGCATGCAGTTCGTTCGTTCACATTGAAAATTATAAAACTTAAAATGCTTCGACTAAAGTGAGTTTATGAATGGCGCAAGAGATGTGGTTCCACTTACCTGAAGTCCCACTAGGGGTGGGCAAATGGTGACAGTCACAACGCAAGTAAAGCCAAAATTATTTCATGAAATCACCTGAGAGACTGTTCCTTCCTCAGCCTGTGACCAACATAAAGCAAACCTGTGCGTATGATATCTATTTGTGTGGCAGCTTTACTGGGTAAAGTACTACAATTGAAGTGAATGTTTTCAGCACCACGGCCAGCGCAACTTTATTGTATATACCCTCGGTAAGACCACGTGACCCCCCCGCCGCCACCCCCCAGCTGCAGGCACTGCTGACGTCACATCCATTGATAAGACTGTTGGTGAGGAGATGGCACAGTGAGTCTAGGCTGGCCCCAGCTGATGAATGAACGGAAATGGCATGAATGAAATAGTGCTTTTCCTGAATGAAAAGACAAAATTGTAGTGATAGCGCCGCTACATAGCCATTTTCCTCCTCCCATATTAAAGGGTAGTGTATGCCTTCCTCTGGTCCCTCTTTCTACAGCTTGTTATACATTCAGGAACTGCAAAAGATAGAGTGACCCCAATTGCATACATCAATTAGGGTCATTTGGTGATGTGCTCCAAGAATCAATGACATGCATCTGCAGCCTCAGACAGATAAGTGGGATGTGCTCCAGCCAGTGCTCTCTTATAGCCTCTTGTTAGGTTTTTGTGTGAGGTGGGCGCAGTCCCTTTGTGGATGTGTGGTCCAGGGGCTGTGCAGGTAGACTACTGTCCAGTCTCTACTTGCTTTCCACAAACACTTTCCCACCTGCTGTTCCACGCTGCTTCCGGACAATGTTTATCTGTCAGAAGCACATTGTGCTCCTCTGACCCTTCATCACCATTATCTGACACTTTACAGAGATACTGCTGATCATCCAATCATGAATCACTGCAAGCACAGGACAATACAGTCACTGACTCAGTGTTTTCTTTTTTATTAACCTGTAACAGCACTTTATCTTGATTGCACTATAAACACAAGCAGTGAATTTACCTAAAAACCCTGTGCTTAACCAGATCTATGCCATAGCAAACAAGGAACTAAGCATGTCTACCCCACAGATCAATAAATGGTAAAAAATGGTCTCTGGTGGGGTGCCTTATTGTATGACCAACTTTTAGCTTTTTTTCTTTTTTCCTAACTGAAATAAAAACAACTTCCACTGACAAGCTGTTGTCCTCAAGGTCTCCTGTAATGGAGCATTTTGTGCATTATGGCTGAACATTTGGGCTCAAGGACAAATAAATATGCTGCTTTTTGTTATTGTTGTGCAGCCGGTTAAACACAGACCTACACTGCCATTACTGCAGAATAATGGAGAAACAAGTTCACCCACAAAGGCTCATTTACATGCACTTTATTTTTTCCCATGGCCTTGTACATGGTTATATTTAACTCTCAGTTTTCATGCATACACTTTGTTTCAACTACAAAGCTATGACTTTTGTACATGTGCATGTTCATGTGTTGTATGTGTAGCAAAGTACACTAAATGGTTAGCCCAACTGGTAAGTCATGGACTTTCCCCCTGGGGGTTGTGGGTTCAAAATCCCCCCCGGGCAATGAGCTAACCAGTGTGGGTCCTTGGGCAAGACCCTTCACGGTACTGCCCCCCGGGCGCCGGAAAAAAGATGGCTGCTCACTGCTCCTGAAAAGGATGGGTCAAATGCAGAAGTCAAATTTCTCCCGTGTGTCACTGTGTGTCATTGTGTGTGAGACCAATAAAGGCTTAAGCTTAAGCTTAAATGTGAGATTGACCGCATTAAGTTGCAAATAGAAAATAGAAATGCAGTCATAAATAAATAATACTCCTTTTACAGTACGTTACCTTGAACTCATACACCTCCATGATAGAATTTATATTTTTATCAGTATCTGTGGCATTACTATATAGAACTCAAAACCTCATTTCTCTTCTATTGCCCTTTGAATGAATGTGACTAAAAGGCAATGCAAATCTGATTGTGGCTGAGATTATCGTAATCGGGTGGACCACATTAGCTCTGAATAAAACAGAAACTGGTGGATTAGCCCTTTCCAATTACTTCACATATATATTACACATATTCTGTTGCATTTGCAGACTAGATATGCACACATCAAATGAAGTTGTAATTTGTCGCAGTTGCCAGAAGTGCCACATGACCTCCCTTTGATTAGATTTAGTGCCACTGCTTGCCTTGCTGCAGAATGTGGCAGCACGCAGTCAAGATGGTTGTGCTGTGGTATATATGGTCATAGTGTGTTTGTGGAGAAAAAAGGCACTGAGAGGTATATACGCAGGGAGCCGCAGAGCAGATGCTGATATAACGGTCTGGCATTATCCACTGCCACTCAGCATTAGTTGGCCCCTTACCCTCACTCCATGTCCGCACCCCCGCTCTGACTCACGCACTACCGCCTGCTCGGTCACTCACATAGATTAACACTGGTACACTGTGCTGTGTGTAATGGAAAACACAGTGGAGAACACAGTAGTTCAGCCTTGTGTCCTTTTGATACAAACCCCTTGCTTCTACTGTAATATGTGTTAAACTCAAATGACCCCGGACACTGAAGGTTAGCGCTACATATAGCTACAGATTCAAACTGGTAGAATAAGGTGCTATGACACTATGATGATGTCTTTTTAAATAACCCATATATTTTTGGGCCAGTGGTGTTGGACAGAGCTGGGTCTGGGTGAAAAGTTTAAGTACATATGTATGATTATTCATTGTAAATTGAAGGCAGAAGGCAGAATCAGTAGCTGTAGTGGAAAGGTTTTTTTTTAACAATAAAATATGTGTTTACAATGTAATGTGTCTGAGTAACTATTTGACTCCAATAACACTGTTCTGAAGTTTGGTCCTCTGCAGACAATGTTGTGACGATAAGCGCATGGTCTTTTGTCTATCTAATTAACCCCTGTATACTTTATTACACTGCTGTGGTGGTGGTGGTGGAGGGAAGGGGGCTGACATGCTTAGAACAAGGGGGTATGATGAATTCTCTGGCCACAATTATGGTAATGCATGGTGAGCAATCTTTTAGCAGCAAGTGTGCTAATGCAGTTCCCCCTGCGCAGAAAAAAAGAGTCCCTACCTTGAAGTGATAAAATAGAGTTCATGATTAACAGAAGCTTTTCCACCACCCACACCACTTTGTCAGAGAAGGGAGGGACAAGTAATTGCACCATAAGGTTTCTACAATACAATGGTTTCTCTTCTTGATGATGTGTGCAGGACCCTGGCGCCTACACACTGTAAGCTGCAGTTTCTGCTTTCAAACAGTCCTTTTGGAAAGTTACAATTTGGCTTCTGTGCTGCTACATTAACCTACACACATTAATCATCTGTACACATTTGCATTTTGGCACACTGAGGCAATCCACCTGATTTATAGACTTTTATAATATCAAAAACTGCTGTAAATGCTGGAATGCTGGAAATAGAGTGTTAAATGAAGAGTGACACTTCTGACTGTTAGTACAATGTTGTCATTTCTTCTCTAACAGAGACTTAACATCTGCTCCACTGAGATGTTGAACTGCTGTTGTAATGCTCCATGAAAATCAGTGACGAACCAGCTGTACTTACACAGTCACTGGGGATAAGCAGCATGTCAGAATGAGCTTATTTGATTGTACAGTATCTACTACTGTTTTATCACCAATCATAATTTTAGTATTAAAGGCAACATACAACCATGAAATAGTAATATTATTGATTGTATAGGTGTTCTTTATCAAACATACTGTTTCACCATCAACAATATCTTCCAGTACGCACCGAACAGCTGCAGAACTGAAACACATTTTTATTTATAATAAAAAAAGCACATCCTGTTTGATATATTTGCAGTGAAAAGTATTGCTTGAACTGCAAACAGCTGCAATGTGTCCAATAAGAGAGGAATTATGGTGAGACCTTACTGGCCTATCAGGAGATATACTGTGTGACTGATGTTCCAGACTGTTATCCTGCCTTGTCTATTCTTCGAGAATTATTTACCTCTTTGAATATTACCTGTAAAATGTCCATAGCAACCTTTGGCAAAGAAGTGGTGTCTATGACAAATGGCATTGGCAGCCAGAAGCAGGCAATGAATTTGAGGTTGATGAGGCGACTCATATCAGAGAGCGGGACATCGGAGCTCACCATCAATCTCCTCCTCGCTCCGCTATACACATCTGGCACATGCATCACCAAACACACAGCAAGAGTGAACAGGACCTAATGCACACAAGCACATGGCCTTTGTCACTGCCTGCATATAAATATAATATAATCATATAAATAATTAAATATAATATAACCATATAACCAGTCAGAGATGTATGTTTTGTCATATCACATACCCTAATCTATATGGTTATATGGTTATATTACTAAAATAAAACAATTACACACAGCACATTATTCACTATAATTACCCCAAAAAGAGCACAAATGGCAACAGACTGCAGATAGACTGGTTGAGGAGCCATGCTTTAGTGGCGGCACGGTAGCAGAGTGGTTAGCGCTCTTGCTTCACAGCAAGAAGGTTCCGGGTTCGATCCCCGGGTCGCCCAGACCTTTCTGTGTGTGTGTTCTGTGTGGAGTTTGCATGCATGGTCTGGGTTCGATCCCCGGGTCGCCCGAGCCTTTCTGTGTGGAGTTTGCATGTTCTCCCCGTGTCTGGGTGGGTTTCCTCCGGGCACTCCGGTTTCCCCCACCAACCCAAAACATGCACCATAGGTACCTCCAGCTTAGGTCCTGACCAAGCCGAAGCAAGAAGATCATGGAGATGGTCCCCGGGCGCCCTAATGTGTGCTGCCCACTGCTCCTAATATATGTATATATATAGGATGGGTTAAAATGCAGAGAAGAATTTCTCCAGTGTGAGATCAATAAAGTTCACTTCTTCTTCTTATGCTTTAGCACAAACCTTCACTATCTCAGGTCAAATTCAAATCTTAAACTTTTCTAACAGAAGAGGTATGCTAAAGAATTCACACTTCCTGGCAAATATCAGTGAATATTATAATTTGAGGTTTGAGATAGCTTTCTTATGTGTATTTTGAGCACTATAAACATGAGGTTTGTGGACCACTGTCTTCCAGATGAGCCACGAGCCATCCACCTTTAATGTCTTTGATGCTTGTAAATACTAGAGAACAAAATTTTGAATATTTATATCAACGTCAGTGCAATGCATATTCATTTCAATCAGTCACCATTGTCACATAATTGTTGACTCAATGTCCATCGTATTTGTTGTGGATGGATGTTTCTGCTCTGGCGTAGCACGACAAAAATACAAACCAAGTATGGGGTAAATGAACAATGAACTGTAAAGCGCTTTGGGTGTCATGAAAGGCGCTATATAAATGCTATGAATTATTATGAATTATTATTATTAAATTGGCTCCGATAAAAAAACATGGCAATCACAAACCTATTACAACAACAATGTTAGGTTTAGCTGAAAAAGTTGAATGAACAAATCTTTATTCATTCAATCTAAATGGGCAAATTTTGTTAATTTTAATAACAATAAATTGGAGGATATGCCTGCTAACTATATCTGCAGCAGCTTGTGGGGACAGCCTAAATATTTTCAATGATGGTTTGCCAGATTTTGTTACAATTTTTATGTGCAAATATTTAACAGGCTTTTCCCTTAAGTGTTTTTGGCACTTGTGTGTTCATAATGAAATCAGAAACAGAAAGGTCAACAAAATTTAAAAAATAAATGAATGGATCCACTTCAATCACTTAACTCTGTACATAGAAACAAACATAAGCTATACCTCTTGGAAAACAAACAGAAGGAGAGATGAGTCCTCTAAAACTCCTTGTTGAAATGAAAACTGTTATCGGTTATCAGAGTACCACCTGACTGGAAGGGAAGTAATTTGAAAGCAGTTTGAAACGCGGTAATTTGCCGGTGTGACTCATCGCCAACACCTACAGCGACAAAACCTCTGATCCTCTAAAGCAAGAACAGAGTGGCAAACTCCGCCATGCATGTGTGCCTATGGGAGCTGCTGCTGAGCTACAAAGATAAAACGCTATAGTAAGTCATTTGCTTCCAACATATAATTACATATCATACTTTCAAACATTCTCTATTGTAATGCTCATTTACTAACCGTTCATTAAATTAATTGCTGAATTCCTGTTTTATACAGACTTTTTGTTTGCAGGTATGAGCATTATCTTTTATCAACTCCCTCAACATATGATCAGGCATAAGATTAAGGCTACTGAAGGAAGCAGATTTCTTAATAATAAACTTGGCATCAAAATAACATTCAGTGGTTCCATTAGAAGAAATAATTGATCATGTAAGTATCTGAGAATGTTTAGGGCAAAGGCAAAATGATGATGGCTTTTCTTGATGATCTGCAGTGGTCTATTGCCCTGTGTGTGGTCAGATAAAAAATAGAGTATTTTTAACTGCTGACGACGTATGTTTTTTGTAATAGGTCTGTGCATCACAAGCAGGCTGACATGGTTACATGTGGCCTGATTGGCGTAGACACAGAGAAACATGAGCTGATATCAGACAGGAAACACTGTCGTGTTAATATAGTTTTGATAGCGCTGATAGTATCACAACAAAATAGGCTGCACCATCAGGTGTCAGGATGAAAGAATTATCATGATTAATGCAAGGGTTACAACAAGCCAGCAATGTAATCAGGGGCTCACTTGTTAATCATTACGCGACTCTGATTAGTTTGGCTTTAGATTTAAAATAAGATACCAAGCATCACTGTACAAAGAGAACACCTCAACAGTAAAACTCACCAGCAGCATTCATCTAAAAAAGCATCAATCATACCAGCTGTGTTTTAGTCAGTAAGATATTTAAGTGTTATGATAATTTGGCACTGTATTGCTAAAGTGGTAGAAGTGGACCATTGGGAGCTAAGCTGAGTAAAGGTGTGTAACATGTACAGAATTATGCAGAGGTTTTCCATTATTTCAAACAAGCCACCTCAACTGAACCAACACACACCAGAAAGTCTAGACTATGAAATCTGACACTGACAACTAAGACTATAGTGCCTTTATGACATGAAAATATATGGATGGAACATATTTACAGGATGTAACAATAAACAGTATATGTTTCTAACAGTGACGTGCAGTGAGGGTCATGGCTGGTGAGGCACTGACGTCATCACAATCAGATTTACAAATATGTAAACCAGGCGTCGGCAAGTAAATTTGGCCCCGGGCCAACTTCTCTCCCTGCAAGTGATTGGTAATTCGTAATTTTTTTGATGTGAAGCTAAAAATTAATTATTATTGTTCAGTGCATTTTCCAAATGCACAGAGTAGCATCATAAATTAAAATAGCAAAGTTTTTAGCATGATCTGGCTCTGAATGTGAGTGGTGGACTGCTCATGTTTAATGAGGATTCTTTGCAAATTTTTCAGCTCACAATATCCCATCTGAGTCCAAACATTACAGCAGGCTGAGAAAAGAAGGCAGGAAAAGGAGAAAAGTCGATTTCTTACCACGCTGTTTGAAAATGGAGTCTTTTGTCCCGTAGTCTGGAGCAAACCCTTTAATTATAACCTCCTGCTTCGACCAAAAGTCCAGTTTAGAAAAGTGATTGAGTTTTAATATGAAATCTTCCTCCATTTAAAAAGTCGTGCCAGACAAGAAGAAAAAAGTGAACGGATTGCTAAACTTGACTTGCTAACTCTAAATTGTAGCTTGTCACTTATTCTAATCTGCTGCCCCAGGAGTTGCAGAAGAATCCCTGGGCTCACGAGTGCCTCTACCATGAGGCCAGGTAACTACATGTCTCACCCGACGCCTTTTCATAGCTGCTTTAGCGCAGTATCTGTCACTGCTGAGCTACAGCACAGTCAGGCCATGGTGAGGTGCCTCTCTGCACGGCTCTTCTCAGCATTTGAACAGTAAAAGTGAAAATTCAGCGATTTTGAATAAAAGAAGAATTAAAATGGGGAAGTTATATACAAAATAACTTAATAGTACAAATCATTGGATAAATATAACCATTTATTTTTTCATTTGACTTTCATTTGACTTTTTTTTTTTTCTTGTGATGACAGGTAAGGCCTCCCCTGACTGCACAACGCTGATTTCTAACCAACAACGACAAGTAACAACTTGAACGTTATAATAATTGATTACTAGCAGAAAAATAACAATTAACATTGCAGTGGTATTTTTAGTTATATATTAGTTCCCTGCATATTTCTTGTAAGTTTTGAATAACACTTTCTGATCTCACTTTCTGATCTTTTTGTTGATTAAAGTTGTCAATGGGAATGGCATGACTATTTTGTTGTTACTGTGGTAGACATTGGTTTAGGGAGAAAAAGCACAGGTTGTATGACTCATAAAATTACTGATGGGAATAACAAGTGAAATTAGCCACATCCAGTCACACAGAACATGCTAAGAGGCAGACATGTCTTTAGAGGTGACTCAGAGCAAATAGTGGAACTAAAGCTACAGCTATGTTTATGCAACTCTTTTATAGAAACTTTGATAAAGGTTGGTTATTGTGGAAGAAGAATATCAGAAATTCTATCCAAGTGAATAAAATACAGAAAGGGGTACTTTGCTTTGCTTGGAATGAACAAATGAATGTCCTGGTTTGAGTCCAGTTTAGTCCTTATGTAGACTTGGTTTGGTCCAGTTTCTAGTTTATTCCTGGTCCAGTCCAGGTTTAGCTTTTTGTGTGTCAGTCACATGACAAACCATTATCTAGGGTTACCGCACTGGGCAATGGTTGCTCCCAGGAATGTTCCAGATACCAGCAACCACTAAAAACATATAGAAGAGATGTCAAAATTCTAATAAGTTTAAAACATATTTCAAATATGAGTTTAGGTGAGATCAAAGTCAGGTTTAATCCAACAACATTTTTCATATTTATCTGGTTTTAAACATATGTTCAGGTTCACTTGAAATAATTTCAAGTCACTTTATACAATGTGATTTCAGCAGTGACGCCATTAATTTAAATAGCATTTAAATGCGCAGAGTAATCCTCATTTCTCACATCCCACACTTCTGTCTTGTATAGGGCAAAAGTGTTTTTTTTTTTTAAGTTCAGATCAGTGTTACTTTTTTTACTTGATTGTTTTTACAAAACTGCCCCCACTACAAAAACACATATAACATAAAATAACATGTAAAGAATAGGCAAGAGGAAACCAGGAGAAAAAATGACAAAGGAATAAAAAGAAAAGTGGGATCCCTGAGGGTAGATACTGTGTAAAACCTGAGGCTGTGACAGAAAGCAGAAAAACACATCCAAACAACTTTGCATTTACAAGTCACATTCTGCCGATAACAGAAACAATAGCCACTTCCCATTTAGTTTCTGTCACTTGGGCTAATCCCAACACTGATCTCCTGAAACAATGCTGTGTTTTCACTGTAACTGAATGCCTTAACACTTGCCTTGTCTATGCTCTTTTATTTGCACTCTATTAATGGCAATAGCATTTATTGTAAAAATGTGTCTTTTTCTGTATTACATCTGTATTTTTTAGCTTAAGCATTATATTTACAGTATGTATATGTATAAAAATGTGTTCCTTACCTTCCACGGTGGTTGGTCTCTCTCACCTTCATCCAGCTCAGGCCTGGGAGCTTTAGAGTTCTGCGCAGTATCTTTGCTGTTCTTAGTACTGCACTTTTCTGGACTGAGATGTCTGATGTTTTGATATTTCTGTACACTATGCCTGCCACTTCGCTCCACGTATGCTTTCCTATGCAGCGAGAATGAGTGCAAATATTTTCTAAAATTTTTGCATGGACATTAATACATCATTGGTCTCTTCGGTCATCAATACAAGTGTCATGTTCACTCAAGCGTGACATGGACTGGTCAGTGAAATTAGCTGTGCAGTAATTGCACGTGCATGCTCTAATGTTGGCACCACGTGGTTATTCGCTATTGCATTGTGCTGTCCGACTCCAAACATCAGATAAAAAGTGAAAAGGTTTAGACTTTCAGAGTGTAAAGCCATGCCAAGACTGCCAAGTGTAAAGCCATGTCAAGTTGAGCGCGAACATGCAACTGGCGTGCTGCAGGTTGGGGAACGGGTTAGTGTTGTTGGGCGAAGGTTTGGGTGTACCAGAGCAGCAATTTCAGCCTTAGAGAGCCGATACCAGCAAATGGGTTCGACTCTTGACCGCACGCATTCTGGTTGTCCAAGGGTCACCAGAGCTGTTGAGATTTTTGTTTTCGACCCCCATGTTTTCGACAATGTTCCAAAGACTATGAAATGGAAATGGCAAATCCGATAACAATGAATTTTTGGGTGGTGAAGCAGCATTGAATAATTCAAACAATGGCTGTGAACTTTGTTCTGATTTTGTTTTGTATCATACAATAAAACTCATTCTCATCGAGTGTATAGTTTCTTTTGTTACCTATATACAAACAATATTCTGTTATTTTACATGTTTATCAGACCCTCCAGGAATTCGCGATGTTGCGATTTGCAACTTCAACGCAACTTCAGCCAATCCCCGCGAATTCAGGGCGGTGTTGCAATTTTGACCAATCACCGCAACTTTTCCGCAATTTTTACTAATTTTGACCAATCATCGGCGACGTATTGAACGCCAACCAACTTCCTTCTGTGTAGGAGACATAACTGAGATGAGGTGCACGGTGCGTTTGTGTGTGTGTGTGCGGCAGAGGCGGTGGTTCACGTGAGTGTGGGTGTGCGTGTAAAAGCACGCGCTCACCTGTCACACAGAGGAGAGAGTCCGGGTTGGGGTGTAGCCGTATTTTTTGTTGACCGCAAACCATTCATTCATCTTTCATGTTAATCTGTTCATCCTGCTGCCGGTGTTCTGTCGAAATGTGTGACGCACATGCCCTTCGGGCCACGCTCCGAGCCGCGCGCTCTGGGAATTGAGACACGGCTTCTAATGGCAAAGAAACATGTCTGCGGCGCCATTTACCTACAAAAATAACAGCAAAAGACCGCGTGTCTTTGTATTATTCTTTGTCAGTAATAACTCAGTATTCAAAATATTACTCAATTTTAATTACAAAAAGCAAAAATCGCAACTATTTATCGCAACTTTCACTTCCTCCCGCAACAAAATCGCAACAAAAACCTTAAAAGCACCGCAACTTTCATCGCAACTTTTTGGAAAAGCTCCCGCAAATTCAGGCATTTTAGCCCGCAACAATCACAAAAAATGCCCGCGAAATCCTGGGGGGTCTGGTTTATCATTAGACATATAGTTTAAATACAAATTAAATCGAAACACAGTATTACCCTTGAGCCCAGAACATGATTGAACATGAATGTTTTTATCTCATTTCTGATTTTTTCATTTCTACAATTTTATGATACTTTTATTATCATCATAACTATTATTTTAAACTAAACTGTCCAAAACAAATGCAACAAAAACAATCACCCAAAGCAAAAACCTGGAACTCTCTCTGTGCTAAAAATAACCTAAGAGCATCATCCTTTGTTACTGTGGAGAATGAACAATACAAAAATTGTACATTTTGGTCTTGGACAGAACCAAGAAACTCTTTGAAACTGTACTTTTTGGGATGGACACACTCCACTGCCTTTTAAAAGTGTGCCATAAATACTGTGGAGACTTGGCAGAAAAAGGCCCTTGGTCAGCTGTCTCTGCCACACACCTGATGCCTCTAGGCACTTTACTGGTCTACTTTAGAGCTTTAACACAGAGGAGACCAGTGATCTATTTAGAGCTTTAACACAGGGGAGACAAGTGATCTATTTAAAGTTTTAACACAGAGGAGCCCAGTAATGAACTTTAGAGCTTTCAGAGGAGACCAGTGATCTATTTAGATCAGTTTATCTTAATAATTCAATCTTGTATAATGTCCCTGCTGATCTTATGACAAACTTATAGAGCTATATTGCAAATTAAATAAATCCTTCATGTTTTATTGTTTGTGACTATGAATTTGAGCTTAATAACAAATGAGGTGAAGGATATGTCAAAAATCAATATCACCATTTAGGTGCCAGATTTTCTCACATTTTATATACGTATGCGTTATATTGTATATTATAGGTGTCTAAAGTAATTCCCTTCCTCTAAAAGCTTGCTTTTTATAGTTAGTTAAATCCACCTGTAGTATTCAACAGAGAAGCACTGAATCACATATGAAGGCATCACCAAAAAAGCATATTGTCACAGGGCTGAGATCACATTAAATTTTTATTACCATATTTGCCAACCTTTAAAGCTAGTGTGTTTCGATTATGTGAATCTTCACAGGTGTGTGTGTATACAAACACTTGTTTTGCTCTCCCTGTGTAAATGCAAGTTTGTTCAGTAATGGTTTCCTTGATGTTTGTCACATAAACAATTTTACAGGGCTAATACGTAAAGAAAGCAAGTACCTGTCAGCAAATGTCATCTTTTTCTTCTCAGAAATCAATGAGTTTTAACTGATCTGCAAAGGTCAAAGCATTCAGAAGGGGCCAAATGAAGAAAGGCTTATTAAGAAAAGTGAATGTCAGGATCAAATCATCAGGTTATCAGCATAACAAATAGCCTGCAACACTTCCTCCGCTTTTCTACAGGTAACTTGGCCTAGTGGTTCTAAAAGTGGGGGTCAGGACCCTATGAGGAGTCACAAAGACCTTAAAAATCATCTATTTTTTACACTGAAAACAGTATACTTAATAAACTACAATAAAACCTAATTTAACACATTTAGTTTGAACTTTTTGTCAGAATCAATTGAAGTTTGCAGTGAGTGTCCCCATTTGTGGCATGGTCATTTTACTTTTTTACTACTACTTTTTTTTTCTCTTTGATGACAGGTGAGGCTGTGCCTCCCCTGACTGCACGTCACTGATGAACCGTAGAAGCTCTACTAGAGGTCTGGGAGCCTGTTCCTAGTACTGCTCTTTTCTGGACTGAGATGTCTGATGTTTTTCCTGGAATGGATGTCTTTTCCTGTATGTTTTTCCTGGGTTTTCCGAGTGCTCCGATTACCACAGGCACCACTAATGCCTTCATCTTCCAGACCTTCTCCAGCTCTTCCTTGAGCCCCTGGTATTTCTCTAGTTTCTAGTTTCCTTTTTCCTGACGAAGATATCCTCTATTTACCCCCATAGGGAAATTATTTCTCTGCATTTGACCCATCCTTTCACCAGCAGGAAGTCCCACAGGAACTTGGCTCAGTCATTCTCTGCAACCTTCGGAGGTGTTTCTCACTTTGACCTTGGGGTCTCCAGCCCGTACTCTGCACAGATGTTTCTGTACACTATGCCCACCACTTGGTTATGTCGCTCCATGTATGCTTTCCCTGCCAGCATCTTACACCCTGCAGTTATGTGCTGGACTGTCTCAGGAGCCTCTTTGCACAGCCTACACCTTGGGGCTTGTCTGGTGTGGTAGATCTGGGCCTCTATTGCTGGTTGAGGATGAGGGCCTGTGTGCTGTCCTTCAGACCAGCCCTTTCCAGCCATTGGTAGGATTTCTTGATATCAGCCACTTCAGTTATGTTTCAGTGGTATGCCCCATGTAGGGCCTTGTCCTGCCATGATGGTCCCTCCAGCACCTCTTCTTCTGAACTCCACTGTCTGTTGGTGCCTTGTCCTTGATGTACTTATGGATTTTGGATGTTTCATCCTGGACAGTGGTTCCCACACTCATTAGTTCTCGGCCTCCTTCTGGCTCGCGTACAGTCTCAGGGTGCTGGATTTGGGATAGAACCATCCATGCATGGTCAGGAGCTGTCGTGTCTTAACGTCTGTGGTCTGTATATCCTTTGGCCAGTTTATGATTCCTGGTGGGTATCTGATCACTGGCAGGGCAAAGCTGTTTGCCTGTGCCTTGTTCTGGCCATTGAGCTGACTTCTTTTTCTTTGCAGGTATTTGGCCATAGCCACTTTCCTTGTTGCCTCGTCAAGGTTACCATTTGCTTGTGGGATACCAAGGTACTTGTAACTGTCCTCAATGTCTGCTATCGTTCCCTCTGGGAGTGAGACCCCCTCTGTGTGGACTACCTTTCCTCTCTTTGTCACCATTCTACTACATTTCTCAAGCCCGAATGAAATTTCAATGTCTGTACTGTAGATCCTGGTGGTGTGGATCAGTGAATCTTGCTCGCTCTTAGCATACAGCTTGATGTCATCCATGTAGAGGAGGTGGCTGATGGTGGCCCCATTTCTAAGTCGGTATCCATAGCCGGTGTGGCCGATGATTTGGCTGAGGGGGTTCAGACCTATGCAGAACAGCAGTGGGAACAGTGCGTCTCCTTGGTATATGCCACATTTGATGAACACTTGAAGCCAATGGCAAGCCACTTGCACAAGAGTGGTTTTCCACAACCGCATCGAGTTTACAAGGAACACCTTTAGAGTTCGATTGATATTGTATAGCTCCATGCACTCAGTCATCCATGTGTGTAGCATTGAGTCATAAGCTTTCTTCCAGGCATCAGTTCAGGCAGTGCACAGGTTGGTCTGATGGGTTCTGCAGTTGCAGGCAACTGTTCAGTCAGAGTTGGTATTTGGGTCCCCTGGAGTTTTTGCCGATGCCCTTCTGTGCTGTGCTCATGTATTGATCTATGTACCCGCTTATCTTAGCTGCAATGATCCCTGACATGAGCTTGCATGTTGTGGAGAGACAGGTTATTGGCCGATGGATGGGACTGTACCCTTTGAGGGATCCTTCAAGATCAAGATCGTACACCCTTGGGTTAGCCATTCAGGGTGAGTGCCGTCCTTTAGTTAGTAGCTGGTTTATTTGTGCTGCCAGGCGCTCATGGAGTGCAGTATATATAAAAAGGGAACAAAGGGAAAGTATACAAACAAGGGAATATACAAAAGGGAAAGTGCAAGCTATGAACACGTTAGAGTCATGGTTAACAATTTAAACTGCATGTTGAGGTACCTCAGCTTCATTGTATGTGAACATTGTATTGCATAGTCTTTAAGAAATCTTTGAAGATATGGTATGTGTAGTTCTAATGTGACTGCTCTGTGAGATAACACACTTTTTTGTCTTCTTGGGTGCACCCTAGCTTTTTCAGGACACTTACCTGTTTTATTCCACATCCATCTGGACTATAATGTCTAAAACTGCATTTTTCTACAGTTATACAGTGAAGTATTAGCTATAAGCAATATGTGTTCATTTGTATTATTAATTAATTTATTTATTTTATCAGGTACTGTGATTGCAACTTGTGATTTATGTCGTTTTATTTCTGTCAGCCTGCGGCTACAACAGTAGCTTACCACCACCAAGTGTGGAATGAATGAATAATTGATGCATTATTATTATTATTATTATTATTATTATTATTATTATTATTATTATTATTATTATTATTATTATGTTTAAAAACTTACATTGCACATTGTAAACAACTCCAGGTGATTTAGGTTTATAGGCCTAAACTACAGGTACAGCAGAATATTTCTATAAAAATACAGAATATATTGTTCTTTGCAGTAGACATTCTATTATCTAAATAATTGCAGTCCTTGTGATTTGATAATTACGCCAACTCAAATGTGTTTTCCATTCAATTTTAATATATTGTGTAACCTTAGAACTAGTAGTATGCAGATGTCTGTGGTGTATGATAACAAGCACGTAGTCCATTTTCTTGTAGTTTTTACAGATTTTCGTTGCAGCCTAGCTATACATAAATTAATGTCATTTTCAGAGAATGAGAGGACTTTTAAGGACTTTTAATTAAAATGTATTTGGTCTATCAAAGTGCCATAATACACTAAGAAGACAAGGCGAAAATAATAAAATTACTCCCCCTGAGATGTTCTCCAGCATATAAGCAAAGCACATGTATTACATAGATTACATAGTGTCAAAACGTTCAGCTATATATTTAATCTCTACAGTCAGGCATATTTCCAGAAAGAATGAAAATTGCTAAGGTCATTCCCATATTCTCTAATTATAGACCTATTTCTCTCTTACCTCATTTGTCAAAAATCCTAGAGAAGCTCTAAGAACAAAGACCAGTACTTTTCTAGAAAAACACAAACCAATATGAATTGGCACCCAATATGAATTCCGCAAAAATAGATCTGAAACTGAAATGACAATATTTGAAATGATAATAACTACAGCCACAGAAAACAAAGAGCATTCAATTGGGATATCTGTTGATCTGAAAAAGGCCTTTGACACAATCGACCACATTACCCTGTTTAAAAATTTAGATCAGAGGAGCCCCATATATTTCCATAATATGACATATTATGAGAACTGGGGGGAAACATTATAATAATAAATAATAAATATTAATATTAATAAATATTAATATAACCCATCACTCTAAGCCAATGGGCTGTGTGACTATTTACAAAGTCGTGACATTTTATGAGCATGTGTTCAGAAATTGGCCCAAATAAAACACATTCTGTATAAACTTCTGTATAGAAGTCTGTCAGTCCAAGGGGTGAATGTGCAGGACAGTTTAGATGATGATCTAAAGTCCTGTACTCCATTGTTTAAAAGAATGTTTAAATCTAAAGTTATGAACTCTTATTTAGGAGAGAAAACTTATACATCATGAAATTGCATTTGTTGCTTTTTTATTATTCTTGTTTATAGAACATATTAAATGTTAAGTTGCCCAGTGAGCACAATGTAGTAATGTGAAAAGGATAGGCTTAATAAGCTAAGCTTCAGCCTATGCCTTTTCAGTCTTGTATTTGATTTGATGTATCTGAGTGAGATAACCTATTGTTTATGTTTATGTTACCTTAGGGTGTCATTTGGTGTCCCACAGAAATCAGCAGCCACTGTTTTAATATTATTTTATGAACTTTCAAAAGCCATGTACTATTTTTACACTATTAGAATAAATTCCACTGTAAACTTCATGTATCCTCCAGATACATATATTGAAAAAATCACAACAGAGCAGAGTTCATTGTGACTGGGTTTTGGAGAGAGGAGATGAAGACAAAAAGCTTTTTCCTCAGCAATATTAGGTGACAAATGTATTGATGACCAGAATAAATGAATCACACATTGAATTTGAGAGCAGAGCCAGTATCACAGAAAGTTGAGAACAGAACAAACCATGTCCCCTCTACCCGTTTGAAGCAACTGATTCCCAGTCCAAAGCTATTGCCCCCAAAACAGATTATTTCATCAGACAGCTTGGTGAACACTACGTTGAGAATAAAAATTTCAGGAACACAAGCACGCTGGCATATATCCATTAAGCCACATGTTTTGCGTAACTAATTGGATAACCACACCGAATAAAGCACAAAATTGCCTTTTTTCTTATCCGTCTTGCAGCAATTGATGGAACCCTCTCTGCAGGGCGTTGGTGGGGCACAGACACACACATTTATGAGTCATACATTTAATATGCACTCCAGTCCTACTCATATCATAAACACAGCTACAAAGGAAGAGTAAGCATCGCGTTCTCTCCGCTTCGGATGCAACTTTGTCTAGCAGCTCTCTGTGGCTAACACATTGTCATCTTGAGCTTCTTCTCTGGCTCTCCAAAATGCTGGCACGACTTTGCGAGTGCATTAAATCTCATTTGTGTGTGTGGGTTTTCAGTAGAGACGAGATAAGAGATTAGCATGAGTCAGATAATGATTCAGGACGTCAGGTGGCAAATGCCTCAAATCAAGCTCTAGCTCTCGCTGCTCGGTTGCTCTTTTGTATGCTAGCCCCCCACCCGCGACTGTGGCAAACCTAATAACCCGCGGTGCACGGTTGGGCATGGAGAGGTTAACAGGGCAGATAAAGACGGTAGTGGCAGGTGCCTGGTGTGTTGTACTGAGGGGCGGAGAAACAGACAGTCGGATGTGGAGAAAGATAGTGCATTGTATAGAGGTGGAAATAGCGCTTGATTCTTGTGAAGCATAGGGAAAAAAGGAGTGTGCTCGTATCATGGCGAGGTGTGGGGGGAGAGACTAGTAATTTAAAAAGAGTGGGACATAGGAATGTGTGGAGGGTTATAGAGAGCCGTGTAGAGGTGTATGGAGGCAGGGATGGAGCGATAGAAGGAGGGGTGGTGATCCTGGGGGCCTGATGACTCATGGCTGTGCAGCGGTTTGTGCGTCACTGGCGCTGGCTGGAGGAGGAGATAGTGGAGAGGTCTACGCATTTAATTACAGCCTTCCAATTTAGACACACTGTACACACACGCACATGGAATAATATCACAAATACAAGTATATTAATTTGTAACACACATATTGATTTCCATCTCACTCAAAATTACACACTAAACATCACTATTTCTATTACTGTCATCTTTAAGGAGACAAAAAAAAAAAAAAAAAAAAACATGACATGACATGAGCACTTGTGTACCTGCGTGTTCAGCCATCCCATCCCAGAAAGACCTTGAGGCACCAAACTTATCAAGTCCCCCAAAATTTTCCCAAATACCAAATCGTACCCTTTGAGCTGTTGCACCACATGCTTTGTGACCAGAATATGAAATAGACACATACAGAAAGACATGCAGGACTGGCTTTGATGACGCAGTGGGCAAAAAAAAAAAAAAAAACTGGTCATAGTACAGAGTTTTCACAATGCTGTGTTCTGTGTGACGTTGGCATCAACTTGCTGTGTTAAAGGTCATCTTTATAAGCCTTTTGATTTATGCATGACCTACCTCATCATATGTTTTCATTACTTACACTTATATATTTAAAAAAAAAAAAAAAGACAACGCTTATGCTCAAATAGCACATCCATTTTGAAACAATCTGAGGAGTTGAGTCTGAATTGTTAAATTATCATCATTTGATCTCCTAATCAAAGTTTCTTTTCTGCTTAAAAAAATACCCCAGTTCAGCCAAGATTATTATAGATAAACTGAAAAACTTACTTTAAAGCACTGTTAAGTTGGAGTGATGGTAATGTTACAACATTTATACCAGCATATAATGTTTGTCATATAGTGGAAAAACAATCTTACAATAAATACATACACACGTGTGAGCACTTTTCACAAATTCTGTAATGTATTATTATGAATAAAATATACATTGATATGTTTTATAGTGTGCTTAAAAGTGTAAATAGATATTGGGTCATATTAAATGATACGCAGAAATGTCACTGTTCTATTATCTATTTTATTTGTCAACTTATTATTTTCTAATATGGTCACAAATAAACCAGTCAAAGGAGATGAACATGCGTCACTGCGCCTTATATGAGTCATTGTTTGATGAAAGTGCCGATCTTTGGACCATAATTTTGAATAAATTGAAGCGTACAAATAATAACAACATCTTTATTAAGAATAGCATTTTTCTAATCTATATAAAAATAAAAAATTCAAAAAAATTCAAATTCAGAATTGTGGGAATGCTTGAATGACATTTAGTAGACCCTCACCTTATGCGTTAGCATTTGTCCACCTTTTCTTTTGATTTCTCTTTTAATGACTTTTCCAGTCCAAACACATTATCCTCCTTGTGTACCAATTATCCCCTAAGAGGCTGCAAGCCTTACATTTAAACAATAGGTGCAATCAGCCCCCCCAGCACTATCTAAGCTCCTCGCTCTTAGCTCAAGCAGGAAGGATCATTTTGCAAACAACAGCGTTTGCAGCAACATGATGGAGGCATAAAGAGAAAGTGTCTGGCTGTTGGCCAGTTCACACAGGTCCAGAGAGCAGCATGTACAAACCTACAAAATTCTATAGTGTTACAGCAGAATGCTCATAAATATACAACAGCTATACAGCCTTTTAGAAACAGGAGTCACCACTCACTGTGGCCTACTGAGAAGGTACTCCAGCCAAACTCACAACACATAAATTAAAAAATATTTTTTTTATTAATTATAAACTATTATTATAACCATTTATATCAGGGTTTTTATGGAATGTGTATGGTTTATTTTCTTCTAATTTTCCTAAGTGTCTTCCCTGCATTATTTAGTGGTGTGTTTTCCTCTGGTTTGTGTCCAGGTTTTTCAATTTAACGCCTATTTCCTCTCTCATTCATGCCTACCATCATAAACTGTCAGTGGTCCCATCCCTGGGGAGGGAAATCCCAGCTGTCACTAAATAACTTTTCAGATCACACCAATAAAGCTAATGTCGACGAACACTAAAGGCCACAGAGTCCATTTAACAGCCGCTTAACGCTTGAACACACAAGTGACGCACACATCCACAACCCCGCACAGATTGTAGTGGATTACTCTAACCAGGCTAATGATCCCCTCAATGGGGCAACTGGGACTCTTCAGAGAGTGTCTTGAGCCAGGGGCCCCACTGGGACCTGCAGAGGGGCCCCAGGGTAATTACAATGTAAATGCTCAGAGTGTGGGTGTGTGTGTGTATGTCTGTGTGTGTGCGCCTGCAAGAGCAAGATTGGGCTAATCTCCCCCCTTTTTAAAGCAAATTCGTCTGATTCCTGAAAAGATTAAAATGATTTACATTTACAAAATCCAGGCCTTGAATTCTTGAGATAATGAGATAATAATCTTTTTGGCTAATATAAAAAAATATATAGGCTTTCTCCTGTTTTTGAATGCATTTCAATAACCTAGGTAAGATGACATTATTATATTGTTCTTTTGCTTATTATTGTATGATAAAAATTTAAGTAAACAATAACAAACTAAATAAACAAAAAACATAAGCAAAACTTTAACTGCATGCTCCAATAATATAGCTTACAGTTTAACATACATATGGTTCAAAACACAAACAAGTCAGGGGTATTATTTTTATATTAAGGCCTTTAATCAAATTTGTTTTCAGGAGAAATATATATTGTGTGTGTGTTTGCTTTTTTACAAATTTAAAAATACTTGTACATCCTTGATTTTTTGCTAACGTTAATGACATCTTCTGTATTATAATAAACAAACTTTATATTTTATAATTAGTATAACTGGCCTTATATGGAAAAAAGGCCTTCTGTCATTTAAAAGCAATATTTAACACCGCAATTACTAGTAATTCTCTCAATTATATTTAGTAATGTACTGAAAATATTGCCAAACATTATTTTAATTAAGAGGCTGTTTTTATTGTTACTGTTTGTAAACAAGGCCATAGAATCTACATGTGCTGCAATATGAACAGTGGTATTGGATGTGACAGTGGGATTGCAGGCAGGACAAGAAAAGGAGGTGGGCTGTAATTGAGGGAGAGGCTAAATGAATGTATGATTGATGTAGGTTTGAGGGACAGGGGAGGGCAGCCGCACGCTTCTCTCCTGTGCCATTGTTTCGGCTCACTGCCCCTCATCATCCCCCTCATCATCATCATTATTTCTCTCCACCTCTCCCTCCCCCTCTTTCACTCTCTTTCTCTCTCTCTCTGTCCCATTCCTCAGCCCGCCCCTCTGAGTGACGCTGGCCATGCCAATCAGATCACAACATGGCATTACAGCTCATTATACCTGGGCTACTGCTGCTACTTCTAGTAGTGGACGGCCTTCTTCTAAAAGGCACAGAAAACCTCTTCAAAATGCAAATTACTAGCACAATGAAAGAAAAGAGTCAAACCTTCCATGAATGATGAGACGACTTTTTCACTGGAGTAGTTTTAAATCTTGGTTTGTATAGAAAGTTCAAATAAATTAAAAAGACTAAAGCGTGACTAACATAAGCTTAGACAAGGACTAAATTCATGATCAAATATGAAATAAAAATTGTTTTTGTAATATTTTCATTGGCACTTTGGCATTTTCATTCGGGTAATGCATTTTCTGATTTTGCAACAATAAAACAGTATGCCTTGTGCAGCACTATCCAAATGGTAGCTCTCTCTGGATTTTATTTAGTACATGTACTTTGCCTTTTACGTATCATAGAGCATCCAAGTTAGCGACTTATGTAAATTTACTGATACCGTCTTGTAAGCACCTAAAGAAAGCACTGATGACTAGAGATAGCACAAGATGCAAAACAAATTGAAATGGCAAAGACGATTTCAGATAAGAATGTGGGTGTAAAATAAGGTTCATGTAATGCGGAAGGAGCGGTAGAGGCATGAACGCTCAAGCAGCAAAAAACATTGTGGTCATCTGCAGTGCGATGAGTCACCTGTCGGTAACACACACACACAGAAATACACACAAGAGAGGGGTTCAACTTTGCAATCACAGCCCACAGCTGTGAAGCACACCATAAACTCTCACACATGGCATTCAGTATGGCATGTGCAAAACAGAAACAATCTTCAAAAAGGAAATGTACAATGTCAAATTTTATGCAGAGCCGACAGGCAACAATGAAGTACTGGTATTTGTCAAGATGATGCTACTTCATGTAAATGTATGCATCAAGTCTGGAGACAAGAACATCAGTGATGCTGTCAGATACACATGTTTTTGTCTGCATCCTGTTGTTTAGTTAACCGCAACTTTTTTTCTGCAAATTGCATACACACTCACAGTAAAACACTGATAAACTAAAGGAGGTAAAGAGGAAGGAATTTGCTGATATTAGTAGTGTGGTACTGGAATAATCAGATTTATTGTTACTAATCCTGTAAAGATAAAGAGATCATCATGTATTTGACTTATTATCTAGTCCCTGTCCCGCCACCCTCATACTCAGGTCGCATATTTTTATTTTAACATGGTCTTCTACCAAGTTTATGTCTCTAGAAATGAATAAGATTAATTAAGTTCATTTGAATAAGTAGGAGCTGCTTGTTCATGGAGGATGTGACAGAAGTCAGAAAAAGAAGTAGCTGTCATCAGTTTCTCTTCAGTCTGTGCTTTAGCATCTCTGTGCAGCTGGATGCCATTGCACGAATTCATACAAATTATTGTCAGCCACTCTGGTATTCATGCACATGTGCAGCTGTTAAAGCACTGAGATTTATTCTTCAAGCAACATTACAGGTGTTAAAGACGGAGTGCTTATTATAGATTAGCTGTGTTGCCATGGTAGCACCAATGCAAGTTACAGTATATTGATTTTTAAATCACACTATTCATTTTATATTGTCAAGAAATCAGCAGAAAATACTGTATGTCCTGAGCTAGTGTGAGATTAGTGCTAATGCAGCCACTTTGAGGTTTGGGCTTTTGGACATGACACATAGACACACATCCATGTAGATCTGTGTATCATATTGGATTAAAGACCTCTTTGTGAAAAAGGGTCTGAGTACTTATGACCATATGATATTTCAGTTTTTCTTTTTTATAAATCTGCAGAAATGTCAACAATTCTGTGTTTTTCTGGCAATATGGGGTGCTCTGTGTATATTAATGAGGGAAAAAAAAGAACTTAAATGATTTTAGCAAGTAGTTGCATTATAAAAAAAAGTGAAAAAATTTAAGAGGTCTGAATACTTTCCGTACCCACTGTAACTAACAGAAACTGTAAACAAATAGGTGTGGTAGTCTCAGAGTAATTTCATTGTAGTTAGCTCCTCCCTTCAGGCAGATATAAGGCAGTGTCCACCAGCATCTGACCAGAACTGAAGAAGCAGCTTGGATGAGCTGCGAAACGTTTTCGACCAAATAAACTTTTGTCCAGTTGACAAATTTAATTTCTCCTTTTGCCATGTACTTTTTAACTTTTTCATCTCTTTTTTTTAATCTCTTTTGCACAAGAGTGTGGCTTTGAGCTTTTTATGGCAGAAGGGATAACTCAGGGTGCTGGTGATTGAGGCTCAGGTTGGATGTAGGTTAGGCAGGTGCGGGCCCTCCGTGCACAGAGCACTGTCAGATGATACATCTCCCGCTTCAGTGGCTCAGACAAGGGTAGAACAAAGCCCCCGAGGCAGACGCTGTGAGTGAGAGAAACAGGTTGTCAAGGTCACCCAGCTGCCACAGTCAATGAGGCTCTCAGTCAAAGTCAACAAAGGCCACAACCACGTTCAGCTCGACTTAGTCAAACATACAGCCCACTGACAAAAGCACTCAGTAGCCAAAAACATCTCATGAGCTCAATGCATGTGTGACTCCAGTACTTGGCTTTGACCACATGAGCAGACGAGTGGTCATGACACCTTTCAGTGCTGTCTGTTTGTATTTACCCTTGCAGCTCTGTAAAGGGACAAAGTGCTGCATTGTTTCACAGCCAGATGAGTCATGAAGACGATTTGAGGAGAAAGCTCCTCTGTTGCATTAGAGATATTAAATCAAGTCAGGGGGATAATGCATTCCCATGATGCCTGTTGTAGCTGACCAGACAAGGTTTCATTTACACCTAATCCAACCTGATTACCTGAGAGACATGACATTCTGACACTTTTATTACTGCAATTTGTTTTTGAGGTTTTTCAGCTGCTGGGCACTTTCTCTTTCTCTGCCTCACTCACGAATACATTTTCAAAATTATATTGTGTAAAAAAGATCAAACCACATTTTAGCTCCTCATAGATAACATGATTGCAGCATTGCAGTGACTATTTCAAGTAAATAGTATATGAGTCACCGTAGAAAATCTCAAACATCACGACCAAATTACTTTTACTTTACACCACATTTCTGGAATGATCACAATTATGAAGTCCAAATTTGAATGAAGTGCTCTCTATTAGATCACAGCAGGTTACCATGTGGTCACAAATATGTGTTTCCTGTTCACATTTGCCCAAATTATGCACCATCCTTTATTGTATATTCCAATAAAAAGAAATTGGCCAGTTGCTTTGAG
The DNA here is from genome assembly GCA_036785185.1 of Paratrypauchen microcephalus. Lineage (NCBI taxonomy): Eukaryota > Metazoa > Chordata > Actinopteri > Gobiiformes > Gobiidae > Paratrypauchen > Paratrypauchen microcephalus. The sequence continues at coordinate 7,303,834 of JAVJIX010000034.1, read as the reverse complement.
ACAGTAATGCCCCCTTTATAAATGTTGAAATTTCATTTATTCCTTAAAGCGTGCCTGTCTTAATGATATTTAGTTGCAGTGGGGAGGGTTTCTTCTTCTACTACTCTGTTCTCCACCTCTTTGTGTCTCGCTTGCTGCCTCTCACACACTGCCCCCAAAAGAGATCACATGCACCGCATGTGTTGTGTGATAAAGTGTGCCATATTTGCTACAAGCCTGCATTTTTAGGGGTCCATCAGAACTGATTTAATATTGGCATTGTGTTGGTCCTCAGCATTATCAGCTGAAGCAGACAGGTCCCTGTGCATTATGGTTTCTCTCTTGCCCAAACCACAAACCAGCACAGATAAAAGGAGCTTCAACACACAGGGACTATGAGTGACCAGAACCTCTCTGTCATATCTCCTTGGTCTTTCATGTTCAGTCTAGCCCCCCGTCTCATCAGCCGCCATTATCTAAACTTGCTACAAGCTCACCTTTCCTTGATTCCCCTTTCCAAGTCCAGAAAAAAAATCCAAGCATACATGTTCAGATAAATTCACACCCCAATGTGTAAATACCCCCCACCCCCCTCCACTCCCCATCCCTCCCCAGCCTAATCCCCATCGCACCACTACCGTCATCAGCTCTTATCTCACTCCACCAATTCTGCTGTGACTCAAAACAATTTCCTCTCATTTGCGATTTTACTGCCCGCCCCCATCCTGTACACCTCTGTCAACCCACCTACCCCCGCCAGTAAACCATCTTAACCTCCTCAGTACCCCTTTATTACCCATCCGGTGCACACCCCACCCAAGCTCACATGCACACGAGCACAAACACATATACAAATGCACTCACACGCGTCGCCATAAGAATGACGGCTTGTCATGTGTAAGGGGCGACTTCCACTGTCATCCAGTGGAGCCCGAGAAGAACTGCAGTGTGACGTCACGGGGAACAGGGCGCCGCTGGTTGGAGGAGCTCATCTACGTGTGTGAGATTCTGGGCATGTGGCGGGGACTGGGGGTGCCGGGGGAGTACAATTTGGAGGTGGGTGGACTCGGTGGGCCTCGCTGCATCACTGAGAGGAAAATGAATGAGCACCTACGCAAGGTGTCACCCCGTCCACCTCTCTCCAGTCAGCCACGCTTTGCTTTTACAGTGTTTGTACTCAAGCTCAGCATTTTCTCCCCTTTAGGCCCTAGGAAAAAAGTAACTTTTTCATTATTTCATTTTAAGTAAATAAATAGGGTTCAACAAGATCTGGGTTGGTTGCTAGTAGTTAATTAATTGAGTCAGATGAATCAAGAAATGTTGATCTCAGTTGATTAAATTTTTAAAAATCAAAAGTTTATTGAACCCATTCAGAGTGGTATCTCTTTTTATTGGAGCAAAACAGCACCACCTGGTGACTCTTCTCATAAACCACTCAAGTTGAGCGTGATTTTGGAGAGATTTAATATGTTACAGTTTACAGATTTGGATTTGTTTTGGTTTGACCTTTGTTTTATTTATGTCTGTTAATGTTTTTTGAAGACAAACGTGATGTTCCAAAGAAAAAGCAGAAAATAGCAGAAAACGGCACACTCATGCAGTTAAAAAGTAGCTTATTACACAGCATTTCCAGATATAGGGCTATAGATAGCTATAGAGATACAGATAGATTGATCGATTTGAAATGTTGAAGTGATATGATCATGGTAGACTGTTGCCCTTTTTTTTTTTTTAATCATCATTATTGCAATGCCTTTTGTTTTACCATTACTGACATAGTGCTGTACTGGCCTTTTATTGACTCTAAAACTCTTGGGCAGCTTTGACAATGCAAACACTACATTAATTGTTTAGGAAAATCTGTAAAGTTTGAATCTAATTTCAATTGTGTATTCATCATATGACCATGACAAGCCCAACCTTCTCTCTTGATTAGGCTCTGAAGCTGCCTTTCTTTGACTTAATAGTACATTTGTATGTTGTTTTCTTAGTGAAGGTTTGTTGTTGGAAATATGTTCAAACTGAAGTCAGATTAACTAGACCTGTTCTACTGTGTCTGTACATCACATTGTGTTATATTTATCTATATGTCACAATGTGTTGCCTTGGGCTGTGGTCTCACATCCATAAACTCAACAATAACTCTTTTCTGAACTCACATGATCATGATCACAGTCAAAACAAAGAGACAGTTTAGAGACTATAGCACCAACCTGACACACTCGGATTGTAGTAAGATCAGCAAAAAGTTAATGTTTTATAACCCTTTTGATATTTTGATTTTTGAAAATCAAAATGATATCAAAAGTCTACAAACTAGACTTAATGGCTGAGTAGCTGGTTGTTGATTGCACTGTGGCTCTTGGTCTACCCAGTTAAAGTGTCACTGGTCTAAAAGCACCTGTTCTGATACATTTAGTTTTTGTTCACACCTGAGGGTAGCATGGACAGTGGTAGAGAAAGCGGAGCGAGTAAAGCAGAGAATGAGCCTTCTTCCTCTGCTCACGATGTGGAGTCATGCTGCGGATCCTGCTTAAAAAACATCAAGCACCGGATTCCTGCTGTTTACAAGAATGAAGTTGTGCAGATTTTCAAACTGGCTGGACCCGTGGTAAGTTCACTTGGTTTACATTTACAACATCCTCTGCAAATAAATGATTAAAAATCTGTTAAATGCTTTTTAATGTTGAACATTGCATATATATATATATATATATATATATATATATATATATATATATATATATATATATATATATATATATATATATATATATATATATATATATATATATATATATATACATATATATATATATATTAGGGGTGTGAATCTTTCACTCACAAAACGGTTCGATTCGAATCTCGATTCACAGGCTACGATTCAGGGACGATTCATAAAATTAGTAAACGATCCGTTACGATTCGATTCTATCCGATCCGGTTCGGTTAATTTCGATTCAATACAAATTGACAACTTTACTCCCAAGTGCTTTAAAGTTATTGAGAAGAAAAAGAGAGAAACAGTAATTAAATTTCAAAATAGTATCTGTTTTATAGTAGTATTAGTATTTGTTTATTTAGTGTCCAACAGACAATACACCAGGCCTACTGAAAAACTGGCAATCCGGTTTGCAAAACTCTGCTCATACTTAAAATACAACACATTCCTTCCCTCAAGCAACACAAAACAATAAGGTTAGATATCAAAAATAAAAAAGACCTTATAAAAACAAGCAAGTTGCCTATTAAAGTCAAAAATCAGAATGAATCAGAATTAGTTAGTAATTAGTGCTTCAGTCACTCATGAGTTTCAGTAACTGTAAAAGTGTAACATATCACTGACAAGAAGATAGATATTACTAGGCAGTTATAGAAAACACTAGCATGTTAAATCCACTGAATAACTAATACTTTCTCTCCATCTTATAACATTTCCTTAGTCTCCTTTGAGACAGAAATCATCTGTGTGTGTATGAAGTGCATTTCTATACACACAAATCAAATAAATACAGAAATGCACCAATTCTGATTATACATTGTATTTTCCACACAAAAGTAAATTAGCCAAGTCAATTTTAGCCCAAATCAAATATACATTGCCAATACATGAATGTTGTCTAAATAAATCACCCAATCCACTAACCGTGACAATAAAAACGCTAGTATCATATCATACAATTGTTATGGTCTATAGCTGCCATGGAAACTAGTGAGCTCAGTGAAACATCAGACTGATATCAACGCGACACAACACTGGCACAAAAGTTAACCACGCATAGGAACCATGTCCATAAATAGCGGTAGCGCACCAAATTAATTTAACCATAGCTCAAAAAAAGGAAACTTAGCTTAGCTTACCGATAGAGTAGATCTCCTGACGAGATGAGGCGGCGGGAAACCCGCCCTCCGCACAATGCGAATTGGGACACGGCTATACAGTGCAAACATTTTGTGCTCGCTTCCGCATACAGCCCGTGCCGCTCTCATGATTGGCAGTTAACCAGCCAATAAGCTTCAATCCGAGGTAAGTGAACCACCCACCGTTCGCGAAAGAACGCAGACACACACGCTGCTGCGCCATGAGAGAGACCGCTCAGGAGCTAGCAAACCGATTCTTGGCTGTAAATCCGGTGCATCGGTAGTCTGGTTAACACCTGACCATATCACAAGTGAGATATGGGTCGGGAAACTCGCTTCGAAAAATCCCGTAGCGGAGGTGTGGTTAGCGATTGCCAACGGCCGTTTATTGGGCGTTATGAATGTCTATCATTGAGCGTATACGTAAGTCCATAGCCAATCATGTCAGTTGTCAGTTCAAACTACAAGCTTCCGTTTGTCACGTAGTACGCGTCACCGTCTTGCCACACCTCCCCCGCTCTCTGATTGGGGCCCTAAATCTGGGACTCTCGCTTGGACGAGTTTCCAGGCCGCCTTCCAGTTCGAAACGAACGGAAGCGGCCTGGGAATTCCCAGGCTAGTGCATCGGACCTTTCGTAGTGAATTTGGACCGATCCGGGCTCCGCTGATCGGTACACTCAGATTGCAGAGGTCACAGACCGATAACCGATCCAAATCGGTTAATCTTTACACCCCTAATATATATATATATATATATATATATATACAGGGTTGGGAGGGTTACTTTAGAAATGTAATCCGGTACAGTTACTAGTTACTCCTTAAAATATGTATTCAGTAACGTAATCCCGGTACTATAATATTAAAGTAATGTAACTTGATTACTTTCAGTTACTTTTGGATTACTTTAACACCAAATATCCTATAACAACAAGAAAACAAGAAAATTACAATACAATTAAAAGTTCTATGGACAAATACAGTTCTATGTGTAGTTTTAACAACTGTTCTCACTATAAGCCAAGTCACTATAAACAAGGTCACTCATTAAACCAAACACCTAAACACCTATGACTTCAACGAAATTATATTTTCAGTTAAAGTTTTAGTTTTACCGGGACAGTCATCTTGCCCGATCTCCGCAGCTGGACAGGATGTTCGTCCAGCTTGCGTGCTGGTCTACATCTAACGACAGCTTTGCTCGGAATTGTCTAAAGGGTCTTCATGGATCAGTTAACATGACTATGTTGCCTAGATAATGTTTAAATATTGTAATATCGTTCTACAAATGCACAAAGTGTACTTGTGACCGCAAACGTTAGCTAGCTTGCTAATAGTTTGCTAGTCGATAGCTAACTCGAAACTGGCTCCTACCAATGAATCAAGACAAAGAAATGACTCATATTCACACATAACATGACTGAAGCAGGACATTTAGGGCCTGTCAGTATCAAAGCATTAATATTAGCGATCTTACCTGTAAATGTTTCTTGAGATTGGAAGTAGAATCCTTGGACATTGACAGGTGTTTAACCGCTGGAAGGCACAATTTGCACTGCACTGTGATGTTGTTCCCTTTGTCTTCTTCAAAAATAAAATTCTCCCTAAATTTCCACCCGCTAAATGCGTTTTTTGAAACCATGCCCGCTACAAGTTTAGTCCGTAGTGCGCGACCTGCGTGAAGTTCAGTGCGAGCCGCTGCAAGTGTATTCCACAGCGCGCGCCGCTGCAAGTTTGTTTCACAGAGCGCGCTGTACGTTCTGTTTTCCCTCCATATGACCTCCGGCTTTAAATGAAAAAATGAAATAACATAAAATGCTTTCAAATTGTAATCCTGCTAAGTAATCCCCATTTTCACTAAATGTACCTGTAATCTGAGTACGTCTTTTTCTTTGTAACTGTAGGGGAATACAGTTACCTTTTTTTTGTATCCTTTTACTTAACGCCGTTCCATGTAATCCGTTACTCCCCAAGCCTGTATATATATATATATATATATATATATATATATATATATATATATATATATATATATATATATATATATATATATATATATATATATATATATATATATATATATATATATATATTAAAAAAAGAAATGTTTTATACATAATAATTTAAGAGGTATAAAAAGAAAATATTAAAAATAATTCTTTGATGCATCTGTCAGACGAAGGCACCAGGGCAGAACATTGAATGAAGATTGTCCATTAAGCGCTACCGCAGATCCTTCATCCCCACCGCCATCAGACTGTATAATTCTAATATATAGGCCAGACGTGCAATATCCTCTTTTCCATGTTGATGCTTGTTGTTACTATTATTATTATTACTATTTCCATTATTATTATTATTACTTATTACTATTTTTATTATTACTTACTTTATCCCATTCCTGCCTGCATGCACTTTCTTTCTTGTCCAAATGTCCTGGAGCTACTGTGGCAAGTAAATTTCTCCTGTGTGAGATCAATAAAGTCTTATCTTATCTCTTATCTTAATGTTGTAATAGTAAGACTTTAGGATGTAATGCTCATCCTCAGTAATTCATATTATTATAATTGAACTATCCATCCATCCATCCATCCATTTTCTTCCGCTTATCCAGGGCCCGGTTGCGGGGGCAACAGTCTAAGCAGGGACGCCCAGACCTCCTTCAACCCGGACACTTGTTCTAGCTCCTCCGGGGTCACCCCAAGGCGTTCCCAGGCCAGCCGGGAGACATAGTCCCTCCAGCGTGTCATGCCTGGAACACCTCCCAAGGGAGGCGTCCAGGAGGCATCCGGAACAGATGCCCGAGCTACCTCAGCTGGCTCCTCTCGATGTGGAGAAGCAGCGGCTCTACTCCCAGCCCCTCCTGTGTGACTGAGCTCCTCACCCTATCTCTAAGGGTGCGCCCAGCCACTCTGCGGAGGAAACTCATTTCAGCCGCTTGTATCCGTGATCTTCTCCTTTCGGTCATTACCCAGAGCTCATGATCATAGGTGAGGGTAGGAACGTAGACTGAGAGCTTTGCCTTTTGGCTCAGCTCCCTCTTCACCACATAGGTCCAGTACAGCGACCGCATTACTGCCGACGCTGCACCGATCCGCCTGTCAATCTCGCGCTCCATCCTCCCCTCACTCATGAACAAGACCCCGAGATACTTGAACTCCTCCACTTGAGGCAAGGACTCCCCACCCACCCGGCAAGCCACCTTTTTCTGGTCGAGAACCATGGTCTCGGATTTGGAAGAGCTGATCCTCATCCCAGCCACTTCACACTCGGCTGCAAACCGGCTGGTTAGCTCAACTGGTAAGTCATGGACTTTCCCCCTGGAGGTTGTAGGTTCAAACCCCCCCCGGGCAATGAGCTAACCAGTGTGGGTCCTTGGGCAAGACCCTTCACGGTACTGCCCCCCGGGCGCCGAAAAAAGATGGCTGCTCACTGCTCCTGAAAAAGGATGGGTCAAATGCAGAAGTCAAATTTCTCCCGTGTGTCACTGTGTGTCATTGTGTGTGAGACCAATAAAGGCTAAAAGCCCAAGCTTAATCTAATCTTAAAAACCGCCCCAATGCACGCTGGAGGTCCCTGTTCGATGAAGCCATCAGGACAACATCATCTGCAAACAGCAGAGATGAGATCCTGTGGTTCCCAAACTGGTTCCCCTCCGGCCTCTGACTGTGCCTAGAAATTCTGTCTATAAATATAATGAACAGAACCAGTGAAAAAGGGCAGCCCTGGTGGAGTCCAACATGCACCGGAAACAGGTCCGACTTACTACCCGGCAATGCGAACACAGCTCCTGCTCCGGTCATACAGGGACCGAACAGCCCTTAGCAAAGGGCCCCGAACCCTGTACTCCCAGAGCACTCTCCACAGGACCCCACGAGGGACATGGTCGAATGCCTTCTCCAGATCCACAAAGCACATGTGGAGTGGTTGGGCAAACTCCCATGCACCCTCGAGCACCCGATGGAGAGTATAGAGCTGGTCCAGTGTTCTCCGGCTGAGACGAAAACCACACTGCTCCTCCTGAATCCGAGGTTTGACTATCAGTCAAATTCTCCTCTCCAGCACCCTGGCATAGACCTTACCCGTAAGGCTGAGGAGTGTGATTCCCCGATAGTTGGAACACACCCTCCGGTCCCCCTTCTTAAACAGAGGGACCACCACCTCCAGGGGTACTGTTCCTGACCACCACGCGATGTTGCAGAGACGTGTCAGCCAAGACAGCCCCACAAAATCCAGAGACTTAAGATACTCAGGATGGATCTCATCCACCCCCGGGGCCTTGCCACCGAGGAGCTTTCCAACCACCTCAGTAACTTCAGCCAGGGTGATGAACGAGTCTGCCTCCGAGTCCCCAGCCTCTGCTTCGTCCTCGGAAGACGTGACGGCGGGATTGAGGAGATCCTCAAAGTATTCCTTCCACTGTCCGATATCATCCCCAGTCGAGGTCAACAGCTCCCCACCCGCACTGTAAACAGTGTTGGTGAAGCACTGCTTCCTCCTCCTGAGGCGCCGAATGGTTTGCCAGAATTTCTTTGAGGCCGTCCGATAGTCCTCCTCCATGGCCTCTCCGAACTCCTCCCAAACCCGAGTTTTTGCCTTTGCTTCCACCCAGGCTTCAGCACGTTTGGCCCACTGGTACCCATCAGCTGCCTCAGGAGTCCCATAAGCCAACAAGGCCCGATAGGACTCCTTTTTTAGCCTGACGGCACCCCTTACTTCCGGTGTCCACCACCGGGTTCGGGGATTGCCGCTACGACAGGCACCACAGACCTTACGACCACAGCTACGGGCGGTCGCATTGACAATAGAAGCTGAGAACAAAGCCTACTCGGACTCTCTGTCCCCAGCCTCCCCCAGAATCCGGGAGAAGCTCTCCCGGAGGTGTGAGTTGAAGATGCCCCTAACACAGGGCTCTGCCAGATGTTCCCAACAGACCTTCATGATAGGCTTATCTGGCCCTGTTGTATGTCTCAACATAAGGGCTAACTGAACTAAATGATATTTATATAATCTTAACTTATGTTTTACTTTTAAACTTTTTAAACTTAAGTGTGAGATAGATTGGGTTGATATTATTCTCAGAGTTTATCAGAAAATCAACAGTTATTCCTTGACTCATTGAAGGGACAGACCTACGTGGTGGGAAATGAGGACATTTAGTTCCTTTTGTGCAAATCTTTTTATTCCAGAGGCTGTCAAATCTTACACCTCTCACTTTCTCAAACTATTTTCTTAAGAAGAAAAGAAAAATTGTAAAGACGTTATGGGAGCACAAAAGAGCAACAGTAAAAGTCAGGGATAACAAAAGTCAACTGCCAGCTCTATTGAGAACTTTTTGAACAAGGTCCTTTTGATATGAATGAGATCTTGTTGCAGTGTGTGGCAGCATTCAGTATTTCACTCTTGTGTGCTAAAGTATGTTTTTTTTATTCTTTTTCATATATTTTTATGAGCTATTTTTTCCCTTTTCAGTTCATTTCACAGGTGATGAGCTTCATGATCGGCTTCATCAGCATGGTGTTCTGCGGTCACCTGGGGAAAACAGAGCTGGCGGGGGTGGCGTTAGCCATAGCAGTGAGACCGGACGTTTACTTGTTTTTGCATTACATCACAGCATGGGCAAAGCTTTCTCCAAGAGCAGATTTAGACAGTTCTGGACATGTTTAAAAGGCAGCTTCAAGTCTGTGATAATTCTGAATATTTGGGAGTTTAAAACATTTAAGTAAAACAGTTGTTATAAAAAATGACTTCAGAAATTACCTTACTACTTTACAAATTACTTTACTAGTCACTGATGTGATTTATCAACTGGTATAGAACTCGTTTAAGCATACTTACCATTTTAGTTAATGAAAGATCTAATACATATCTTTTAGATATGTTTTAATTCACAACTGAGTCCAGGTGGTATTTCAAATGTACAAACTACATTAAAGGTGCTCTATGTAACTTTAGTCTTCAACGAGAAAAGTCCCTCAGTCGTCCAGGTAGAATCCATGATAAAAGGAGAAGTTCAATTTGTCAACTGGACAACTAGTCTTCAACCTGTTTCTTTGCCTGTAATGTTCCACAGAATAGCATTAAACTTACATCTCTCATTATCTAGACCTGCTTGTCTCATGGACATACATTTAATGTTATACATCTCAAAGCAGTTGATGGACTCTCCACCAGAAAAGTTACATAGTGCACCTTTAAAAATACCATTCTATGGAAAGAGTGGAGACATTTGATTGTCTGTTTAATTAATCTTTCGTCTCTTTAAGATAATAAATGTAACAGGTATTTCCATCGGCTCTGGTCTATCCTCAGCTTGTGACACTCTGATATCACAGGTATTTTGTTTCCTATATTTACCTAAATGTCTACTTATGTTCTGGCTCTAGCTTTGTGCACTTTTCTTCAGACATATGGGAGTGGAAATTTGAAGCTTGTTGGAGTGATACTGCAAAGAGGCATTTTGATTTCGCTCTTGGCCTGCTTCCCCTGTTGGGCTGTCCTTATTAACACCGAGGCCATTCTGTTGGTTGTCCGGCAAAATGCCGAAGTTGCCAGGTCAACTGCTTTTCCTCCTCCATTATTACTGCTTCCTGAAATACAATAAATCTATTACAGCTTGAGCCAAATGTTGTAAGTGTAGATATAGACTATGAATGTATTGAACGCTGAACAAACTCTTGGTAACATAGTAAACAGTTTCTAAAAGTGATTCAAATGTGCTTCATTCTTGTTTATGACATCAAGCTTTCTTTGTAACCCTCAAAAGACTAGCTCAGCTGTATGTGACGATCTTCATGCCTGCACTGCCTGTGAGTTCCAGTTCCACTTCCTTTTTGATATTCTGTAGAGACAAGCTAATTTTGTATGTTTCTATATTTTGCCCTCAAGTTGTTTTTCAGTGACGCACTATTGATCTAATTAATGCTATTCATCGAATTGTGGCTTTGCAGGCAGTCTTCATGTACCAGCTGCAGGGGAGGTATCTTCAAAATCAGGTGCTCTCATTGAGCTCAATTCCGTATTGGAGTAATGATTTTACATAGTCAGCACGTAAAAAGAATCAACAAAGTGAATTATGCTTCTCTTTCTCAGAGCATCATCTGGCCTCAGGTGATCTCCGGGGCAATCGGAAATGTTTTCAATGTCGTTATCAACTACATTTTCCTCCATCTTCTAGACCTGGGAATACAGTGAGTAGATGATATGTCTTTCTAATATTTTTCATTAAACTATTTTTCTAAAATGCTTTATTAAGGAAGAGTGTGATGACTAGTTAAAGATATGATCAATTACGTTTGAACTAGAAAGCCCAGGATGGTCTTAATAATAGTAAAGGAATGTAGATCTTTTTCTACATAAAATATGGTATTTACATTTGTTATTTAAGTGTTCAATGCACGTTCACTGGGAAAACTTGTCATTCTAGAATTACAAAATCATTTCAACAGTTAACACATATTTAAAGTCACAGTTTTGTTTTGTTTTTTATTATTAGCCAAAAAACAGTTTGTACTGAACTGTAAGTAGATTTGCATCTCCACAAACCTGACTCTTATTTGGCCTGGAGAAGGTCTTCTTCTATATTTCCTTGGAAATAATATTGTTCCTTTGGATGTAGTATTTCACAATATGGCAATAAATCCACCTGTCTTTATGGAGAATGTACCATAATATGGTTTCAACTTTCTAGTTCCATGGAAACATGCAGGTGACATGTTAGCTTCAGAAAGTTCAGAAAGTTACATACTGTACCTTTAACAATCCATCCATCCATCTTCTTCCGCTTTTCCATTTCTGGGTCACGGGGGCAGTCCAAGCAGATTTGCTGCCCAGAACACAACGCACGAGCCCCCATGAATCCTCCCGTGGGTGGTGGGTCCCCTTTAACAATTATTACACTAAATTCATCTTTTTGGTTAATTTAGAGGTTCAGGGGCAGCCAATGCCATCTCACAGTACTGCTTAGCTGTGATTCTGTTTCTTTACATTCACATCAAGAAACTTCACAAAGCCACATGGGATGGTAAACTGCAGCCTAAATATATTGATACATTGAATTAATTTTGTTCAGAGCAATTTGTTTTCTTCTTGTCCTGTCAGGCTGGTCAATGGATTGTCTCAGAGAGTGGGAGTTGTACCTTAGCCTTGGCCTGCCCAGTGTGGTGATGATGTGCTCAGAGTGGTGGCTCTATGAAGTTGGGAGTTTCCTGGCAGGCCTTATTAGTGAGATGGAGCTGGGTGCTCAGTCTGTGATCTACGAACTAGCTACTGTTGTTTATATGGTAACATGTAAATTAAATAAGACTAACATTTTCTGCCATATTATAGGAATTGGATAGCCATATATTTAGCCAGAAAAATAGGTCAGTTATATTGTTTTAAATTAACATCAAGATTGAAAACAGTGCTATAGTACTTTGTTTTTATGTTTAAGCAAATGCTGTGCCCAAACATTCAAATTGCAGTTTATCTTTCCCATTCTTTCAGATGCCTTTAGGCTTTGCAACAGCTGCCAGTGTTCGAGTTGGAAATGCGCTTGGGGCAGGGAACATAGAACAAGCCAAAATATCCACCAAAGTTTCACTTGGCTCTGCATGTATGAATGAAATATCTCTGATTGTACGACGTTTCTTGCCTTTAATTAAATGTTCTTTTTTGTTTAGTTGTTTCTTCATGTATCGTTGGTGTCTTTCTGGGTCTAACTGGAAATGTTATTGGATACATTTTCACAACTGAAAAGTAAGTGCACTATCTCTCTCTCTCTCTCTCTCTCTCTCTCTCTCATATATATATATATATATATAATATCTTATATATATATATTTATATTTTATAGAATACAATGATTATTTGCATTTCGCTTCATTCATGATTGTAGAAGTTAGCAGGATCTTTGCATAAGAAGATAGATTTTGTTTTATGCAGTTGTTATACAACTATTTATAGGGATATTATCGAGAGGGTTGCAGTGGTGATGCACTTCTATGGTTTAGTCCATATAACTGAGGCCTTTGCTGTGAGTATACTCTCTATTTCAGCATTTTATTTATTTTTTTTACATTTTTGCATATTTTTTACCTTTTGTTTTTTTTCTGTAGGGTTGTATGGCTGGAATTGTACGAGGATCAGGGAAGCAAAAAGTAGGCGCTGCCGTTATTTTTTTAACATATTACTTTGTTGGATTCCCAGTGGGTTTGAGCATGATGTTCCCCCTTAAACTAGGAATTGTGGGTGAGAATGAAAAAATACTAATAGCATCTTTAGCTATACGACTATCCATTGTAAATTATTCACCTCATGTGTGCAGGTCTTTGGACTGGGTTTTTAATTAGTGCCTTGGGACAATCTATAATTTTAGTCATTTACTTTTATAAGCTTAACTGGAAGAATGCCATGGAGGAGGTGAGAGACTTCATTAAATCTATCGTATATTACTGATATTGTGTTACTATATATCTTTTACTGACTGTCTTGCAACAGGCACAGAAAAGAGCAGGAGTCATCACCAAGGAGGATGTGGCTGTGAATGAAAACAAAAGTAATCAAGAATTCTAAATTAATCTCATGTATCTGTTTATTATTATTATTATTATTATTATTATTATTATTATTATTATTATTGTATTTATTAATGTATTTATTAATGTATTTATTTACTGCTGTTTAGTAATTTTCTGCCAAGTTTTGTGTTTGTAGTTATGAGTAGTTATGAGTACATTTACATCAATAGTCAACATGCTTATTGCAGAAGAGTTTGAAAGCTTGATAAAGGTAGAGTTATGTGGTATTAACAAGCAGAGATGCAGTTTATTTTACAATACAGTTCTGAATACATTTCTGGTTTTTAATTACATCATGGATGTTAGGTACCACATAAATGATATGTACGCTGTGCCTTTAAACACAGCGCCATTATTTACAGTGTACCTTATGAAAACAATGCAATAATCATGGTTGTAATTATGGTTTAACAGTGTTATTTTTATCTGACTATACTCGTAGAGAACAGCGGTGCTCAGGTGGCGTGTGAGACTGAGGCTGGTCAGAAGTCAGTTATGTCTTCTCTGTCAGTCAAACAGCTGGTAGTGCGACGCAGCCTCACTGTGCTGCTCATGATCATCATCCTCGCAGCAGGAGTCTTCATCAGTGAGCTCCTTGTCAAAGCTCTCCATTTAGAAAACTGACCACCATCACGCCACATGTCAACTCTGTACACCTCTGTCCTAAAAAAGACACTTTTGAAACTGTTGTAAGAGGTGATTAGTAAATAAATCTTACTAAAAGAATAATGTATTATGTCAAACTGTATTACTTTAAATAAAAAAATTAAACCTTTAAAATTAGATAACGTGACTGATTCCAGAGAGAGGCTATAGAATCTAGGACACAGGTCACGTGACTTTTATGGTCAAGAGCACTGTCAGACTAAGATTATGCATGAAAACAGAGCCTTACATAGTTACATAGTGCGCCTTTAAAATTCTAAAAAGTGAATGATGCTAGGGACAAAAATATAAAAACTAGGGCATAAGTCTCGTTGATTTTATGATCATGAGCACATTGGTGATTGTTCTGCAATCACAAATTTTTCTTGCCTGGAAGAATCCATGACTCATCGCTGTACCAGCGGCGAGTCTGGTAATGCTTGGTCCAGAATGCGCTGCTGTTGCGCTTAGACAGACAGCTAAGTAAACCAATCAGAGAACAGTTAACGGACAGCGACGTGAACCAAGCCGGTAGGAAGCAATGCAAAAACATCTTTTTTGAAAAGAAAGGCCTCTAGAGCTGTCAGCTGCTGTGGTTTTAAGGAATCGATGTGTTTTAGGTCATTTAAGACCAATTTTACAGCTGAATGGAAGGGACGTTGCGGGCAAAGGCGGGTGCACTGACGTCACCATCTTTGAATGAATCAGAATCGCAGAGTCCGTTGTTAACCGGAGGAGCGAGGGTGGAGCGAGGGTGTCCAAATGGTATCGCGCTGTATGGGAAATACAGAGAGATATCATTTGGCTGGCCAGGTAATAATTTTTCACTAATTAATGTCAAAGTAAAATTTGTGCATTCCTATAGGTGGCAGTGTAGCACTGATAAATGTGTTTGACATGTCAATGGAATGAGGGTCTTGCAGTGTATAAGTGATTTAAATTTCAGCACGATCGAACTAAGCATGTGCGTGTAATAGTTTTTTAAAATATTTTTTGGGCAGTTTTTGTGCCCCTGCTGCTATATACAGTCAGGTCCATAAATATTGGGACATCAACACTATTTTAATCTTTTTGGCCCTGGACACCATCACAATGGATTTGAAATGACACAAACAAGATGTGCTTTAAGTGCAGACTTTCAGCTTTAATTTGAGGGTATTTGCATCCAAATCAGGTGAACGGTGTAGGAATTACAACAGTTTCTACATGTGCCTCCCACTTTTTAAGTGACCAAAAGTAATTGGACAAACTAAACAATCATAAATCAAACTGTCACTTTTTAATACTTGGTTGCAAATCCTTTGCAGTCAATGACAGCCTGAAGTCTGGAATGCATTGACATCACCAGACGCTGGGTTTCGTTCCTGGTGATGCTCTGCCAGGCCTCCACTGCAGCTGTCTTCAGTTCCTGCTTGTTCTTGGGGCATTTTCCCTTCAGTTTTCTCTTCAGCAAGGAAAATGTATGCTCAATTGGATTCAGGTCAGGTGACTGGCTTGGCCATTCCATAACATTCCACTTCTTTGCCTTAAAAAACTCTTTGGTTGCCTTCGCAGTATGTTTCGGGTCATTGTCCATCTGCACTGTGAAGCGCCGTCCAATGAGTTTTGAAGCATTTGGCTGAATATGAGCAGATAATATTACCCGAAACACTTCAGAATTCATCCTACTGCTTTTGTCAGCAGTCACATCATCAATAAAAACAAGGGAACCAGTTCCATTGGCAGCCATACATGCCCACGCCATAACACTACCACCACCATGCTTCACTGATGAGGTGGTATGTTTTGGATCATGGGCAGTTCCTTTCTTTCTCCAAACTCTTCTCTTCCCATCATTCTGGTACAAGTTGATCTTTGTCTCATCTGTCCATAGGATGTTGTTCCAGAACTGTATCGGCTTTTTTAGATGTTTTTTGGCAAACTCTAATCTGGTCTTCCTGTTTTTGACTCACCAATGGTTTACATCTTGTGCTGAAGCCTCTGTATTCACTCTGGTGAAGTCTTCTCTTGATTGTTGACTTTGACACAGAGACGCCAACCTCCTGGAGAGTGTTCTTGATATGGCCAACTGTTGTGAAGGGGTTTCTTTTCACCAGGGAAAGAATTCTCCTGTCATCCACCACAGTCGTTTTCCGTGGTCTTCCGGGTCTTTTGGTATTGCTGAGCTCACCGGTGCGTTCTTGCTTTTTAAGAATATTCCATACAGTTGATTTGGCCACACCTAATGTTTTTGCTATCTTTCTGATGGGTTTGTTTTGCCTTTTCAGCCTAATGATGGCTTGCTTCACTGATAGTGACAGCTCTTTGGACCTCATATTGAGAGTTGACAGCAATTCGATTCCAAATGCAAACTTCGAATGAACTTTTGTCTGCTTATAAATGAGATAATGAGGGAATCACACACACCTGGCCATGGAACATACCTGGCCATGGAACAGCTGAGCAGCCAATTGTCCAATTACTTTTGGTCCCTTAAAAAGTGGGAGGCACATGTAGAAACTGTTGTAATTCCTACACCGTTCACCTGATTTGGATGCAAATACCCTCAAATTAAAGCTGAAAGTCTGCACTTAAAGCACATCTTGTTTGTGTCATTTCAAATCCATTGTGGTGGTGTCCAGGGCCAAAAAGATGAAAATACTGTTGATGTCCCAATATTTATGGACCTGACTGTATATATATATATTGTGAGTGCGGCGAACCGACTCACTAGCCTCGGCCTCGGTGTTTCTTGAAGTTTCTTTCCGACGCGTCACGTAATGTAAATAAAGAGTCTTGAATCAAAAGGTTTGTCTTGTCTTTACTAAAGTGAAGGTCATACAGAGTGGATAAAAATAAGGTGAATAAAGAGGGAAGCGGAAAGAGGAATTTCTGAGGCTTGTAGTTTTCCTATGCGTGTTGTGTAAGGCTCTGTATGTGTTGTGATGTCCTTCTTGACGTCTTTGCGTGTTGTATAGTGGTGAGTTCCTGCCTGTCACTGGGAGACCGGGCTTCCTTGTACTTCTTGGCTCCCGACAGGACTCACCCTATGTTGCGTTGTTGACGATGCTACTCGACGTTCTTCTTTGCTGTCCGTATGTGCCTTGTAGCGGTGCGTATTCCCGTCTGTCACCCGGGAGACGTCCGATGTTACACTCTTACGTGACTATTACGCGACGTTTATGTGACGTTTACATGACGGTCAAAAGACTGTGTAGCTTCTGTAGTCCAGGACGTCCTAATACCCCGTCATCTCTCGGCTCGGCCGATACTCTGTGGTCTCGGGGTATCCTCCTAACACCCCTGGCTCTCTCGGCTCGTCCGATACTCTGTGGTCTCGGGGTATCCTCCTGGCCACCAGACCGTGGCTTTTATCCTTACGTAGCGTAGTCGTTTCTTCTTGTGTGTGTATATGTGTCTTGGTGTGGTGTCTTCCGTGTCTTGAATCTTCTGTGTCTGTGACCTGTGTGTGTGGTTCCCTACGTCTGAATATATAGCAGGTAGAATCAAAGATAAAAGATCAAAGAATAAAGGATCAAAGTGGACCAATCAGGACGTGTTTCCTGAACATCAAAGCGGGACCCTCATCCAATGAGAAAACAGATATTTTTAAAAACTCATAAGATGGCCACCACACACATAGAACTCATAAAATGGCGGCCTCGCATAAAACACACATAAATTGGCTCTTACATATCCCGGCCCCTAATTGGCTATGCTTTTGCAAGTCAATTACTAACCTAAGATTTAGAGCCATTTACTAATTTACAATTTTAAATTTAGAGCCGTTACATTTCCCGAACATTTTCCTTCAAATAGGTTAAGAATTCTTGTCTCACATTTCTTTTACAAGTAAGTATACTTTTCACAATTTACAGAGCATATTGGACATGTGGTAAGTCCTTCTCTTCTTCAGTCTTCACCCTGCAAGAGACACAACTTAGTTATGGGCCTTTGTATAATACTCGTCTTCGTCTGGACTTCAGCACTGCGGACCATCCCCTTGGAGTCTGGCATAACCTTGGTGATTCTGCCCAGCATCCAGGAATTTCTTGCCAAGGATGGATCAACGACGAGGACGACATCTCTGACCTTAAAGCTTCTCTTCGTTCCGAGCCACTTTTGCCGCTCTTGAAGCAATGGCAAGTACTCTCGGGTCCACCTCCTCCAGAATAGGTCTGTCATATATTGGACTTGTCTCCAGCGCCGCTGCGCCTAGACATCTTCCTTGACGAACACACCAGGTGGCAGTTTGGGCTGCGTCTTCAATAAGAGTAAATGATTTGGGGTCAGTGGTTCTAGGTCGCTGGGATCGTCTGTGTTCGTGGTAATAGGCCTTCCATTGACGATGCTTCCGACTTCACACAGGAAGGTCTGTAGCCCTTCATCATTCAACGCTTGTTGTCTCACAACAGCATTCAGTACCTTTCTAATGGTACGAATTTGATGTTCCCAGATGCCGCTGTGGTGGGACGCAGCGGGTGGGTTAAATAACCACTGCACTCCCTTCTGCATCATGGCTTCATTGATGCGCGGCTGGTCCAGTTCTTTCAATGTCTGTCTTAGCTCTCTCTGCACCGACTAGGTTTGTGCCATTGTCGGTACGGATGACGGACACTTGGCCATGCCTTGCTTGAAAGCGACGTAGAGCGTTAATACACAAATCTGTGTCAAGGGAATATGCGACTTCTATATGCGCTGCTCGGACTGTCAAGCACGTGAAGAGCACACCATAACGTTTGACCTTGACGCGTCCTCTTTGGATCTCAAAGGGACCAAAATAATCCATGCATGTGTTGGTAAAAGGCGGTTTGTCGGGGAGCAGACGATCTTGCGGCCATCTTCTGCTCTCCAGCCTTGTCATGCAGCCTTTTACAGAGGTTGCACTCTGCAATCATGGTTCTTGCTGCGGCGTTTGCTTTAGGTATCCAATACCGTTGTCTAACCTTGCCAGAATATGATTTCTGCCGCCATGTCCTGTTTCCAGATGGATGTGGTGAAGAATAAGGTGGGTTGTTCCATGTTGTTTACTGAGTAGGGCGGGAAGCTTGGCTTCCCCAGGCGTCTCTTTCTTTCTCTTTCTTCGATGGTACACCCGGTAGTGCGGTATGTACCATACTCTTCGGCTCCGCTGCTCATCTGGGACTCTTGTGGCATATCCTTTCCCTAGGGCCCTTTTAGCAGTTGCGATCCATTCCTTTGTTTCATTGTCGTTTCGTTAGCTGTGACAAGATTCCGCTTCTCTCGTATT
Organism: Paratrypauchen microcephalus; assembly: GCA_036785185.1. Taxonomy (NCBI): domain Eukaryota; kingdom Metazoa; phylum Chordata; class Actinopteri; order Gobiiformes; family Gobiidae; genus Paratrypauchen; species Paratrypauchen microcephalus. The sequence continues at coordinate 7,284,559 of JAVJIX010000034.1, read as the reverse complement.
TTAGTTGCTCAATATCTGCTTTATAGTAGTAGTCGGACAGCGCATCAGCACTCGCTCCTGACATCATGGTTCCCGTGTACATACACATAACTGACAATTCCTCGAATTCCTCACAGCTTCTAATAAGGCTCTGTGGGAATGCTACTACTCCAGTAACCCTAGGCAGAGGGGTTACATGAACAGGATGTGGGATGAATGGTTAATACGATACCCACAGTCCAAGCTAACGGCCAAACAACTAGTAGCTCAGTGTTCCAACAAGGCAGACCTTGTTTGGCCGGGCGACGTCTGAGCCGCCATCTCATAAGTTTCATTGTCTCTCATCATTGTATGAGGTGGGCTATACCGTGAAGGGTCTTGCCCAAGGACCCACACTGGCTTGCTCATTGCCCCTTGGGGGGGATTCGAACCCAGGTTTCCCATGTCAAAGTCACTGGCTTGCTTATTACTGCCCATTGGGGGGGGGGGATTCAAACCCAGGTCCCCCATGTCAAAGTCCAGTGACTTACCAGTTGAGCTATCCAGCCGGTGTATATATATATATACCAACCTTCCACGGTGGTTGGTCTCTCCCACTCTCATCCAGCTCGGGTCCTCTATCAGAGGCCTGGGAGCTTGAGAGTTCTGTGCAGTATCTTTGCTGTTCCTAGTACTGCACTTTTCTGGACTGAGATGTCTGATGTTTTTCCTGGGATCTGTTGTAGCCACTCCTCCAGTTTGGGGGTTACAGCCCCAAGTGCTCCGATCACCACGGGCAACACTGATGCCTTTACCTTCCAGGCCTTCTCCAGCTCTTCATTGAGGCCCTGGTATTCCTCTAATTTCTCGTGTTCCTTTTTCCTGATGTTACCATCGCTTGGTATTGCAATGTCCACCACCACGGCTCTGTTCTGTTGCTTATCCAACACTATGTCTGGTTGGTTCGCCATCACCATTCTGTCAGTCTGTATCTGGAAGTCCCACAGGATCTTGGCTTGGTCATTCTCCGCAACCTTCGGAGGTGTTTCCCACCTTGACCTTGGGGTCTCCATTCCAGCCCGTACTCTGCACAGATATGTGTGTGTATGTATGTATGTATGTATGTATGTATGTATGTATGTATGTGTATATATATATATATATATATATATATATATATATATATATATATATATATATATATATATATATATATATATATATATATGTATATAAATGTATTATCTTCATTCGAATTTTAGCACGATTTGACTAAGCATGTGCATGTGATTTTTTTTTTTAATATATATTTTTTGGAAAGTCTTTGCGCCCCTGCTGACCAACTGTGAAAAATGCCCATTTTGTCCATAATATATATTTACAGTCATGCATAGAATTTTAATCCCAAATTTGGTCCAGATCCAATATTGTTGACGGTTCACATCTATGGTAGTGTTCACTTTTATTATATTTCATATTTCATTACATTTGGGCCGGGACCACACAATTGTGATTTGGATTTGAGCTCTCCAGGCCAATGCCTGTGGCCGTGACAGGTCATCAAAGAAACAGGAAATAAACAGAAAAAAAATTATTCGCCGGCGTGCTACGGGCAAACCATAAGGAGTATCCCAATAAAAGTGGGTAATTTTTGTGAACCTATGTCTGTATGTGATATGGCAAATCTCATTTGGACCAAACACAAGGGACTTGAACCTTTTGGCACACACCCAAGTCAAAATGGTGGCAAATTTTTGATCCAATATGGCCGACTTCCTGTTCAATTCATCTTTTGGCTTGTCTCATTGTTCTCTATGACTGTTCCGAATTTTGTTTGCCAGCCGCAAACTTTGCCTGTCCCCACTCCCATAGGGGTCCAATTCTATGCGGCGCCATTGAGTCGGGTCACTTCGAGCAGTGTCGCGATGCCCATTTTATCAAATATTTTCGCCGGGCCGATACCCAGCTTGGAGACTTTTTGTCGACGTTCAGGGGGTCATAAATATGATTATATGTGGGGAAAAAGAATAATAAGAAAACACCCACAAAGAACAATAGCCCTTGCCATTAACTTTATTACTGGCAAGGGTCAATAAACGGGTCAAAAGTAAATTCATTTCACACAGCATTTTACTTCAGTGGATGCCACAGCTACAAATAGAATGATTAAATGCTAAAAATAGTCTTCGTTGATGTGTGCTTTCATCATCAAAGACTGAAAAAAGCTTTTTTCTCTTTTTATTTGCTCTGCTTTGATCTGTGTTGCCAAATTTGGTGATAATGAAAGGTCTATGCTCAAATGCTGCCTGCATGAGAACATGTCCAACTGAGCAAATCAACCACCTGCTCCTCTTTCTCTCAAACACACATACACACACTCCCTCTCTCTCTCCTTTCTTATAGACTTCTTATTGGTTTATTTTTATTATGCTGACTCCTTTTTATGTGGTGGGCTTCACCTAAAACTATATATTTCTTCAAGAGATTAATATACACGCAGCTTTCTCAAGAGCCTCCAAAATGTAGCAGGATGCTTTTCAGCATGACATAATGCAGACGGATTGATGTTCTATAAAATGTTGCATATTAATTTACTATAATTTAAATCAAGTCTGATTCACTTGCATGATTACGTCATCAAGCGAGTCCATCAGTAGAGACAGTGAGTCTGTAATCTTGCCTCCACAGACAGCAATCAGCTACAAGCTGTGACATTACAAGGGCTAGTCACCAATGTCACATTATTGTGGTGTATATGGTGAGTGTAAGGATCAACACTAAAGTGTGTCTATATCAACTATGCCTTGTTGACTATGCTTATTATGGTTCATCATTTTTAATAAATAAATAATTTATTCAATAAACTTTAGTAAAAGGAGAAATTAAATTTATCAACTGGACAAAGTTTTTTGGTCAAAAACATTTCGCAGCTCATCCGAACTTCGGAACTTCGGATGAGCTGCGAAACGTTTTCGACCAAATAAACTTTGTCCAGTTGACAAATTGAATTTCTACTTTTACCATGTTTTCTACCTGGACGACTGAGGGATTCTTCACACATCTATTTAATAAACTGTCATTATTTCTATTCCAATCAAACACCGAGCCACTTTTCAAGGCTAAATGATCTTTAGCAGTGCATAGTTTTACATTGGATTGTAATGTAAACACATTACATTTGTGTTTAAATTACTATGTATTACATCTCTGTTATAGGAGTAGGTATGCATGTGAATTCAATATTCAGTGATTAATTCAAACTATGTAGGTGTTGTGAATAGGAGACTGTGATATACAGAAGCCTGGCGGCACGGTAGCTGAGTGGCTAGCACTCTTGCTTCACAGCAAGAAGGTTCTGGGTTCGATCCCCGGGTTGCCCGAGCCTTTCTGTGTGGAGTTTGCATGTTCTCCCCGTGTCTGGGTGGGTTTCCTCCGGGCACTCCGGTTTCCCCCACCAACCCAAAACATGCACCATAGGTACCTCCAGCTTAGGTCCTTACCAAGCCGAAGCAAGAAGATCATGAAGATGGTCCTCGGGCGCCCTTATGTGTGTGCTGCCCACTGCTCCTAATATATGTATATATATATAGGATGGGTTAAAATGCAGAGAAGAATTTCTCCAGTGTGAGATCAATAAAGTTCACTTCTTCTTCTTCACATAACTTGGCACAGCAGACCACATACTTTATGACAGAAAACAAAGACATATTTCTATTTTCTACAAGCAACCCTACCTTAACCAGTCACTTAAAATGTGTCATAAAAACCAAGATTGAAATACTGCATGCCAGTCTATGAGACGTAAAAGAGTGTCACAGATCTAAATCTGGACTATATCAGGCCTAAGGATGCAGGGTTCACACTTTCACACACACACCACATCAAAACTTTAGGACAAATTTAGGACAAAAGAACTCAAACTAAGGCCAACTCAGGACAAGTGTGGACAGACCCTTAGGGCTGAGCCAGGTCTAAAATAAGAGGTCAGGTAGTTCTAAATCATGATTAACTTAAAGGAGGATAAAAACATTAATAGATGAGACTCAGTTAAACAAATATTCAAACTGTAGGGGGTACCGCATACCACCAGAGGCCGCCCACATACCACCAATGGTACATGAACTACAGTTTGAAGGACGCTGTTTTAGCCTTTTCAGTTACATTACCACAATTCTAGCATTTTAACCAAGGGAAATATATGATCTCTTTATGTTTTGTTTTTCATATAGCTCAGTATTTAAAACAAATAATAGAAAAGTAAAAATAATGGGGGTCAGCAATGATATGTCACATTGTAACATGAATGAGTTTCGAAAGCTATATGTGTGGGGACATCTGCTGCCTGTAGCCCACATGTCCCTGTGGCGAGGGATTTGTAAATGTTTCTTATATTCCCAGCTGAGCACCTCATGTGCTGTGTTACAGCATCATCTTTGTAGAAAATGCTTTGATTCTCTCAGTCTCACTCCTCTCCTCAGGAACCCATTTTGATGTGGCTTTGTGTTGGACTTGTTCAGCCATTCACACTACAGCTGCCACAGTGGAAGTCCTAGGGAAATGAAAGATCCCAACAGCAAAGTTACGAGTGAGTTATGACATCCACAGGCGCAGGAGTAGTCCCATTGGCCCAGTTTAGTGTAAAGTTAGCTTGTGATGGCATAACAAAGTCTGGTGGTGGGAATGTAATGTAGAAAGCAATGCCTATCAACAATATGAGGATTAAAATCAGCAAAGTGAATCCTCTTCTTAATATGAGCTGAGAGACTGACAGAGCAGCTTCAGTTTTAGAGTCAGGAGGGATTTTGTTGTCTGATGTTTGATTGTTGATGTCATTTAGAGGTTTTTCCTCTTGATCCTGAGTCTTGACAGGACAGTAGCTGCTGCCTTTAGTTGCATCCTCATTCTCCACCTGTGTTTAAAAAGCAGCCATTAGCAAAAATCAACCCCAGATGCACATGCTCTATTATAGTTATGCTATCATTTTTCCATCTGCCAGATACTACTAATGGAAAGTAGCCTATAGGTTAACTCTGGCATATTTACATTATGTTTATTTCATTTCATTTCATCATCTTTCACTTTAGCTGGTATTCGGGTTGCGGGGACAACAATCCAAGCAGATCTGCCGCCCAGATCTCAATGCACCAGCTTTACATTATGTTAATTAATATTAATATACATGGGTTCTTTTAAATAAATCCATTAATTAAATATTGTTCATCACCAATATCATCGCCATAGCAAATTGTTTATTTTCCAGCAACCAGTGGGTTGCTTCAGAACTTGGCCAATAAGGGATAAGGGAAAGCTGATGCCACTGTAAAGCCAAGGAACCTCATCACAGACACATTCATATAAGTGTACTCAGACACTGAGGACACTGAGGAGTGTCTTGCCCATGGGCAGTATTCTATTGCCCAATAACAGCATTCATCTATTTGAGCTGGAATTGCCCCGCCAACCTATGGGCCACATTTATGCAGGGACCAAAATAAATGAATAACAAATTATATTCAAAGGAAGAAATGTATTCCTAGATGATGCTGATGTTCATACAGCAGAACAGAAGAGTCAGCCTATTTTTAAAAGGAATTGGTCACTTGCCCATCCAGTGCTTGGACTTGAGAGTTTAAATTGCCCTATTCAACTGGCTCTTTGCATTCAGAGCCCACCTGGATATCTACATGAGCTGCTATAAATATAATCCTCAGTTTACAAGGATATAGGCATCAGGAAGACACTGCTTCCACATCATCGTCAAAGCACCAATTTAAATAATGATGATGCATGTGGACTCCACAATTGGATTGCACCAAATCTGTCCATTGCAAGTCGCATTTCAAAAATAATATTCTTTAAGTATAAGCTTACTTCATTTACTAAGTAGCTACTATTTCTACACTCTTTACTACTTCTGCTACTTTAAAGGTGCATTGTGTAACTTTTCTGGTGGTGACTCCATCAAATGCTTTTGTCCATGGAGATATTATATTTATTGTATTGTTATTGTATGTATGGAATGTTTCATCGTACGGCATTAAACCTTTCTATCTTCATGGAAACCAAACCAGACCAAGTTACAGGTCAGATCTGTGGAGAAACAACCCTGCTTACAGTCAGAATGCCTGTTTTTCTAGGTATTTTTGAGCCGTAAACCACTTGTAACTTAATAAATGTAATGTAGAGCTGTTTAATGTCATACTGTGGAACATTCCAGGCAGAGCAATGCCATATCCACAAAAACAAAAATGGTGATGGACCCTCAACCCAAAACTTACATAGTGCATCTTTAAATACCTGTAATGCTTATAATTTCTGGTTTTACTCGGACACCTACTAACTATTAAAACCTATCACAGGGCTCTCAAGTCTCACGCATTGATTTTTTATTTTTTTTTTTGTGCCCAGAAAATCGGTCTGTGTGGCTCAGTTTATGCAGGCACCGTGCGTTTTCAGCGAAAAAAAACTCCCCCCTTCCTCCCCGCCCTGCTCCCCGGAAAAAAATCTCAGTTATCAGGCGCCACGCCCTTTTCAGCCAATCAGAAAATAGATTGTTCTGTTGTTGGGCAGACTGTAGAGTGGGCAGGCCGTAGAGTGGTTTCAGCTGCTAAGCACGCACTGCACTGTCAGTGATAAGGGCAGCGACTGAACACGAGGAATGACAAAACGGTGATGATAAAACAAACTGAGAACCATCAGGTAATAACTTCATTTATATAACTCTCATTAGTTGCTTTGTAGTTTAAGTTTGAGAGTGTGACACACGCAATTCGACGTGTTCACACGCTCACACAGCATTTCTCACGCAATTCAAGCCCCCCCCCCGCTCCTCGGAAATTACGCAGTCTCACGCACGACCCTGCTCAAAACTTGAGAGCCCTGCTATCATGTAAGCTGGGCCTTCACAATAGGTAGGGTAGACAAGCTGTCTTATCAGCCCCTAAAAGACACACACACAACTGGAGATATACTGACCTCTTGGGGCCAATTTAGGAATTGCAATTGTTCGACACAGGTGTCCACATACTAAACCGACTAAACATAGTATGCTCTTACCGTTGGTTCATCGCTCAAATCAGGAACAGTTGCCTCTGTCAGCACTGTGCTCGTCGGCCGGTTGCATGTCACCATTACTTTCTTACCAGCTCGACGAAGGGCCTGTTGAGATACATAGAGATTAGTATTACATTTCAATATCATGTGTATTCAGATACACATGACTAAAGTGAAAATAATGACTCCATGTGCTTCAGTGAGATTAAAAGGGTGAAAGTATAATTTGTATACTTTCGGTTTAGAAAGTACACACTGTTCATACCACTACTGGTTACCGCTTATTGTGCAACCACTGAAGTCTCAGCTGCTACAATGCTAATACCAGTACTAATATGCTGCTACTACTTCTATGCCTATTCAATTAATCCAGTGTTCCTGTTCAATAATCCCTATTACAAATGTTTTAGAGAGATTTAAGGGCCTTTGTTATTCTATTTTCTGATCTACAGTATGTTATAATGTTGTTTCCTCACCACAAACATACCTGGAGTTGTGTTTTGTTGCATTCACAAATGCTGAACACACAAACCCGGCATATTTAGGCGAAGTTCTTCTCTCAAATGGAAAACACTGTTCCATCTTGTGATATCATGTGGTAATACAGGAAGTGCACCACTGTGTTTTTAAACTCCATACACCTTCACTAGCCGTGGAATTGCCAAGCTCTAGAGAATTAAAGGTAAAAGGTAGCTGTTAATATAAGAGCTACTACTACATGACATCAAAAGGTGCAACAGAGCATTTTGAGCTTTGGAGATGTAAACTAATCATAAAGGGTTACTTAAACATGTGTGAGTGAAACAAAACACACTTGGGTATGTTTTTGATGAGGTAACAGCATTATAACATGGCTAAAAGCTCACAGGAGTCAATTTTTGTGTAATAGAGGTAATTTTTACCTTTTGTGTCACCTTCTTCCAGTTGATTTTAAAGATCAGAAAAAGGAAGAATCCCACTTCAATCAAGACACAGACCAAAAGACCCAGCCATAGACCTACAAGAGACATTCAGTGTAAACAAACCAACTGAGATGCATCTTTAGCCTGAAGTGAAGAGAGTAGCCAAGGAAGATTTCCATACATAATAGTGGAAAAGATAAAAAGCACATTACCAGACATTTATTGGACACAGAAAAATGATAAATCATCATAAATCATCAATCAATCCACAATATGCTATCGAATGTCACTGCATATTATACACAATGATTATCCCAAACTAAAAATTGCTGTTGATTCCAACCTTTCCCCTGATCTCTTAGGTTAAAATGGATAAACTTCACAAGGTCAGATCTAGAAATGAGTTCCCCATTCATAACAAACATCTGTGGCTCACTCACTTCTCAGCAGTGGGCAGCAAAGTGCTTTTCTCTGGTGGGGGCAAATGTCTGAATGGGGGAGCTAAATTAGGCCATGTTAGCTTTCAGGACACAATGGGTTTAGACTTCAGAGCTAAATGACTAGATATGGATTTAGAAAAAAATAATCAGCAAGTGGATTAAAAAAAAATGAGATGGTGAAATATGACAATAAGCACACCTCCAGCAGTGGAAAGTACGTTGATAATTTGGCCTTTCAGGGGTTTATTGACAGAAATTGAGGAAATAGAAGTTTAGTGAATTGTCCAGATTGTAAGTCAGAGCAGTGCATGTTACATCTAATTTTCAAAAAAAATATTTGAAATTATTGAGAAAAAATACAACTTTAAGTTAATGGTGGAAGGTTTGAATATTGAGAGTCTCTAACAAGATGCTTTGCCTGGAATGTTCCACAGTATAACATTAAACTGCTCTATCTCCATGGAGAAGAATGAAAAGGTCAAATCAATGTTTAGAAAATTAATTTTGTCTTATTATTATATAGAAACTTTGTGTTTTCTTCTAATGAGGCCACTTTTGTAAAAAAAATAAAATAAATAATCAAATAAATAAACAAAACAAAAAACAAAAAAAACAGCAGTCAGTTGACACCTCTGATGAAGGCGGAAGTGCTACCACCAAAACATGGTAAATAAGAAGCTATTGAGCTTTTTATAAAAGTTGTCTTATTGGAAGAAAAAACAAAGGAGATGAAACCCTGCTCATAGTAAGAATTTTCAAGATATTTGTGAGAAAAAACACACACCTATAACCGAATTAATGCCAGAAGTTAATACTATTTAAATGGAACATTCCAGACAAAACAATAGTCTCTATGGAGACAGGCAAGAGATACCCCCCACTTAAAAAGTTACATAGTGCATCATTTTTACTATTTTTTTACCATTGCCACTCACATACTGTATGTGGTTGTAACTATCTCAGTGTTGTGCGATCACTTCCCGACCTCGACCATTTGGCAAATATCTTTACACTCTCTCTCCCCATTTCACACTTTGTCTGTCCTGTCCAATAAAGCCAAAAAGGCCAGATTTTTTTATGACTGAAAAACATAAAGTTATTACCTAATATCCTTAGCTCAGCAGCAAACATGAATGCAACTCCGACTGGCAAACCTATGATGTAGTAGCCCACTAAGTTAGACACAGCTGCAATTTTCTGCATCCCAGCTCCAACAAGGATCCCTGAGCAGACACACTGAAAATAGAGAACAAAATGTAAAGAAGAAGTGCTTACAGCACCGTTAAGTGAAAGTCAAGGACAAAAGCATTTATTTGTGTAGTAACAGACCAGAAGTGCATCGAAGAACTGTACAAAAACGTAGACTGTGAAGCTATTTGAGACAATGTCCACAATGGTCCTGTTGGCAGTCAAAATGATAGCGTAAAGAGAAAGCTTAGAGACATCTACAATTGTGTGTTGGTGGAAAACTCACTTATCTGAAGTAAAAATGAAGCCGATGGTAGACTTGCATCCTGCTAGTACAATGCCTTGCAGCACAGCAAGAGCCCCTACAGTGTGACAAAGATAAAAACCTTTGCATAAAAAGCAAGTTAAAATGCACTGATCAGACATAACATGACCACTGACTCAACCAATATCAGTTACAAAGCTCCATGCTTATAATTGATATATAATTGATTGATATTAAATTAATAATATTAAGTACATTTTTAGACATCCAAATACCTGACAGGACCAGGGTCACTTTGCAGGTCACTAAGGCCTGGTTTGTATCTCCAGCTCCAAGAGCATTACCAACTCGAACACAGGCTGCTGCATGAATACCAAGAGGGAACTGTAGCATCCCAAATTTAAATGTCAGTTTCATTTTTTTTTAATTTGGTACTTATCTTCCTGTTTATAATCCTTACCATGTATGTTATGGCCCCAATCTCCAACATGATATGTTGTGCAGCAAGATCTAACTCACCAAGTATACCTGAAAATAACGAGGGACAAAGTATTGTTCACATGAGCCAAAATGTTTACATGTATGTATTTATTTTTAAAGTATTAATATAGTATTATAGTACAGTATAATATATTTTTGTCTGTTATAGTTAGCCTATAATTTAACATACAGTTATTAGTGTTGTCTAAATCATCATTTATCATTTAAAAAACTCTTTTTAGACAATATTGTTCTATTAATTTCATTATACCATGTGGTCTTCTAATAAAACTCAAGATAAAACTGTTAAAACTTTTTTTGAGTGATTTTTTTTTTTAATACCTGCTCAAATGACTTTTAATTAGTATCTGATTTTTGATACTTTTGACAAGCCTATCATCTTAGTTATGATATTTTCCTTTGTTTTAATAGTGTGCAAAACTTTGGGATTGCGCTCTAGAAAACACAGAATCAGTATACTTACCAGCCAGGAAACCACCAATCTCCCAAATCCACCATTCAAAGCAGATCATAAATGCACTGGGAATGGCTAGTTTCATGTAAGAGCCCCAATCCTGCAGACAGTCAGTGGACCAGCCTGAAACAATACACCACTGTGAGCTGCACTTTAGACCACAGGAGGATCTTTGGAAATGAAGTAAGCCCGGTTTCACCTCCCCAAGTCTGCTCATACAACTTCCTCCATCTGATGTAGCCAAATAACAGCAGGCAAATGGTGACCCAAGAAAGAGCACTGGCGATTGCTGATCCTCTGAAAAAGACAAAAACAAAACACACACAATGATTATTGAATATTTTGACAGGAGAACAAATAGTGAGCCTAATTGGTGCATTCTAGTCCAACTGTAGCTGTATTAGATTGAATGATCATTCACTAAAGAGGGAAAGACACTGAATTCAGATTGTCTGCTCTGATAATACCAATGTAAAGATGCACAGAGGTTCATATGAGTACAACATACATTTATGTTATAGCTCACAAAACAGCTGTTCGCAGAGGTGTCCTTGATGTGATATTGAAGAAAGAAAGAAAATAATGCAAATATATTTCCTTGTCCTTGTGTTTGGTTCTTTCTATTTTCTTTCTATTTGGCAATTATGATTTCTTTTTCAACTGGTTTAGAGGTTGCTCAGCCTCAGGACACTCCAAAATGAAATTTAATTAAATGCATGTGTGAATTAACCTTCCTGAAATTGGATTTTTTTCCCAAAGCACACCTGGCAATACCTCAAGGCACACTAATGTTTTTGCAGCACAGTGGTTTCAAATCAGTTATCTGGCAGATGGTAAAGGAGGGTCAAAGCAGGCTTCAACATCAAAGAGACATTTGTCAAGCTGTGCAAGGGTCAAAGACTATTCTCATGTTTATTATTATTTTAGAAAGAAATGCTGAGTAATCCATTACTGAATATCCTGAAGCAATTTACTAGTGATTTCTACGTTTACTAAATCTAAACACACACAGTTTTAGTATACTTACATGACACCCAATTCAAGGCTAATGATTAGGACATAGTTAAAGCCCAAGTTAAAAATGTTTGCGAGAGCGGCAGTGTACATCTGAGGCAGAATGATCCCCTGATGGAAAAAGAGAGAAGCAAGAAAAAAAAATAATGATACATATTCAAAAAGCTTATATTTGGTCTACATTGTATATATATATTCTAAATTAAAACCTTACTTGATTCTGTAGGTAGGCCACTTGCAGTTGATGCAGGAACATGGCCTGTAGTGGAAAATAGCACGTTATAACCAGATTCATCATCTTCCGTTGTACACTATGTTTTAGATGCCTTTGTCTTTATATTTTACAGATTTTAAAAGGCCATGACGACTTTTTGAGTTGTTCTTAGTTTGTTGTTTTCACCATTTGAAAGATTTGATTTACTGATGACATGCTTTTTAAAAATTGTAAACTTTTCTACATTTACTGTTAAGAAATAATATTTGTTTTCACAATAACCCAGAAAGGATGAAATATGACATTATGAGTGCATTATATGTTTTGGTTGTTACTTCATTTGTCACTTACAGGAACAGCAGGTAAAAAGATCATCACATAGACATGTGCTATTCTGTTAAAAGAAAAGAAACTTATATCAGTGCATGAAGTCACTTTTTGAGTGGTCTCCTGCAGAGTGGGACCAATTCACATATGCTGTAGTTTTGGACATCCTAGTTAATTTTAGCAGATCAATATATGAACAAATGTTAACTTGGTGCCCAATATAACAAATACACAAAAAAATGATGTGAACTTTATATATTTACCTGGCCACCTCCTCATCTTGGTGCATGGCAATCAATAAGCTGTAAGAGTTTATAAGAATGCTCCAACATGGCAGACAGAACAGCAGCAAAATCACTGAACTCTTCTGAAGGATGGTCCCCACTTGCTTCATGTTTTTACTGCCAAATGTCTGTACAACACAATCTGGAGTAAGACCATCAGAAGTCCTACTGAGTATCTGTTTTATGTCTCACCTGAGATATAAGTGTATCACAGGCCAAAGCCAGACCAAGGCCTGTCGCAGTTGTGGTGACATTAATTGTCTGAAATACATAAACAAGCACATCAATGCTAAAAATCAAATGGGAATAACTGGACTGTTTGTAGTCTCCTGACTGAAATATAGAAAATAGTGGTCCTAACATTGTCTTCATTGTAATGGTTGGGATGCCACAATTTTATTAATTTAAATAATAGTTCTTACAATGTGACTTATAAAAATAATATTATTGATTATCTAATGATCTTGACATCCCTAAAATGTATAAAAGTACTTTGAATCCCAGATTAGGGGAGTAAAACTATCAGAATCAGAATCAGAAAGGTTTTATTGCCATATGAGTGAACAGGTTTACAACATTAGGAAATTGCTTCGGTACTTGGAGCGGAATGTAGACAAACACTTAACATGCAACAAATAAAATAGCAACAGCATCATGGCTGTGTAAAATACATCATGTTATAGTTTATTCTTTGCATTTGAATATAAAAAGTTAAAAGAAAGTACATACTGCTGAGGCTAGTGCATATCCAGCCAGCTCTGCATTACCAATGTGACCACAGAAAATAGTGCTAACAAAAGGAAGAAGGAAGTTGAGGATTCGTGACAGAACCTTCAGGGCACAGAGAAAACTATATTAGAGATGAATTTAGGATGTAGAATGAGTTGTAACCAGATATATGTACTAATTTATATATAATCAATTTACAAACACTTATTTTACTGTTAAATATTGTCAATTTTCTCAAATATTAAATTATATCCTTTGCCTTCAGTCCTACACCTTCAATAAGAATAATACAGAGATTGTATGTGGAGCCTATAACACTCTTGATGCACAAAAATACTAACTTTGCAATCTAGTATGTTATTGTATACTGTCACTGTAAGAAACATACTTCATTTTCAACTTTTCCAACTATGAAGGCACCCTATTTAGAAAGCGAATGCACAAGGATTTAGAAATATAGTGCAGTTTGCAATGCTAGGTGTCACCTACAGTAAAAGGCATTTCAACTTTCCCCTACTCACCAGTGGACCTGTGAGCTTTAAGACATGGTACAGCTCCTCTCTGTAGGCCAGTGGAAGCCAGCGCCGGACCTGTGCACAACGAAACAGTTTATTGCTCACTGCGTTTAGGCCCTCTTCTTCTTCTCTTTCAGCTTGTGACGGCTGAGCAGCAGGGACCCCCAATACAGGCCCAGCACCCTGTTTGGGCCCTGTGAGATCCCGAGAGCCCCGCTTCTCCATTCAAAATCGCAAAAGGACAAAAAGCAAGAGAGAAAAGCAAGTCAAAGGATCAAGTAAGGAGGGAGGGAGGAGTGGGGTGAGAGTTCGAATGAATGGTGAGCAGGAAAAACAAACTTGCTTTATGGACAAGAGGTCAATCTGATAGTATATATTCAAATGAGCCAAAACACGTGGTCTTAAATGCTGTTTAGATTTGTACATGTGCACATGCATACAATGGAGAGGGCAGTGTACTTAAGGTGTGTACTAGTTTGGGTTTATAAGGCTAATCTGAAGAGGAATGCATCTTTGACAAATCATACACTAATACCAGTGCTGACCAATATAAAGAAAATACAAAAAAACCCAGCATTACAAATAATAAGATGTGACAACAAATATGTAAAGTATACGATTTTTTCAAAGGTTTTTTAACACCAATAAAAAAAAAAGTAAGAAAGAAAGAGAATAATAAAACAATCAACATCTGTATCTAAATATAATATAATGTAATGTGTCCTCAAACAAATGAATTACCTTCACTGAATTGTTTCTCACTCTGTACAATACATACTACTTAAATATGTATCTCCCCTGAAATATGGACTTGGACATTGGTGTGATCTTATCTGTTTTCTTGAGTACTTCGCTCTCCAACATTCTCCTCTTTATAAAAACACCAAATAAACTGTTCTTTTTACTGGCACAGCTCAATAGCTCTTCAGCATTTATTCACTAACTTTTAAAACCATCTGCGTTAATCAATGACAGCGATTATTTACCACAAAGTCATCCAAGACTTATTGTATTACGCTAACAGGGTTGTTAGTACATCTTGACTTTGTTGTTTTAAATGGATGAAGTCATGGAGTTGTCTGTCTACTTAGCATGATAAATATGTCACTAGGTTCTCAATTGTGCAAGTGAATAATTTCTTCTTGCACAAGTGTGTCGCAACAAGTCAACCTTTGAGCTAATCCATGAAATGCTTTCACAGCAATCAGCTACAATTTAACCGCTGCACTCAATTATAGATTCATTATATTTATCTCTGCCAAACTGTGTATTTACTGTTACTTGTTGTTTTAGTTTGGCATATCTCAAGATGTTATTAATTACACGATTGTATTCATTACATAATCAATTAGTTATTTATTTTACATAATTGTATATTGGCATTGCTCTGTTTTTGTGATATCTCAACAACCTCCCATCATAGTAAAATAACTATTTTGTCATCATTTATTGTTTATTTTGTTTGTGATGTATCTCTTTCTTAATTATTCAAATTACTGAAATCAAGCAAAGTGAATCATTTTACAAATTGGATTAAAATAAAGAAAAAAACAGAAACCTCAGAGTTGGAGTTATGCACATGTGCCACATGCACAGTGTCACTGACAGTGATTGAAACATCCTGATCTCAAAGACTAGTGGGCGCACACCACCACATTTTATGACAGCATAAAGTCACGAGCCAATAAAAAAACAAAACTGGGAACACACCTGTGCAAAGAGGAAAGAGACATTGACGAAAGACTGTAAAAATCTATTTACCATACTAAATACCATAAAAACAGGACAGGAGTCTTGTCTTTCCTATTCTTACATCTGAAGGACAGTTGAACCACTACAAAGTATTCTAGTCTTTTTCATTTTCATTCAATTTTTTCTTCAAATTTTTACCTTCTAACCTTATTTTCTTCAGCTTTATACAGCGACAACCCACTTCTGTAAAATGACATTTATGTTGATTCCCGCGATTTTGAATTGTCTTTTCTATTTTGCAACACAGACATCAGGTATGCTCAAATATTGTTGTTTTTTTATTAGTTGGACATTCACTATGTCGTAATTTGCAATAACTGTAAAATTCTCAATTTCTTTTCTAAACAGGGGTTACGATTCAGTCTATTCCAGGTGCCAATTCAGAGGGATATATTCTCACAGAGCTTGAGAAAACTGTCTCTCTGATCTGCAATGCAGGACATGATACAACCTCGGGTGATGATACTGAGTTGGTTTGGCTCAGAAACAATGCTCTGGTTTCTCTGAAAGATAAAAATAAAAATGGCACCAGCAGAGTATGCATTTCTCCGGTGATCCTGGAAGACAGAGAGACCATTTTTACCTGTCACCTACGCAGTAACGCCTCGGATAGGGTCTCTGTTGTACTCAATGTCACATGTGAGTATAAGAAATAAAACAGCAACATGTTTTCTATCTGCATACTTTACTGCAAAGTACTTCATAATCTACTTTTTTTTAAATTTATTTAAGGTAAGTCTATTAGCTGACGTGAGCTCTGATTTACTTTCTTATTATCATCCCAATGCCAAACATCTTTGAAATTCTGTCAACAGAAATATCACTTTTCTCTGTTCAACATAAAGACACAAATATAAATATTTACAGAAATATATATAAGGCAAATGCAAAATATCATCATATATCGTCTATTATCAGTAATATTGTTCAAGACTGACTAAGACTGATATACAACTGGTCCGACTCAATCAAATCAACCTATCACAATTTCCCTTGTTAAATAGTGATTAGGCAAGGAGATTTTGATATTGACTCAATATCATTAATCAATTCATAGTAAAAGAAGGTAAATTATTTCAATTGTACAAAGTTTTTATTTTTGGCAGAATGTAACCTTCTTTGGCTTGGGACCAAGGTAGACGACTAGGATTACATTACATATATTTGTTATTTTGAATGACATTTTTGAGTGTTTCAGATCAGCCTGTTTAATGAACTTTTTGTTTTCTAGATCCCCCAGATTTGACAGACATAGTGGAGATCACTGTAGAAGAGGAAGCCTCTCTGATTTTAAATTGCAACATAGATGCCAATCCTCCTGTGTCCTCAGTGGTTTGGATGCTCAATGGGACCATTGTGGATTTGAAAGAAAGTCAACTTACTCTGACCAATAATGGACTGTCCAGCACACTGTCCACTGAGAAAGTCAAACGGAGCCTGCATGAAGCCACATACCAGTGTATTGCAGATTCACCTTTGTATGGGCGCAAGACCAAAATGTTCACAGTCAATGTAACAGGTTAGTTTGTATTTTTAAAGGTACACTGCATTACATTTCTGGGGAAGGGTTTGCCACCTGCTTGTCTTCATGGAGATGTTATAGTTCTGCGTAGAATGTTCCACAGGGTGGATCTCTCTTGCATTTAAACATGTTGATACTTGAAAAACATCCTCATTCCCATTTTAGATAAAACCTTGAAGTTCCCTCTGTATCCAATGATCGCGGGGATTGTAGTGGTGTGTCTCACATCAATACTTGCTGTTGCTGCACGATGGAGGAAAATTGTAAAGGTAGGATCTACAAGAACATACACACACACATTAAGTATTTTTTCGTACAACTGACTAATATTTGTTTGTTTTTTCAGTGCTGCAAGTAACTTTTTTATAAGTCTGAAAGGATGCACCATATGGATTATTTTATACATAATTATCAGACAAAAAGTTATAATAGAACAAATATATTTAGCTGTCAGTTTGCCATTTGCTATTATTATAGGGACATTTTTTTTCTTCCAATAAAAACTAAATGTTTAATGGTTCTCCAATTTCTCTATAAGCCTACTATAGATTGTGTGTTTTCTGTAAGACTTTTGTATTCTGGACCTGGACCTTTTTGTATTCTGGACTTGTATTTATTACAAGCCAATGGCATTAAATTCCTCACAAATGGACTTTAACATTTGACTTAACAATAAAAAGCTTGTTAAAATTGTGTTATACATTTACTTTTAATGTAGAAGTGGCCCTGTCATTGCCATCATAAAGGTCAAGGTTTTGTCAAGGTGTTCTCACCACTAAAATTTATGATTTACTTACATTTTTATGTAATTGAAGCCCCGTTTATTTTGGTACAACAGCTTCTAAAAAAAGTAACTTGCCAGCACTTAACCCCTTTTTGTCCAGTCCAAATGTAAAAACACAGAACAATCTCTTGTGGGAATTTTGTCTCTTGTGATCTTTTTCTTTTCTTTCTTTCAACCTTTATTTAACCAGGAAAAGTCCCATTGAGATTCAAAGATCTCTTTTTCAAGGGAGTCCTGGCCAAGAGACCCACACAACACAACCCACAAGACAACAATTAAATATAAAATCAACACAGATAAAATGTTAGCGACACAGTTAAAAACACTGGCATATCATCGATTGCATTTTCAGGTCCTTCAAAAGAGTATTAAAAAAAGCCATAGGGATGAGTGTCTGAAGTTTTAAAATTCTCTGCAAAGAATTCCAATGGTACAAGATCTTGTCCCATCCCTAGCAGACAGTGGAAGCAGACATGAAGGAATAAAACTTCATATCCAGAACAAGGGATCTGATCAACTCGGATAGAGAGACTTAGTTGCCAAGTGATCCTACTTCAAAAACGGACCTGTTTACATTCTGGATCTCCAATATACGTATAATCATTGTAGGTATTGAAGGCACTTCACTCACATTGGCTAGTAGGAAAGTACAGTGGTACCTCACCTTACGAAAGACCCTACATACGAAAAATCCAAGTTACGAAATGCCTTCACGTTAAATTTTGGTCTCTAGATACGAAAGAAAATTCAAGTTACGAAACGCAAAATCTCAAAAATTCGAATAATGCGCGCTCAGATGCACGCCCCGCTGTTATCCCTGCTCAAAAAGCACCTTTCTCGGCCTCTTAGCTCTAGCGCCGAACACGCAAGATTTTCAACAAAATGTATTAAATAGTGAAGCGGGGGGAGTGGGGGGAGACACGACTCCGGAAGCAGCGCGGAGACATGAACCGCGTGAGGAGCACGCACCACGCGAGGAGCAGCACGCAGCGCGCGAGGAGCGAGGAGCACGGCACCGCGCGAGGAGCACGGCACCGTGCGAGGAGCACGGCACCGCGCGAGGGGCAGCACGCACCGCGCGAGGAGGAGCACGGCACCACGCAAGGAGCGAGGAGCACACACCGCGCGAGGAGCAGCACGCACCGCCCGAGGAGCACGCACCGCACGAGGAGGAGCACGGCACCGCGCGAGGAGGAGCACGGCACCGCGCGAGGAGCACTCACCGCACGAGGAGCACGGCACCGCGCGAGGAGCACGTACCAGCACGCACCGCGCGAGGAGCACTCACCGCACGAGGAGCACCCCTAGTCCTGGTCTGCACGACCGCCACCGGGGCTGCGAGCACGAGATAGAACCGCAGCGCCCGGACTGCGTCCTCTGGAGCCCGAGCCACAAACCAGCCGCACGAAACCAGCAAAGAGCGGCACGTGGTAGTTTAATCCTGGTTTAGTCCAGGTCTAGACCTGGTCCAGTCCTGGTTTAGTCCAGGTCCAGTCCAGGTTTAGACCTGGTCTAGACCTGGTTTAATTCTGGTCTAGACCTGGTTTAGTCCACGTTTAGTCCTGGTCTAGTCTCTTAGCCAATCAGGACGCAGAACCAATGTTACACTATTTAAAAAAAAAGTTACACTATTTAAAAAAAAACCTTGGAACGTATCAGGCCTTTTCCATTGAAATAGCTACTCAACTTACGAAAGATTCACATTACAAAACCACTTCTGAAACGAATTAATTTCGTAAGGTGAGGTACCACAAGTGTGTGTGTGTGTGTGTGTGTGTGTGATGGTGGACAGAGGGGTCGATGGTGCCAATTGGCAGCCTCGCTTCCATCAGTCTGCCCCAGCATACCAGCTGTGGCTACAAATAATAGCTTACCACCACCCAGTATGGAATGAATGGATAATGCACCAAATTGTAAAGACCAACGCATTATTATTATTATTATTATTATTATTATTATTATTATTATTATTATTATTATTATTATTATTATTATATGTACTAGTATTCAAGTCTTATCGCTCAGCATCCGAGTCCAATCCAAGGAGCTTGAGGTGCAGAGGGAGTTTTTTCACGGACAGAGCTCTCCTAAGGTGCTGTGCCCAGGAGGGTCGTTTTTTGGAGTTCACGTACAAGGCTGTTGCCTGAGGTTTGCTCTGTACTTGTCCATTCTCTTTTTGATGGATCCAAGAGCTCCCACAATTACCGGGACTGTTGATGTTTTTACTTTATAACGAGATTCTTTGAGCATTACAGAATATTCAATTTTTTTCATACCTGAGCTGTGGTGGGCTCATTGATAGAACTTGAGTTTGGTCCAAATGCGCGTTCTTGTCACGGTTACAGTAAAATAAAGGGCATCTGTTGTGTGTTTGTTAAGGGCTCAGAGTGCATTACTTTATTTTTTACATTTTAATCCTGGAATTTGGTCCTCAGTTTCTCTTATGCGCATGCTCAGTGCGTGCGGCTGCGCGGTGACGTCATGCCATTGCTGTGCGTGAGCCGGCGTACAGGGTGTGGCGTTGTTCTCTGTGTGCAGTCCACCGCCAAATTCAAACCGAGAGGAAAACAACAAGAGGAGGCTGCGGTTTCGTCAAGATTTGATTTAAGGTAATTCAGTTTAAATTGAATCACATTCATTCATTTGGCGGCGCACGTGGGTAGTCAGGCTTATGTCCCCATGGAGGCTAACCCCTTTCCAATGCTGCCAATTCTGCTTTAAAATTCATGTAGCACTCCATGCTATCTGTTGCTTGTCAGTAATTACTTGTTCGTTACTCGTACTGACTGTTGCAGTGTTATGGGGATAACTGAATAATAGTAATTACCTGAATCCAAGCTTTTTGTAACATAACATTATCTGTATATAATTACTTAGATCATTTGTTACTGAGGGGGTAGTGGAAGTTACGGCCGGGACAATAGATCACAGAAGCTGTTGTCAGGCTCCAGCTGTGCCCATTGTCTATTCTTCATTCACATGTTTATAAATTTAGTTTCAATAGATGAGTCATCTTAAGCTTGCACAGACAGTGTTTTTTATGTACAGATATTGATGATTTGTTGTGTTGCTGTGTTTCAGAAGGCTTCCTCAGAGATGGATGGTGTGGGAAAAGCAATGGTGGGTGTTTGGCGTGCACACACAGCCCTGGATGAATCTGACACAGAGAGCTCCCCAGAAGCTCCAGACCGTTTCAAGAAGCAGCGCTCCTCTTCTTCCCTCAACAGTTTGAGGATGTCTCTGAGGAAGCGTCTCCCACTGCGCACTGTTCAGGCCAACTCTCTCCCTGAGAATCCTACCTGGGAAAACTTCCAACAGGAACCAAAATCTAGCAAGGTCCAAAAGCTCACCAGAAGTGCACGGAACTCCATCACAGAAGTCTATCAGGTATATGTGCAATAATGCTACTCCGCAAGTTCAAAACCAAGTAACAGAAACACACAAAATTACAGAAACACACAAAATTACCTTAAAATATTTGATATTTTTTGCAACATGAAGGGACCTGTAATAAACAAAACAATTTTTTAAAAACCCAAACAAATCTGTGACATCAGTGACAGGGACACCTAAATTAATTATTGGAACATACAAACTAAAATGTGACATAGGATTATACGATGCAAGCATTATAAATAATGTTGTGCGACCCACAGAAATTCCAGAGAACAAGGGAGTATTCTCGTGAGGACTGTTTAGTTGCAACTCCAGGACGCATTTGTGAAGACGATGAACCAAGCAATTCAATCTCTCGCACCCCAAAACATACCCCACGCAGAGCCACAACCCCCAGACGTACACCGAAAGCCACTACACCTGGACGCACTCCTGGATCCAGAGCACGAAAGACCCCAGAAGCGAGTGTTCGTGGTGTGAAGACTGGAGGAGGCAGAAGGCAGCTGGTCCGCATGGCTGCCCTGCGAAGCCCATTTGCATCTCCCAACACACAGAACCAGAGGATGTAAGTCTTAACTATGGTTGTATGAAATGGTTAAATACACGGCACTGACAAACTCTTTCTGCTTCTACAGTACGTTTGACAAAGATCTTGAGTCAGTCTCTAGCGGACTAAGGAGACTTAAACATCTGTCCAGGGCCTTTGATGAGCTTATCGGCAGAGATGACAAGTAAGAACCTTTGAACACTGTGGCAACTGTTTGAAAGCACATCACTTATACTGTTAGTGAGTATGTTGAATTGACTGTATGAATTTAATCCCCTGTGGCCCTTTCGAAGATTCCCTGTTCTGTTGAGCAGGCTATGGGCCCATGGACTGCTCCCCCTCCCCCACATTCTTCCCGCCTCAATTTCAAACTGGGTCTGTTTCTGGTATTCAGTGAAGGGGGAATACAGCCTGGAAAGGGGCCTCATGATATGACAAATATGCCATTGAGGAGTAAAGGGTAGTTCTGTCATTATATCCTGTTTAGATTTGAGATTTTAAAAACATATCCAAACTGACCTTGTTTCTTATCGGCATCACAAAAGCACCACAGTTGTGCTTGCTGTCACAGTTGGCCACCAAATTTTAACTCCAAGAATGTGTTTCCTTAAAACAGGCGGTTCCGCTATTCTATTATGGATTAACGGGTAGGAGAAGGTAATTAATTAATTGTAAGCGATGTTACTCCAAACAAACTAAAAATGGCAGCATGTTACATAACATTGCATGACATATTTTCCTGTGATGTATTGTGATGCATGAACTAATGAATGAGCTACTGACCCATTATGACCTGTAAATAACTTGCACTTCCCCTTCCTGTCAGTGTTGCTCTGATCACTGTGCCCACTGTTATTGTGCTCAATATGTCATCAATAGCTTTACACTATTGATGCACTTTTAATTCATGGATAATTTTTCTTTTCCAGAACTGGTTCAAGGGAGCCTTGTGGAGGAGCTATAATGAGAAAGTTGGATCCCAGCGGAAAACTTTGTCGTTCAAATCTCACACGTCGAGCCGCTAACGTCTCAAACACTTTGGGAGGCTGGGCACAGTCCGCTGTGAACACTATATGTAAATCTAATTAACAAACACTTGTGTGTTTCAAATGGGACCTTTGTATCTGTTTCTGTGGAGTTTATGTTAGTGCCTAGAAGGTGGAGACTGTAATAGGGCATTTTATTTGTTCTGCCTTAGCTTTATTCAGTCAGTATAGTCCATAGATTTTATGTTTACATATCTTGGGATAGTTAAAAACTGTAAAAAAAAAAAAAAAAAAAAAAAAAGGCTACCAAATAGAGATATTTTTGTGTTGTCTAAACTTGTAGCTGCTACAGTCCAATGTCTACGTTACATTTAAAAAATACTAATACCTTTTTATTTCACTATACTACATAACCCTGCACAAGACCAAAATATACACATACACTACTAATATTTCATCTGCATTATATGCAATAATATTACTAATTTTGATAATATCTCCTCAAATATAGTTGGATATGCCAAAATATTTTCTATTTTCTGTGAAAGGGGATTTTTATGCAACTGTTATATATATTTTTATACTTTATTTTGCATTGAAAGATTTGTAATGATGTACACAAATTGTCTAAAGACTGCATTATAATGACTTTTACAAAGACTTTTTTGTTGTTGTATTGGTACCAGACCTTTGCATTGCAATATTTTGGTTATGATAAATGTGAAAAATCTGTTTGTTTGTTATTTCTTTACTTTTTTAAACGTTGTATTAAGTTCTTTGGTCCTCAATCAGAACTCGCTATTTATATCTAATGGGGAAGAAGACCACAAGAAGAAGTGGGGTTTTCTATACTGTAAAACAAACAAAACTGTAAAAGGTGCAGTAAATATCAGTATAATATAAACCTGTTCCAACAGGAATGGTTTGTAGCCTAGCCTAAGACGCCATGTAGTGGCATGTTTTCGTATTACACTTGCAGAAATAGGGCCTGTTCTTTTTGTCCATTGTCGATACCCGTAGCAGCTCTGTTTTTTTTCTGTCAGTGCTCCTCCTCCCTCTCTCCGGCTTTGTACCCAGAGCTGAACCCACGCCGCGGCTACCTTCTCCAGGATAACGGGGCTACTAAACGTCATAAAATGGCTCTTCACGTGCCTAAAGCGCCGGGTTTTGCCCAAATGTTGAAAGATGGTGCAAAGGTGAGCGAAAAGCGCCGTGGCTGTAATGTTTTGTATATGTAAAAAACTCATGTTTGAGTTAGCATGCTAGCTGCCATCCATCCGCTGTCATGTGGGAAAGGTCTAGCAGAAACCAGGGCCTTCAGCATGACTCGGTGAATTAGCTCCGATGCATCTTCATCATATTATCTTTATTTGGTTGCAATAACAATAAACACCATGGTATACTTGTAGTATTTTAAATGCGTGCTGCCTGGGGAAGGCACGCCCTTACAGCGTCTACTGACACGGCGGGGCTCCAGCTGAAAGGATGCTTCCCTTTTATAACTCGTTGCCTTGCCAGTGCTGTTTACTTTTACAAGATTATTTAATTTTTTAAACTTTTAGATTGTTCTTTGACTTGATGCAAGGACTCTTTTTCTATTTAAGCGCACATTTAGCCGTATATTATAACTTGTGTTTCAAAGTTAGCATGACCATTATATATTTAGGGCTAGGGATGTGACGTTAGATGCGTTTTAATGTGATTGGTTCATGTACATTTTGTAGCACTACTCTGGACTGGAAGAAGCTGTTTTTCGTAATATCCGAGCCTGTAAGGAACTGTCCCAGACCACACGGACAGCCTATGGGCCAAATGGTAATGATGTTGTTGGTTTTTTTTTAAGATGTATTTTAGTGTAATGTTTCTGTGGGTTCAGGGTGTGATTTTTCTTTTGCATTTTATTTTAGGTATGAACAAAATGGTCATTAATCACTTGGAGAAGCTCTTTGTCACCAATGATGCCGCAACAATCCTCAGAGAGCTTGAAGTGAGACATTGGTTGTTTTGGTTGCAATACGGTTGCTTTTTTTTTTATTTTTTTATAAAGTGTTTTTCTTGTTGTTCT
Source organism: Paratrypauchen microcephalus (assembly GCA_036785185.1). Taxonomy (NCBI): domain Eukaryota; kingdom Metazoa; phylum Chordata; class Actinopteri; order Gobiiformes; family Gobiidae; genus Paratrypauchen; species Paratrypauchen microcephalus. The sequence goes on along the minus strand of JAVJIX010000034.1, from coordinate 7,259,663 downwards.
TCTCTACAGGTGCAACACCCAGCAGCAAAGATGGTTGTAATGGCCTCTCACATGCAGGAGCAGGAAGTGGGCGATGGAACCAACTTTGTCTTGGTTTTTGCTGGAGCTCTCCTAGAATTGGCAGAGGAACTCCTCAGGATGGGCCTCTCGGTTTCTGAGGTATAGTGCAACTTTATAAAAGATAAACATAATTGTTCCACACAGATGCATTGCAATATGTTAATATTTGTTTTAGGTGATTGAGGGTTATGGAAAGGCGTGTAAGAAGGCTCTGGAGATCCTCCCTGACTGCGTTTGTTCTTCCGCTACAAACCTCCATGACATTAAAGAGACCACTGCTCTTATTCGTCCAGCGGTTATGAGTAAACAGTATGGCAATGAAGACTTCCTTGCCAACCTCATTGCTCAGGCCTGTGGTGAGTTATCGACTATATTATCCATCCATCCATTTTCTTCCGCTTATCCGGGGCCGGGTCGCGGGGGCAACAGTCTAAGCATGGACGCCCAGACCTCCTTCACCCCGGACACTTCCTCCAGCTCCTCCGGGGAGACCCCAAGGCGTTCCCAGGCCAGCCGGGACACATAGGCCGTTTCCCAATTCAGTGACGGCACGCTTGTGAGTGTGCCGTCGGTCTGTCGTCGAGACGGCGCATACTCGCTCTGTCCTTAGTGCACTACGTTTCTCACATGGCCGTCTGCGAAATTGAACAGGTCCCGCTTCAGCTCAATGAGCCGGGTGGTCTGCTCCTTGTTCCCTAAAGACAAAAATATTATACTATTGCGACTAGTAATACTTGGAATTGGGACATGGCCAATGTTCCCCCTAATTTTTAATGTGTCTGAGCAAACACACTAACTCCACATCCGAAATGAACCCCCCCCCCCGCGCGGCTCGCACTTTGCAGATATAAAAAAAATGCCCCCGCGGCTGAATAAAAAGCTCTTTCATCCCTGATTTACAGTGCGCTGCACAAGTTTTCTTGTGCGCTGAGAATGTGCGAACAGTGCGCAGCTTAGAGTAAATGTTGGACATGGCGATACTGTAGAATATCCAGCATTACAACAGCAAAGGAAATATAGAAGTGTAAGGGGAAAAGCATGTGAACGGTAATACAGGTGCCGTGATCTATGCCGTTACGGCTACCGTCACACATGTTTAGTGTAGTTTATGAAGAGTTTCATGTAGCATAGTTGTAGGTGAGGAGAACCAGTACGTATATTTTATAGTGACGTCGCAACTCTCACTTGTGGATGTCGCTGGCGAGTCGGTCTTTGTAGTCCCGCGCTGTGCATGCTGGGGCTTTTAAGTGTGCGGAGCGTGCATGTTTGCACACTTGGTCCACGCCCCGATTTCCATGGAAACGACGGCGCCGTTCAGAGCTCGTCTTGACGGTGCAGGTGGAAAAAAACGAATGGAACGGCCCTTGTCGCGCCGGATATGACGCATATCCCGTTCCAAGGACGCTAACAAGCGTGCCGTCGGTGAATTGGGAAACGGCCATAGTCCCTCCAGCGCGTCCTGGGTCTTCCCCGGGGCCTCCTCCCGGTGGGACATGCCCGGAACACCTCCCGAGGGAGACGTCCAGGAGGCATCCGAAACAGATGCCCAAGCCACCTCAGCTGGCTCCTCTCAACGTGGAGAAGCAGCGGCTCTACTCCGAGCTCCTTCCGTGTGACTGAGCTCCTCACCCTATCTCTAAGGGTGCGCCCAGCCACTCTGCGGAGGAAACTCATTTCGGCTGCTTGTATCCGCGATCTCGTTCTTTCGGTCATTACCCAGAGCTCATGACCATAGGTGAGGGTAGGAACGTAGATTGACCGGTAAATTGAGAGCTTCGCCTTTCAGCTCAGCTCCCTCTTCACCACAACGGTCCGGTACAGCGACCGCATCACTGCCGATGCTGCACCGATCCGCCTGTCAATCTCACGCTCCATCCTCCCCTCACTCGTGAACAAGACCCCCGAGATACCCCCCCCCATATCATAAAAATTTAAATTTTCTCTGTAGTTTTAGTACGTGGTATGGCTTATTTTATATTTTCTTATCCCTTATACAGTTTCAATCTTCCCTGATTCTGGCAGTTTTAATGTTGACAACGTCAGAGTTTGCAAAATCTTGGTAAGTCTTATGTCTTTTCATACTTGCACATACTGTTTGGTATTACTAACTGTTTGAACTCAGGGATGTGGGGTGACTGAATCCTCCATGCTTCATGGCATGGTGTTCAAGAAGGAAGCAGAAGGAGACATCACATCAGTTAAAGATGCCAAGATTGCTGTTTTCTCTTGTCCATTTGACTGCACCGTCACAGAAACCAAGGTAGAAAAGATTGTAGTGTACTCTTATTGTGCTGGTAAAAAAATATTTTATAGTGAATTCTGTCCGCATCTTGATTATTTTTTTTCTAAATAGGGAACAGTCCTGATTAATAATGCCAAAGAACTCATGAACTTTAGTAGGGGAGAGGAGGACATGATGGAGGCTCAGGTGAAGGCCATCAAAGAGGCTGGAGCTAATGTGGTGGTAACAGGAGGAAAAGTGGCTGATATGGCTCTGCACTACGCAAACAAGTACAAGCTGATGGTTGTGAGGTGAGACCAATGCTGAACATGTGGATTCTGTGGAATAATATAAGATGTATCAAAATGTCCTCATGTCTATGCATTATATTTTTAGGCTCAACTCCAAATGGGACCTTAGGAGACTATGCAAAACTGTGGGAGCAGTGGCTCTGCCAAAAATTGTAAGTTTTGTTTTATCTGAAAAGTGTTGTATTCATGCGCATACAGGTTTAAAAAAAAAAAAAAAAATCCACTTTTTTTCCCTCCATAGACTGCACCAACTCCGGACGAGATGGGCCACTGTGACAGTGTGTATCTTGCGGAAGTAGGCGACACGCAGGTGGTGGTCTTCAAACATGGTAAGATATAATGCTCTTTAAATTTAGCAATGTATATTATTTTATAGTGAAGCTACTTCTAATGAACCTTTTCTGTGACACAGAAAAGGAAGATGGTGTCATTTCAACAATTGTGATCAGAGGCTCCACTGACAACCTGATGGATGACATTGAGAGGGCTGTAGATGATGGTGTCAACACCTTTAAAGTTTTGGTCCGGGTAGGTTACCAGAAAGTAGGGTTGGGAGAAGTCCTTTCGTAAAAATAAATGTCAAACTAGTCCACTGAAAAATGACATGTAACATGCTCAAGACTTCTTCCATTTGTAAATATTAGAACGATAAATCATTCTAATTCTAATCATTCTTAACATTTATAACATGTTCGTGTGCCATCTGGATGCCCTCCTGCACCAGAGCACAACCCACTTCCTGTATCGGCTTAGCACTGCTCTTTAGTTTGGTTTTGAGTTGATTTGAAACTGTGCAAACCTTGCCCTTTCCATCATCAGCTCCATTTACAGTGCCGTGAAAAAGTATTTGCCCCCTTCCTGATTTCTGTGTTTTTTGCATATTTATCACTCAAAACATTGTCAGATCATCAAACCAATTTTAATATCACACAGAAACAACCCAAGGAAAGACAAAATTCAGTTTTTGAATGATGATTCCATTTATTAGTGCACAAAAAAAATCTAAACCTATCTGGCCCTATGTGAAAAAGTAATTGCCCCCTTAATCTAATAGCCAGTTGAGCCTCCTTTGACAGCAATAACTGTAACCAAACGTTTGCGATAATTGGTGATGAGTCTTTCACACCGCTGGGGAGGGATTTTGGCCCACTCTTCTATGCAGAATTGTTTCAATTCTGCCATATTGGAGGGTTTTCTTGTATGAACTGCCCGTTTAAGGTCACACCACAGCATTTCAATCGGATTTAAATCCGGACTTTGACTTGGCCACTCCAAAACCTTAATTTTGTTTTCTTTGAGCCATTCAGAGGTGGACTTGCTGGTGTGTTTTGGATCATTGTCCTGTTGCATGATCCAAGAGCGCTTGAGTTTGAGGGCACGAACTGATGGCCGGACATTCTCCTTCAGGATCTTCTGGTAAACAGCAGAATTCATTTTTCCGTCAATCACAGCAAGTTGTCCTGGTCCTGAGGCAGCAAAGCAGGCCCAGACCATCACACTGCCACCACCATGCTTTACTGTGGGCACCATGTTCTTTTTATCAAATGCTGTGCCATTTTTACGCCAGATGAAACGGGCTGCAGACCTTCCAAAAAGTTCAATTTTAGACTCATCGGTCCACAAAATGTTTCTCCAAAAGTCTTGAGGGTCATCAAGGTGCTTTTTGGCAAAGGTGAGACGAGCCTTTGTGTTCTTTTGTGAAAGCAGTGGTTTTCTCCTGGGAACTCTTCCATGGATGCCATTTTTGGCCAGTGTTTTTCTAATGGTGGAGTCATGAACACTGACCTTAACTGAGGCCAACGAGGCCTGTAGTTCTTTCGATGTGCGTCTAGGTTCTTTTGTGACTTCCTGAATGAGCCGTCGTCGCACTCTTGGAGTAATCTTAGTTGGTCGACCACTCCTGGGAAGGGTTGCAACTGTTCCCAGTTTCCTCCATTTTTGAATAATGGCTCTGACAGTGGTTCGCTGGAGCCCCAGAGCTTTGGGAATGGCTTTGTAACCTTTTCCTGAATTATAGACTTCTATCACTTTTTTTCTCATTTGTTCTTGAATTTCTTTGGATCGTGGCATGATGTGTTTGTTCTTGAGATGTTGTAGCCAACTTCACTTTGTTTGACAGGAACTATTTAAGTGATTTCTTGATTCAACACAGGTGGTGACAATCAGGTGTGGGTGTGGCATGTAGAACTGAACTAAGTTTTCTCAAAACTGTGGTTAGTCACAGTTAGTTTGTGATTTAACAAGGGGGGGCAATTACTTTTTCACATAGGGCCAGATAGGTTTAGATTTTTTTTGTGCACTAATAAATGGAATCATCATTCAAAAACTGAATTTTGTCTTTCCTTGGGTTGTTTCTGTGTGATATTAAAATTGGTTTGATGATCTGACAATGTTTTGAGTGATAAATATGCAAAAAACACAGAAATCAGGAAGGGGGCAAATACTTTTTCACGGCACTGTAACTTTGTGACCTAATTATTCCCATTGTGCAGCTTTGGTTAGTTTATAAAGTTGGTCACCAATAGGTAGGCTACCATCAGAACCGTAGAAAACTGCATGGAGCTGACACCAGATTCTTGATCGGTGCACGCATTCACTGACAGATCGGGGCTGTGACAGCAGAGCGGAGCAGACGCACGCCTCATATGTGCTGCTCTCTTCGCAGCAGGGGTCAGCAGAGTTTTGTACAGCAGCTCAAGAGACGTATAGCGCACATTAGCACCACTCTGTACAGACACCTGTGCATCCTGCTCTGTGCGCTCAGAGCAGTCACTTGTACGGGGCAAATGCAGGTTGTGCAGTCATCCTCCTTGTGTGTTAATGGTTTAATCCATGTCCGTGCACAAAGCAGTAAAAACATTTATATTACAATAAATGTATTTCATAATCTGCGAGACGCCCACCTGGGTGGGACCAAATGCAGTGGACACACATCAGACGAGAATGTGAGCGGTCAGCAGTAGCAGCAGTGGACACTTGTACCTTAAGTAAGAGACGCGGGAGGGGGTCTGATCAGGGGGAAAGCAGGGGTTGGCGGGTCTGCTGTGGCATGGGGAGCGCATGAGATGCACACTGGTCTGCTGTGTAATGGGAGGCAAACGAAATGAGGAACAGAGATAACTAAAAAGAGTGACGCGTGTGCAGGGGGCATAGCATCTCAGTGGTATCGTCCATCGGAACAACCCTACCAGAAAGATGCTCTTAATTCATCAAAAGGACATACTGTTCATTCTACACACATCCAAACATAACCCGAAAGCTCATGCAGTTGAGTTTTATAATGCCAGTAAAAATGTTCCTTCTCTGTATACAAGTAGCAGTTCTTAGACATTTGTTTTCACAGGACAAGCGGCTGGTCCCTGGTGCAGGAGCCACAGAAATTGAACTGGCTAAGCAGCTGGCCTCATATGGAGAGGTAACAAAATTGCACATGTTTGTTTTTGTGCATTTCATGTGAATGTTTTCTTATTAAATGTCATGCATATTTTTCTTTCTTGCAGTCATGCCCAGGTTTAGATCAGTATGCCATTGAAAAGTTTGCTGAAGCCTTTGAGGCAGTGCCACGTGCTCTGGCAGAGAACTCTGGTGTGAAAGGGAGCGAGCTGATCTCTAAAATGTATGCGGCACATCATGAGGGGAACAAAAACATGGGCTTTAACATTGAGGTGCGTAAAATTTGTTTTACCATCCAAAACTATTGGAACTTAATTTAATGTGGTTATGCTATGTTTCTCAGGAAGATGGTCCCTCTGTGAAAGACATGGTTGAAGCTGGAATCCTAGAGCCATTCCTGGTAAAATATTGGGGTATTAAACTGGCCACAAATGCAGCAATTACAGTACTAAGAGTTGACCAGGTTTGTACATATTTCTATTATGAGTTTTTTTTTTTTTTAAATCGACTCATTTCTAGGAGTTCTCAGAATGTGCCCACGTTTTGCAATCATGCAATTTCATCACCAATTTTAACTTTTTAATTATTTGCTGAACGGTTACTCTTACATCGCCTTCAGTCGGGTAACGCCAGCTTCTATGTATACTGTATACTGTCAGATCATCATGGCTAAAGCAGCAGGGGGACCCAAAACTCCCAAGCAAAGAGGCCACTGGGATAAAGATGACTGGGATGAAGAGCCTGATAAATTTGACACGCACCATTAGAGGGCGCACCAGTGCCTTCTTTCAGTAGGTTCATAAAAGGACTTGTGGTTTGAACAAAAACTTCCTCACTGGCTTGTCTCACTCACTAAATATATGGAGTTTGTCACTCACTGCTAAAACTGGTGTGAAACTGATCACCTAATTGTTAAACATGCAAGACAAATTTGAAATGTGAATGTCACAGGTGATTTATTCCTCTGTAAAAACTAAACCACTTTTCAAAGGGCACTAACATGATATGGTGTGATGGCATGGTGCATGAACTTGTAATATGACCTTGTTTTTCTTACAGCCAGAAGTAGGTAAATCTAGCTTCTACTCTAATCTGCCTGTTATAATAGACTTGAGGAAAAACAGTGCTATATTTGATGTTTAATCAGACATAAGACTGAGCTTTAATAGGATAGTGTTATTTGTTGCATTATTGACTAGACGACCTCCTTTCCAATCGTAAACCACAGTATCCTAGTCCTTGAGTAGATAATCCCTTTGACTTGTTTTTGACTCTATTGTACTGAACTCTTGACCACAAACCTCTTTAAAATGATCAAAGAATGACTTGAACTTGACAAAATGTGGTTCTTTTCCCAGATCATCATGGCCAAACCAGCAGGGGGTCCTAAACCACCACAGGACAGGAAGGACTTTGATGAGGATGATTGAATGTGATGAGGTTCACCTGATGTTCCTCACCTCTCCCATGCACCCACTCTTTTCTACATGTTTATTTAAAGCTCTGTTAGGTTTATTTTGTAGACGACATGTTGATTGACAAAGACATTTGTCACAAACGAGTGTACTGATGGCTCTTTTGCATTTTATGTCCTTAAAACCAAATAAAAGGCACTTGTGCTGTCACATTTCAGGTGTTTGTGTAGTTGATGTTGCCTTTTTTTCCACCAGGCTGGCAGCATCAACACAATTTTCCTCAGCATATTGGCACACAGTTACTTTTCTTGTGTGTTCTGTCCTCTGCATGTTTCCATAGAGATGTCTTTGCTTTTCTTGAAAGGTTCCACAGTATCTATCTGGCATTAAACTCTTATCTTATTGAGCTTCATCTACATTTGACCTATGGCGTCAAGGGCACTTGCTTGCCTTTTTGAAAATAGACAAGTTTATTATTTCTGTGAACTTAGGTTAAGCTCCATGGATGTTAAGGGAGACAAGTTGTTGCATGGTGCACATTTAATGGTAATGGCAACTGTGCATAGGTACACAGCAGTATCAACTTTGTATTGAAGTTTGGAAATGACGTTTGAACGACTTTTTTTGGTCATTTTGATTGTAGCATTAATGTGTGGGATATCCAATGAGCGGCTTTTTTTTGTAATTTTCACTGAAAGATATTGCATACCACATATATATTAATTGTATATATTGCGTGTGTGTGTGTGTTTTAAAGCAAACAAACCTGACCGAATGATGCAATATTGAGCAGTGGACGGCAGGGGGAGCTTAAACGCCAAATTTCCCCATTGGACGGATTTGCTCTGACGTTGTCGATACTGGGATTAACTTGTTTTTTGTCGCCATATCTGACATTTAGCGCAACCAAATGTGGATTTATGCTAGAATTAAAAATTTCATTGGCTTCGTGTTTTGTTTGTTTTTTTGCCTTTGACGTGTGTGCGTCGCAGGGAGTCGCACACTGCGGTAACACAATATGATTTGTATGGATGAGTAGCGCACGTTTATTGCACTGTGAGGGTACAGTGCCGATGTTCTATCACGCAGATGGGGGCCGAGGGCAGTAAAAAGTCGAAGGTGAGTCCAGAGAAATCCCAAGTGTGACGCACGAAGAGGGGGTTCCCATCACCGTGGCAAGGGGTGCCCCAAATGTGCTAGAGGTACTATGCCGTCAGTTTATCACACTGGTCGTAAAACTCAACACGAAGCATCTTGTTGCGTAAAATAGGCTACAAAGCTTCAAATTTGATTGCGAATTTGGCATGCGTCCTGAACGGGAATTAATCCATAGAGGAGAAGTCGGACATTCAGCGGCCAAGCGGCGGACTGGGGGGTTTGAGACTGAATGACATAGATTTGTTCCTGAATTAGAGTCTGTGATAATAACATCTTGTCTGGCTGATTACACCTCTTGCATCACAAAGCACAGTTCTGCTGACGAACCAGAAAGCTCAGAAGGGAGAGGGTCTTTCATGTGAAGCTGGATATGAACATATTTTCTCCCCTTTTAATGCCCACACCTAAGTCTACATAATGTTGCTCAGGTCTGTTGTTGATCATTTTGAATTCTTTATGCAATGGTCCCACTAAAATCTTATAGCCTAGTTAGAGAGAGAGAGATACTTTATTGATCTCGGGCGAAATTTGCAACATTTCCACAGTCGCCTTTGTGTCTCAGTCAAAGGTCTCAGTGCAGTTTAACCTGAGGACTGGCCAGTTAAAGTCAGCAGATCTTGTATCAGGGCAGTGTGAGGATAGGAAGAGCCAGGGTGGAATCAGGTGAAGACACAGGAAAGGCCTTGTCCTTACTTCCCTCTGTTGTTTTGGTTGGTGATGAAATGGTTAATTCCTTCAAAGTGCTTCCTCTGGAAAGTCTGCTGCCACATTTGATCCCACAGATGGTGTAAAATGGCATCTCAAATGTCCATAGCTAGCTCCTTAGGTAACCTCTTGCATGAAAAAACAAACAGACAGTCAGTTTTGAGCCCTATGTCCCCTGTCCCTATTTTTGGCCAATATGATACCTGCCAACAGTAAAAAGGGGCATAAATTGTCATTTACATGTAAAATACAGAAAGGCATGCTTAAAATTACCAAAATACAAAGAAAATGTGACTATACTGCCTCACATGTTAGTTGTGAATAGGTCATGAATGGGCCGAATGCATAACAACTTTCCTTAATTATGCACATTACACAATTGTATTATTACCAACCACAACAAACTGGGGGTGTCCCAGTTTTTGATCAATATAAGTCACCTACTTAGGAGCTTTTTTCCTATATTCTCTTATTTACTTTATTATTATTACTTATCTTGTCTGCATGCACTTTTTTGTTATAACTTTCTTCGCACTAAACTGCCTGGAGCTAATGTGGCAAGTGAATTTCTCCTGTGTGAGATCAATAAAATCTTATCTTATCAAAGATTATCTTTGTTATGTTAAAAATGTATGCTATTATACAACTAGAACATTAGAAATCTTACTGGGGTAACTCTGGAAAGCAATGCTTAATGTGCACTGACCACTGACCAGTCTTCTCAGAAGCCAGACATCACCTCTCAAAGATAATATAAGCTGTATTATTTTTTGGGCTTTGTATACTAGCCTTTTATTATCCTCACTGCTTTTTAACTGACTGTTTCAGAGGCCGGTTGGGGACCAGGAGGATGAGCCCCTTGCATCTGGATGGAGAGGTTTTCTCTCCAGTGTGGGTCTGTCCTTTCCTGCCTCGGTGTGTCGTCTGGCCCCTTCAGCTCTGGGGCTCGGGCACCGTCGGATGCTCCAGGGAAAAGCTCCAGACATCCCCGAGCATGTGCTGAGGCTAGCAGGGGTCGGCCCAGACAAGCTGAGGGCCGAGTGGAGCTTACCAGGCTTCATCTCCATGTTTCTGCCAGAGTTCCCACACCGGACTGTGCCTGGAGAGGAGTATTTCCAAGTACATACTTACTTTATGCCCTTTATGTCCTCAAGTGTCACACATGCTCACTGTGTCTTTGCTTCAGGTTATGAGTTATATTGCCAAAGGCTCATTTGGACCCATTCTGAAAGTGAAAGACAAAGTAAAACAGAAAACCTACGCTGTGAAGGTAAAGGTCTTTGGAAATATATGTTGTTTTTATGTATTTGCTAATGATGACTTGGTCAATTCAATTTTAATAGGCAAGAAGGAAAAATATTTTAAGTGGTGTATATGAATAATATACCAGCATTTGTCTGTTCTGTGTTTTACAGGTTATACCGAAATCAGAAATCCTGAGACTTGGCGTGTTGGAACAGTCGAAGGAAGAAGTGATTGTTCAGGTGGGTGCAGTAGAACTATAGTAACTGCAGCTAATTCTAACAAATCAAGTCATTTGATTCATTACTGTAATAGTAATAGTTCTCCAAAGTACTTCCCCTTTATATGGTCAGTGATAAAAGTGTTCAAGCTGACCTCTGACCTTTGCCTTCAGCGTCAGGTTCATCATCCATTTGTCCATGACCTCCAGGACTGCTGGCAGACTCAGCGCCACCTCTACATTAGTGAGTTAGCAGAGACTAGTGACCAGTACTCTTCCTAACTCGAATTCACTTTTCCAAAATCCCCTCACCTTTCTTCCAATTTTTAATTAGTACTCAAATTTGAACATATGTCCCAGTAGAGCATTTTTGCTTGCATTTCCGTGCTGTAGTTGTTCAGACAGTAGTTGCTTTGCCCTCTCCTGATTTTCAAAAGCCCTTTCCCTATTTTCAGTCACTGACACAGACAGTGTTGCCCAGTTTGTGTGTATCCCCAGCCCTAGTTAACATGTGTTGAACGCTGATGGAGCTTATTTTACAAGACTAATATTAAAGAGGATTTCTGACTGTCAGTTCATCAATGTTTTTGTCAGAGATTTATTTTACTTTCAGTCAGTGTGGTGGTCACAGATGTACTTGTGCAGTGTATGTGCATGTATCTTTACCACACCTGCCTGCGTTTACCTTGTCACACTCCACACGAGTAAATGTTGTCTTATTTCTATGCCGCATCATATACAGCTCTGGAAAAAAATAAGAGACCACTTTTTCTGAAATCAACATCTCTACATGTATTACAGCCATTCCATTCCAGCATCTGTTGAATTCCAACACAAACACAAATCTGAGCTACTTCAGTTCTTGCACCAGGAGTGGAATAAAGCCAAGAACAATGTGAAAGACTTGTGAAGAGCATGCCAAGACGTATGAAAGCTGTGATTAAAAATAAGGGTTATTGCACCAAATATTGATTTCTGAACTCTTCTTAAGTGTAATCATTAGTATAATGTTGTTTTAAAATGAATTTGATCTTGTTTCTTTGCATTGTTTGAGGTCTGAAAACATGTATCTTTTTTGTTATTTTGACCATTTGTCATTTTCTAAACGATAATATTTTATTTGGAATTTGGGGGAAATGTTGTCAGTAGTTTATAGATTCAAACAAAAATGTTCAAAAAACTACCTATAAGTAGAAAAATCAGAAAAACTGATAATTTTGCAGTGGTCTCTTATTTTTTTCTAGAGCTGTACCATTATATTAACATGCCTTCTGTGCCTCCACAGTGTGTGACTACTGCAGCACTGGGGACCTCTACACTTACTGGCAAATGAATGGACAATTTTCAGAGGATACTGTCAGAGTGTTTGCTGCAGAGCTGGGGTGTGCTCTGGGTGAGATGCCCCAATTTAGATTCTATATTTAATTGTGCTGCATTGTTCTTTCTCCCGAGAATAAAATGCATTGCTAGCCCTATTTTCAGCTGTATCACAAACAAACAAAAGTGAAAATGTGTAGTTGATGTTGCTTTATTCCTGGCAAAGTAGAAATTAAATTTGTCAACTGGACAAAAGTTTTGTTTTGGCCAAATACGTTTTACAGCTCATCCAAGCTGTTTCTTCAGTTCTGATTAGAATACAGGTGGACACTGCCTTAAATCTGGCTGCAGGGAGGGGCTAACTACACTGAAACTACTCTGAAACTGACACACCTACAGTTTCTGTTTGTTAGCTTGGCCTACTGAACTTGCACTGAGTGTGGGGTCTTGTTAGCATAAACTTTCAGGCCCATAATGAATGCTTTCACACCTCTGGACCTGGCCTGGCTAGCCCTTTTGTTTTCTTTGTTTTGATTTTAGTCTGAGGATGGAGTTGTAAATGGGAGACAGATGATGTCTGAGGCCTCCATTTCTGTTCAAGGAAGGATTGTCAAAAAAGACATTGCAGCATTCTAACCAGAACCGAAGAAGCGGCTTGGATGAGCTGCGAAACGTAAATAAACTTTTGTCCAGTTGACAAATTGAATTTGTCCTTTACCATGGATTCTACCTGGATGACTGAGGGATTTTACACACATATTTCTTAATTCCTGTTTATCTTTTTAGGTTTTCTGCATGACATTGGAGTCATCCATCGAGACGTGAAGGTAATCAAAAAAAATTCATCCATTTACTATGCTATGCTCTAGCTAATTTTTTTTGCTGAAGCTTTTCTACTTTGTCACAACATTTTCATTAGATGTGTACAATTTAAACACGTGTATTGTTATAAACAATAAATATTTTGTTTTACACTCCTTGTGTTATAGATGGAGAATATCTTGCTGACAGACAATGGTGAGTGGCAAAATGTAACCAACAGGTGTCAGCAAAGCACAGCCTGGACATAGCTGCCTGTCACTGAACTACTTAAAGGCAAAGTAACGTTATTTTACAATCTGAGCCTTCTTTCGGTAATAAAACAAGTCGTTTGACTCACCCATATCACGTTCGTGTCATTTGGAGCTGTTTGAAGAAAGTTATGTTGTAGCGTATCCGTTAGCATTTGTGTTCGGGGCATTACTTTGCGGTCTCCAAATAACACAAACTTTAGCACTTTTCAAATCATAGAAGCCCGATGTCTTAATGTAAGAAATCGTTTGAAGCAAAAGTGGCCTGTAATCCGAGATTTATCCATAGTTTTCAGCTTTGCGTTTCATGTTTGGGTCCCGGGAGCAGTCCGCGCATGCGCACTGGCGTCCTCATCTACTCGAAACTATGGCTAAATCTCGGATTACAGGCCACTTTTGCTTCAAACGATTTCTTACATTAAGACATCGGGCTTCTATGATTTGAAAAGTGCTAAAGTTTGTGTTATTTGGACACCGCAAAGTAATGCCCCGAGCAAATGATACAGCACCATGTTAACGGATACGGGATCATTACTAGAACAGAACGGCTCAACATAAGTTCTGCGATACTGCTCCAATTGACAGAAAAATGCTATGGGTGAGTAAAACTACTTGTTTTATTGCCGAAAGAAGGCTCAGATTGTAAAAAAAACGTTAATTTGCCTTTAATTAGTAATTATGTGTTACTGGTACAAAGTATATCTAATACAAATAAATATGTTTGTACTTTATCTATTTTAACTCTATACAAACATTAATTATGATTTGACCAGCTGAGTAACAATGTGTGCTGATGTGTTAAAATGGTCTGTTCCAGGACACCTCCGTTTGGCTGACTTTGGTTTGTCCCGTCGCCTGGAGAGAGGAGGGAGAGCCTTCACTATTTGTGGAACTATACAATATATGGGTAAGAGCAGCTTCTAAAAGCACAAAATGTAGGACAAAATTGTCACATGTCTGGGTGTATGTGTTCTTCAGCTCCAGAAGTGTTGAGTGGTGGGCCCTATAACCATGCTGCCGATTGGTGGTCCCTGGGAATCCTGATTTTCTCATTGGTTACTGGGAAGGTGAGAGGCAATGGGCAGTGACATCATGTGTTCATGTCTAAAGACTGTTCTTTTTACTACATTGCATGAGCTATTAAATGTGTTGTTTCCGCTAATAAGATCCATTCTCCATCAAAATTCAATGTAACTTGTCATTTTGCCTAGTTTCCTGTACCACCTGAATCTGACCACTGCAGCATGTTAAGAAAAGTTAGATATTTTCCATATGAAATGCCCCTCAGCTTTAGCCCTCCACTGGCTTTGCTCATCACAGAGGTATCTGATTAAATATTACAAACTTAAATACGGGTATATAGATATCTTAATCTAACCATTCATGCAAACTATTTCTCTCTTTAGCTTCTCTGCAAGACTCCTATTCGTAGACTAAGAACTCTTGATCGATTTAAACGACAGGCCTTTTTTCGTGGGATGAGTTTTGACCTTGCCCTTATGCAGCGGGAGCCTGTGGAGGTACCAAGTGCTTTAGTAATCATTGTGATGTTTGTAAGGTGTGTGTAAAGATGTGTTTTTAATGCAGGTGATTCTGATGCTGAGGGAGAGGCCGGACCGAGCGGCCAAAGCTCGCAGAGGCCTCACTCTGTCTTTGCAGCCACTGAAAGGCTTTGACTATGACTCCCTGCTCAGCCCAGATACTCCAGACACTCAGAACAATAGCACCCAAACTCACATGACAGTAGCTCTGCCAGGACCACCACTGCAACCTGCTCAGAAAAAGGGTCCTCGCAGAGAAGTCTTTGTATGAAACACTTTGTGTTTACTATAAAATAATATGCACTAAAAGCCTACATGTAACCACGCACATCTTCACTCAAAGCAACAGAACAGTGCACTGTGTACAAACTACCTGAGAAGATGCCTGAGAAGATGCCTAATATATATATATAAATATAAATAAACTATACTATAGTCATGTTTTCAAAAAATATTTTTCTTCCGTTATGCACAAAGGTAATTTTATATTGTATGCCTTCCACTTTTCACAGCTTTTATTTGCACAGTGTTGTGTAAAGAATATTGCACCATCTCTTTCCTGGCGATTGGTCATGGTTGCCCTTTAACAAAATGTAACAGTACTATCAGACATTGCATTTTCTGTTACACCATAGGAATTTCTGTTTGCGCAGACCACTACAGCTCTTGCAGAGGTACATTTCTTAAGATGATTTCTTATTGTCTTTGTAATGTGAAAATGTGTTAGGTCCTTAAATTGTACATTTGATCTATTTCTGTATATTGATTTTTTTGTGATACCTTAAACGTCATCACCTTTCCTGTCTAGAGAATGATGCAGCAGAAATCTACACTTTATTTATTATTGAACATAGAATAATGTTTGCCTTTTTTGTTGTAATCTGTCCAAAGGTATCTCCTGCAGGCCTTGTTTTGATTATTTTCATGTGGCTCATGGCTGTAAACCCAAGACTCTAAATATATACCTCAATTTGTCTCTTTGATAGATCCAAGGCTTTTTCTGTTTCCCTCTTGTAACGCACATGACTTGTGCCCATAAATACAACCTTTTGCACTTACCTAATAACATTCTAAAGGATGTTCACAAAAGCTTTTGTGATTCTGTGGCAAAATTACTGAATCTGTAATATATAAGTTATATTGTAAAAACAGTGTTGTGTGTATTTTTGTAACTGGAGAATAAATCTATTGAACTATATGCATGTACGTTTTATTTCAATTTTACATAATCTAACAAATTTGTCTTGCTGAAGGAATGCAGTTTTAGCGCATTCCTTTGATTCATTAAGGTACTTGTAGTATTGTTCTTTCTGACTTGAAGTCAACATAATCTGTATTTATTTACATACTTAGTTCAAATGACATTTTGGGGGTCTATAACAGAACAAAACTATGTTTTCCTCAAAGATGCACACTCATGCTGCACCCAAGTGATGCTGAGTGGCACATGCGCAGTGGCTCCGTGACGCGCTGGTAGGCCCGCCCCCGGGGTTTTGTAAAGGGTCACGTTGCGCTGCAGCAGTGAAACAGGACACTTCTGCATCTCTACCGCACCGTTCACACACCTACAGGCTCAGCTCCGCCACCAATCCGCAGGTAAGACATGAAACGACATCTTAAAATAACCCAACATCGACAGTTTTTAAAAAATATATATTTTGAGGAATGAAAGAAAATGGCGTCAAAGAGGATGTGATGCTGCGCCAGCCACATCCTTCCTTAGCTTCCAAACTTCTGCCTTCCTTGCTAGTTAGCCGTTAAATAGCTCTATTTCTGGACATGTCTTTCGTTGTCTTCTCAAAAATTCTTTTAATTGTTCATTTGTTTTGTACATCTGGTGTTTTGATTTGAATTTTGCTCCTTCGTCAAAATGTGCGTCATTGAGGAAATGGATTCGTGACCTTCAGGGATGAGGTGACACGGGCCCGTTGCGTCTGCTTTACGTTATCACACGCTCTAACTGGCCGATATTTTAAAGTTGTGTAAATGTAACCGTGGTTTTGAATAGACTGTGGCTTTGGCTGAAGAAAGGAGGGGGTACGGTGGTGTCGTGTCTACTGCGTATATGTGCTAAAGCACGTACACATCTTGAGGGGGAGGCGGGGCGAGAACCACGAGGGAAATCAAAAAACCAAAGATCAATGATCAGTGATCAAAGATCAAGGTCAGCTTTATTGTCAATTCTGCCATATATGTTCAACATCCATCCATCCATTCATCTGCTTTTTTCATTTCTGGGTCGCGGGAGCAGCAGTTCAATCGACAGTATTGTAAATGACAGCAGTCCAACAGTGAATCGAAATTTCGTTTTTCTCTGGCCAGGTAGTGCAAAAAAGACAATATAAAGACGAAACAAAACAAAAAACTATCTAAGACAAAAATCTAGAATCTAAACTCTAAACTCTGAAAGCAATGAATCTATTTGTGTACAGGTAAAGAGAAGCGCCCGATATAGTTGGGGTTTCCCCCAATTACATAGTTTATGACAATAAATTATTTAAATAAAATGGCAACCAAACTACGTTGCATAAAATTTCCATCAAAGTACACTGTGTTCCAAAGTTAAAACAATGATTTTATTACAACTTTAACATGAAGCCATTGTTTAATACTTTGAACTTCGTCACCTGCATCTTGAACAGCTCAATAAACCCCATAAACTGCCACATGGGAAATGGGTTCATAGACTTGCCAGATCCAAGACTAAAGCTGGATAGTGCCTAGTTTAGGAGCTTGCTTGCATCCACTCTGCTACCAACAAACAGGCTGTCAGATTAAGTAAACTCTTGTAGCGTTTTCATCTACAGGTGTGGGAGGAGACTGAGCATAAAAGCCAGACTTGTCCTTCACAAGGTTGAAGGAAAAAGTAGATGAAGCAACAGAACAACTATAGTGCAATCTTTCTGTATGACTAAACCATTCGCGGTTAAATCTACATGTCACAGAGCAGAAGGGCTGTTTGTGCAGTGAGCGGTGACTTGTAGGAAGTCCTTTTGGGGAGAGGAATGAAGTTAAAAACAAAGCAGCCTGTGGAGATGAATGACCATCTGTGGACTGCAATATCACACTGTCGATCCCAGTATCATGTCACTGGCATATTTGAGACTGCGCAGACTGCAGGCTTTTGCTTTTATAGAGAGACCATTCATTTATGAGCTAGACTTTCAGCATAAGGTAATAGTAGTACAATCTGTTCCGTTTGAACACACAATGTCCCCTGGGTTTATACAATGACATAATAGAAGCCACCTCCATATTTAATCCAAAGAGTACATTGCCTTTTTTTTTTTTTTGTAAAGTGATAAATTGTAATTCACTTATCCACACTAAGGTTAAAGACATGCTTTAGAGTGCTGCTTTAGTTTGCATTCTAAAGGTGCATGTGGTCAAGTTCAGATTTCAAGTTTGTTGTTTCTTTGTCCTTTATCTCTAAATAATTCATGGTATCTGGTTAGGTTTAGTCTGTTGAAATCCTGGTCTGAACCTCCCCAGACACACGGATAATAGACATGTATTGTTAAAGGTTTCACAAAAGATAACAGGTATTTGCTGAGTGAGTGGTATTCTGCCTGTGGAGCAAAGCTATTGGAAGTCTCACATTTAATTAATACCGCGTAACATCAAGTGAAAAAAATACGCATGGCAGCCCCTATGCTGGTTGAAAGTGCAAACAAATTGTATTGATGAAATGTCTATTGTGGCAACCGCATACCTTGTGTACACCAACACACAGCACTTAGGAATAGAGTTTGCTCCTCATTGTAAGCTAGGATTAACATGGACGAGGTATTACAACAAGCTGTCAGTCATGATGAACAAAATTTTGTAGCTCAATTATTAACAATTAAAGCATTTTCTTTCTTGATGCAACTTGCAATAAAATTTGAGTCATGGCTTGTTTGACTCTGTAGTGGGTGTTTCTGGGAACGTGTTAGTACTTGTGTGTCATCTGTAGAGTCATTTGTTACTCATTTCCTGTATGCAAGAGTACTGTGAATAGTATATATCCTGGGCAGCAGATTTGAATGTGTAATCAGTAGACACAGTTGTATGTAAAAGTTGAGCATGTTAAGTAGCAATCAGCATCAAGACCTGGACATGCACAGTCCCTCTCGTTGCTGAGGAGAGGGGAAAGCGTTGTGATGCTTCCAGTCCAGCAGCTCTAACAGTGCGACAAAGCTTTGTAGATGTTGCGTAACTACTCCCACTCTGTCCGTCGTCTGTGCGGTGATGGAGGGATGAGGTTATGTAAGCGCTTATTTACGGCAGACAGAGAATGGGATAGCCAACAAAATAATCTGGTTAAAGTCAGGACTGTGAATGTCCGCACGTACTGATGCACACCTCAGCCACACAGTAAGATTCATTTCTACTGAACTGAAGTAAATATTATAGGGATTTATTCGATTTTTTTTCTTTTAAGCGGCATTGATTGGATTTCCTGCATTGTCTAATCTATTGCAGTGAAATGTAAATGGAGAACTATAGAGCTGTAGCAAGGCAGGCATGTTGTCAACAAATGGAGAATTGAATTTGAGGTCCAGGTCTGGTGCCCGTCCAGGCCCTGCTCTGTAAGGTAATGTGCCCTCCTCATGGCTTTTTTTTTTTCTTTTCTCTCCCCCCCCGACAGTCACCATGACTCATCAGTATCCCGCACTGACTCCTGAACAGAAGAGGGAGCTGCAGGACATTGCCCAGAGGATAGTGGCACCTGGGAAGGGCATCCTTGCAGCTGATGAATCCACTGGTATGTGTGCACAAATGGAAAAAAACAAAACAAAACACTTGGTTATTACATTTTAGAATTTGTAAATGGCATGTAGATTGCCTTATACATTTTTATCTCTATAGGGAGCATGGCGAAGCGTCTGAACCCTATCGGTGTTGAGAACACAGAGGAGAACAGGCGCCGTTATCGCCAGCTGCTGTTCACAGCTGACCAGCGCATTGACAAATGCATTGGAGGAGTCATCTTTTTCCACGAGACCCTGTATCAGAACACGGATGATGGCGTTCCATTTGCCAAGCTGATCAAAGACCGTGGCATTGTTGTTGGGATTAAGGTAAATATTTACTGAAAGATATCATGGTTAGCATTGAAAACATATTACCAAACAAAGATAAAGCTACACATTGTTTTTACTGTGTGTAGTATGTGACAACACAATTGGTTAGCCTGTTTAACCATACACAAACCATAAAGTCAGATTAGTCATTTGTGGTTAAGAGGAGTAAAACCAAGGGCTGAGGAGTTGAGCTATTGATGGGTACAGTTGTTTTTTTTAAAATGTATATAGGTAGACAAAGGTGTTGTGCCACTGGCTGGAACAAATGGAGAGACCACTACTCAAGGTCTGTAGAGAACACCCCATCATGTCCTTGTATTTTATAGATGCTAAATCTTATTTATTTACTGTAGGTCTGGATGGCCTGTCTGAGCGCTGTGCCCAGTACAAGAAGGATGGAGCAGATTTTGCCAAGTGGCGCTCTGTGTTGAAAATCTCTGATACAACACCATCTGAACTGGCTATCTATGAAAATGCCAATGTGCTGGCAAGATATGCTAGCATCTGCCAGCAGGTTTATATTACTTGATAATTATCCAAAAATGTTTTCAATTGTTACATCTCCCAAATATTTATTTTTGTTGGCATGTTTTTGCAGAATGGTATTGTTCCTATTGTGGAGCCAGAGATACTTCCTGATGGGGAACATGACTTGAAACGTTGCCAGTACGTCACTGAGAAGGTAATGTACTGTTTTAACACATCTGTTCTTTAAGGGGCTTTACTGCAAAGTTTGTCCTCACTTCCTGGCTCTTGGTCTGTAGGTTCTTGCTGCTTGTTACAAAGCTCTGTCTGACCACCATGTGTACTTGGAGGGGACCTTACTCAAGCCCAACATGGTAACTGCTGGACACTCCTGTCCCACTAAATACTCCGGTGAGGAGATTGCGATGGCAACAGTTACTGCCCTTCGTCGCACTGTGCCCCCTGCAGTCACAGGTACAACAGTCTTTAAGGCTAGTCCAATGTATCATTTTGATTTAATGTTTTTTTTCCCCCTCTCAGGAGTGACTTTCTTGTCTGGTGGGCAGTCTGAGGAGGAGGCTAGTGTGAACCTAAATGCCATTAACACCTGCCCTCTCACCAAACCATGGGCTTTGACCTTTTCGTACGGTCGTGCCCTTCAGGCTTCTGCTCTGAATGCATGGAGAGGAGATCTGAGCCAAGAGAAGGCTGCCACTGAAGAATTTATCAAGCGTGCTGAGGTCAGAAAACCTCCGTTATTTCTACTCTAGTATTTAGTGGTATAAAATCTAACTTGTTTTTTGTTGATTGTTGTTTTTTTTAGGCCAATGGCTTGGCGGCTCTTGGAAAGTATGAGTGTTCTGGAACTGGTGGTTCAGCGGGAAAATCTCTCTACGTAGCAAACCATGCCTATTAAACATCAATCTACCACATTCATTGTGGCCTATCAATAGTCTTATACTGTGGTAAAAGTAGAAATTCAATTTGTCAACTGGACAGAGTTTATTTGGTCGAAGACTCATTCAAGCTACTTTGTCAGTTCTGGCTAGAGTGTTGGTGGACACTGCTTATATCTAGCTGCAGGGAGGAGCTAACTACAATGGAATTACTATGAAACTATCCCACCTCTTTGTTTTCAGTTTCTGTCTATATATGGGAGACAAATGGTGTCTGAGACCTCAATTTCTGTTCAAGGAACGATTCTCTTTTTTGACAAAAACAGTTCTTTTCCCTGGCTAAGATCTGTACCTCACTGTCCCCAAAGGAGTGGCCCGAGGGGTCAGACACAATTTGTCTCCCATATATAATTCCATTCTCAAACCTAAATCAAAACAAAGAAAGCAATAGGACTAGCCAGGTCAGGTCCAGAGGTGTGAAAATACCCATTATGGTACTGAATGCGTATGCTAAACAAGACCCCAGACAGAAACTGAAAACGAAGAGGTGGGATAGTTTCATGGTAATTTCATTGTAGTTAGCTCCTCCCTGCAGCTAGATATAAGCGGTGTCCACCAGCACTCTAGACAGAACTGACGAAGTAGCTTGGATGAGCTGCGAAACGTCTTCGACCAAATAAACTTTGTCCAGTTGACAAATTGAATTTCTCCTTTTTACCATACTGTATTCACTCAGCTTTTCCCCTCACTCCTCCATCAATTACAAGCCTGCGCTGTCTACTGTACTTTAGAGTTGTAAGATTAAAAATATTAGATTATGTATTTAACATCATTAATATAAGATTTTTCCACTAAAAGATGTAGACTTAATTTATTGTTTGTTGATCAATCAATTTAACTTTTAAAAACGGTTCATGAAACAAGTGAAAGTGTTTTCTGTCTTTGACAGATTTTTCCATTGAGGTGAGAATGTAGAGGCAGACTAATTTAATCATCATACTCTGGCTTGGCACCTTTACCCCTTCCTCTCAGTATCGGGTCATTCCCCAAAGGCTGAAGTTTGCGTAATGTGTGTTAGTGTATTGCTTTTGTAAATTGTGCTACACTAATACAGCCCTGACATGGGACCAATGATCATAAGCGGCAACACTACCTTTCTATATAAATATTTGCAAAGGGACAAAATATGGCGAGGAACATGTGCTACCGACTGAAATTTAAGAGTAACTTTGCATTCCTTATTGTACTGCCAGACAGTTGTAGCTGAAGTAATGGGAGGATTGAGATGTGCTACACATTTTTGTTTTGACATACTTTTGAATGCTAGCAGTTGGAGAAATGTCTCTTCAGTTATTCCATTTGCTTTTAAATTACAGTTGGTGTTGAGCTGTGTGACTGTGTTGATATATTCTGATGCTGTGTTGCCCCATCATGTTTCCCTCAGCCAGGCCCATATGAAAATGGAAAGATGGTTTCTGTAATAAAGAGATGGACCAAATCAAAGGGTTGGCTGCAGGGAAACAGTCACTGCTGTGTTGGACTATGATATGTGCTATTTGATGTTAAATAGTGTCTGTAGTTAAAAAAAAAAAACACCCTCAAATAAATGATTAAACATGAATGTGTTGTTTCAGTAAGCTTACCAGTACCACCTACATAAAAATTCAACCAATGTTGTTCTAACTGGAATCATGTAGCCTATCTTTGTTACTCTGGTTCTCATTTAAAGAGTCTATCTCACACATTCAAGGGTTAGTAATAACACTGATAATAAAATTAGCCATTAGGAACAACCAGTGCATCCTAAAATGCTTGCTGAAAGGTGGGCCTTTTGATTAAAGAACCTGCTTTATTAGGCCGTTTCCCAATCCAGCGACGGCACACTTGTGAGCGCCCTTGGAACGGGATGTGCGTCATATCCGGCGCGACAAGCGCCGTTCCATTCGTTTTTTTCCCCCTGCACCGTCGAGATGAGCCCTGAACGGCGCCGTCGTTTCCATGGAAATCGGGGCGTGGACCAAGCGTGCAAATATGCACGCTTCGCACACTTAAAAGCCCCAGCATGCACAGCGTGGGAGGATATATGACTACAAAGACCGACCCGCCAGCGACATCCACAAGTGAGAGTTGCGACGTCACTATAAAATATACGTACTGGTTCACCTCACCTACAACTATGCTACATGAAACTCTTCATAAACTACGCTAAACATGTGTGACGGTAGCCGTAATGGCATAGATCACGGCACCTGCATTACCGTTCACATGCTTTTCCCCTTACACTTCTATATTTCCTTTGCTGTTGTAATGCTGGATATTCTACAGTATCGCCATGTCCAGCGTTTACTCTAAGCTGCGCACTGCTCGCACACTCTCAGCGCACAAGAAAACTTATGCAGCGCACTGTAAACCAGGGATGAAAGAGCTTTTAGCGGATCTCCGCTTTTTATATCAGCCGCGGGGCTTTTCGGATGTCGCGCACAGGGCTCCAAGGAGCGCTCAGGGAGTTAGTGTGTTTGCTCAGACACATTAAAAATTAGGGGGAACATTGGCCATGTCCCAATTCCAAGTATTACTAGGCGCAATAGAATAATATTTTTTTCTCTAGGGAACAAGGAGCAGACCACCCGGCTCCAGGGCTCTCAAGTTTTGAGCGGGGTCGTGTGTGAGACTGCGTAATTTCCGAGGAGCGGGGTGCTTGAATTGCGTGAGAAATGCCGTGTGAGTCGAATTGCGTTGAATTGGTCTAAAGAGCTAACTTAAACTACAAAGCAACTAATGAGAGTTATATAAATGAAGTTATTACCTGATGGTTCTCAGTTTGTTTTATCATCACCGTCAGTCGCAGTGTGCGCTTAGCAGCTGAAACTAGTCTGCCCAACAACAGAACAATCTATTTTCTGATTGGCTGAAACTGAGATTTTTTTCCGGGGAGCAGGGCGGGGAGGAGGGGGGAGGTTTTTTTTTTTTAAAACGCGCGGTGCCTGCATAAACTGAGCCACACAGACCGATTTTCTAACTCCACATCCGAAATGCACCCCCCGCGGCTCGCACTTTGCAGATATAAAAAAACTGACCCCGCGGCTGAATAAAAAGCGGAGATCCGCTAAAAGCTCTTTCATTCCTGATTTACAGTGCGCTGCACAAGTTTTCTTGTGCGCTGAGAATGTGCGAACAGTGCGCAGCTTAGAGTAAACGTTGACATGGCTACACTGTAGAATATCCAGCATTACAACAGCAAAGGAAATATAGAAGTGTAAGGGGAAAAGCATGTGAACGGTAATACAGGTGCCGTGATCTATGCCGTTACGGCTACCGTCACACATGTTTAGCGTAGTTTATGAAGAGTTTCATGTAGCATAGTTGTAGGTGAGGTGAACCAGTACATATATTTTATAGTGACGTCGCAACTCTCACTTGTGGATGTCGCTGGCGAGTCGGTCTTTGTAGTCATAGGCCGTGTCCCAATTCACCGACGGCACACTTGTGAGCGTCCTTGGAACGGGATGTGCGTCATATCCGGCGCGACAAGCGCCGTTCCATTCGTTTTTTTCCCCCTGCACCGTCGAGACGAGCCCTGAACGGCGCCGTCGTTTCCATGGAAATCGGGGCGTGGACCAAGAGTGCAAACAAAAAGCCCCAAAAAAGCCCCAGCATGCACAGTGCGGGAGGATATATGACTACAAAGACCGACTCGCCAGCGACATCCACATGTGAGAGTTGCGACGTCACTATAAAATATACGTACTGGTTCACCTCACCTACAACTATGCTACATGAAACTCTTCATAAACTACGCTAAACATGTGTGACGGTGGCCGTTACGGCATAGATCACGGCACCTGTTTTACCGTTCACATGCTTTTCCCCTTACACTTCTATATTTCCTGTGCTGTTGTAATGCTGGATATTCTACAGTATCGCCATGTCCAGGGTTTACTCTAAGCTGCGCACTGCTCGCACACTCTCAGCGCACAAGAAAACTTGTGCAGCGCACTGTAAATCAGGGATGAAAGCTTTTTATTCAGCCGCGGGGTCATTTTTTTTATATATCTGCAAAGTGCGAGCCGCGCAGGGGGTGCATTTCGGATGTGGAGTTAGTGTGTGTTTGCTCAGACACATTAAAAATTAGGGGGAACATTGGGCATGTCCCAATTCCAAGTATTACTAGTGGCAATAGAATAATATTTTTGTCTTTAGGGAACAAGGAGCAGACCACCCAGCTCATTGAGCTGAGGCGGGACCTGTTCAATTTCGCAGGCGGCCATGTGAGAAACGTAGTGCACTAAGGACAGAGCGAGTGTGCGCCGTCTCGACGACAGCCCGACGGCACACTCACAAGCGTGCCGTCGCTGAATTGGGAAACGGCCGCCATATATCCTCCCACGCTGTGCATGCTGGGGCTTTTAAGTGTGCGAAGCGTGCACGTTTGCACGCTTGGTCCACACCCCGATTTCCATGGAAACGACGGCGCCGTTTAGAGCTCATCTTAACGGTGCAGGGGGGAAAAAACGAATGGAACGGCGCTTGTCGCGCCGGATATGACGCACATCCCGTTCCAAGGACGCTCACAAGTGTGCCGTCGCTGAATTGGGAAACGGCACAGTCTTTGGTCGTGACACATTTACCACGTGACATGTGACGCTCGGGTTGAGCTCTGTACACTCCGCCCACCGATTCAGTCGGTAATGGCTACTGCGGAAGTGGGTGAGTAGATTTCTGAATTTCAGTTATATTTGTGTTGAACCGACCGAGTACAACATGTCAGTCAGGTTTTAAAACAATAGTAAGATCTATGCAAGAAATATCTCCGTATTGATGTTTGAAAGGATAATAATTCCCCCAGTGATGAGCCTTAGCACATGGCTAGCAGAACCGGTTTCATCAATGTTCTTCCCTATAAAGCTGCTTTTTAAATGAAATATTTCATTTCGGCATTGCATTATATTATGATCTTGCTTTACATAAAGCATGCACTTATGAGATCCCCCGTTTATGTTAATGTTGTTTGGATTTATATTGCCAATTATGAATAATGACGCGTGTATTTTCTCATAGTATAGTGATTTTGAATGTGTTGTAACATAACATGTGGTTACTTGAAGCCCAAATGTAAACTATATTTTATGCCCGTCTGGTGTGCGTATGTCAGAGCGAAGGCGGGGCCAGCTTGCTGCTCTGTCCATAGCAGTAGTGGTCATAATTGTAGGAGTCCCTCTATGGTGGAGAACTACTGAAACCTACCGTGCCTGGCTACCTGTCAGCCAAATACAGGAGCTTGCTGATCTGCAGGTCTGTATCACAGAGTGTAGTAAAATGCTTTTTTCCCCCATCTATAAAATGTCTAAATGTTTTGTGTACAGCTTCAGTTAAGTGCTGATGTGGAGGTTGTGTTTGCACGAGGAACAGTCACTCCAGAGCAACAGAAAAAGATCCCACTGACGCTGACAAAGGATGAAGAGCACATAATCGATGGTGTGTGTGGTCTGTTCATGTTGAGGTTGTCACAGTGGATCTCGCCCCTCCTGGATCAAACATTATTACTAATTTGACTAACTTTTTCCATTCTAGAAAGCACATCTCTGAGGTACAGGTATGAGACCCGCTACCGCACAGCCACCATCATGGAGGAGGATGCTTTGAACCAGCCTACAGCTGCAGGCAAGATGGGCACGAGCAATAGAGCCATTAACGTGTTAGCATGTGTAGATTCTGTAATATTTTCAGTTTGTTTTCTTTAGAAGCTGATCTCTCACTGCACACACTTAGTGAAAGTCCATGTGGCTCATTAGTGGTTTACATCATCCCAGATTCATCACTGTTGCTTCCAGAGGTAATACTGTGTATTTTTTTATTCCAATGATGAAATGCATGTACTCATTATATTATTACTTGTTCATCTTGTTTCCCCCTCAGAAAATAGATGTTTACATTGGCAAGCGTCGAACAGCTGTGCTACGTGTTGGTGCTCAGGTGAAAGTCGGAAAAACATTAGAGCAGTTGCTGACTCACTTGGAGCCTCGGATCCAACAGGTGTTGCAGGTGATGTCTTTCAGTCACGCTGATATTACTAGTGCCCTTCGCGACCGTGTTCGACTCAGCCCGGGCAGCAAAGAAAGCAGTGCCGACAATATGAGAACCTTCCAATCAAGCCCTGGTTAGTTTACAAGTATACAAATACAACTATGCAAACTCTCTTCTTCTAATAAGAAGTTATGTTTTTCCTGTAGGCTATGAGATCACATTCAGTCTGTTAAACCCAGACCCAAAATCACACAAGCTTCATTGGGACATTGAGGGTGCTGTGGAAAGCTACATTCAACCTTTACTTTCAAAACTTGCTCCAGTGGCCAACTTTAGTATTGACTCTCAGGTAAGATTTAGGATTAACATTTCGGTTAAAATCTCTTGAAGCTGAAATATAACCTTTATTGTGGTTCTGTTTATCCTTGTGTTTATAGACCTTGCACTATGCCATGCTTGGTGTCAACCCTCGTTTTGACAGCAGCCGTAATGCCTATACACTCAATGCTGATAGCCTTGCTCATGTCATAAACCCTGTTGAAGCTAGACTCGGTGAGGCAAAAACTCATGGACATAAGTTAAAACATTTTTTCAGCATTTTTCAGATTTTTCAATATTTTGATTTTAGGTTCTAATGCAGCCTCCTCCAACCCAGTGCTTAATTTTTTGTTATACGTTCCTGATGCCAGTCATTCACCTCTCTTCATTCACAATCACAACAAACAAGAAGTACCTTCAAATGCATTTCATTCACCTCGCTGGGGTGGTATTATGGTAACCACAGCAGAGCCTTAGAGGGTTATTTGTTATTATGTACCTTTGTTTAACTGTAGTCTGTCTATTTGTGTTTATAAGGTTTATAATGTAAATGGTTTTTATGGGCCAGATGCTTCTTTCCCTTTTGACATTAACATCAACATGGCGAAAGTCATGGGAGTATTCCTTGCACAACTCCGGTAATATGCATATATATATTTACATTTATTCCTATAATTTTAGTTTTTATTCTGATCTGACAAAGCTTCTTACACCTCCAGCCTCTTGTTGGGAGTGCAGTCTTCTCCCCCTCCCTCTGGTTTTCTGGTGGCACCCTCCAGTAGTTTTGGACTGGCCGATTGGGAGCTAGACCGCCTTATGTGGAGCAGAACTGTGGAAAATATTGCAACTGCCACTACCACAATCACCTCTTTGGCACAATTGCTGGATCAGATAGGCAACATTGTTATTAACGACAATATTGCCAAAGAGGTAAGATTAACTTAATAACATTAATATTATTATTATTATCATACACGAATGACAAACACGACCTCTAGTGTGATTATTGTTTTCAGCTTTGATTGTACTGTCTTTGTTTTTGTTTTATCTAAGGTGTCCAGTGCCGTTACAGCTCTGCAGTTGGCCGTGGCAGAGTTGGAAGCTGGGAACCTTGGCTTTGCACTGCAATACAGCAAAGAGGCAATCTTGTCTTCTGAAAAAGCATTTTTTGATCCATCATTGCTCCACCTCCTATACTTTCCTGATGATCAGAAGTTCGCCATTTACATCCCTTTGTTTTTGCCCATGTGTGTGCCAATCTTTCTATCAGTGCTAAAAATATTATCAGAGGTTAGACAAAGACTAAGTCACAGTACTGAGTGACAAACAATACCCTTTGTTACTTGCAGTTTTGTGTTTTTTATTATTAGTTGGTGTTAATTTATTAGGGTGACCATACGACCTCTTTTGCCCGGACATGTCCTCTTTTCAGAGGCTGTCCGGCCGGAGTTTATAAAATCCTTCAAATGTCCGGGTTTTTGATTCCGTTGGAAACGCGCTCTGAGAGGCGGAGTTCGAGTCGAACCCCGGAACGTGTATTCATTCATTCATTCATTCATTCACAAACAAGCGACGCACACGCACACGCACACACACACACACACACACACACACACACACACACACACACACACACACACACACACACACAGGCCGTTTCCCAATTCAGCGACGGCACGCTTGTGAGTGTGCCGTCGGTCTGTCGTCGAGACGGCGCACACTCGCTCTGTCCTTAGTTTCTCACATGGCCGCCTGCGAAATTGAACAGGTCCCGCCTCAGCTCAATGAGCCGGGTGGTCTGCTCCTTGTTCCCTAAAGACAAAAATATTATACTATTGCGACTAGTAATACTTGGAATTGGGACATGGCCAATGTTCCCCCTAATTTTTAATGTGTCTGAGCAAACACACTAACTCCACATCCGAAATGAACCCCCCCCCCGCGCGGCTCGCACTTTGCAGATATAAAAAAATGACCCCGCGGCTGAATAAAAGCTCTTTCGTCCCTGGTTTACAGTGCGCTGCACAAGTTTTCTTGTGCGCTGAGAATGTGCGCACAGTGCGCAGCTTAGAGTAAACGCTGGACATGGCGACACTGTAGAATATCCAGCATTACAACAGCAAAGGAAATATAGAAGTGTAAGGGGAAAAGCATGTGAACGGTAATACAGGTGCCGTGATCTATGCCGTTACGGCTACTGTCACACATGTTTAGTGTAGTTTATGAAGAGTTTCATGTAGCATAGTTGTAGGTGAGGAGAACCAGTACGTATATTTCATAGTGACGTCGCAACTCTCACTTGTGGATGTCGCTGGCGAGTCGGTCTTTGTAGTCCCGCGCTGTGCATGCTGGGGCTTTTAAGTGTGCGGAGCGTGCATGTTTGCACACTTGGTCCACGCCCCGATTTCCATGGAAACGACGGCGCCGTTCAGAGCTCGTCTTGACGGTGCAGGGGGAAAAAAACGAATGGAACGGCCCTTGTCGCGCCGGATATGACGCATATCCCGTTCCAAGGACGCTAACAAGCGTGCCGTCGGGGAATTGGGAAACTGTGGCCGTTTCCCAATTCCCCGACGGCACGCTTGTTAGCGTCCTTGGAACGGGATATGCGTCATATCCGGCGCGACAAGGGCCGTTCCATTCGTTTTTTTCCCCCTGCACCGTCAAGACGAGCTCTGAACGGCGCCGTCGTTTCCATGGAAATCGGGGCGTGGACCAAGCGTGCAAACATGCACGCTCCGCACACTTAAAAGCCCCAGCATGCACAGCGCGGGACTACAAAGACCGACTCGCCAGCGACATCCACAAGTGAGAGTTGCGACGTCACTATAAAATATACGTACTGGTTCACCTCACCTACAACTATGCTACATGAAACTCTTCATAAACTACACTAAACATGTGTGACGGTAGCCGTAACGGCATAGATCACGGCACCTGCATTACCGTTCACATGCTTTTCCCCTTACACTTCTATATTTCCTTTGCTGTTGTAATGCTGGATATTATACAGTATCGCCATGTCCAGCGTTTACTCTAAGCTGCGCACTGTTCGCACATTCTCAGCGCACAAGAAAACTTGTGCAGCGCACTGTAAATCAGGGTTGAAAGAGCTTTTTATTCAGCCGCGGGGGCATTTTTTTTTATATCTGCAAAGTGCGAGCCGCGCGGGGGGTTCATTTCGGATGTGGAGTTAGTGTGTTTGCTCAGACACATTAAAAATTAGGGGGAACATTGGCCATGTCCCAATTCCAAGTATTACTAGTCGCAATAGTATAATATTTTTGTCTTTAGGGAACAAGGAGCAGACCACCCAGCTCATTGAGCTGAGGCGGGACCTGTTCAATTTCACAGACGCCCATGTGAGAAACGTAGTGCACTAAGGACAGAGCGAGTATGCGCCGTCTCGACGACAGACCGACGGCACACTCACAAGCGTGCCGTCGCTGAATTGGGAAACGGCCACACACACACACACACACACACACACACACGGCAGGTAGACGCACTGCGAAGACACAGCTGCAAAGCTGGGACTTACGTCTCTGTGGCGAATAAGGGGTCCAGCGATCTGAAAGCTCATATCGCCACAACAAAACACAAAATAGCTGTGCAGGGTGAGAGCTCGAGTTCAAAACTCACGACATACTTTGTGCGACCTGGAAAAAAATGAAGATATGCTTTTTATTTTTATTTTTTCTTATCTAAGGTGTAAGTGTCAGCCTTAAGATTGCTTATATTAATAAATATATTATTTATAAAGCAACTGTTTGTGAGTGTTTTGGGCTATTTTTCAGTATATCCAGGTAAAGTGTTCTTTTCTGGGGAATTCAGAAGCACAGTAAGCCCCCGACCCCTAAAAATGGGGGGAAAAAACTTTAAAAAAAAAAAAAATTCGCGTGCGAGCTGGAAGTGTGTCCTCTTTTCAGTGAAATACAATATGGTCACCCTAAATTTATTGAATAAAGTTCTTTTTGTGTGTGGATCGCGATGTGTGCACGCATCTTATCCAGAAGGCGGCGCTTATGTGAAATCCAGACATTAGGTAGAGCGCATGCGCAGAGTGAGACGGCTTGCGAAGAAAGGCCTCTCACTGCTTCAGGTGTGCTTCTCGGTCAACTCAATAAATCTTTTTTTTTTTAAGGCGTCGGACAACTGAAACTGTCCGAAAGCCTTTTCCATAGACGGCCGGGTGTCCACATATGACCAGCTTTACAACTTTCTTGACTACAAGCTTGTTTTCCGCCACTGGAAGCTTTCGCGCTAAATTAGCATAGCACGTTTCGTGCTAACCCCTTGTTCGTGTTAGCCATGTCTGGTATTGTCCGTGGACCTCAAGGCAGCAACGACTGTCGGATTTATGTGGGAAATCTCCCTCCAGACATACGATCAAAGGATGTGGAAGATCTGTTTTACAAGTACGGAGTCATTCGCGATATAGACCTGAAAAACCGAAGAGGAGGACCGCCTTTTGCCTTCGTTCAGTTCGAGGACCCGAGGTAAGACATGCTAAGTTTTCAATTGTACCTTTTTTACAACCATCAAACAATGTGTTAAAAAAATATCTTTTAATTTGTTAAAATGTTTTGAACTGTATTTTCATCGCGTCAAAGAACAGGTTATCTGTATGTATTTGGAATTTTCGTAGAACTCATTTGGATTTTGCTCGTTTTATTTACAGAGACGCAGATGATGCGGTCTACGCGCGTGATGGTTACGACTATGATGGGTACCGGCTGCGGGTGGAGTTTCCTCGAAGTGGTCGCGGTGGAGGACCCTCGTCGGGGCCCCCCAGGGGCAGGTTTGGCCCCCCATCCCGCCGTTCTGAGTACAGAGTTGTGGTGTCAGGTAAGAGGAATACACTTTAGGGGCTTATTCACTTGTAAGAAAATTGTCATCAACTTGACATCTTGGGTTTTAGGACTTCCTCCAAGTGGAAGCTGGCAGGACCTTAAGGATCACATGAGAGAGGCAGGTGATGTATGTTATGCTGATGTTTATCGTGATGGCACTGGAGTGGTGGAGTTTGTACGCAAAGAAGACATGACCTATGCTGTCCGCAAGCTGGATAACACCAAATTTCGTTCTCATGAGGTACGTATATGTTAAACCCTATCCTAAACACAACCAGGTAAGCATTAAGTCTTGACTGCACATCATGGCATAATATAATGGCCTTTATGGAATGGCATATCAACATTGTCATTATTGATAAGTGACAAACAACCTGGTTGTGTTGTCGTATTGAGTGTTTCAGTATATTGTTAAATAATGCCAAATTGTGCTTTTTGTGTCCAGGGTGAGACCACATACATTCGTGTGAAGAGTGATGGTCCTGGCAGTCCTAGTTATGGCCGCTCCCCTTCGCGCAGCCGCAGCAGGAGCCGCAGTCGCAGCCGAAGCAGGAGCGCTTCCCGAAGTTACTCCCCTCGTCGTGGCAGAGGATCTCCCAACTACTCCCCCCGCCGCTCCCGTTCACGCTCTCGCACCTGAACAACCAGTGGTGTGAGCTCAAGAAGGCGGCTTCATACATAAAACAAATTTTGCAGTTCTCACGGACCATGTGATTGTGTATTTTCCGCTAACTCTTCTTTGTCTCCTGTCAAATTTTGTTGCATCTTACCTATTTTTTTTTTTTTTTTTTTTTTAACCTTCTATTCTGATGATTCTGCTAACTCACCTATTCCTTTTCTAATCTTTCCCCACATTTCTACATTGCTTTGCTGTTTTATGGATAGTTTTTTTTACAGTGCATACTATTGTACTTTGACCTTCTTGTGTCTCTCTGTACAGTCCAGAGGAACAGGATAGGATGGGAGAGGATACAGTTCAAGTTAGGATTAACAGGAGGAGGAGTCAAAAATGGCACCAATGGTATGATGGCTGTGCCTTGTCAACTGTGAACACTGCATTATAGGGCTTTTGAGTTATTTTTCTCTTTACCAATACTTGTTATCCAAAGTTTTTTTTTCCTAAGTTAACTTGGCAGACCTTTAAACTTAAACTAATTAGTTTTTTGAAACTTGATTACATATGATTTTGAATGATTTTTGAAGGTGTGATTCTAACTTGCCTCCTTCTCTTTGATTTTACTGGTATCTGAAGGTTTGGACTGGGCTCTTTGTCTGACCATTTCGGAGCTGGATTAGGATTAGGATTCAGGATGGATGCATGGAGCAGGCGCACGGGAACAGTTTACCCGGGAAGGGATCCCGACCCCTGGCCCTGTCTGCATATTCTCTTCAAACTGGAGATAAAATAGACAAAACATCAATTGGCTTTTTAACAAACTATTTTCAATTCGAACCAGAGACATGAATCACATGCAATGGTGAGGATTTATTTTTTTCAAATTTTTGTTCTTCATTAAAAGAAGAGGAAAGCTTGGATCAAACCAGGAGGGCTGGGAAGTGCAGGATGGATCGACACGCATAAGGAGTGGTAATTTGTGGGTGATTTACAATAGTGAAAGGGGAGGGGGACCTCCGGATGGTTCTTTCGCTTTCTTAGGCCAGTCTTTTTCTAAAGTTTTAGTTATAACTTTGAGTATGCCATAGCTTTATTCTCTTTTTAAATAAACAGTTGTAATAAAAAAGTGCTTGTCTGTGTTACTGATTTGTATTAAATATTTGTCTATTCAAGTGTTTTTTTGTCCATTGAATTTAAATTTTGCAAGTATACCACCTTTTATTGCTAATTGGTAATGCCACATCTTGAAATGATTAATTGAATGATGAATTTTTAAGGCCCAAAGTTTAAGGGTCTGTGGTGTTTGTTTTAAAAACGACTTCCCAACAGAGTGAGAAGTGAAGAAATTTGTGAATCAGATGAAGGATATGAGCATTTGCAGTTCAATGACACCAGTATAGTTTTATTAAGCTGACACAATAGGGCTATGAGAAGTATTAACAACAGCCTAACACGGATGAACAAATGAACAACAGGCTGGACTGGAGGGACAAATGTAATGCTCTGGATAGGAAGAGCATGAGCAGACTACTTCCTGAGAAAGCTCAGGTCTTTCAATGTGTGCAGTAAGTTGCTGGAGATCTACCAGTCTGGTGGCCAGCGCCCTGTGCTTTTCTGTGGTCTGCTGGGGGGGAGCAGCACCAGTAAAAGGGACATTGGACGGATTGATAAACTGATCCATAAAGCTGGTCACGTGACTAGCTGTGAGCTGGAGACATTTGTCAGTGAGGGACAGGAGGACACTGGACAAACTGCTCTCCATCATAGACACTACATCAGACCATAGAGGACAGAGGAGCTCATTCTCCAACAGGCTCTTGCCATACTCCATACAACTGTACAACAACTCACCCTTGTGTAACAGATAATACTCCCTACAACTGTATATAGTTTTGATTGCATATTTTAATTGATTTTTTTTTTTAACTTATTTTTCTATTTTATTCCGATTTATACATGTACATTTATTATTATTTTTTATTTTCATAATTCTGTCTCATTTGACACTGGTCCATTATAAGAATGAATATTGAACTACAATGACAAAATGATCCATGTGGTGGACGGTAGTCTGACCCCTGTCAGTGATCCTTTACCTGGCTGTGTGAATAAATGAAGGGTCACATGTTTTTCATCCTTCCATAGGACAGCGGTGCATTATGGGGTGAAATAAGTTGCTAGGAATGCCCGCAAGTAAAAAAATGCCGCTGCTTCTGCGTTGATTTTACCTCAGCCAATGAGACCCGACGCGTGTTGTGGAGGGTGGGCCTAAAACCCAAGTTCTTTCTGCCTTCTTTTTACACCAAACCTGCGCCCTTTGGGAAAGTGATTGTTCAATAATTTAAGCGTCAGAAAGACGAGGTAAGACTTAGTTATTAATTAGGTTGCATTCATGCCACGATCAGTTATTAGGTTAATTTACTGAGAGAAAACCATATGCTTCTTGTTTCTTTCTTGTTCGACCATGAAGATGAGCTAATTTGGACTTGTTACTGTCCATGTCAACCTGTAACCAAACAGGGAAAAGAACGGCAAAAGGAGAAATTAAATTTGTCAACTGGACAAAAGTTTATTTGGTTGAATACGTTTTGCAGCTCATCCAAGCTTCTTCTTCAGTTCTGGTCAGAGTGCTGGTGGACACTGCCTATATTAAATATGCAGTGGGAGAGGAGTCTGGGGTTTTGTTAGCATAGCCATTCAGGCCCATAATTGGTGTTTTCACACCTCTGGACCTGACCTGGCTAGTCCTTTTCTTTGTTTGTTTTGATTTAGGTTTGAGGATAGAGTTGTAGATGGGAGACAAATTATGTCTGAGACCTCCATTTCTGTTCAAGGAAGGATTCTCTTTCTTGACAAAAAATAGCCCCTCTCAAACCAGCTCTTTTCTCTGGCCAAGATCTGTATCTAAATGTACTCAAAGGAGTGGCCTGTGGCTTTTAGGTGAAGATGTACTGCAGATTGAGATCCACTATGGCCCTGTCTACACGGCAACATTGTGGAGTGAATCCGATAAAGTTTTTTTTATCGTTTCGGTCTCGGGTCCACATGGCACCAGCGTTCTGGGTACCCCAAAATGATATTTTTTGGGAACCGGTTCCAGAGTAGAAAACTGGCAATGTTACCGTTGTTGAATCGTCTGGACGAGTAGAACAGATTCGTTTACGCCTACGTCACAACCACATGGCCAGAATGCCACAACCAGTCTCTCGTCTGTGTTGGTACATCCTCTTGTGAAGTGGCTGTTTTGTTTCTCCAGTGTAGCGCTCACTGCAGTCTTCACTACACTGAATGGAGTAGACCACATTGCTTTGTTTGTGGCTCTGTGTTTTGCCCTTTGGGTGGACCAGTTTCCGTCTTAAAGTGTTTGTGGGGTTGAAATAGACTGATTTCATGTTGTCTGAAAATCTTCTGTAGTTTTTCAGAAGCGCCGGCCAAGTTAGGAATAGTTACACCCTTTCTCCTGGGTTCTGATTCTCTTGTCTTGTTTCTTGCCCTTGTCTCTCTTAGTTTTGTTGAAAGCCCATTTAGGATACCCACAAACAGAGAGGGCTTTCTGCACATGTTGTTGTTCTTTCTCCTTACCCTATGTGCTTGTAGGAACCACTTGGGCCCTGTGTTGTAATGTCCGAATAACTCCCAGTTGTGCTGCAGTGGGTGGTGTGAATCAAAAAGCAGGTATTGGTCAGTGTGTGTGGGCTTCCTGAAGACCTCTACTTGGAGTCGCCGGTCTTCTCCTATTGTTACTGCACAGTCTAAGAAAGCCAGTGTGTTGTCCTTGGCATCTTCACGAGTGAATTTGATGTTCGGATCTACAGAATTGATATGTGCAGTAAAAGGTTCCAAATATTGAATTTTGATTAATTAATTTCACTGTAGTTAGCTTCTCCCTTCAGGCAGATATAGGCAAGTGTCCACCAGCGTCTGACCAGAACTGAAGAAGCAGCTTGAATGAGGTGCGAAATGTATTCGACCAAAAACTTTTGTCCAGTTGGCAAATTGAATTTCTCCTTTTGCCATGGATTCTACGTGAACGACTGAGGGATTCTACACAGGGGAAAGAATGGTTAAATTGCATTCTTGGGCTACTTTCTTTGCTCTCTTTTTTTTTCAGCATTTGACCACAAAATATGTTTCATTTTGTTGTAGTAAAGTCAAAAGTTGCCACCATGTCGGAGAAGAAAGCTGTCATAAAAAACGCAGACATGTCCGACGAAATGCAGCAGGATGCAGTGGACTGTGCCATTCAAGCGATGGAAAAATATAATATTGAGAAGGACATTGCTGCTTATGTTAAAAAGGTATAACCTCTCACTTTAATATCATCATGCCTCCTATCTTGTCTGGCTACATTATCTAAATAAGGCAAAATACAAATTGAAAAGCAAGTTCTCCCCTTCTGCAGTTTTGTCCAGCTACATAATCAAGGCTCAACTCCTTTGACAATTAAGAATGCAAATTGTACCCTTAGTTCCACTTTTTTAATTAACATTTTAATGATATTCACTCTAAAGAATGTAGTTCTTGGTCATTTGAGAGGGTGATTTAGATCTAATATTTCTATTTGTATCAGGAATTTGACAAGAAGTACAACCCCATGTGGCACTGCATCGTTGGAAGAAACTTTGGAAGTTATGTTACACATGAGACAAAGCATTTTATTTACTTCTACCTCGGGCAAGTGGCCATTCTGCTCTTTAAGTCTGGCTAACAACTGAATGTGCAGCCAGGCTTTTGAAACTGTCGACTACATCACAGACCTACCTCTAGAGTCCTATTTCTACATTCTTGCCTAAAGAGGTCCCTAAAACATACAGGGTCTCTGAAAAGTAATTTTTTTCATGTTAACTTATTTTGATGGTATGTAAGTGGTATTTGTTGGGATTGTCTCATTTTCAATAAGCTGTTTCTTCAAGCAAAATATTTATGTGCACAGTATTGTTTCCAATTTTGTTGTAAAAAAAAAAATAGCTACAGGAATATAAGTTTGATTGCTATTGTCTTTTGTAATGTTTCATGCAGCAAATAAAAATCAAATTATTCTATGATTAATTAAATTACTCTTTTTGATTGCCATGCATTTTCTTCAATGCACAGAAAAACCTACTTCATCCCAGTAAAAGTGTTACCTGTACTGTTAAAGAAAATGTTCCTGTGAACATTTTCACTGTTGGCATTATAAATGCAAAAAAGAGTCTTCAAGAAAGGTTTTCTTCATATTCTTAAACTTTACTGGTCACATTTGACATTGGCCAGTTATAAGCGCTTTATACTGTTGTACATATCTTTAAATTGGTTTTGGTGCCATGCTATCACCAACTAGATTTATACGGACTAAAATCTTTATACTCACATAATGGGGACCTGCTTCCAAGTCTCCAAAAAGAAACTAAGGCAGCCTAATATACACTATATTGCCAAAAGTATTGACTCGCATATGAACTTAAGTGACATCCCATTCTTAAACCATAGGGTTTAATATTTTGTTTAATTCACCCTTTCCAGCTATAACAGCTTCAACTCTTCTGGGAAGGCTGTCCACAAGGTTTAGGAGTGTGTTTATAGGAATTTTTGACCACTTTTTCAGAAGCGCATTTGTGGGGTCACACAATGATGTTGGACGAGAAGGCCTGGCTCTTAGTCTCCGCTTTAATTAATCCCAAACTTGTTCTGTCGGGTTGAGGTTAGGACCATCTCCAAACTGTCCCCACAATGTTGGGAGCATGGAAGTGTCCAAAATCTCTTGGTACGCTGAAGTATTCAGAGTTCCTTTCACTGGAACTAAGGGCCCAAGCCCAGCTCCTGAAAAACAACCCCACACCATAACCCCCCCCCCCCTCCACCAAACTTTACACTTGGCACAATTCAGTCAGACAAGTATCGTTCTCTTGGCAACCGCCAAACCCAGACTCAACCATCAGATTGGCAGATGAAGAAGCATGATTCATCACTCCAGAGAACACTGCCCTAGAGTCCAGTGGCGGTGTGATTTATGCCACTGCATCCATGCTTTGCATTGCACTTGGTGATGTATTGTTTGGATGCAGCTGCTCGGCCATTGAAACCCATTCCATGAAGCTCTCTACACACTGTTTTTGATCTAATCTGAATGCCATATGAAGTTTGGAGGTCTGTAGCAACTGATTCTTGGCGACCTCTGCGCACTATGGCCCTCAGCATCTGCTGACCCCGCTCCATCAGTTTACGTGGCCTACCACTTTGTGGCTGAGTTGCTATCGTTCTCAATTGCTTCCACTTTGTTATAATACCACTGACAGTTGAATGTGGAATATTTAGGAGTGAGGATATTTCACGACTGGACTTGTTGCACAGGTGGCATCTTATCACAGTACCACACACTGGAATTCACTGAGCTCCTGAGAGCGACCCATTATTTCACAAATGTTTGTAGAAACAGTCTGCAGGCCTAGGTGCTTGATTTTACCTGTGGCCATGGAATTGACTGGAACGCCTGATTTTAATTATTTGGATGGGTGAGAGAATACTTTTGGTACTGTAGTGTCTGTGGGTGTGGGCGTGTGGAGCAGTGTTGCCAACTCCCCAGCATCGGAAGTAGCTATTGGCCCGCCCAGAAGTAGCTAAAAGTAGCTAGACGAGCGAGCGGGGGGGGGCTCCAATCCAAACGTCAGCAAATGTCAGCAGGGGGCTCCAGACAGCACATCCTAACCTTCCTTACCCCGTGACACTAACCTTTTATTGGTGTTGTTATTACAGATACTTGTTTGTTTGTTTTTTATTTTTTTATTTGGTTTTTATTTTTTAGATATTTTTTGGAGCTGTAGTCCAAGATCTATAGCTTGCTTTTTTATTTTAATTTTTTTTGTGCTGTAGTTTAACTAAAGCTTTTTATTTATTTATTTTTTATTTTTTGTGCTATAGTGGGCAAACTATAGCTTTTTATTTTTTGTTTTGTGTGTGTGTGTGTGTGTGTGTGTGCGCCGTGTCTGTGTGCCTGTGAGTGAGTGACGAAAAAGAAACAAGGAAGCGACAGTCCACGCTGTTCTCAACTCCGCCCCCGCCCCTCTCTGCCTGTGTCTTCTGTCACTTTCTCTGAACGGGGAAAGAGAAAACGGCGCAATTATTTTTTTCCCCTCCCGCGATCTTGAAGCCTCTGATCACCAAAAAAGTCGCTAGATTTGTCGCTAGTCGCTTTTGTCTAATTTTCTCGCTAGGGGGGTCCAGAAAGTAGCTAAAAATAGCGACAAAGTCGCTAAGTTGGCAACACTGGTGTGGAGCATGGATCCACTCATGTGTACTTATGCATGCACTTACCCTTCCAAATGGATGTATGCTAACAAAGCAAGGATGTGGTTATGCCGCATCTTTAGGGGGCAGTAATGAGTCAAACATGCTGATTTAGCCCAGTAGAGCTTTGTGTTCTTCCGGTGTTGTAAGCATGGCGGCGCAGGCTGAGATTTCCGTCGCTGCACCGGCTTTTGGGAGCTGTCGGGATGCTTCTGCCTTAACTACAGTGTCTCTGTCCGCGGAGGCTGCCCCGTTCACGCCACGGGATTCATCCGACGCTGATAAACAGTTTTCCCACTGTTACGCCAAGCTCCGGGGGCTGCGACCACAATCCGCCCAGCTCAGAGATCACCTCAACCTGCTGTTTGATAAGCTTCTGTCGGAAAACTACAACAAAACATTCAACCCAGATATCACCATTCGCCCAGAGGTATTGGAATGTCCCCGCTCCTTACGAATAATCTATACTTTTATGGCATATTTGGGAATTGGTGGTAGTTAGTTGTATTTTGTAATGTGAATACTAGAATGAGGCTGGCCACCCACAACAGCACATCAGTATTTTACAATATCACACAATTTTTACACATTTAAAAATACAAGGCATGTCATATTGTCATATTGTTAATGTTTACAGCACTGTGAAGGAGAAATCCTAACTTACTGTATGTGTCTATAGCGTTATTTCTAGTATAACATGTCTTTCAGGACGTGTGCACCCTTTTGAAACATGCCAGCTCACTTGTTCCTTTTAATCATGAGCATTTAGTAATCAAACTCTGTCAGCTTATCCACCACCTACTGAACCAGCTGAAGGTAAGAAGAGTTACATCTGTCTTTAATCATATTGTGTCCAAAAATACATCTCTGTTCACCTTCATATTTACTTATAGGTCATAATGGATGAGCTGACATTAGATGTATTGATGAACTATGTAACCTGTGCACTTAAGAAATGCAGTACTTGGACACATTCAGATGTCCTGTTAGCATTGTCCACAATAGCATATGGAAATGGACCTCAGTGTCACCAGGTACACATCTCAATTTTTAGTGTAAAGTGAACAGATTTGTATATGTATTTTTAAATCTTTAATAACGTTGTTCTTATTTGTAGCACCTGGAGAACCTACTCAGTGAGAATGGTATCCTTTTGCAATACAGCTCTCCCTCTCAACCAGACATGGAGCTGCAACGTGTTTCTCTAAACTGCATGGTCAACATATGCCTCAGGTATGAAGTAATTGGCTTTGTTAAGCTGTTATAAAGCTATATATGTAAATTGATACTTGCCTCTGCTTTATCAATTCCCTTTTTTCACATTATAACTTGTTTGTTGTTTATCTAGGATTCCTGGTCAGCCACCTTTAGATGAGCAGTACAGAGCTGTATGTTTCAGAGTTTTTCTGAAAACACTGCAGACACGTAAACCTGCCAATGCAGATGAACTCCTCTTCTGCATGGTATAAACAGCATTTGGTGATGTCCTGAGTATTTGGTGAATGTATTCACTTTTTTTTGGGGTAAAAATATAATGGGTGCATGTGTCTTGTCTAAAGGTTTTACAGTCTGCACTGAAAGGACTTCAATGCTGCCTGTCTGGTGGAAAGTGGAAATTTGGAGGAGTAGAAGAGTTGGGGTTGGTTCTTGCTATATTGAAGGTGTAACTTTCTTCCATATTAACCATTTATGTTGTTTCTCTTGTTAAGCATTATAAATAATTGCATTTATAATAACACAATATTGTATTACATTTACTGTATGTTGCAGCAAATGATGTTCCATGGATCTCCTGGTGTGAGTGTGGAATGGCCGTATGTGCTTTACCCAGCTCCTCTTCCACAGTACGAAGGACCATCACCACAAAGGCATCCTGAAACAACAAAGCCTCCTGAGACGTCCAAAAATGTCACTGGCCAAAGCAAACCATCAGCAGTAAGTTGGCTATTGATGTGTCAGTTTTTTATGTTGTCATTGTGGGATCTCAACCAGATTGAATGTTTTTTTGTTTTTTTAAGAATAAAAAACGGAAATCCAGAGGTAAAGGAAAGAAAAATACCACAGAGGAGAACAAAGATGAGGGTGTTGATGGAGAAGAGATAACAAATAAAGAAGAAGCTTTAAATGAACAATGTGCTCGTGAAATGGAGAATACTGCCAAGCCATCAGCTCAAAATCTTTATCCTTCCTGGAAACAGACTAGTTCAGACTCAGAGTTTTCTGATCCAGAAGGTGGCGCTCAAAGCAAACTGCGGTATACATCACAAAAGCAGTTTTAATGATCATACTCTGTTTATTTTATACTCTCATTGTTTTCTATTTCTCAGGCTATATCATGGCCGTGTCCGACAAGGAGCACTCCTCTGTCTGCTGGCTGTAGTCAAAGCTATTGAAAAGCGAACACTGTATGGCTATTGGTCTTCGTTCATTCCTGATTCACCCATTGGAGGACCACCTCAGCTCACCCTCATCACAACAATATTAAAGGACCCCTCACCCAAGGTGAC
The DNA here is from genome assembly GCA_036785185.1 of Paratrypauchen microcephalus. NCBI lineage: Eukaryota > Metazoa > Chordata > Actinopteri > Gobiiformes > Gobiidae > Paratrypauchen > Paratrypauchen microcephalus. The sequence goes on along the minus strand of JAVJIX010000034.1, from coordinate 7,217,002 downwards.
ATTTAATTTTCCTTTAGTTTATTAATTTTAAGATCAACAGAAAAAGTGTCTCAAATCTCTCTCCCCTTTACTACTCAAGTGAAGTAACTGCTGCCTTCTCTTTCTCTAGGTGCGGGCATGTGCACTCCAGGTCTTGTCGGCCATGTTGGATGGGTCTCGACAGTTCCTTGCAGTGGCTGAAGATATAACATCCTCTAGACCATCTTATACATCATTTTCTTTTTCTTTGGCCACTGCAATCAGAGAGCTGCACCGGGCTCTCAGTCTAGCTTTGCTGGCTGAAATCTCCCCCCAAACTCTCACGCAGATTATTAAGGTTCACAGATTTAATCAAATGTAATGGCTCTCTGTACATTTTTATTGACTGAGCTTGTTTTGTTTAATTCAGTGTCTGGCATATTTGGTGACCAATGCCCCATACCATCGTCTCAAACCAGGTCTACTCAGTCCACTATGGAGGCAGATCTGTCCATATGTGCGGCACAGAGGTTTGTGAAAATACTGATTATGTAAACCTAGCTTTCTTAGATTTTAGATTTGACTGTTTAAAATTTTGATCTTAAAGCAAATTAAAAACCTAAGAGCCTCTTTAAGGACACTTGTAATGGTGTTCAGTATTCACTATATTTATTTTGAATCTTACATTCTCTCCTAAAACTGCTCTGAGACTTGCAGTAAAACAAATATAATCTTAATATATCTTGTCTGTTTGTAGATGTGAATGTGCGTGTATCAGTTTTGACGCTCTATGGTGCTTTGGTGACCACTCAGGCTCCTCTCTCAGAGGTGCAGCTCCTCCTTCGACAGCCAGAAGGCAGTAGCATCCTTGGGTCTTATGCACCCCAAGACACCAGTCTGAGCTGGCGGCAGAGAGATGGTGTGTCTTCTCCTAGTTGTACACCAGTCAAACAAGACTCACATTCTCCTCTTAACTCGCACACACCAAAGGAAGAGGATAGCTCGCCTCCATGGCTGCTGCAGCTGTGTGTGACCTTGATAACACAACCACGAGAGCGCCAATCAGACAGTGAAGAGACTGGAACCACTGTCCTAGAGCCCTCTCCTGTCCGTCTGGAGGCTTTACAGGTAAACTCGCATCTGGGGTTGAATATCCTCTATTTGTTATATTTTACAAATCCTGAATGTCTTTAATGTTTGTCCTTAAGGTTTTGTCTCATTTGGTGCGTGGTTACTTCTCCCTCTGTCAGTCCCACTTGTTTGACATTGGTCAAGTGAGTGCTTGGTGTCTTGGAGAGACTGACCCATCCATCCAACTTCATGGAGCAAAAGTAATTAGTTTTATTTTTCATATAAGTAGATATTTTTTGTTGAAGTTATTGTGCATTTAATATTTTTACAAAATGTTATTTTGCTTCTAGTTACTGGATGAGTTGGGGACTGGGATAATTCAGCAATATCGACCAGAAAACAACATTCCTGAAAGTCAAAGAATTCCCATCAGCCAAGTACAATATTTATAACAGACTGTGCAGACATTATCAGTACTTTTTGTACTGCAGTGAAGTAACAAAGTATGTTTTTCTCCCCTGTGCTTTAGGTGGTGGCATTTTGGTCAGACATTCTGCGTGGACCGTTAAACGCAGCTTTGCAGAATGAACAACATCCTACTCTGCAGACAAGTGCCTGTGACACTCTCTCATCAATCCTTCCTCAGGCATTTTCAGAGCTACCGGTGAGTCTCAATATTAAATTAAGTGGATTTAGTGAACAGATTCTTAAAGGTCCCATGGCATGAAATTTTCACTTTCTGAGGTTTTTGAACGTTAATGTGAGCTCCCCTACCCTGTTTAGGCCCCCCCCATGGCTAAAAGTTGTGAAATGTCTAAACTGAGCATTTGCGGTCCTTTTCTGCATTACACAAAACCAGTGCTCAAACGGGCGAGTTCAGACAAGGCATCTTATTGACGTCAGATCGGCAAATGCAGCTCCAGCCCCTCCCTCTGTCTCCGCTCAGCGTCCCTGTATATCCCGCCCATAGAGTTTGGACTGTGAATGCGCTACAATGCGAAATGCGTTTTTTTATTTGCCTGGAGGCACGTCCGAGTGTTTCTAGGCTCGCAAGTCCCTTACCCGACCCTCTGGACCTCTGAAATACCAGTGGTTTAATTTTATTTTCTGTGTAAATATGCTTTTTTTCAATGCAAAGTCTCCCATCTGTCTTCCTGTGTTAAACACGGAAGCGAGCAGACAGCGGTGCAGAGCTCCGCTTCCAGCGGGGGAAACCCGCCCCCCCCGCTCCTTAGCCAATCTCTCTGTCCTTCTCATTTGTACTGAAGCAGAAACACCCACAATAAAGCATTTTAGACACATATCTAGCCTCATGAAGACTGTCAGAGTCATATCTCATGCAGTGAGTGTTGATTTTGAAGAAGGATTCATTTACAGTATTAGGGAACCATTAAGGAGCCATATAAAAGCATCAAGAAGTACCATGTCATGGGACCTTTTAAAATGAAATGCAACATCTATTTTTGATGTTTCAGGAAAAGACACAGCTCATGTGTATCACTGTGCTGCTGGGACTGGCCTACAGTGAAAACTATCTGGTGAAGACCGCAGCTGTCAGAGCTCTGGGTATCTACGTCCTTTTCCCCTGTCTCAGAGAGGTAATGCAGCCTATAATTATGTACAGTATTACATGGATATGTAGTTGTTAATTATTAAAGCACAATAAATCCATTTATCATTGTCTAAATTCATTCATTGATTGCACTTTTAGGATGTGATGTTTGTGGCTGACACGGCAAACACAATCCTAGCTGCTCTTGAAGATCGATCTCCAAATGTCCGAGTCAAAGCTGCCTGGTCTCTGGGAAACCTTACAGACACACTAACTGTCAATATGCAAGTAACAGTAAATGCACGTGTTATGTAGCAGGTGAAATAACTTTACCTTAAGCAGTACCTTCTTTTCTTTAGGGAGTCTGTGAGTGTGGACTTTCAAGAGGAGCTATCAGATATGTTGCTGCTTAAAATGTTGCAAACTGCAACTCGAGCATCAGCTGATAAAGACAGAGTACGTTTATATTATTCCAAGATAAAATTGTATCCTTTCATATTCTCATTATTTCCTTTTCTTTCCTTTAGGTGAAGTCCAATGCAGTGCGAGCTTTAGGAAATCTTCTTCACTTTCTGCGACAAAGTCAGTTGACACGGTCTGTGTTCAAACAGCCTCTGGAGGATGCAGTTCGTGCTTTGGTAAAGACTGTCCAATCAGAGGCCATGATGAAGGTCAGATGGAACGCATGTTACGCCCTTGGAAATGCCTTCAGGAACCCTGCTCTGCCCCTTGGTAATGCAATTACATTTATACAATTATACACTTTGGAAATGTGTGTCATAGTATTATGGAGGGCCCACCAGAATGTGCTTGTGGCTTGCTCGATCCTCTCCAATATACAGGTTTAATATACTAGTTTGTCCTGGTGTTTGTTGTAAATTAAAGGAAAAGTAAAGTTTTTTACAATCTGAGCCTTATTTCGGTAATAAAACAAGTTGTTTTACTCACCCATAGCAATTTGGTGTCATATGGAGCACTTCCGGAGATGTTTTAGATTTGCGATCTCCATCATGTGAGTTCTCGAGGCACTTATTTGCGGTCTCCAAATAACACAAACTTTAGCACTTTTCAAATCATAGAAGCCCGATATCTTGGTCTACGATTTCGTTTGAAGCAAAAGTGGCCTGTAATCCGAGATTTAGCCATAGTTTCGAGTAGATGAGGAGGCCAGTGCGCATGTGCGGACTGTGCTCTCAACTCCCGGGACCCAAACATGAAACGCAAAGCTGTAAACTATGCCTAAATCTCGGATTACAGGCCACTTTTGCTTCAAACGAAATCGTAGACTAAGACATCGGGCTTCTATGATTTGAAAAGTGCTTAAGTTTGTGTTATTTGGAGCCCGCACGGGGCATATTACATGCTTGGGGAATATATTATATGCCCCGAGCTATGGCTAGAAGTCGCGCTAGGCTAACCGCAAATCTAAAACATCTCTGGAAGTATTCCATATGACACCAAAGTGTTATGGGTGAGTAAAACAACTTGTTTTATTACCGAAATAAGGCTCAAATTGTAAAAAAACAAAAAACAAAAAAAAATAGTTACTTTTCCTTTAAAGCTTGGAAAAATGCCTCAATAGTTGTAGACTGTGAATTTCCCTCCTTGATGAATTTTATGATTTGATTTGATGTATACTATAAGACTTACACTTAATGAATAGCCCACATTACAGATGATGTCACAACCTTGGACAAAGACACTGGCACATGCATGCAATCTACATTTAAATGCTCTGTAAAATTAGAAATAGTGTGGAAAAAAGTTAATACAGTAAATTGTTGTTTGTCTGTTTAAGGAGGTATCTATTTTTAGAAGCTGTTTTTAGCAACTGTGAAAAAGTGTCATTGGTATTTAGTGAACAAGAGAAATAACGATTGTAAATTTATCTTTGTTTTGCATTTTTCAGAATCAGCCTCATGGTCTCATGATGCTTTCTCTGCTCTCTGCAATGTCATGACCTCCTGTAAAAACTTCAAGGTGCGAATCAAATCTGCTGCAGCTCTGTCAGTCCCTGCACGACGCTGTTGCTATGGCAACACAGACCGGTTTATCTGTGTTTGGCACGCTTTGGCCACTGCCCTCGAAAACAGTGAAGATACAAATGACTTTTTAGAGTACCGCTACAGTGCCAGCCTCCGACACACGCTATCACAAGCTCTGTTACATCTGCTTAGTCTGTCCCAAGCTGAAGACGTGTCCGCCCTAGCCAAGTCCCTCTCAGGGGAGGAGGGCAGGGGCATTCGGGTGCATTTGGTGAAATATCTGAGAGCAGAAGAAGCGGCCACAGAGGGAGCAGAGGATGATAGGCATGGAGATAGTTTTACCCCTCAGCAGAGAGTCAAAGCCCTGGAGCAGACTGTGGACAGACTGAGGGGGCTGGAGAGTGAAGTTAACAAAGACACTGTTGTAGCTTTTCTGGAGGATTTGCTGAAGAGCTTTGAAGAGCCATAACACTTTCTCATAGCACTTTTTCACCTTCTGAAAAGCAGAGACATGGATGAATAATTTCCGCTTTTCCGTATTCAGAAACAAAAGTACGCATCCCGTATTGAGCTGAAGAGAGACACACTTTGTCCTGTATTACTGTGTGAATCAAAAATAGTGTGTAAAATGGGGGTGCCCAATACATCGATCGCGATCTACCAGCTGACCACCAAGGTAGTGTGGGTAGATCGTAGTGTTGTAGTACCCAACACCGGTCTTGGTCTCGTGATGATTGCGATCATATTTCATTACGGCCGCTGCCGTTGGCAATAAACTACGCGTGGGGCTTTTCACTGCAGCCTGTGCGCTCGTCTGGACCCGCGGACACTGCACAGCACATCACACACGTACCACCAGCGCACGCAGCTTGTTTGCAACAGTGTGTACCTTTGCGTACCAGCGTGTATCACAAAGCAGGTTAAAGGGAAAGTGTTTTGTTTTTTTTTTTGTTTTGTTTTTTTTTAATATGATGTGAATCTGTATGGTGTCCCCTTCAACAGTGTTGTGCATATTAACACTGGCTTACTGCTGACCGTGTCGTCTGAGCCCAGTTCTGCTCCGGTTCTGTAGGTCCGGTAAGTTAGCGGGGACATTTAATAAAGCTTGTTTTTCTTCTCAAAACAATATTTGTCCAAAAAGTGATATATTTGCGTCACAAACGGCGAAAAATTCAGCAGTCTAATCGCATGGTGCTATTTTCTCTCAGGTCGTATCACTGCGTGCCTATCAGTATTATTAGCCTGTTCACTTGTAAGCGGATGTTTACAAGTGTGACGGAAAAATATATCACTTTTTGGACAAATATTGTTTTGAGAAGAAAAACAAGCTTTATTAAATGTCCCAGCTAACTTACTGGACCAACTTTCATGAGCTACAGAACCGGAGCAGAACTGGGCTCAGACATGGTCAGCGGTAAGCCAGTGTTAATGCATGACACTGTTGAAGGGGACGCCATACAGATTCACATAAAAAAATGCACTATCCCTTTAAACTTTATAAAACATCCTACCTGTCCATCCACCTCACATCACACAGGCTCCCTCCTCAATGCATGCTGATTAGAGGTGCAAGGACGAAATGCAAAGCAAAAACTAATCTAAATTTATGTTACAGCATTGGCACAGAACAGGCCTACAGCACAGGACAGGCCTACCATGACATGTGGTTGAATTTTGCCTAATAAAAGTGCACAAATGCATCTGTTTGTCACGACATGCATTTGGAATGTGCAGAGGCTGGTAAATACCACTGCAAAACCAGTATGGTTTGTGGAGAATGTGACTCCAGGTAGGAAGTTGAAAAAACAGGTTAAAAAATACATAAATAAAAATTCAAAGAAGGGGTCCTCAAACTGTGGGTGAGGGTCCAAAAACGAGTGTTTAAGTGCAGTACAGTTTGCTTGGCTTATTTTAAGATTAAAATTAACATTTATCAGATCAAATGGAGATGGTTATGAAAATTAAAATACATATACTTGTTTATGTACCAGGTATGTGTATGTCACCACTAGTGCCTGTGAATAAAATGCGGTTTGTGCTTTGATTTACAGTTTTACTTCATTGCAAACATATATGTTTATAAAATTTTGTGAGAAGGTAGTGCAAAGTGGAATCATCAAGAGGGGGAAAGGGAATTTTTTCCCCCAAAAATGGGTGGTTGTCATCTTAGTTTTATTGGCTGGAATGACCCCAGATTGCATCTCAGAGCATCCAGAGCTTTCGCGGACTTTCACCTTTTTTCATTACTGGTCACTTTCATTCCTGAGAGAACATGAAGCAATAAAATTATTATATAGAAAATGAGTAACAATAATGCAACAGTAATGTTTATTAATAAACATTAACTTGGACTGTAAAAGAATTAGAACTTTTAATATTTTAATAGATACACTCGTAATCTGTGTTCTAAAGTTTAATTTATTTTTTTACTTGGTTAACTCGGCTACCTTTGAGTAAGGCCTTTACTAATTAAAATTCTAAATAAAAATGCTATGTATTTAGGTTAGGTAGGAGACATGGTGGCTAGCACTCACACCTCACAGCATGAAGGTTCCAGGCCTTTCTATGTAGAGTTTGCATGTTCTTCCCGTGTCTGGGTGGGTTTCCTCTGGGCACTCCGGTTTCCCCCATCAACCCAAAAACGTGCTGCATAGGTAAAATCCTCGGGCGCCCCATGTGCTGCCCACTGCTCCGGAAGGATGGGTGAAATGCAGAGGATACATTTTAACAACAACCAAAATTTGCTTTATCATTCTTTCAAACAATGCAGAATTAAATCTATAACCATTCTTTCTTTTTTCTTTTTTTTCTCAAAATATGCCTTTTTTATGACTGTGACCAACTCGTAAAAACATGAATTGTATGTTTGTTTTTTTTTGTCTTTATGAATTTCTCCTGCGTGAGATCAATAAAGTCTTATCTAATCTTTATGTCACTGTAACTTCCCCTGCCACACAGCAGGTGGCGCTGCGCCTCGGGTTCAGTGTTGGAGGAGCGGATGTTGATTGTGCACACGCCGGAGACTCGCCACGCTGCTTTATTTCCCCTATGCCTTTTCTGCGGGATGGACGCGTTTGAGTTATTTCGAAAACTTGGCTCTGGAGCTAAATTTGACCTGAAAAGATTTGGTCAAGATGCCGCGCGGTTTAAGGTAACAGATCTTTAAGGTTGTAGCTCTTTTAATCGCTGTGTTAACTACAGTCGATGTCTTCTCGTTTTACCATATTTTAGTTAATTTAATTTTAGTTTATTTAAATTTATCAGACTAGCGATATCATAATTTCCCATTTTACTGTAATGGTAATACATTCCAAAAGATCATCTTTGCTGTAGTATTTATGAAAACAATTACTGAATGAATGATAAAACTCAGACATAAACGTACATTTTTTGTGCTTCGGAAATCGTCACGGTTATTACGATTATATTATGAAGTAATGGATAATGTATGAGTACTCTAATACAAAATTCTGCTGCACTGTTTAGGCACACAGACCCAAAGAAGCAGATGCCTCAGATCCTCTTTCTGCCATTGACTATTTTGGCAAAGGCTCAACCAAGATCAGACAGCAGCAAGAGGAAGATGACCATAAAAAAGATGATGCTATGAATGAAAGTGAAGAAAATGATGCTGGAGTTAAAGGAAAGAGGAAAGATGAGGGAGCCGATGCCAGAACAATTAAGAAGAAAAAGACTAAAATGGAATTTACAGGTGAGAAAAAAAACAAGAAATAACACAAAGGCCAGGAGGCTAAAAACATTTGAAAGAATTGTCCATTATGCATAACTATACTGCTAAAAAAAAATGAAAGGAACACTTTGAAAACACGTCAGATCTTATTCGTGGGACAAAATCATATTTTGGATATATAAAAATATGGACAGGCAATGTCTTAGAAACGGAAGGTGCCACGTCTTCTAATGGAAATGAACAACAGGTGCACTTGAGTGGCAACAATAAGACAACCCTAAAACAGGACTGGTTTTGCATGTGGAAGTAATTTCAAGTGTGTCCCTCTTGGTTTATTTTGGTTGGTTTTCCTCTAGTGCTGCTTTGGCTAGAGTGATTATCACTACTGGGAGCATGCAGGGAGATGTAACATGTCTCCAAGCACAATCTCCAGAACATGGAGATTTCAGGAGACAGTTACTCTAGGACAGCTGGACAGGGCCGTAGAAATTCCTCAACCCATCAGCAGGACCGATATCTGCTCCTTGGTAATGCAATTACATGAAGGAACAGGGTGAGCACTGCCAGACCACCAACAGGCCACTGGTGTGAATGTCTCTGTCCAAACAATCAGAAACAGACTTCATGAGGGTGGCTTTAGGGTACCACTTCCTGTAGTGGGTCCTGTGCTCACCGCCCAACACTGTGGAGCTCCACTGGCATTGGCTAGACGACACCAGAATAGGCAAGTCCGCCCCTGGTGCCCTGTGCTTTTCATAGATGAGAGCAGGTTCACCCTGAGCTCCTGTGACAGACGTGAAAGAGTCGGGAGAAGACAAGGAGAACGCTATGCTGCCTGCAACATCGTTCAGCATGAGCGGTTTGGTTGTGGGTCAGTGATGGTCTGGGGAGGCCTATCCATGGAGGGACACACAGACCTCTACCGGCTAGAAAACAGCAGTCTGACTGCCATTAGGTATCGGGATGAAATCCTTGAACCCATTGTCAGACCCTACTCAGGTGTAGGAGGTCTGGGGTTCCTCCTGATGTACGACAATGTCCAGCTTCATGTGGCAAAAGTCTGCGGGCAGAACCTGGAGGATGAAGGGATATACAGTTGAATGGCCCTCACGATCACTTGACTTAAACCTGATAGAACACCTTTGGGGCATTATTTTTGGGTCCATCAGACGCCATCAGGTTGCTCCTGGGACTCTACAGGAGCTCAGTGATGCCTTTACACAGATCTTGGAGGACATCCCACAAGACATCATCTGTCATCTCATTAGGAGCATGCCACGACATTGTCAGACATGCAAACAAGCACATGGGGGCCACACAAGATATTGAGAATAGGGATGCAAATTATCAATTAATTCAATCTATAGTTGATTGACCTTATCGATCCACTTACGATTAATTGATAAGCAGTGTTTTTCACCTGAATTTTAGTGTTTCAATAGGGTCTTTAAGAATATAAGCTATAGTATACATAACACTGAGTCAAAAATATATCATAGTATTATTATATTGTATATTCCTCAATTAATTATTCCTTAGTAATAAGCAGACAAATGTATTGATGCTGAATAACAAAATACATTCTTTATTGCAAATAAATTGAGGACGTTTTTTTGTAAAAGCTCTGTGATATGAAATGATAAAAAAAAAATTAATTGATCGGGGAAAACATTTCACTCACACACGAACAGTCGCACACACACCGGCACACGGGCGGGACAGCGGGCTGCTTCCACTGCGCTTTCACGTGGAGCCTGCTACGCGGCCCGGAGCGGAGGAGCACGTGCAGCGCGCCGCGCACCTGTTCACGCAGACAGCGGGACGTGGAGCGAACCAAGCCGCAAAAATTGGGTTCGCAGGAGAACATTTTGCACTGCTTCTAGATCGGCCGCGGATGTAACGCTATGGTCCTTCTCGCGAGTGGGTTCGCGTCTCGTGTTCACATTCCAGAGTAGCGCCCTCTCCTCTAGCGATTAGTTACAATTAATGCATTTTAATCAACCGTCTTGATCGACAATTAATCGTAAGTCGATTAATCGTAAGTCGATTAATTGTTGACATCCCTAATTGAGAAGCATTTTGAGTTGCATAAATTAAATTCTGGCAAAATGGACTAGCCAGCCACATCATTATTTCACTTGATTTTCAGGGTGTCTGTAAAATTAAGCCCTCTGTAGCCTGAAAATGTCATTTCCATTAAAAGAGGTGGCATCCATTTGTTGCTAAGATATTGGCCTGTCCTTATTTGTATAGATATCCAACATTTTTATTTTCACAGTGAGATCTGATGCGTTTTCAAAGTGTTCCTTCATATATATATATTTTTTGAGCAATGTATATTACTGCTACAGAGAATGCGTGTTTATGTGATCAGATCAGTACATCTCAAACCATATTTTAATTGCATAGCCAGATCTTTAGTATACAGAATTACCCCCAAAGCAATATTGACTAATAGCAATGTGTTTTAATTATTATTACTAAATAAGCAAATATTGTGCTTGCATTCCACTGGTGTGATGTTTGTTTTTTACTTTTTACTGAAAATTGTCACTAACTAGTTAGTTTTGTATCTGTAGCTGAAGATCTATGTGAACATAACAAAGCCGCTGATGGAGAGGGAATTTCTTGGACATCAGATTTGGACAAAAGGATTCAAAGCCTGCGAAGTGGAGATAAGGAAAAGAATGCCCTCAAAAGACTGAAGCATCTTCATCAGGAGAAGGTGCTCAGAGAAACACCTTAATTGTTTCCCTACCATTCTAATGCATATATTTTTGTAGCTTTTTTGTTTTTTTTGTTTTTTTTTTGTCACAGGTGAATCGTGTTCGCGCTCAACATCGTATAAATGTACACGGTTGTGATGTTCCTGATCCTGTGTGTACATTTGAGGAGCTTCAATCTGAATACAAACTTCAATCACATATTCTTCAAAACCTCAAAGATGCAGGCCTCGATTCTCCCACACCTATCCAGATGCAGGCAATACCTTTGATGATGCATGTAAGTATAAACACACATGGAGAATTATAATGACTACTTTCAACATATTTTACTGACTAGTATTGTTGCTAATAGGGTCGCGAAGTCTTGGCATGCGCCCCTACAGGTTCAGGAAAGACTTTGGCTTTCTGTTTGCCTCTGCTCGCAAATCTGCAGCATCCAGCCAACTTAGGCTTCAGAGCTGTGGTCATATCCCCAACCAGAGAGTTGGCCAGTCAGGTAAACCAGTTAAATACTGCTTAGTAACTGCATAGTAATGACTGGTTTATTATTTTGCATTTTAGACTTACAGAGAGCTACTTCGCTTGTCAGATGGAGTGGGATTTAGAGTTCATATTATTGATAAAGCTTCCTTGGCAGCTAAAAAATATGGACCACAATCTAGCAAAAAATATGGTATTTACAGTTTAAAATTTCAATTGCTTATTATTGGCTACAGAAACTAATCTTGACTGTACATCTTTCAGACATACTTGTCAGTACCCCAAATAGATTAATCTACCTTTTAAATCAGGATCCTCCATCTCTTGACCTCAGCAGGTAATATTAAATCAGTGTAGTTTTTTCCATATTTACATTACAATGACACGTATAGAGTAATATTTTCTGCCCAATAGTGTGGAGTGGCTTGTTGTGGATGAGTCCGATAAACTGTTTGAGGACGGTAAGAGTGGATTCAGGGAGCAGCTGGCTACCATCTTTTTGGCCTGTTCTGGTCCAAAGATTCGCAGGGCCTTCTTCAGTGCCACCTGTACGCCAGACGTCGAGCAGTGGTGTCGCCTCAACCTCGACAACTTGGTTACTGTCAATATAGGACACAGGTGAAGTACTGTTCCTCTTCGATCAAGAACTGTTTACTTATCAGAATTAAATGTGTATATTACAATGTCTTAGGAATACAGCTGTGGACACAGTGGAACAGGAGCTACTGTTTGTTGGGAGTGAGGATGGAAAACTGGTGGCAATGAGAGACATTATCAAAAAGGTATGAAAAAAAAGTTACTGTTAACACAAAATTAGGTATTGTGAATATTTATCTAAGAACACATTGAAGTTTGATTTGCTTTTGATCATTTGAGTTTTATTACCAAAATAATGCTAATATTTTATTGGGAAATTTAAGCTTTTTGTTAATGTTATGCACATCTTTTTCAGGGTTTCTTGCCTCCTATGTTGGTATTTGTTCAGTCTATTGATCGAGCAAGGGAGCTCTTCCATGAATTGGTATATGAAGGCATTAATGTTGACGTAATTCATGCAGACCGCACACAGCAACAGGTAGCCCCTCTCCATCATCTGAGGCCTTCGCAATTTGATACTAAACTAACACAATGTGGTTTGACAGAGAGACAATGTAGTGAACAGTTTTCGTTCTGGTCACATCTGGGTGTTGATTTGTACAGCATTGCTTGCCCGAGGAATCGACTTCAAAGGTGTAAACCTGGTACTAAATTATGACTTTCCCACTAGTGCTGTGGAGTACATCCATAGAATAGGTGAGCAGCAAAATGACTCTAATCAGACAACATGACAGTCATATAAATTTAATCTTTTGTATTTTTATTTTCATGGATCTTTCTGTTGTCAGGTCGTACGGGCAGAGCTGGACATTCTGGAAAAGCCATAACCTTTTTTACAGAAAATGATAAACCGCTCCTGCGCAGGTATGTGTTTATGTTCAAATATGAGATCATTACTCCAACTAAAATAAAATATTTTGCTTATTTTTTTGTATTAAAAAGCATCGCCAATGTTATAAAACAAGCTGGCTGTCCTGTCCCTGATTACATGTTTGGCTTCAAGAAAATACACAGGTAATAATTGGAATTGTGGCATCACCAAACTTTAACATTTGTAACAAACTAATTTTATGCATTTCATTTATTAGCAAAGTGAAGAGACAACTTCAGAAGAAACCTCCAAAGAGAAGCACCATATGCACAACTCCACGCTTTTTGATGAAGAAAAAGCCAAAATCCACCCAAAAAGGAAAGAAGGAAACAGGTGAAAGTGATTCTCAAACCAACATCAAACAAATGATGACTGTAAACGACACAAAGAATCTTAAAAACCAACGTGCACAGAAAGAAAGTTCAGCTGCAAATGGGCAAAAGACTCGATCAAAGAAAATGGCATCGAAGACTCAATCAAAAATTAAAAGTAATAAAAAGTAAGATAATTGTGTAATAGTACACCACCATCACCTTATTTTTTGTGATGCACTGCATAAAATTGTATTGATATCCAACAGGAAAAAGGTGAAGATGCCACAGGAAACCTAGAGGGCTGCAAAACTATTTTGTGAACATTACAGACAAAGTGAATGTGTTTTGCTTTATTAACGGCCAGATATAAATAAACGTTTGTACATGAATCAGTTTGTTGACATGGTATTTTATTTTTTCATGTTCATGAGCTTGACGTTGGTTGAATGACACATTGAATTAGAGAGTATACAGTTTGTGGTATATAGATCCTTGGATTGGAACATTGAGAGACAGCAATAATCAAAACTCTTTATAAAGCATAACTTACACTTAAACTGCTTACAGTCCATTAAAACATCCCATGTGTCCTCCACCCAACCACAACCTCGATTTAACTGATTGATTTATAGCCTACATGAGAACAAATATTTTGGGACAAAATTTAACTTCTAAACGTCATTAGCCAGGGTCATAGGACAGTCTGACCAGGATTGAGTTCTGTACATAGATGTATCATGTATATAAATGACATGTAAATGGACATTCGCTAGGAAGTTCGCATGCGGCTCTTCTGGTTCCTTGTGACGGTAGAACTGTAATAAAATATTATTATAGATCCATGCTTCTGACTCTGGCTCCCATTGACTAACAGAATATTGTCACCCCTCTTTCTGGAACTGCTGTTGTGAGCCTTTTCATTTTGGTCTTGAAATAAGATAAGACTTTATTGATCTCACACAGGAGAAATTTACTTGTCACAGTAGCTCCAGGTAGGGACAGTTTGAACAAGAAGACAAGTGCATGCAGGCAAGAATGGCATAAAGATAGGTAATAATAATAATAAAATAAGTAATAAATCGAATAATGGTAATAATAATAAAAACAGTGACAGGGAGAGTATTGAAACATTGGAAAAATGATATTGCACGATAGGAGTATTGAAAAAAAAAAAAATTGCACATTGGGAAAACGATATTGCACGATAGGACCATACAGTGGAGTTATCCAAGTAATAATAATAAGAAACAGTAACTAGGAGAGTATTTAAAGACAATATTGCACATTTGGACTATACGGTGCAGTTATACAGTCTGATGGCGGTGGGGAGGAAGGATCTGCGGTAGCGCTCCTTCTTGCACTGGGGGTGCCTCAGTCGGCCGCTGAAGGAGCTGCTCAGCTCCTCTACAGTCCGGTGCAGAGGGTGAGAGGTGTCGTCCATGATGGACGTGAATTTGGCCAGTACCCTCCTCGGCCACCTCCTCTACAGAGTCCAGAGGACAGCCCAGGACAGAACTGGCCCTCCTGACCAGCTTGTTGAGTCTTTTTCTGTCCCGCTCTGTGCTGCTCGGGGCCCAGCAGACGACAGCGTAGAGGAGAGCAGAGGCCACCACAGAGTCATAAAAAGTCTTGAGCAGAGGCCTGCTCACTCCAAAGGACCTCAGGAGGTGGAGACGACTTTGGCCCTTCTTGTACAGGGCGTTGGTGTTGTGGGACCAGTCCAGTTTATTGTTGAGGTGAACACCCAGGTACTTGAAACTGTCCACAGTCTCTATGTTCTGCCCCTGGATGTTCACCGGTGAGTGAGGTAGTGGTCTCCTCCTGAAGTCGATCACCAGCTCCTTTGTCTTACTGGTGTTAAGGCACAGGTGGTTTTGCCCACACCAGTCCACAAAGTCCCTGATGACCAAGCAGTACTCCAGCTCGTTCCCCTCCGACACACAGCCAACAATGGCCGAGTCGTCAGAGAACTTCTGGAGATGGCAGCTGTCCGTGTTATATGTGAAGTCCGAGGTGTATATGGTGAAGAGGAAGGGTGAGAGGACACTTCCCTGGTGGGCCCCAGTGCTGCAGACTACCACCTCTGACTCACAGCCGCGCAGCCGCACGTACTGTGGACGGTCAGTGAGGTAGTCGATGGTCCAGGCAGCGAGATGTCCATCAACTCCCGCATCCTCCAGCTTCCCCCGCAGCAGCGCTGGCCTGATGGTGTTGAAGGCGCTGTAGAAGTCAAAGAACGTGACTCTCACAGCACTCCCGGCGGTCTCTAGGTGGGTGAGCGCCCGCTGCAGCAAGTAGATGACGGCGTCCTCTACTCCTATGTTTGGCTTGTAGGAAAACTGCAGCGGGTCCAGGGTGGGGCTCACCACAGAGCGGAGGTGGCTGAGGATCACCCTCTCCATGGTCTTCATGAGGTATTCGCATTAACCCGCTCTACATGATTTTTTTCCCCCCGCTGTCTTATTATTAATAGTAGAACTTGGCTCCAGATTCGCCCCTGAAACCGTTCAGCGCTTATAGTTCATGCAACTTAGCCATGTGTTTTTTGGTTCATGTCTGTAAAACGTAAACAAATGTGCATAAAGCTACTTTAAACCTTATAGTATCAAACTGGCTGATACGGCTCCATAGTAGTTATGATTTATACGTTGTAAAGTTGAGTTTATTTATGCAGAAGATTTGAATTAATAATCTGCTGTAGTGTATAACTTGTACAATAGTATTGGTGGTTTTCACATCCTACAATCTGTTGATGGGGGGCAAGAGGCAGATTTCTCTATTAATAACATTGTATTTTGTCATGAAATATCCAAAAAGTTTATTCTCAAATCTTTAACTGCATCTTTTCAGTCGGCGACTAAGCCTTTTAATTTGCTATATCAAAACAAAACCTACATTTTAACCATATTTGTTTTAGCTGCCCCCCACCTGTATTAAATATCCTCTACAAGTGTTTGCAAGTTTCAAATAAATAAAAAATAATATTAATAAATATTATTGTGACGTCATCAGAAACCCGGCAAATTGAAAACGTTCGGTTTGATCCATTGTGGGATACCTCATAGCTCCTTACCGCTGGTTAGGAACCTCCCGAGTTTCCTATGCTAAAGGAGCTATGAAAGGAAGCATGATTGATCCTTACTCTTTCCTAACTTCACTGATTAATTCGGATGGTCATGGCGGACGATGACGCACATCACATCGGGCACCCACAGAACTTCCTAAGCGCATTTTCGGATGCTTGTGGTGTCGAAGTAAGCCTTTAAGTCACGCGAGATTTCTGAAATCTCGCCCATGCATTATACTTTTGGAAACCCCGGCTAGTCTTCCTTTCTCAACATGGCACCGAAGGTGAAGAAGGAAGGTCCGTAAATCTTACAAAACCGAATGAATTTACTACCCAAAATACTTATTTTACATTGCTACGAGTTCACGATTCACATTTACAACAATGATATTGCCTAATATTTACGGAATTAAACGCTTATACTGAAAGGGCTGGTCGAAATTATACGTAAACGCTAAACGTGTGTGCGGCATGTATGGGGAACGTGATGCAAAGCTAGTTAGCTCTAATAGATCGTGCCGTCTAAATAATTGCCCTATAGTAAAAATGTTTAGCTGTTTACAAAAGGATAAAACCGCGTGTAAAATAATAGAAATCCTTTTTACCATGTGAGTTTTTTTTTCTTGGCAGTAGCACTTGTCAAGTATTGAGTTGTAAGTGAATCAACTTTGATATTATAGGTTCCACAACGTTAAATGTTTTCATAGTTTGCAGCAAGTCAGCTGCTGTAGGTTTGACCAGTTGAGGGCAGTAAACGTTTGGCATATAAATTTGGCTAGACAAATTCAATGATTATTTTGGACTACCAGTAGCCAGTGGGTGGGTACCAATACCTGGAGGTACTTTGTAGGCCTACATGGTAATTCAATAATATTTGGCATTGTGTTCATCTGGCAGACTGCAGTGAGATGTGTGCATTTATATGGTAAATGTATAGGATTTAGCTTATCTTTAACTGTGGGTTCCTTATTACTCTTTCAGCTGTCCCTGCCAAGACTGAGGCCAAATCAAAGGCTCTGAAGGCCAAAAAGGCTGTGCTCAAAGGTGTTCACAGCCAGAGGAAGAAGAAAATTAGGACTTCTCCCACCTTTCGTCGCCCCAAAACCCTCCGTCTCCGTAGGCAGCCCAAGTACCCTCGCAAAAGTGCTCCTCGCAGAAACAAGTAAGCTATTTTTCGTTTCTATAATATTGTACATTTTAACAAATGATGACATAAAGCGACCAAAGTATGAACATTTTTGATTCAAACTTCTATATTCTGATGCCAATTAAGATTCTATAGGTCTAGATTAGTTGATTAGTTATGATCACTAATGGCTTGTTTTAATTAGGTTGGATCACTATGCCATCATCAAGTTCCCCTTGACGACAGAGTCTGCAATGAAGAAGATTGAGGATAACAACACACTTGTATTCATTGTTGATGTCAAGGCCAACAAACATCAGATTAAACATGCTGTTAAGAAGTTGTACGATATTGATGTTGCTAAAGTCAACACGCTCATCAGGTAAGGAGGAAATTACGTCAGTGACAAAGGCTGGTCAATATGTAATGTCTTTTCTTGTATTGATATGTAGCACGTTTAAGTACTAAACAAAAACAAAATTACTTAAAAATGATATACATGTTCAAGACAGACAATTGTTTTAATCTATTGTAAAACAAATGTTCCTCCTAACGTGCTTTTTCTGGCCAGCTGTAAACCTTAGGTATTTGTATTTAAACATTTCTCATTGTGTTTAGGCCGGATGGTGAAAAGAAGGCATATGTTCGCCTTGCACCTGATTATGATGCATTGGATGTTGCAAACAAGGTATGCCCCCTTTCTTTTACTTGCATCCTTACTTCACTATGGGCACTTTAAACGATGCCTGTATAATGTGCAGACAATGTTACTTTTCTTGTCAGTATGTCTGTGATGTCATTCAAAGGAACCACTGATGCCAGATAATGGCCCTGCTATTGCTGTCAAACTACTGTGAATGTTGATTAATGTTTTTTTTTTTTTTTTTCCCCTTCTCAACAGATTGGCATCATCTAAACTGTGGCTCTAGAGATGTGGAATAAATATTTGTACAAACAATGTTTCTGCCTTTTCTCAAAATCTCTTCCATAACTTGTGCAACACACATTGTTTATAAAGTGTATTTTCCTTAGGACTTCACAATGCTGGAGATGTTGTACATGTAACTGCTATTACTAGGGCTGCAATGAGTTCATCACAATTACTGTCAAATAATCTAGTCACTGACTTGTGGACTATGCAGACTCAACATGCCATGTATTGGAGCAGTTTTACAGGTTTGATTTAGGACTCAATCATTAGCATTGTTATGGGTAAATCTAGGTCTAATTCAGTTAAAAAAAAGTCAGTTTGACATCACAGAGGGCAGTTTAAATGCTTTATTCACTAAAATGCACTAAGGCCTCAGTGTTCACCATAAGACACTGCTTTAACATTCAACTACAAAGATCAAATCCTTATGAGAGAAAGGTTCGGACAGTGCCTTTAACCAGGCCTCTGCAGATTGGGCACTTGCGCAATGATGGGGCACACTCTTTGCACACCACTAGGTGTCCACATGGAATGAAGACAATGTTGACCTCTTTATCCATGCATACTTTACAGGTGCGCTCCTCCTGCAAACGACGCAGCTGTTCCTCCATAGGAAGGTCTGCAGATGAACAATTTTGTTTTAGACAATTGAGCTGTTGTAATAGGGATTTCTGATGTCAATTTGGCTTTACCTGACAGATCTTGACTTGGTGATACGGCTTCATTAGATTGGGCTGGATGGAAAAGAAGATTCATGAGAAAATCCAAAATGTATTGAGGGAGAATGTAAAACTAGACAATTTTTTGTGTACCCATCAGATCTCTGAGTAGATGAACATCGTTTTTCTGGATCCAGTTTCTGAAAACCTCCGCTGTGGCATTGCCTTTAGTGAGAACTAGCTCTATCAGCCTGGCAGTTTGCTGTTGTGCTGATGTCTGGGCCTGGAGACCACTGTATTCCTCAGCAGCTGCATAATATAGCAAACAAATGACTAACACATGGCCAAATGGTGGGATCCCAAGCTCAATTGTTAAATGTACATACTGAGGACATTCTGGTCTCTTAAATGTTCAAGGACTGGCTCCACAGTCTTAAGTCGCTGGACCAGAGAAGCTTGGTGCCTCTTCACAAAAGTGAATCCATCTAACAAGCATGCCAAAAAATAGGTGAATAAACATGCCATTACAGAATGCATAAATAGGAAGATTAGCCCAACCTGATGCCATGGCCTCCGCCAACATCTCTCGTTCCTCCTCTCTTTTTTGATCCTCAGCACTCAGCAGGTCAGACACCAGCTCCTGTACAGTTCGGTAGTTTTCACCACTGGTCAATATTTTGCTTTGTACGGTTTGTTTGACAAGGCTACGCTCAAAGCCCATCTCTAGAGCTGATTTAATGACTGGAGTGTTCATCATAACTGCATCTTCAGAGCGCTCCTCTCCAGGAGCTAAGTGAACCACTGTGAGAAGAGATTTTTGTTTGATGCATTTTTGATATTACAAATTGGTAGAATTGTAGAATGCAAAACCAGTAAAGTCTTTGACCTACCAGGAGGGTCCACAAACTCTCTGGAGCCATCTCCATTAGTCAACAGCTTTACAAAAGAAAAAAGTACTTTAAGTTACTATTTTTCAGAGGATGTGGAAAAATATTTTTTGCCAACCTGTTCAAACAGGCGAGGAAATCGAGCCTGAATTTGGTGAACA
Source organism: Paratrypauchen microcephalus (assembly GCA_036785185.1). NCBI lineage: Eukaryota > Metazoa > Chordata > Actinopteri > Gobiiformes > Gobiidae > Paratrypauchen > Paratrypauchen microcephalus. The sequence goes on along the minus strand of JAVJIX010000034.1, from coordinate 7,196,926 downwards.
AAGTCCTGACCCTTTTCCTGTAGCAAGTATTCACATCTGCAGAAAACCAGAATGATATTTACATTAGTCTAAAGCTACAGGTGCATCTGTTTTGGAAATATGCAAAACATTTTGATGATTTTACCGAGGAAACCACTTGGCATGTTCCACCCAAGGATCATCTCCTGATTCCCAACAGCGCAGACCGCCATCGCAGCAGAAACACTTCACATCATCATTGCGTCCTGAAAAAGTTAAATGTGTAAAATCTCTCATTCATCCAGGTAGAATCCATGGTAAAAAGAAATTCAGTTTGTCAACTGGACAAAAGTTTATTTGGTTGAATATGTTGTTTCGCAGCTTATCCAAGCTGCTTCTTCACTTCTGGTGGACACCACCTTATATCTGCCTGAAGGTAGGCATTAACTACAATGGAATTACTTTGAAACTATCACACCTATTTGTTTCTGTTAGTTAGGTAGGCCTATTAAATATGCAGTGGGAGTGGAGTGTGGAGTCTTGTTAGCAGAACCATTCAGGGTCATAATGGGTATTTTCACACCTCTGGACCTGACCTGGCTGCCCTATTCTTTTCTTTGTTTTGATTTAGGTTTGAGGATAGTTCTAAATGGGAGATAAATGATGTCTGAGACCTCTTTTTCTGTTCATGGAAGGATTCTTTTTCTTGACAAAAATAGCCTCTTTAACTCCCCTCTCAAACCAGTTCTTTTCTCTGGTTAAGATCTGTACGTAAATGTCCTCAAAGGAGTAGCCTGTGGCTTTTAGGTGGAGATGTACGGCAGACTGAGGTCCACTATGGCTCTCTTATCGGTGTTGGTACATCCTCTTGTGAAGTGGCTGTTTTGTTTCTCCAGTGTAGCGCACACTGCAGTCTTCACTACACTGATTGGAGTGGGCCACATTGCTTTGTTTGTGGCTCGGTGTTTTGTCCTTTGGGTGGACCAGTTTCTGTAAAGTGTTTGTGGGTTTGAAATAGACTATTGTCTGAAAATCCTCTGTAGTTTTTCAGGAACATCAGCCAGGTAAGGAATAGTTACACCCTTTCTCCTGATTTCTGATTCTTGTTTCTTGGCTCTCTCAGTTTTGTTGAAAGCCCATTTAGGATACCCACAATCAGAGAGGGCTTTCTGCACATGTTGTTCCTTTTCCTTTCCCTCTGTGCTTGTAGGAACCACTTGGGCCCTGTGTTGTAATGTCCGAATAACTCCAAGTTTGTGCTGCAGTGGGTGGTGTGAATCAAAAAGCAGGTATTGGTCGGGGTGTGTGAGCTTCCTGAAAACCTCTACCTGGGTCGCCGTTCTTCTATCATTACTGCACAATCTAAGAAAGCCAATGTGATATCCTTGGCATCTTCATGAGTGAATTTAATGTACTGATCTACAGAATTGATATGTGCAGTAAAAAGTTCCAAATCTTGAATTTTGATTTTTGAAAACTTATCAACATAAAGATACCAATGTGTGGGTGGAGTGCCTGGATACGAGGCCAATATTTGGAACCTTTTACTGCATACCAATACTGTAGATCCAAACATAAAATTCACTTGCAGGTTTCACACAGAGGTGTGAAAACACCCATTATGGCCCTGAATATTTATGCTAACAAGACCCTACACTCAGTGCATATTCAATAGGCCTACCTAACAGAAACTGTAAACAAATAGTTGTGGTAGTCTCAGTAATTTCATTGTTGTTTACTCCTCCCTTCAGGCAGATATAAGCAGTGTCCACCAGCACGCTGACAGAACTGAAAAAGCAGCTTCAATGAGCTGCAAAACGTATTCAACCAAATAAACTTCTGTCCAGTTGACAAATTGAATTTCTCCCTTTTGCCTGAAAAGGTTAAGTTAAAAATGCAGTTTTTCACATAGCTCCATCAACTGAAACACCTTCAGATAGTATATAAAAAGAGTAGAAAAATGTAAGAATTCCATACCAACATAGTAGAAACCAGCATTAGCCAGCTGGTCAGGCCGGACAGGGATACGTGAGGGCCAGTTGACAAAGGTGAGCAGTCTCTCCTCACTCTGGGCCATGGCAGGATTGGACACATTGCTGAGGGCAGATGCTCCTGCTGAAAGCTGCTGTGTGACCGCTCCTGAGGCAGCGGCAGAGGCCAAAGACACATTGTCCGCTCTGTCGCCTCGGACATATCGGCAGTTTGGGTAATGCCTTTGGTGTTCAGACACAGCTCGATCGCCTGGTTCCCAGTTGCTCAACTGCTAGACACAAGATTACGTGATTATTTGATCTTCATTTATATAGTACATTATAAACAGGTTTAAATAAGTATGATTGTCACCTGTCCTCCACAGCTGAAGCAGGCCACTCGGTCACCCTGACCCAGGTAGTAAAAGCCTGCTTTGGCAAGCTCAGCCGGAGTGATGACTTTGACAGTCCAAGTATGGAAGGAGTCCAGGCGGTCCTGCTCTCGGCGCATGCTGGGGTTGTGACACGTGGGCCTTTGATGGGACATGTCTTCTACACCTCGGGAGCTGAGAGGACTAGAGGGAGGCAGCGCAGAAAAGGCCATGTTTAAATAGCCCACTGCCTCTTCGCCTTGGCTGCCGGATGCATTTGGAGCGGCTGGGCCAGGGAGCTGCCAAGAATGACAGAGTTCAGAGTTTATCTCCAAACTATTTATTGGTAAACTCACTGTTTGGTAACTTTGTGAGCACATTAAGAATACAATGAAAGCATTCTAAACTTTGTTCCCAACATTTAGCAGATATTCTTTAAAAAAATCCTCAAACAGACATTGTGTCTATGTAACCATGTGTCTTACAGGAAGCGTTGGCGGGATGCGGAGAGGAGAGAAGGCAGAGTGAGAGGATGACAGCAGATTGGCGGTTGGAGGGAGGCTCTGGATGAAGGAGCAAGATGGAGACAGCTGTTTGTGTTTTTCAGTGGGACAATCCCCTGGCTGCCAACCCTCAGCAGTCACATTGCACCTAAAGCACTGCACACGGTCCCCCACTCCGGTGTAAAACCAGCCCGCTCGCGCCAAACTCCGCTCAGTCACCCCTGAGGATGGGAACCGGGCAAAACTGGAAATGCGGAAGAGCTCTGGAAGGACATTTCATTTTTGACATTTTAGATTTTCAAATACAGCTTTTAATCAAATTATTAAATCAAGCATTAACAGGTACCCGAGGAGTTGTCATATTGTAATTCAGGTGGTGGTCCATTTCGACACAGGCTCATCAAAAACTGGTTGTTTTTGAGTTGAAGAAGTGTGTCCATTTAAGACTGGATTAATATTTGGCAAAAGGGATGTCCATAAGAAGGGAGAAAGGTTTGAGAATATCAGACCTCATTCACTCACTCACAAAACTGATGATAAACATAACTGATGAGAACTGGCTGATAATAAAGATATACTTAAGCCCTTACAAAAAAAAAAAAACTCAACTCATTCAACATCTAAATCCAGTAGCCTACAGGTCGCTGTACCACCTTCAAAGTGCATAATGACCAAACAGAAATATGTTCTTATACTGTAGTTTAAAAACTGCTCTGTATCTCATCACTTCAGCCTGGATCCATATACACGGCATTAAAAGTTAAAAGAAACATATTACCAAAGCATTCAAACTCAAACATATATGCAATAAAACAAATAAAACTAAATAAACTAAATAAAACTCAGTGACTTCACAACACACACAAACCAAATAGATAAGTGCTCTCAAACCCCTCCCCCCGACAGGACATCCCTTTTGAAGGTGTCTAAGCCGCCATAATGAAATGGACAAACACCAAAAAGAAGATGGTGAGGTCCTTTGATGGTGATAGTGGGGATGTGGGGAGCTCTCTTAGGCCTATGGAAAAACAAAATGAAATATGTTAAAAGATGAAAATATCCTGAAGGAACAAAAGATTTCTAAAACAATATTACAGCGTCTACATCTTTGTGATACATAGTGTATATTTTCATATTTAGATCTCCAACACAGATCCAGATTTACACACGCTGCATAATGCATTATGCTATTAACATGTAAAAACATGGCAGTGGGTTATTAGTGCTGTTGTTACGCTTCTGACCAATGGGTCCTCGGGTACTTTCCAGGTGATTCTGGTATTATGACTCGGCGCTTGAATCACCATTCCTCGTGATATAAGAGCATCTACACGTAATTCACACTTGATTAACATCTGACCGTAAGACATGTGTTCAAATAATGGCTGCTTGCTTCAAATTAAGTCAAATACTTGCGAGCGACTAAACACAGACAGGACTATTATTATAATTGTTAGCAATAGCTAACACCGACTGCCAATAATTTGACAGTCAGCTGATTTGTGCACTTTGCTATAATACTTAAGTACATTTTATCAATACATATTTAACATACAATGAGAAATGCACCGCTTAAATCACCTTAAATGTGAGTATTTCCCTTTGAGGGGCACTTACCGTAGCGTAATGTCACGATGAAGGCGGAAAGTCCCCTTTCCACAGTCAGAAGATTACACTTCCGGTTCCGCCTGGTCAGACAGAGGAGCCGATTTCGCAGCTCTGCTAAAAAAAATTAAAAAAATAAAATAAAATAAAGTATGACAGTGTCTCCATCTACCGTGTCTCTCTTTGTCACTTTCCAATAGTATTTTCCTTCACAAGAGCAGTCAGGTGCTTGCTCGACAACCATTAGTCTAGTATAGTTGGAGTTGCATCCTTTTATCCTTCTGTTTTATGTAGACTAGTGCTTAAAATTACAGACAAAACCGTAAAGACTGTACTGTTGTGTGGAGGTTAAACTGGCTCATGTCACAACATTCTTATTCATAAAAATAGCAGCCAAGGCAACTAGTTGGCTGTACATTTCCCCATTTCCCCCGCAAGCACAAAATATACTGATGAACATTAAAATGTTTAAATAACTGAGTACTTACAGAAGCTGTTCTCACAGGGCAGCTGGAACAGAGTTAGAAGGAATGAGGCATTTTAAACAGGCTGAATGGTATTTCGCCTAAAAGGAAATGGGGTTTCCCTTCTGCGTAACTACTGCACTGCCCTCTTCTGAAGTCCCCTAGTGTCATTCACCAGTACAGAAACTGAAGAGGGTTTTCACGTTACTCATCAATTACCATTGAGCAGGGGTGGAAAGTAATGACAAATACAAAGAGAATTTTAAACCTGTACTCTAAATTGCCATTCTTGTCTAAGGTTTTAGAGAAGGTTGCTTATGACCAACTGCAGGCTTACCTTAATTTTAATGACATTGGTGAAAAATTCCAATCTGGTTTTAAATCCCAGCACAGCACTGAAACGGCTCTTTTAAAAGTTTTTAATGACCTGCTTTTAACTGTCGACTCTGGGAAATCTGCAGTTCTTCTGCTTTTAGACCTATCAGCCGCTTTTGACACGGTGGATCACAGCATTCTTCTGTCCCGCCTGGAGACACATGTGGGCATAAAGGGTACTGCTCTCTGTTGGTTTCAATCTTATCTGTCAGACAGGACTTTCTCTGTAAACTTAGGACAGTACTCCTCCTCTGTGTCTCCCTTAGAATACGGTGTGCCCCAGGGTTCTACACTAGCGCCGGCCCTCTTTGCTCTGTACATGCTCCCCCTGGGTGATGTTTTTAGAAAGCACAATGTCACTTTTCACTGTTTTGCAGACGACATTCAAATATATCTGCCAGTGACCGCAAATGACAACCAGAGCACGATCAAAGCTCTGCAGGATTGTCTCAGGGATGTACAGACTTGGCTGAATGCAAATTTCCTAAACTTAAATCAAAGTAAAACTGAAATTGTTGTGTTTGGGAAAACAAATCCACTGCTTGGTCAGGACAGTGTGATTGGTCCTCTGTCCTCCTACTGTCTCCCTACAGTGAGGAATCTTGGGGTGATTGTGGACTCCATGTTTAAACTGGACAAGCACATAAGTTCTGTGATAAAGTCCAGCTTCTTTCATTTGAGGCTCCTTGCCAAAATAAAGCCCTACCTACCTCGTGCAGGTTTTGAAAAAGCTATTCATGCTTTTGTAACTTCGCGTCTGGACTATTGCAATTCTCTGTATGTGGGGCTAGACCAGAGCTCCCTGCAACGCCTACAACACGTCCAGAACGCTGCAGCTCGTCTGCTCACTGGCACTAAGAGACGGGAACACATCACACCTGTGCTGTGTGACCTGCACTGGCTCCCTGTCCCCTATCGGGTGAAATTTAAAGTGTTATTAATTGTGTTTAAATGTTTACACTCTTTGGGTCCAGTCTATTTGAGGGAATTACTGGAGCCCTACACTCCACCCAGAGCCCTGAGATCAGCTGACCAGCTTCTGTTGGTCATTCCCAAGACTAGACTCAGGACGAGAGGGGACAGAGCCTTTTCTGTGGCAGCGCCCAAACTGTGGAACAGCCTTCCTCTTCCTGTCAGATCCTCTCAGTCTGTAACGCAGTTTAAGACAAGATTAAAAACTCATCTCTTTTCCCTGGCTTTTAATACTAGTTAGTCAGTTTTTTATTATAGTTTTTATTATAGTCCTTACACTGTTGTATATGTATATGTTCTTTTGTCTTTTATCCTTCATGTGAAGCACTTTGGTCAACTGACGTTGTTTTTAAATGTGCTATAGAAATAAATATGAAATGAAATGAAATGAGTAATTCTAGCCACTGTAATTAGTTACATTTCAAACTATACAAGTAACTAAGTCCCACTTATACCAATCTTCTCCTCTCTCACTACTCCTTGAATTGAGAGAAACAACATTTTAGGTGTGTTTTTAAGTTTATTAAAACAGAAACTCAATTACTGTGGTAGGAGTGAAATATATATACACACACACACACACACATACATACATACATACATACACACGCACACACATACACACACTTTTTACACTGTATATATAAAGCACATGCATAAAAAGGTAAAAAAAAAAAAAGTTTCCAATAGCCTCCCAACTCTGTATACAATTAAAATGTGAAAAAAGTGAGTGTCACACGTTTACAAGATAAATAAAGTCTCCAGTATGCACGTGTCACGTGAGTGGGCTGTATGTGGAACCACAGGATAGCATACTGTAATTATACAACAAACAGCTCTGAATATCTATACAAAATATAAAAGGAAGCTCATAAAAGAATTGCTCTCACCAGCTGGGCAGCACACAACTTCAAATCCAGACAATGTTAAAAACCATAAAAACACACAGCAAAAACATCCCAGCGCAAAATGTTGATTATATTAGTTTTGTTTTACATAACATTTTGTTTATCTGAAACACAAAAATATCTTCATTAAAAAGGCACAACAGGCTTCTGTTAATTGCTATTTTGTTCTGGCACTGTTAAAGTATTGATAACCTGAGCTAAATTATTTAATCAGAATTATAAAAAGGAGTTTTGTTAAATTCATTGCCAAAAAAAACAGCATTTTCACATTTGGTATAGAGTATTTTCATTTTTATACACAATAATACGGATAATTATAATTGTCTCCAAAGGAGACCATGCTGCGCTCTTCTGCCTTAGAAAGCCCACAGCAATATAACACAAAGATAACAGGTCTTATATTTGACACTTATGCTCAAAAACTTTTTCCATCCCTCTAATGTGGATACATTGTCTTTGAAAAATGTTTGAATATCAAAACAAGGAATGTATCAAACTAATAGTGGGGACAATGAGAAAACGACACATCTGAAAGGCTGCAGTTTTTTTTTCACCATGAGCTGGACCCTTTACAGTCCAAAAAGCACTATAGGATAAAAGAAACACGCATTTCAACAGAAACAAGATACTACTACTTGGTAAGTTTTGGAAATACCAAGCTACATGAGTATCAACCCAATATTATAATACAAGACTTGTTAATATTATTTTAGCTTTAGTATAGATTCAAACACTGTTTTAGATTAAAAGAGCAAAAATCTCTTAGTAAAAGGCACATTTAACAAGTAAAAGGACACTAATCCACGTTGTTAGCTTATTATAGATTGAGATTTCTAGGTACAGCCCTACAACCAAACTTTCTTTTTCCTTAAGGTTTGATATTTCAAGTCAAAGGTCATCTTTCTTGTTCCCGAAGCTCATATATTTCCCCACAAGGGTATGTGCACTTTAGTGCATATAAAGTGAAAGCATTTTCAACTGTAGTGTCCAGAGATATCACAATATAAACTTTAGTGAAGCCGTTTTATGTAGTGTCTTTAAAGAAGTTACATTGCTTTTTCCACACTAAACAACTTTTCAGTTACTTGCGTCAAAGAAAAAATACTGGACAAAAGTAAATACAAAAGTAAAGCTGGTTTATCAACACCAAGAATGTTTCTGACTTGTCCTTTTTGTGAGATCTTCTTTCTTTTTTCTTTGTTGGTGGAAATGGTAAAAAAGGTAAAATTCACTGCTTTGGTGAAGCACCCTCTGAAGAGAAAAGATGAGTATCACATTATATTGTGAATGCCTCATATTCATGTAAAATGCATCCAAAAAGGGCTGAATACTTGCAGTTTACCACCTTCTGTAATAGTCCCATTGTCCATTTAGTCTCATACTGCTTACATATCCAGAGTTCTCTCCGTGCAATGTTGTTCTGTACCATCATATCTTCTAATATCTCAGTCATGTTGCAAAAATGTAATCTCAAACCACGTGGAGAGCTGGTGAAGGCGTGTGGTGCCTATAGCCAGGTGAACAGGTTGTTCCTGTCCATGTGTGATCCAGAGAGGACTGTCTCCATGTCCATCAACAGGTCTGAGCTCAGACCCATCAGCTCATCTCCCTCGGACATTGGCAGCACAGGTGGCATTGACTCCTGTAGGGTCAGTGAAGAGCTCTCACCAGAATCAACTGGAAAGGCAGCACAAGCACAGAGTAAACTATAACATCTGAGAAAAGTGTTGACAAATGAAGATTTATGGAAACAAATCAACTATGTATGTATTTTGGTGTATTTTCCCCTACAAGTAAGCAAGCATTATATTTATAAATTAATGGAGAAGCCATAGTATGTAGGGTAGAGGAAAAGTTATTCTCATGCATTCTTGATGCCACTGCTCTAAAATTTAAGATGCATGAGAATAAAGATTACTCAAACGTGCATGAATCACTCAAAATACAACTCTGAGTGTGTAAACAATGAGAAGGGAAAACAATTTTGACATTGTTAAAAGCTTTAAAGTCAATTTTGCATCACATGTCTACTAGTCAGCATTAGAAGAGCAGATCTAGTACCTATGCTATTGTTTTTAAACATGCAAGCAAACTTTCTCTATCCTACACAGTGTAAATGGCTAGTTTCATAAAACCATCTGAAGCATCTACCATTTCAATAATGTCACAAGAGTGCCTGTTGTGTGGTGAAGAGAGGCTTTCTACCAGATACAACACAAAAAAATTTTCTTTGTGAAGTAGGACTACAGGATGTGGTCTGCGGTGGCCTTGAGTCTATATTCTAACAAGTTATTTTACCGGTGTCCATGTGATCCACTGGGCTGAGCATGTGGTCTGTAGTGCGCGGGAGGCTGCTGACGCTGAGGCCACTGTCTGTGCTCTCATTTCGAGAGTGAGCCCTTAAATAAAGACACATAAAAAGTATTAAAAAGGGCATAACGTATGAACTTCATATACAGAAACGAACATATGAGGTTTAATGCCTGATGGACAGATGTAAGCATTAAAGAGAGGGACAGAGTGAGAAGAGACTAGGGCTAATTTTCTTGTTTGTTAGAAAAGGTCTGTTGTTTCGTAATTGATAAACCATATGCCCATGGACAGTAAATTTACATTAGCATTTGTTCAGCACTGGTTACACCGGGATAACTGGAACTCACTGTACAACTAATGAATTCAAAGTATCATTTTATGAAACATGTGCCATGTTGAGATGGACTTTCTACCCGTTCAGTGTTGGCTCATGGTTTGAAGCTCTGATCCGGACATCCAGAGGAGGTACAAGAGTCTGTGTGTTTCTGTCCTGGTCCATCCCACCGGGTATTCTATTTCTTACTGCTGCATCCTATACCAACATGTGCAAAAAACAAATACATTTTCAAAATTCAACTGGTTTTAAAATCTCTTGAAGGAACAACCTAACCTGTGTGGTGACTTGCTGTTTACACCGGAGCCTCTCGTTTTCCTGCCTTTGCTGCATTGCCAGGCTCAGGAGCCCAGGGTTCATCTTGGCTGCAAAACAATTGCCACATGATGGCATCATAATAATACCTTGAAATACAGAATACGTTTTCCATACTTTGCGGTGTTACTTTACTATTGTTGCAACTAGTGGTTGTGGACAATGGAATAAACTGCTTCTTATAACAATAACTAACAAATCTTCATATATAAATTTGATAGTGTGCTACCTAGACGCGGGTCGACCCATGTGGTGATCTTATTTATGTGATCGATGTAGTACACCTCTCCATCTCCAGTCACAGCCTGCTCCCAGCCTTCAGGCAGAGGACCTGAACAGTAACACAGTGAGTGAATATTGTGTATGCAGTGCATTGTTAAGAATTTAAGGTTGAATCAGGCCCACGTCCACTCTCCTGCGTGTCTGTGCCATGTGCTGTTGTCATCTATCATAATGAAAATGTGCAATATGGTGAGTACAGATACGGTGGGGAAATGAAGACAAATATGACCTCAACACATAAGACCAGTGTCAATAAATTTGAATATTGTGGGAATATTTTTGTGACATTCTAAAAAAAAGGTAAAAATATTGTATGTGAAATAAATAAATAATCAACATGGCACAGGTAAGTTTTTCCCACAATATTCTCAGCTATTGACAAGCATCTATAAAGTAAAAAGAGGGCAACAATTGAGCCATCTTGACTCTGTGTGCAAGCACATAAGAACATAGACAATACAAATTAACATTAAAAATAAATATCTCCCATTGCACTTAAAACTTGAATTTTCTTTATGGTCTTCGTTCATATAATAAAATAGGATCCAGGTATTTTTTGTATATTTATTTATTTGTTTATTTCAGGGACAGTGCACATTAATCAACATTTGCATGTAAATAGGCCAGAGTTAGCCAAACGGCTAATTTTCATCTGTAGTCCCTTGACAGATGTTAGGTGTAGATTAATAAACCATAAAGATGCTCAGGAGAGAATGTAGCAGGTACCTGTCTCTGGGCTGATGTTTTGTGGTTGCACAGAGGGAGCAGGGTTGCTGAGTGAGTGTGAGTGGGGTGGGGGCAAGGCGGCAGATAGGGGGTGCTGAGCTGCAGCCGTCTGAAGCTGCGCCAAACGAGGGTCATGCCAGGTGGTAGTCTTATCCACATGACTATAAACACACACAAAAAAAACAAGTCTGAACAAAAGTGAATGTGAAAAGCCTCTGCAACCTGACGGGTAAGGAGTGAGTGAGGCTCTGTCACAACCTGCTTTACCTGTACTACCAGATGTGCATGTACATCAACGCACACATGGGGAGGTAGCCTCTGACAGCCAGTTCATATGAATGGAATAGAGTGCACTGATTATAAAAAATAATTTAGTATTATTATTTCTTTCTTGCAACCCTACAGAAAAAGGAAAAGTTTGGTCTACACATGTGAGGGTGTAGTCACACATGCCTTGTTTGGTTCGATTAAAGCACCGCTTAAAAAGCTCAGTCTCGGCACGGTACCATTCGAATCCTGGTGCTGTTCGGCTGGTTAGCTCAACTGGTAAGTCACTGACTTTCCCCCCGGGGGTTGTGGGCTCTAATCCCCCCCGGCAATGAGCCAACCAGTGTGGGTCCTTGGGCAAGACCCTTCACGGTACTCCCCCCCCGGACGCCGAAAAAAGATGGCTGCTCACTGCTCTTGTAAAAGGATGGGTCAAATGCAAATTTCTCCCATGTGTCACTGTGTGTCATTGTGTGAGACACCAATAAAGGCTTAATCTTGAGGTGAGAATGCAGACCGGCTCAATCCGATACAAGTTGGCTTTTTGTACTTAACGAGCTCCC